>OY756370.1:10010000-11269490 GCA_963576895.1 Ceraclea dissimilis
TAAACGATAGATTTCGGTATGTGAAAGGTAAGATAGACTTAATTTTGCGGCTCTTTCTTAATAACGTACAATTTTTTTTAGTTAAAAACCGAAATTTCGCTATTGATACGCCACTGTGTAACAACTTATATCGAAAAGACTATTTTTTTTACCTTCATCAGTTTTACTAATATAACTCCTGAACGGTTGATGTTAGGGAAAAGATATTTTACTCAAAATTTAACTAAAACTTATTTACTATAACTTAATTTCAAAATTAACTCTGTAACTTAAATAATACCTGAGTTACAGTGTTTGAAAAAAAGCATTACTAAAAAAATTAATATGCCTCGGCTATTTTTGTTGAATAACTCCTGAACCGTGATATTTGATATATGATAGAAAATTTATTTACCTTATATTTAAATCTCTTGAACTTTTTCTCTATATCACGGTTCAGGAGTTATTCAACAAAAATAGCCGAGGCAATTTAATTTTTTTAGTAATGCTTTTTTTCAAACACTGTAACTCAGTTATTATTTAAGTTACAGAGTTAATTTTGAAATCAAGTTATAGTAAATTAATTTTAGTTATATTTTGAGTAAAATATCTTTTCCCTAACATCAACCGTTCAGGAGTTATATTAGTAAAACTGATGAAGGTAAAAAAATAGTCTTTTCGATATAAGTTGTTACACAGTGGCGTATCAATAGCGAAATTTGGGTTTTTAACTAAAAAAAATATACGTTAATAAGACAGAGCCGCAAAATTAAGTCTTCCTTACCTTTCACATATTGTAATCCATCATTTAATAAATTTCTCTATTTCACTCGTCTCTCTTTAAATACCTCTACATCCTAAACAATTTAATATAGAGGTAAAATTTTAATGCCAGTTTATAGATAATTAACCGGCCATTGAATCATGTGTACTAAAATTTGCTGTAAGTAGCTTGGATTAGAAGATATTCAACAACGATTCAAGAAAAATAAGAAAATTGTCATATGTTGAGAAAAACATTACAATTTTAAATCGCTGTTTCTCAGTTATTTTTCAAAGTAGAGAGTAGTATTTATGCTCAGTAGACGAATAATTTCATTTACTTTAATTCACAGGAGAACACAATTTGTCTAGAATGCTTCCTTTAGGAGTTATTAATGAAAAACTGAAAAAAGTTCAACTTTTTTTTTTGTTTTTGGGACACCCTGTACTTAGCACAAGCGTAAAATTGGTGCAAACTTCAGGAAACCTTCTTTGCTTGTTAATGAAGAGATTAAAATAGTTTCCAGCTTTCCGACAATTATCTACGCTATACCCCCTTTTTTAACGTTAAAACACCGGTCTAAATATGACACACGTTATGCCGTTGCGAATGTTACTATAAATTTCATGACAATCCATGCTAAAGTTACTACCATTACGACATACGAAATTATAAGATTATTACGAGTATGATGCGTACTACATTGTTTCGTATTCAAGAAAGACCTTCCAAAAATCTTTCGTATGCAAATAAAACAAGATGAAAAACTAGTACTAAAATAATGGTACACGCAGTATAAGATGTATTAAATGTAGGCATTATATTATATAAGTTGAGTTGTATCATTATAGGTTTAATTTACATATAGGAAGATAAATAATAAGCATTATACCTATATAAGTGTCTGCTGTATATTGCCACATAGGTACAGCTACAAGTTACAAGTTCAATGCTGTGTGTAGTATATAGCCAATGTCATCTTGTAGACTTGTAGAGATAATTATTTTTTATTTAATGGATACATAATTATTATAAAGTTATGATAATTGTATCTGTTAAGAGTATGCATACCGACATTTCAAAAAATTCTAAAAACGGGAGACCTTCTATCTCGACAACCGCTACTAAATATACTTTGAAACAAAATAGGGTAGATGTATTTAACATTTATCTAGGGAATAACCGTAAAAGATTTTTTATATCTTGCATAGATTTCTCAAAAAAAATGTGAAAAACACTCTGATCTTTTTTCCGAAAGACGGAAACTCGTTTCCCGAAAGCCGCAAAATATTTTTTTTGTACTGATAATATGCATTAAAATGTAGCGAACAAGTGTAGAAGTTTTTTTATAGACGCAAAATTAACCCCAAAAAAATTGAATTTTTTTTGCCATTTTATCGCGATTTTACGCGATTTTGAACCTTAATGCCGTGGGAAATGACTGTGACGTCATTCTTGGTACCAAGCCCTTAATGATAATTGTATCTGTTAATTGTTGTATTATAAAATTACATATTTAATACGTGTAATAAGGATAAACAACAATTTATTGATGTACTTCATTAGAAGTGCCATACAGATTACTTATTTTATCCCTTTTTTATGGTATAGCTCACGATTACGAGTGAAACGAAAAGTTTGTTCTCGATTTCATACAATCAGAAGATAATGTTATTTTTACGTGATTTCGAAATGTTGTTTGTAGTCTTTCTAACTCTGATCGGCATTGATCATGAATCATACAAAATGTTGTCCAGTACCTTATTGTTCTTTACATCTATTATTATAGTTAGTCTGAACCATCTCCGAGAGACGTTCCCGCTGGATTGGCCACATCATGCACAACGAGGGTCTCCTAGAGGAAATGGTTGAGAGGACAAACCACAGGGGGCGCCACCAACGGCAGTACCTGGACCAGGTGTACGAGGACGTGAACTGCGCCACGTATGTTGAGTTGAAGAGAGGTGCAGAGGACAGAAAAGAATGGAGATCGAGATGCAAAAAATGCTGTAAACCAATCCGCAGGATTGAAACTGGAGATGAAGAAGTCTGAATTGGTCTGGCGGTTCAGTGTCCAGACAGACCTTAGAATGATTTTCTATTTATATTCACTTGATCAGAAAATTTTGCTGGAGAAGTGAAAATACATCTCGTCATATAAAATCTATATTGATGTAATGTACGATTATTTGTCGATGTCAATGTAATAAATAAATGAATCTGGGATAATCGAAATATACTCAGATACACCTTTATACACTTCACAGTAAGCTTGAAAAGCTGGTGTCTTGACGAAATGCTTACATTTGAAGTATCGTATAGTGTTTTTGACGACTGTTTTTATGACCATTCATAAAACTTTGCATCGTCAATTTTATTGATTAATTTCTATTATAAATTGCCTGTGAGCAAGTCCTAGGGGTGATAACGAAAAGTAAACAAAAAATAAACATTATTGGAGTACGCGTTTACCTGAATATGTGTCGTTTTAATACTGGTCGATGAGATGATTAGACATGTACTCATATGATAATATAGGAATGCCTAGTTGTATTGTTACAATATACCTAATAGATATACAAGTGACGTCACTAACTTTAGTGTTATCTGTTTATATCGTGTTTTATAGAAGCATCGCACGTGAGGTCCGTTAGCTCAATAGGTCAGAGCGCCGTACTTTATTCAAACTCGGAGGTTGGAGGTTCAAGTCCTCCACGGGCCAGTCTTTTTCACTCCCGTCTAAGGCTGGCCACAAACGTCCCGAAGTTCAGTTCCGGAATCGACCGTTTTGCAAAAAGGTTCCGACCAAAACCTCTTTCTGAATTTAAAATCGGGGTGACGCTGAATTCAGAGAGAGGTTTTGATCGGAACTTTTTTGGAAAACTGTCGATTCCGGAACTGAACTTCGGGACGTGTGTGGCCAGCCTAAAAGGATACATGGAATTTATAAAAAAAATTGCCATTATAAACAACTGTTGTACTGTATATTGATGTTGGTATAATGATGCATTTTTAAAAAGTAGAAGTACTTAATGGAGTTTCTAAAGCTTTATAGTTGAAGATATCGAAGATTAGATTAGTAATATTAGTAGGTAGGTATATGAATGGTTGTAGAATTTTTGATATCTGAGAGGATATTCATTTTAATAGTTATTGTATGTGGTACTCAAAGAAAAATGTGGAAATTTAAAGGGACAGGAATCGTAAAAGTGGGTCGTTTTAGAAGAGTTTCTGGGACTGAAATAATACGACCTTTATTTAGAAGTTCTTTAGAAGTCATAGCCCTGGACCAATGATGACCATGAAAAAAAGACCGAGGTCGAAAAATTTAAAATAATTTAAATATGTTAACTCGTAATATCGAAGAGGAAAATTATTGGGTTCACAGCCGGTCATCTAAGTCAACTCCGCGTAAAAAACAGGACAAACATGCATCGAATATGTGTACCAAAAGTAAAAAAAAATGCAAAAGGCCAACATTATATGCAGAAGCAATAACCTTCAATTAACCGGTCAGATTTGCTTTTATATATAAAGTTCCTAAGTATAAGTACAAAAATAAAATTTCTACAAAATTGATTTCATTATTAAAATATTGCTTATAAACTGACAAAACGATGCAACTATTCATTAGATACTTTCACTCTCATAGAAATGTATAAAAATAATAAAAATCACTCACCTGTTGTTTTGGGTTACTTTCAATTATTGTAGTTTTGTTAACAGAAGGGAAAACTCAAAAGGTACCGTAAAAAAAGGAAAACAAATACAATTTCAATTGAGATATTTTTTAGAGAATGAATCCTCAGTCACACTTTCTTTAAAAACTTCTTAGAATTAAAACACGTAACTGTAAATTAACTCGTTAAATTTAGTATTATGAACTCGCGTACGTGCCTACTTCACGACCTCCCAACGTTAACTCCGCGAGCATACTAAACGGAAAACGTGTATTTAGTTCTACTATATAATATAATACATACACATAGTAAACCTTACAATAACAACAATATACGTATTGAAGAAGTACAGGTATTACTAACTACTTATCATGTACAAGACCAGCGTACATCAATTCTTAGTTCTTACATTCATATCATTGTTCTGTCATTTGGTTCACGCATCACAAACCAAACAGAGGGACGTAAAGGATATGGGTAGGTATATAAGAAACCTGGAAGAAAGTCTGGTGAAAACTTCTTCAAGGAAACTTTATCTTAGACTATTGGACAAGTTCAGTAAGGTCGATAGACTCGTATAATATTGCAATCTGTTCCATTCGTTCGAGATTTTTCCAGACGTTACTTACTTACTGCATTATTGAAACTGCTCGTAGAGTGTTCGCAATAACAATAAGATCTGCTAACTACAACACAATGGCAATGGCAGATATATTGAACGACTGATTGAATAATTCGTTGCATAGAAATATTGTGTTGTACACAATATACCAGAATCAATCGAGAGTTCAAATATGTTTGATATACATTATAGCAAACTAAATGTTAAACGTTCTTGCAGAAGACAGAAATGTAATATCACACTCATCTGCTAATTTCTGCATCGATCCTTCGATTTTTGCACGACTTTTACTTTGTTTACAAATTAGCAATCATACACAGAACCGTTATTTGGGCTATCTTCTGCTGGTCGTAGCAGTTTAGCTGGCCTACTTAATGGCTCCTGAGCGGTGCACATGAAAGAGTCTCGCAGATCGCTCCCCCTTGGACGCAGGAGAGGTTGTGGCTTTCTGGGAGCGGAGGGGGATCTAGTGAGTGCTGACCGACACGATAAGAAGAAGAAGACGCAGTTATATATTGCAGTCGTCATCTTACGAATAGGTAGGTCTATTATGTTTAATTCTTCCTTATTGGCAAAAAGATTTAAAAATAAAAAATATTTGGATCTGCTATCATTTACATACCTTCCCAAATTAATTCGAGCCTGTATGTGTGCTAAAAATTGATTAGAGAGTTGTTAATTTGCACATAGTATAACTAAAACTTGCAAAATAAGACCTTTGTGTGGGGGTGTATTTTTAGGAGCCTGGTCTCTGGTATTTTGCTTAATAAGAAAGTTTATGCCCTCGTAATAATTTTCATTTCTTTTAACAAAAACCTTCTCCAATATTCTGTATGTGATATTAATTAATGTTTGATTAGAGAGAGAATTTTAATTTCATACACGTATAAATTACTGTGCAAAACTTTTCACACTTGCCTTGGAAGACATTTTCAAAAGCCTGGATTGGGAAAATAAAGGAGTGAAGATAAACGGCACCTATCTGAGTCACCTCAGGTTTGCAGACGATATAGTGATTGTTAGCAATAATGTGAGAGAATTGGAAACTATGACCAAAGAGTTGCATGAAGCATCCAAAATAACGGGCTTGGAAATGAATGTACAAAATACAAAAATTTTGAGCACGTCCAAGCATAAATTCATGATAGACAATTGGGAAATAGAAACAGTTGACGAATATGTGTACCTTGGCCATAAGATAAAACTTGGAAAAGAAAACCAAACAGCAGAACTACCAAGACGAGTAGGTCTGGGCTGGGCCGCATTTGGTAAATTGAAACATGTGTTTGAAAATAAAGAAATCCCGATATGCCTAAAAAGAAAAATGTTCGATACATGTATCCTCCCGATGTTGACATATGGCCTAGAAACAATGACACTAACAGCCAAAAGCATACACAAATTAAAGTGTACACAGCGGGCCATGGAAAGACAGATGCTCGGCGTGAGCCTTCGAGATAAAATTAGAAACGAGGAAATAAGACGCCAAACTAAAGTTACCGATATTATGGACCGCATTGCAAAATTAAAATGGCAGTGGGCTGGGCATATGGCTCGACAAGAGGATACTAGGTGGGCACCCAGAATCCTACAGTGGAGGCCCTGGAACAAAAGGAGAAGCGTCGGAAGACCTCCCAAAAGGTGGTCTGATGACCTAGTCCAACAAGCCGGAGGAACCTGGATGCGGAGGGGGAGAAACAGAGATGAGTGGAAGAAAATGGAAGAGGCCTACGTCCAGCAGTGGAGGGAGGAAGGCTGAGGAAGAAGATAAATTACTGTGCTGCTCCGTAAATATTGGGCTATACGTAAATGCTATTTTTGCGAAACGCTCGTACGTATGCATTTTATTTATCTAAGTCTATAAATACTATATTATCCATCATGTATCATAAAATATTATTTAGCACGCCGAAATTGCGTCATTTGAGACGAGTATTTAATTCTCTATTGTTATCTCTTTAGATAGAAACTATATTAAGATGTACGCATAAAGGCGAAGATACACACGAGAGATTTTGGCCTCCCGGATACCAAAATGACAGGTCTCTTGTGTGTAAACACATCGGAGACGCGAGATATCTCTCGATACCGCGCGCCTCCTGAGACGGTCTGCACACGCAAGTCTCGCGTCGTGTATTTTACATATTTTCGTCTCAGGGGACGCGTCTCCGGTCTTTTGACATGTTCAATTTTAATCTGAGGTCTCTTGGAGATGTTTGCAACTGAATTGGATTGGCGCGCGTGGGCACGTGGTTTTTGTATTGATATATAATTTTAAACATTCCTGCGATTGTGACGATATTAGTACATTGTTAATAATAAAATTGTTAGTTGATTATAATTATAATATTATTTTTAAATAATGGCGGATTAATAACAGAGTTGCATTTGCATTTGAAATATGAATACAGTTGTGAAAATACATTAACATTACGTGTTTTGTTATTCCCTTCATGTCCTACAACATTTATAGCAAACTATGTAGTTACCATTTCACCCTTTAATATTCATCGAAGGAACATAAGGAGGAAACAAAATTTCGCTACTCACAACGGTTTCGGGTATGTAGTGCATACCGATACTTGCTTTGGCTTATGTCACTGATGTCATAGGAATGGTGTACATTAAAAGAAGGTCTAATTAAGTATTCTATTTTATTTACTAACGCAGAAAAGGAAATATACACATACGCATGCAAGTAAAGTACCGACCGACATATGTACATTACTGAATCGATAAATAATTTCAAAGCGGTATATAATTATATTTTTTAATCACAATACTCGTAAATACATGACACTAGAGTATGTACACAAAACCAAACGCCATTATGGCGCCAAAAATACTAATAGAATGAATGCAGCAACAGACCAAAGTCTCGCGTCTCGAGATAGTCCCGTGTATTTTAGAATTTGATGACAGGAGGCGATTGTCGGCCATTTTTACTAGAGATGCCGTCTCTAGAGACGAAAATCTCCCGTCGTGTATTTCACTGAAGAGACTGACGCCATTTTGTCAGTGCCTGGAGGCGCATCTCCTGAGACCCCGTATATCCACACCTTAAGACAACGAATTGATACGTGCTTACTGCTTAATCGCAATTATCTGGAAAATTATGTAAATGGTATATGTGAATATACTCGTAGGAGAAGTATTAAGAGTATGCATACCGACATTTCAAAAATTTCTAAAAACGGGAGGCCTTCTATCTCGACAACCGTTACTAAATATGCTTTGGAACAAAATAGGGTAGATGCATTGAACCTTTATCTAGGGAATAACCGTAAAAGATTTTTTATATCTTGTATAGGTTTCTAAAAAAAAATGTGAAAAACACCTCTGATCTTTTTTCCGAAAGACGGAAAGTAAAGTCGCGGAGTAAATTTTTTTTTGCGCTGATAATATGCAATATAATCTAGGGAATAACCGTAAAAGTTTTTTGATAGACGCAAAATTAACCCCAAAAAATGGGAAAAACGCTATTTTTACCATTTTATCATGCGATTGTCATGCGAATTCGAACCTTAATGCCGTGGGAAAAGACTGTGACGTCATTCCTGGTGCCATGCCCTTAAAACTTATTTGTTTATACCAAGTTGTTTTATGTTGTATCCGGTGGTCAGAGCAGCAAGCATTTCCGTATTTACTAGTATTATTATTTTATTTAATTTAATTAGTATTTACTAATTAGTAAAAGGAATCGGAGAGCGTGTATGACAAATTGCATGAATGTGGCGGAGGCTTGGTGTGTGTGTAAGAATAGGGCTGTCTGGCGCTCTGTCCTCTCTGCCTACCCTGCAAGTGACGTGACTTGAGGTTATAAATAGATAGTATATACTTACTTGGGTATCAGTTCTTTTTCCCACCAAGTAGGTATACCGTCGATAGACAACATCTGCTCTTTTTTTTTGGCTTACTGTCTAAGTATTAAAAGAATCCATTCACATGAATAATTGAATTATTTTTTCAAATGATAAGTACTAACTTAAAACTGGAAAATTAAACTTTGTTTTTCCTTAAAAACAAAGTCCAATATCAGGGATTCAAGAATGCTAAAATGGATAAAAGATTTAATCTTTATAAACTGAGTGCTGACTGCTGACTAACTGGATGACATAGGTACTCATACTCACAACACACAGCCCAAACGGCTAATAGAGCTCGTAGAGAAGTGAAATTCGGAAGACAGCTTGCAGGTTTCAATACAAAACTTTCCTCTCAGGATTTTTTTTGGAAATTCCGCTCCCTAAGGGATGAAAAAAGGACTGAAAGTTTTTCAGAGGAGGTACACAATATATGAGAATATGTCTTGGAAATCAGAGTTTTAGAAGATTGTCCTCTCGAAATGCCTATAAATGGGTGGTTGGCCGTTTTTCCAAAATTTTATGAAAAAAAAGGCATGAAAAGGTCATAATGCAAAAGTGATGATGTCTCTTTTAAGGGATTGGCACCAATAATGACGTCACAGACATTTCCCACGGCATTAAGGTTCAAAATTGCGTGAACGCGTGCAAAATCGTATGATAAAATGGTAAAAATAGCGTTTTGTCCATTTTTTGGGGTTAATTTTGAGTCTATCAAAAAACTTTTACGGTTATTCCCTAGATTCTAATGCATATTATCAGTACAAAAAAAATTCTCCGCGGCTTTCGGGAAACGAGTTTCCGTTTTTCGGAAAAAAGATCAGAGGTGTATTTAATTATTTTTTTTGAGAAATCTATACAAGATATAAAAAATCGTTTACGGTTATTCCCTAGATAAAGGTTCAATGCATCTACCCTATTTTGTTCCAAAGCATATTTATTATTTAGTAACGGTTGTCGAGATATAAGATCTCCCGTTTTTAGAAATTTTTAAAATGTTGGTATGCATACTCAGAATAAGCTAGAAACTAATTTTTCACAACGAAAAATTCTATAGAAAGGATCAAAATGTCTTATTTCCACACTAATGAAATAATACCTAATACAATTTTTCACAGGATAGGTAGTCCTGTCGAGAGGAGGGGTCTCCGTATAATTTCATAAAAGAAACGTAGGTACTTACCTAATAAGGGTAACTACTTAACCTATTGAGATTTAGAATAATTAAATTTGAGTAGGGCAGCTGATAAAATCATGAAACATAAGACACGTGGACAAACAAATTACTGTAGATAATAATACACGCGTGTCAGAACTCAGAAATCTAAATAATGACTTATTAGCATTTCATAGTACTGAGTACCTACCAACCTACTTACGTACTAATTCCAGTAGAATTTTAGTTTCCTGAAGAATTGATCGCCCAGCTTTTCGTTATCCAAGAAAAAACTCCAAATTTTCTTTTTTTTTAATGAATCTGGGTTTATCGAAATAAACCCAAATACACCTTTGTACTCTTCACAGTAAGCATGAAAAGCTTGTGTCGTGAAGTGGAGTAGGTAGGCACTGGGGATCGAACCCGCGCCCACTGGACTAACAGTCGAGTAGCGCGTTACCAACCAGACTACCGACCACCACGACCAATCATCAGTAATCACCCCTGGTATTGTAGCCTATATGTGTTATGTTTTCCAAAAAAATATCCGGTATTATGACTGGCCATTGCGGCTAAGCTGCTAGTCCTAAAGGTTAAAAAATGTGTAGAATATTGCAAGAAATATTTTTGGCATTTCCTTCAAATGGGGCACATTTCGCTGAAAGCTGAATGGATGATACACACATACACCGCCGGGATAATTAAAATTAATTTGCTGATTCTCTTTATAAAAGAAAAACCAAGAAATATTTCAAAATACATAACGTATTGAATCGCGAGAAGACTAGCTGTAACCTGTTAAATAAGGCGAACTCCTCAATATCTTTCCTCCAATGGCTCTGAGTCCTTCATGTATTGTTGCCTTTATACTAAAGAACTAGCTGTACCCTGCGCGCTTTGCTACACTCCCGCAAGTTCCAAGAGTGTCACCATTCATCTCATCAATAGGTACCGATAACTAAGGATTCGACATCAATATCGATTTTTGCCATCTATTGTATTGTAACCTGGTTGCGGAAGGGTCAAAACAGAGACGATTGGAAACAGTTGGAAGAGGCCCATATCCAGCAGAGGAGGGAGGAAGGCTGATGAAAAAGGAAATTGTAAAAGGTTTGTACTGAGTCAGAAACCTTCCCGGGCAAGCGCACAACAACTTGCCAAAGTGACATCTCAATCGGAGGAATGGTATAGGAATGCACGGAGGACAAACGCACACATTTTCATTTTTATAGTATATAAGATTCTTTTACGGATACGTATTACTGTGAGTAGGTACCTAATTACATGTGAGTATACTTAGGTACCTACTTACTTACCATACTTTGTTCATGCATGGAATCGCGGAATTACTGTTAGCAATATTACCCATTCGTTTCAGTGCAAAGTACAGCCCACGTATTGTTGTTTGTTTGTTCTTCAAGTATTTCCACAGGTAACAAAGCATATCACACGAACATGAACACTTAATGAATACGGCAATAAAATGTGTCGTTAAGCGTATGCATACCGACATTTCAAAAATTTCAAAAACGGGAGACCTAGTTCTATCTTGACACCGTTACTAAATATGCTTTGGAACAAAATAGGGTAGATGCATTGAACCTTTATCTAGGGAATAACCGTAAAAGATTTTTTATATCTTTTATAGGTTTCTCAAAAAAAAATGTGAAAAACACCTCTGATCTTTTTTCCGAAAGACGGAAATTCGTTTCCCGAAAGTCGCGGAGTAAATTTTTTTGTACTGATAAAATGCATTAAAATCTAGGGAATAACCGTAAAAGTTTTTTGATAGACGCAAAATTAACCCCAAAAAATGGAAAAAAAACGCTATTTTTACCATTTTATCATGCGAATGTCACCCGATTTTTAACCTTAATGCCGTGGGAAAAGACTGTGACGTCATTCTTGGTGCCAAGCCCTTAAGAAGTATCGAATTATGGATAAGAGTTTATTAAAGCTTAAAGTTGTTTCGTGTTGCAGATTCTCTACTGCCATTATAATTATGTTACCTGGAATTTTCATACGGTATTCTGATTTCAGAATATTGATAGGGATTATTGTCATGAACAAATAACTAAAAAAAAAATGACGACACCCTTTCATAAGCCATCAAACGTACCTACGTGGTTACTGGATCCGCTCGATCGATCGGCGTCTTCCGATTGCTTGAGCTGGACAAATTTTGAATTTATTTTCCCATTTTCCCACAACCACACATGGCCCCACACAAATTTGTATCCCCTAAAACGCTTTACATCATTTTATCCATGGAAAAATAGATACAGAATCGTAATGTTACGAGTATCCTAGTTTACAAAATTTATTTGTGTATGTTTCAGGGCTTCAGCTGTAGTCTGGAAATGAGTTAAAATTGGATCGCAACATTTGGAGGCAGATGGCATAAAAATAATGTGGGTTTGTACCTACGCGCAAACCCAAATACTTAACTTTTTTTAATGCATATGGCAAAAGACCTGGCAACTACAAATTTAGATATAAATCTCTTAGCCAATTGGCAGCGTCAGCAGTGACCCTAGACCCTACTACTTAATAATAATACTTTACCTACTTTTCCTGTACACATTTAAGTAGGTTAAGTAGGTAAGTTAAGCTTGTGTTGTAAAGTACCTGAAATGGTATTTTCTACATCGAATACATCGTCTGCCCTGAGATTCAAACTGAGCACCTCCCGTTTTGAAGCATTTATACATAGATCAACCTTCAACCATCGGTTGTTTTTGAAATTTTACTGTGGTAATAATAGTACGTAGAAATACGTAATTGTAAGATGATAGTTTCTAAGAAAAAAAAAATGTAGTAGTGTGTAGATCCTTGCAGTGAGAGTCTCCTCCAGGGAACATTAAGGGTGTTCAGAGTAGTTTCGGGAGGGGTTTGTTGAGGGGAGCCCTTCCGGCGAACCTTGAGCCCTCCTTTGAAAAAATGTTTTGCTTAAAAGACTGGATGATATAGGAGCTAAAGCTCCTGAAATATCCAGGGGTGGAGGTGGGTTTACCCTTAATGTGGTAATATTAACGTCCGAACATCTGTTTTACTTATAACTTTGTATTTATCTAACGAAGGACAAGGAAGTGGCCATAGACTAGTCGCTAAATACCAAGTAAATATTTATTTACTTATTGATACATAATTAGTTACGGAAATGATTTCGCAATTTTAGTTGTTATGAAATTGAGTAATAAGCGTGTAGCGATGTCTTCCATAAAACTCGATAAAAAATATGTAGCACCAAATGTACGTCTCTGTCTATCTATACCCTCACGCCACATCCCTTGCAGGGTAGGCAGAAAGGACAGAGCGCCAGACAGCCCTATCCTTGCACACACTACTGGCCTCCGTCACATTCATGCAATTTGTCATACACGCTCTCCGATTCCTTTTACTCAAAACGCGTTCATCCTTGAGGATCTGGTCGACATGATCGGACCAGGTCAGTCTCGAGCGGCCGCGCTTCTTCACCCCTCTTCGCTCACTCATATATTATATATCTTTTTTGTCATCCTCTCATCTTTCATTTTCTTAACATGCCCAAACCATCTTAGTTTATTTACTTTCATTCTTGTCGCAACACCAGTGTTGCAGTCACTCATTTCCCTAAAAACTCAGCGTTTTCCCACACATTCTTCTTAATGACCTCATTTCTACTTAATTCAACCCTGATTCGTCCTTTCTCATCCACGTTCAAGTCTTACTAGCATACATCAAGTCTCACTCACATTAGGGTCGGCACCAAGACAGCATTATTCTATTCTGTTTATTCTATTGTGTATTTATTGTTGTAAGGTTTGCTGGGCACAGATGGATTGGAGTTGATGTTTTGTTTATGCATGCCGATTAATTTATTATTATTATTTTTTTGAGATTTCTATGAAATATGAATTATTTTATTATTATTAACTAAATATTTTGTTGATTTGTTGTGTTGAAATAGTAATTGTTTTTTTGTATTTGATTATGTATTTGACACTGTACCAACAAGAAATTGTTAAAGGCTTTAGCCGTTGATTTGTAAATAAATAAATAAATAAAAAATAAATAAATTCTATTCTATTATTTTTTATGGCTATCCACTCGTCTGCGAGTGATCTTAGCCATCTTACAAGTTAGTGCACTAGCACTTTTGCTTTCATAGAAACATTGCTACTGCTAACAATCGGACCGAGCGCCCTAGGAATATGCTATTAATTTATGTTATCATTGTAATTATAGACAAGGCTGATGACCTACAGTGTCCTCCATATAGTAGATAGAGGAATATTAAAGGGTTACATAGTAGCATAGGGTTGTACATATTATTTAATATTATTGATATAACATTATTCCGGGTGTGTTGCAATGTTATGTCTATACTTACCTATTGATTATTTAAATAACAAATACATAATATTATAAACTAATAAAATAAATAAGTAAATATTACAATAAGATGACGTGTAGCTATAACCGGGTCATCCATGATATCTAATCATATTATTGTTCTATTTTATTGCTAGTTATCCTTTGGTGAATTGCAGTGGTGGTAATTAGGGGAAGCGATTTTAAGGGCTTGGCACCAAGAATGACGTCACAGTCTTTTCCCACGGCATTAAGGTTCAAAATCGCGTGACAATTGCATGATAAAATAGTAAAAAAGCGTTTTTCCATTTTTTGGGGTTAATTTTGCGTCTATCAAAAAACTTTTACGGTTATTCCCTAGATTTTAATGCCTATTATCAGTACAAAAAAAAATTACATAGTTTGACGACCGAAGCCAAAGCATGGCTGAGGGACAATCACGTAATTTTATTTTTATTGTACTATATATATATATATATATAGTACAAAAAAACAATTACTCCGCGACTTTCGGAAAACGAGTTTCCGTCTTTCGGAAAAAAGATCAGAGGTGTTTTTAAAAATGTTTTTTGTGAAATCTATACAAGATATAAAAAATCTTTTACGGTTATTCCCTAGATAAAGGTTCAATTCATCTACCCTATTTTGTTTCAAAGTATATTTAGTGACCGTTGTCGAGATATAAGATCTCCCGTTTTTAGAAATTTTTGAAATGTCGGTATGCATTCTCTTAAGAGCAGCAAAATGAGCGTCTAATATTATGATGTGAACACTTAAAAAAATACGATAGCTTACAAAAAGGTAGTTTGCAATCTAAAAAAATTGCTGATTTTTGATATAACAAGAACGGCAGTTTACAATGCTTCAGTGTTTAATTGTACCTAAATGAGGTTGAATGTTTTTAAGAAACCACTTACACCTCGGAAATTATACAAGTGACGGAGATAAGAATTGGTGCACAATTTTTTAAATAAATACCAATAGTTTTTCCGCCGATTTGCCAAATTTTCATTGAAAAGTATGAATCGTTGAATATTGCAGGTAAATATCTATCTAGATTTTTAATATTTGTACAATTTTGTAACGAATTTATGAAAAAAATATTGCCGTAGCATTTGATTTACAAATTATTGTAATCCTTTTGAATAATGTGACATGCTACACTCGCTCTAAATCTTTTATAGATAAATATTATAAAATATCTATGTACTACTCGATTGTACAAGTATATTAGGTACATTATTGATTCATACTTAAGATTATTTGACCTCTTAACACTGTAATAAATTGTTTGTGAATTATTGCCTTACCACCTATATTTATATTTACTTACATTAAGGGCTTGGCACCAGAAATGACGTCACAGTCTTTTCCCACGGCATTAATGTTCAAAATCACGTGACAATCGCACGATAAAATTGTAAAAATATCTATTGTATATATTGCGTCTATCAAAAAAAAAATACGGTTATTCCCTAGATTTTAATGCATATTATCAGTACAAAAAAAATTTACTCCGCGACTTTCGGGAAAAGAGTTTCCGTCTTTCGGAAAAAAGATCAGAGGTGTTTTTCAAAAAAAATTTGGAGCAATCTATACAAGATATAAAAAATCTTTTACGGTTATTCCCTAGATAAAAGTTCAATGCATCTACCCTATTTTGTTCCAATGCATATTTAGTAACGGTTGTCGAGATATACCTAAGGTCTCCCGTTTTAAGAAATTTTTGAAATGTCGGTATGCATACTCTTAATATTTACTACTAGATTACTTTACCCATACTAGAAATCATAAAGAAAATAATTATTATTATAAGCAATCGTAAAAAAGGGTTTTAAAACAACGCTATATTTCGTCGTGTAAAAATGGAATTAATTAAAAATTACCGATTGAAACGTGCTTATGATAAGGTAGTATATGGGTATTACATTGGAATTTGAAGATTATACACTCAGACTCAGCCGACTACAGATGAAGTTAAATAAAAGTGTGGTAATAGGGAACTAACTAATTATCTATTCAAGATTATCTATATAAGTTCTACTATCAAATGTTTTAAGACTGTTAGACTATATTGTACATTGTACAAGTTATTTAGGAGTCATATATCTATCATATCTCCTATATTAATAGTTGTTGGGTAGTCTAATTTCCTTGGTGTCGTATGTGGATTTTCTCATGAACCCCTACAAACTTCTTGTCTGGACACCTATGCACTATAGGTCACACTCTCGATCGAGCAACATTCACAAAGGGGTCCTTCTTGCCCCAATAATACTTATTACTTACGAGTACTCGCATCTTTATATATGGTATATACCTGCAGTGACCAGTTCGTTAATGTTTACAAGGCGAGTCAAACTCAGGCTATCTCACTGTAGTTCCGTTGTAGGACATTCCACTCTTCTATAGCGATGCCCACTATATCCATCACTCTTTGTGTTCCTTCAGAGAACGAGGGGGAAGCAGTAGGTCGTGATAGGACACTAAAGGAAAATAGAGAAAAACTACACTCCATCTAGCGTTTCGAGGAATCATGACGTCAATAAATATGCATAACAATAAGTTATCAACGTCTAGTAATGCGAAAATCACGATCTAACCCAGTACATGTAGGTATGTATATTAGATGATGTTTGTCATAAAATCATTGTTTCTGTATTATATTATTATCTACTTATTTATTATTAGGTGTTAGGTGTATCTAACTAATTCACATCCGTACGTGATGATTTAAAGAATAAATAAAATTTTCTAAGTTTGTGTCACAATGTTATATCTATTGTATACCTATTTTAAATATTGTACCTCAGATAAAACGTCACTCATACACAAGTTTGCGTCACAAAGACGTGATTAGCTGGAACTTTGAATTGAGGAGAAAAAAAACCTGGATCACCGAGGGTTTCAGTTCCAGTTACAGAGACCTACGTTTAAAGTGTTAACAATATTGATATCTGACACGCTTATCAACTAGATTATTGGAATTAAAATGGGATTAATAATTCAATACGTACAATTATTATTGTTTATGATAATTACGTAAATAAATCCATTTACACTTATGAAATGAATTTATTCAATTTTTGACAAATGTACCTTTCCATACAGGGTGTCCCGTAAGTCAACGATATCCCGTGGAGGGGTGATAGACCAACTCATAACGGACCAGAAAAACGAAATATGACCTTAGTAAAAAATCGCTCGTTCTCGAGATTTCGGCACTTTTTTGTTTTTCGTGAAATTCGACACCTTCGCTCAGTTTTTCGATCGCCACGGTCACAAAATTCAATATTCTAAAATTCTAATTTCTGATTCGTAATCCTGAATAATTCAGCTATTTGATTATAATCCAAAATAAAACTTACTATGTCACAATTTTGAAAAAAAGGACATCGTTTCCGGCTCTCGAGTTTTTTGCTTTTTATTGGCAAATTTCGACTCCGTTACACTGTAAAAAAATGTATCACATTAAGCTGACAAATTATATTAAAAACTACCTCATTTAGTGTAGTTTTTAAAAAAAGTTTAAAACTGGACATAGATCCCTTTCCAAAAAAGATATTACTTTTTTACTTCAAAAAGAGCTCATTATAAAAAAAATCTAACGCAGGGTAATAGGTTACTTAGGTCTAATATTTGGAGAAGTGATAGAGGATGAAAAAATATGAAAAAAAAGTATAGAAAATGTATGTCCAAAAATCAACCGTTTTGGAGTTTTGGAGCCTTTTGAAAATTGATGTGTATCAAAATTTCTAATTTGGGTTTTTTGACAATAACTTACGAACTACTGACTCGATTTTGACAAAACAAACTATAGATCATAGTCAATAATGTAGGCTATATAATAAATACAGTGTAACGGAGTCGAAATTTGCCAATAAAAAGCAAAAAACTCGAGAGCCGGAAACGATGTCCTTTTTTTCAAAATTGTGACATAGTACGTTTTATTTTGGATTATAATCAAATAGCTGAATTATTCAGGATTACGAATCAGAAATTAGAATTTTAGAATATTGAATTTTGTGACCGTGGCGATCGAAAAACTGAGCGAAGGTGTCGAATTTCACGAAAAACAAAAAAGTGCCGATATCTCGAGAACGAGCGATTTTTTACTAAGGTCATATTTCGTTTTTCTGGTCCGTTATGAGTTGGTCTATCACCCCTCCACGGGATATCGTTGACTTACGGGACACCCTGTATATCATTATTTGCTATCATGGTAATAGTCCAGTCTAATTACATTTCACGATGGAAAGTTGTGGGGTATTCTGGATTTCTTTCATTCTACCCATTTTTTGGGGTGCTGGATGTGAATCCGAGGTTTGCCAACAAAATTTCGTGACGGAACATGGCGAAAGTTATCTTTCTGCTGAAAATGAAAGTACGTAAAAATTACTAAGTACAAACTTGGCTTACAAATGTTTTCTCTAAAATAAATAACAACGGAGCTGTCAAGCTCCAAAAATGACAAATTATGATTAGTTTTTTTGAAATTGCACAAGTTGCAGAAAAATAGGTAGTTAAGATCTACATACGTAAAGTTTATTTACTAAAAATATAGTTTTTGTTCTAAACTAAGTCTAATCCTTCATTCTCATCCATCGGCCTTCTTATAGTCCACTTCTGGATGTAGATTGTAGGTCTTCGACTTAGCTAACTCGGTCCACACTCACTGGCTATGATGTAGGTACGTACGACGTACGTGCATGCATGTTCATAAAAAAAGAGACCCTTATGCTGTGGATTTCATACTATGTATGTAAAATTTTGGATGGAGAGACGACCTGGTAAAATACGTGGGTACCAACTGGATCCAGAGAGCACAGGATAGAGCGGCGTGGAAGCTGATGGAGGAGGCCTTCGTCCAGGAGTGGACGGGAGTAGGCTGACGAAGAAGAAGATGAAGATGTAAAATTTTCAGGTGAACTGTGTGTGAATAAGTTTTTCTATCCTTCGACTCTCTTAGCGAGACCGTTTTCAATTATTGTAACTTTTTGTTTGTTTGTAACTTATATAGTTACCATATTTTTATGTAAAAAAAGGAATTCCACTATATCCGATGTCGCATACGTTATGGCAGATTTTCGAAATTGTCGTTATTGTTTCGGAAAATCTGTTAATGAAAACATGAAATCATATTAATTATAATATTATAATCCTACCCATCCGTTAATTCAGTAACTTATCATATTGTATATCTTATCAATTTACTGATTACCGATAATGTTTTTCATAAAACAAAATGTAATCACATCATTATAAAACATGATATTGTGATAAATGTGTTTTGTAAATTAGAGTATAGCGTTAAGTTATTCTAAAGAAATGTTTTTACAATATTTAGCATTTTTATTAGTTTTAGTGTCAGGTGCATTTGCCCAATCTTGCACAAATGGTAAGTCGGTATCATTTAGTAATCCAGAAAATGTAAGCGATAAAGCGAAAATCGCACTCAGATATTTTAGAATCATAAACAGTCAGAGCCGGAAAGTGTACCTGTATTCTTTTTAACCAAACACTGCCTTTTGTTTTTTGTGTATTTCAGTAATCAAACCTTTTTTTCAGATAAGGTCATCTTTTGCTATTACTCAAGTTGGGCTGTTTACAGACCATCATTGGGCTTGTTCAACACAAGTCATATAGATCCAAATCTTTGCACTCACTATGTGTTCAGTTTTGCCGGAATTGATATAGACGGAAAGCTGATGTCGTTGGATCCTAAAAACGATCTACCAGAGAATGGAGGTATGCAACAATTCTACTACTTCAGAATGATGAAGGAAGTCAATCCCTGTATCAAAGTATTATTGTCTGTTGGAGGCTGGAACGAAGGATCCGAAAAATTCTCAGTGGTAAAAAGTCAAATTACGATTCTAGTAGTAGACTCTATAGCCTGGGTCAATATTTTGCCCAAACAGATGGCTTTCTTGGGAAAATGAGTGCTTATTATTGTTTCAGATGGCTGAGACGGCTGCATCCCGTAAGCAATTCATAGACCACGCTCTGATGTTTTTGGTTTATTACGGATTTGATGGAATCGATGTCGATTGGGAATATCCATCTCAGGTACGTATGGACATCGCAGATTTTCCAATTACATATTGGGTCTCATTGTTTTCAATTAGATTTTAACATTCTTTGTTTTTTTTTTCAGAGAGGAGGCATTCCAGCCGACAAGCAAAACTTTCCTCTTCTGTTGAAGGAACTGAAAGAAAGACTCGCTCCTAGGAATAAAATAGTGTGTACGGCAGTTGGAGCGGGACTTGGTTACTTAGATGCATCGTATAATGTCGCAGAGATTGTTAAACACGTGGATTACGTTTTATTGATGACATACGATTATCAACAAGCAAACAAGACAACATACATGGCGCCACTGAGGACAAATGGTACTGGTGATGTTAATGTTGGGTCTGTTGTAAGTATCGTGAATCATGATTCTTATAGGAGACTGTATTTAAGTCGTGTAGCTAAGAATCGTTGGTTAAGAGGATTGGAGAGCAACAGTCTTCGGGACACAAAGCAGCCCTTTCGGGTTATCGTCTCATCTCTTACTGGAGACTCTTTGGCCTCTCGGCTCTTCTCTTACAGATATTACTAGAGGTCTGTTGAGAAATGTGAATATCTTGAATATTCACGGCTCATTGGTTTTAATTTTGTTCCAATTCAATTTATCAGGCTTGAAAAAAGAGGTGTTTTAACATTACTTACCTAACAGGCAGTCGAACATTTCGTGAACTTAAATACCAATTGTTATTTCAGGCAGAAAGTGTGGAGAGATGGATTGCACTCGGCTGCCCTCCATCAAAACTTGTCATGGGTCTGCAGGCCTCTGGTAGAACTTACACTTTGAGCTCTGCAAGCGACAATGGACTTGGGGCACCGGTAAAAGGTCCCGGAAACAAGGGGGTGTTAACAGACTTGGAAGGTAAAACTTTGAAAATCTGTGTCAAGTTGTTTCACGCTTTTTTCAAGAGACGATGTACCCATTTACATTTATTCATAGCATTATCATTAAAGTTAAAGGGTTGGTCAGTTTCACATGAATCAGATTGTAATTTCGGGCGAGAAATCGTGTCAATGTGAACCAAAGTATACGTTTACAGACTCTTCCTGGTGAAATTCTTGTTTTAATTTATCCATGTTTTCAGGCTTTCTTTCATATTATGAAATCTGCAACATGCTGAGCACTCAAAGCGGGTGGACCGTATCGTTGAATGAAAACCCTCATGCTAGCGTCTACGCGACACGAAGAGATCAATGGATCACATACGAAAATACTGACACCATCAAACTCAAGGTAAGAATCTGTAAGTTTCTATGATCTTCTGGATTCAGGAGACAGGCTTCTTCCAAATTTTTCCACGTCTCTGTGTCACGGGCGCTATGTTCTGTGACATCGCGAGTTCAAGCGATCTTGTTGGTCTGCCTCCTTTCTGTATTATCCCTTATTCTTTTTTTCTTTGAGCCCTTTGCTCTCCACTCCTGGATGTAGACCTTTTCCATCAACTTTCATTCGTCTCTGTTTTTCCTCTTTTCATCAAAATTCTGCCTGGTTATTGGATAATATCGTAAGACCACGATTTGGAACGTCTCCCAACACGTCTGTTCTTTGTTCTAGGCCTCCATTGGAGAATTCTGGGTGTCCATTTAGCATCTTCTTGTCTGGTCATATATGTCCAGCTTATTGCCATTTTAGCTTAGTGGTCTCCCTACTATCGTTTTATTTTCACAAGTTCTCTAATTTAGTGTTCTGCGGGTGGGTACAACTTTAATTTCCCGACTTTAAATATTTTGCAGACTCAGTATGCAGTGGACAAAAATCTGGCTGGACTTCTTGTTTGGAGTATTGATACTGATGACTTCTATCCGATGTGCGCGGAGAAGAATCCTTTGCAGAACATGATGAGGAAGACAATGGGGCTCCCGGTTGAAAAGGATAATGTGGTTGCAGGGGCTCCTGTAAACATTGAAGAATATCTGTACAAATGAGAGAAACATACCAAATATTTTATAACAAGCACAATCATAAAATAATCGAAGAATAATAATAGAAGAATCCCTCGGTTGAGCGTTTTTTTTTAGTTTTCAATGCGTGTATTTTTCCGATTTTCTATTTCATCCTGAAGATGACACCAGCAATAGTACCGAAAGTTCGATCGGCAATCGATCGAGAAATCACACTCACCGATTTTCTATTTCATCCTGAAGATGACACCAGCAATAGTACCGAAAGTTCGATCGGCAATCGATCAAAAAAAAAACACACTCAGTGAGAAAATATGAAAACACGCTCGAAAACAGTCATAAAAAATGCTTCTTTACTTTATTTGGAATTGGCAAACTTTTGGGGTCATTTGTGGTGATCCTTTGCCCCCTCTTATTTTCAGCGTCACTATAATGTAATTCGACCTTTTATGAAGAAAACGTATTTTAATTTTGTAAATACTATACTAATATAATACATTTTGTGCAATGGGACAATAATTAAGGGTGTATAATTTGACTGTTTTTAATTTCCTGCACACCTCACAAGAGTCTACTACTACAAAAGGACGACATGGACAAATGACCGATAAAGACAAATAGCCGAAACGACCAATTGGCTGAATGGTACAATTGCCGAAGGACGAAAGTCCGAAATCCAAGTGGCCGACATAGATTTCGGCCTGTCATTTGTACCATTCGGCCAATTGGTCGTGTCGGCTATTTGTCCATGTCGGCCGAATGGCATTCGGCCGTTTGCCTGGATCCCCTTCACAGCACCCACTTGCTTGTGTGTCGAAGTGCAGAACAGCACTGAGGTATGAAAATGAATGCATACCCATTTAGACAGTAGCTTATTATAATATTAATTAACAGATTAAATATTTTCAATGTGTGATTGGACGTGAAACAATCATTTTCACCTGAAACTGACGAATAAAATTGTTCTTTGGTATTTAAGTTTAATTTTGGCGGGGTGCCACGTAGTCAGGATGGCCGAGCGGTCTAAGGCGCTGCGTTCAGGTCGCAGTCCACTCTGTGGGCGTGGGTTCGAATCCCACTTCTGACAGCCCTTTTTTATTTCGTCAAAATGATCAAAATTGCAATTTGAAAATGCACACCAAAATTGCGTGCAGAATGAAACAGAACTACACCGCAGTGTATTCGTTGGCTTTTTATAAAATAGTGCACGACATACACAGGGCGACATCTCTCGAGAAATTTTGTAAGTTTTATTTAATATTTTCATACAAATTCAAGCAGGTATTATTATTCACTCACTCGCTTGAGTCGGTAAAAAAAACTCAGCTAGAAAATAATAACTCTAATTCAAATAATATAATCTATATTTTACCTAGTGGGTACTAAATTATACTTACCTATTTTTCTTACATGCAAAAATGTTCATTATAAAGAGACATCTATGAATTTGGTTCGGTAATTCTTTACTTCTACGACAAATCAACAGATGTCATTCAACATTTCTTGTGAATCTCTCCACAGTTCTGTGCAAAAATGTTTATTAATTTCCACGCAGACTAAAAATTTATATAGTTTAAATAAAAGGAAATAATAGAAGCATAATTAAAGGTTAATTAAGTCATGCCTTATTAATTTATTGTAAGAGTAAAAACTGTATTAAAAATATGCTGTTATTCTATTTGTTAATGTGTACTTAATATTTTTGTTTGTGCAAAAGTATAACAAGACATAAAAAAAAGAAACAAAATGTATAAGAATACAGTAAAATAAACCAAAGATTTGTAAATATTCATATATTATTCTCATCATCATCATAGGAACTAGAGTTTTGATCTAAATTACGAAAGTTATTAACAATACGAGATTTGGCACTCAAAGTTCCCATCTGGGCTTCAAATATAGTATCATTTATAAGTTTTTGACAATAGACAGCCATGCCTTCTGGAAGCCGATCCAATTCTTGAGCGATATACTTTCCAAAGAAGACAAATCTTCCTGCAGGTTCTTTGCAGTTTCCCCCACCATCTGATTGAGATGTATCCCGACGAGCGAAACTGTCATCTACTTTAATCTTCTTTTTAATATTACATTCAGAAATAACTGATGTATTAACTGGCTCAGGTTTTACTTCGGTAATTGTGTTCTGGAAGGAAAAGAAAATAATATTGGGTTCTGTACTAATTTTAAGGCCAATAAATACACAAATTAACAACAAAAACAAGACAATGCAGTGTGCCAAAAGGCGGTCTTATTGCAAAAGCAATATCTTACAGTCAACCCGAGGAAAGAAAGAAAAACTTAAATACATATATGTTCTAAACCACTAAATAGGGTTGCCAGATGTCCAGTTTTTATAAAATCTGTTAGGTCGAAAAAATTTTGGAAAACCGTACCAAGAACTGTCTGGTTTTTTTGGTTAGACATTAATAAGTTCAGCATGATCAATTGTATAGGCTTATCAAACATTTTCTCATAAAATAAAATTCGTCTACTTAGTAAACACATCTATGGGAAAAACATCACTCTTTAAAGCTCATTATCCGGAAAAATTTCTTCTGGGGTGCAATTTATTCATACATTTCAAAATAATATTTTTAATAGAAAAGAGGGGCAAAAATTTAAACAGTGAACCCCACAGAAAATCTACCAACTTACACCTACAAGATATATTGTCACAGTCACACTAAAATGCTTAATGATACCTATTGCAAAATAAAATATCATGAATAGGTATTTGAAATTTGATGAATTATACAATATGCAACATACCAGTGGTCTATAATCATCTAAATATTCTTCTACTACCATTTCCCCTTCTTCATATTGCGTCTCCTCATTGCCATCATCAACAAATTTCATCATATCATAATACCACAAGGTGGGGACATACTGCTCATTCTTTTTTCTACCATTTTCAACTTTTCTTCTTTCTCTACGATATGTCGTACGCAACGAGTTGATCTTCTTCATGACCGACTCTCTGCATGCTTTAGGATTCACCTGACGTTGAAGTAAAACCAACTGCTCATAACCCTTAGTCTTTTTCTGCCTATCTGTATAGTCTTTACATCTTGAATTCCATAAGCAGGGTAAACTTTTATATAAGGCAATAAAATCTTCGCAAAATTCGCGGTGAAATGTGTTTAAATCCATCATCTTTACAATATAAAGCAACTAGTTCACCAACGCGTCGTGTGCGCGTTGTACACCTTTACAATATGTAAAATAAAAGTGAACCAAACTGACAGCTGCGAGTGCTGCGACGACTGCGCACAACCGGCACAACTCGATCCATGTACTACAAGTTTGCAGCGATGTTGCGTTGCGACCGGTCGAACAACTTGATTGGAGGATTCGATGGCTTCATTCTGGCTCGTAATACAACGAGTAAATGTCAAAAAATTACATTAAATTTTTTCAACATATACCTAATACCTATTAGCCTCACTGAGTGCATCAAAATAAGCTACATTTCGTTTCATCCGTCTTGTCACACTTTTTGTATAGAATTACTATGTAGCCAGTGGCCAAGTTATATGAAACAAGGAGTAATAGCCTGGCCACACACGTCCCGAAGTTCAGTTCCGGAATCAACCGTTTTGCAAAAAAGTTCCGATCAAAACCTCTCTCTGAATTCAGCGTCACCCCGATTTTAAATTCAGAAAGAGGTTTTGGTCGGAACCTTTTTGCAAAACGGTCGATTCCGGAACTGAACTTCGGGACGTTTGTGGCCAGCCATAATGTTTTGTAAACAGATGTTCACAATAATGGCAACAAATTTGTACTTATACTTATACCATCGACATAATATATTAAGTACTATATGTAATCTCTTTGACTTATACTGAAATATCGGTAGGTATATTTAACTACATAATGGTCAGGGTCGTATTAGGAAATGCCGGGGCCCTCAGACGCACAAACAATGGGACCCTGTTTGAAAGAAAAAAAAATGAAATGACCAGAATTTTTTGTTATGATTTTATATTTATTATGGTTCATAGGTTCAAATCAAACATATGCTATTAATCACCATCATGTTCATAAAAGTTATGAAAAATTAGAACATTTTGGCCCCCCCGTAAGCTCTGGGTGCGGAGCCCGTGTGCCCCCATGGAAAGACGGTATTTGTAAAGGATTTTCCGGGGGCTGTATGATTGCTTTAATATTGGTACTTTTATTACTCAGTCATTCTCCTTTTGCAATGTTGCCAGACAAATTATCGCTGTGCCTTTGGTTTTGTTGTATTTTACTGTAACTAGAAGTAAATACCGCAGAAAGCTTTATGACTTCCACTTAGATTATATATATTCTATGGACTTCCACGAGTAAAAAATATCTAAAAACTTATTCATCGGGAGTGACAACCTTCGAGAAATAGTTTAATTTACCCATTTGAGCTTCAAATATTGCTTCATTGATAATTTTACGGCAAAATTTAGCATTTTTCTCATCCATTTTGCTTAACTCCATTGCAACATATTTGCCAAACACTGTGAATACATCGTTATTTTCTCGTTTACTATTTAATAACTTATTTAATTTCTCATGTATAGAATATGATGAGGCCTTTCTCAGTTTGCAGGATGCGTTCGTATCCTTATTTATGATTTTACTTGTTGAAGGTCGCTGTAGTTTGCTCATTTTTAGTTTCTTTTTGGGTGTTGGAGACTGATTTTCTTCTTTCTCATCGCTGAACAATATCAACGGATCGCATGTAACATTTTCTGGTGTCGTGTCTTGAAGTACGTCATTTTCCTAAAACGTAAAAAATACGCAATATAATAAATACAAATTATGTCTTGCTGAAAAATGACTGCTATTTTTGACAGTGTTTTTTAGACGATATATTAATTAAACTTACAGTCTGTCACGAAAGCGATGGTTTCGTTTTAATTTAGAACTTCAATTTTATGTGCTACCGACAATTTTTTTTTAATTTTCTTTTTTCCATTTAAATTTTACAAGTGTTGCCACTTAAGAAGCTACATGCAACGCCCTCAACCATATCTTTCTTGCCGGACTATATACACATTGACTGCAGCGTTATTTTTATGCAATAAAAAATATATAAGTATTAAATTTACCAATGTTTCCATTTCGTAGGAATCATCAAGCATATCGCTTTCATATTTAATTTCTGCACCTTCATTACCTCCATCGGTAAATTTCAACAGGTCATAATACCAGAGCGAAGGTAAATAATGAATATCACCGTTTTTGTGTTTTTCCAATATTTTTCTTCTTTCCCGCCTGTATGTTGTGCGCATGGAATTAATTTTTCTCTTCACAGTCCAAATATTGGCTTCCGGAATGACTCGCTTCATCAGGCCTGTCATCTCGGTAAACGCTTGGTGCTTGACGTTCTTGTCCTTGTAATACTCGTCATTCGTATTCCATAAACATGGAAAAGATTTGTACAAAGCGATAAACTCGCGACTAAATTTTCGATTAAAACCAGCTAAATCCATTGTCAATTCTAATCGCTTAATCTATATTATCACAACAAATTTTTATCACTAATTTGTGTTCAAACACAAGTAAATTGACTTATTACCGCATGCCAAGCGACCGCACAGACCGAATCGTTTAGCATTATTTTGCTGCTGTATCTTCGTGTATGACGACCGTGCGAATGAGATAACCATATTTCTGAATTGAATTTCGTATAGCACTGTCTCATCTAATCGGGATATTCCGATGCATGTGGAGTTTGTCAAGCGGTGAGAGGCGATGTTGCCATGCCGTTTTCGACACGACTTTCAGTTTGTACGTTTACTGCCATCTGTTGAAATACTACTCTAATATTATACTTAGAATTTCCCTATTATATTTTTGAACTTAAAATGATGCATAAAACATTGTACCTACAATACCTATTATGCAATTAGCATTATATTTTTATTACGTATCTTTCTCGGGCTTTTGTCTCCCGTACCTATAGTTGTTTTTTTCAGGCATTGACTACCTACAATCTAGGTTATTTAGGAATATTTTTATTTTTTGTGACAGATATAATTTGCGGACCATTATCGGATTCACCAGACTCGCCAGAGATGAGACAACTGAATAATTTAAATATATGTTTATTTAAGGTGACCATATTTTTAAAAATAAAAAGGAGGACAAGTATGCGTAAATAGCGCCGCAGGCCAATTTTTTTTTGAGATAGTGAAGAAGGTTGCAATGTTGTTTGATTTATTTACTTGAAAATGTTTTCCATAAAAGGTGTATCCAAAAAATAGCGCCGCAGGTGAAATATTTTTTTTAGGAAACAATTGCATTTTAATGTATTTTTATACTATAGTACTAGTTAATTCATGGTACTCGTATGATGAAAAAACGTGTGGTTTTGAGATTAGTTTTAAAATGTTAAAAAGTAAAAAAGGAGGACAATAAGGAGGACACTTTTGGAGGGAGGACAGAACCTATAAAAGGAGGACTGTCCTTCCAAAAGGAGGACGATTGGTCACCTTAGTTTATTGTTATTTTTGGATTGATAATGCTTTTTTATGTATAAAATATTCATTATAACAGCAACTAAAAGCCGTTAGGCAGCTTACATCGCAATAAAGGTTGTATAAAATCAGGCGCAGGAACGTAAGTTAATACCTTCTTCAATTTTTGTATGTAGGTAGAACTACTTAGGTCCATTTATTGTGTTGTTCAGTTTTTATCTACCAAGGGCCAGATATAAAAAAAAGAATAGGTAAAAAAAACACGTAAGGGGACCTTGATAAGATTTTGTAAAATTTTGATACCAACTCTTATGGGTTATCACACACGTCCGGAAGTTCAGTCCGGAGCTTTTTTGCAAACGGTCGATTCAGTTAACTGAACTTACGGACGTGTGTGGAGAGCTTATTACAGCGATTTGTATGGCCCTATGTGCAAACTTTCATTTAAACTACATTTAAGTCAAAAAACAGATAGGTTACGTTTTGAGCGGCTGGCACTTAAGCTAGTATATTCTTGCTCAATGCAACATATCCTGAATTGTTCTTTTCTTTCTGATTGCTACTGATAGTAAAAATAAAACGACAACAATGCAACAAGCGCTAACATGTGCCGTGCAAAATAAGCTTAGGTTACCTAATGTACGCACATGACCTACCACAGTTTCCATTCTTTTTCTTCTAGGTACCTCTACGCATTATCTACAGTCTACAGGTACTTATTCACAATTTCGAAGAACCTATTTGATTTCAGAAATATTTATTTTATGTTTCGCTGAATTAACAAAGAAGCTGTCAAAAACCTATCTTTAAAATAATTTGAAAAAAGAATTTTCGTAGATATGTGTAGGTTGTGCATGGATCTATAATACTATTCTAGTAAACTGGATGGAAAACATAGCTGTTTGTCTATACATTCTGTACGGTTCTGGGGAAAATGATCAGTTAGGCAAAAGAAGCAAAATGGGGTATTTTCCATACTAAACGGGCTATAGGAAACTGGGGTTTTCACATGGATTTTTGGTTTTCACTGTTAATATTTTAATCGAAAATGAATTGTAGACATCATATTGACATAATTATAGGACCAAGGGATGTAAACAGTCCATTAATCAGAATTTATGAGCAATTTTATAACACAGGAAATGGCACACGATGGAAGTGAATTAAATTACTTTTATTTATTTTTCTTATTCTTTTTTTCAGATTTCCCTTTAAGAATTAAACCTTATGCATAGTTTAAGAAAAAAAAATTGTGAAAAAATGTGTTTTCAGTAGTTGCCTATCGCTACTAAGATGTTGAATATCACGGATGTGAAGACGTTTTAAATATATCATTAATTATTATGTAGGAATTTATTTTTTCATATTTTTCGTCATTTAAAGCTAATGTGTATGTATTTATGAATTTTTGTGCAATGTTTGATTTATGTTGTAATTAATGACAATAAAATAAAAGTTATTTCATTTACTTCCATCGTGTTCTGTTTCCTCTCTTAAAAAAATGCTTATAAATCCTGATTAACGGAGTATTTACATCCGTTGGTCCTATAATTATGTCAATATGATGTCTATAATTCATTTTCAGTTAAAATATAAACAGTGAAAACCAAAAATCCATGTGAAAACCGCAGTTTCCTATAGCCCGTTTAGTATGGAAAATCCTCCATTTTGCTTCTTTTGCCTAACTGGCCATTTTCCCTAGAACCGCAATAGTCGGCCAAGAGGAGAATCCAGTTTACTATAGTATTACTAAATCCATGAGGTTGTGTAACTGTATGAGAGTATGAGTGTGTTCGTAAAATTTCGAAAGTCGTTCTGAAAAGATCCGCTACAAAATTCAAACTTCGAACATTAAAACTATGTGTGATTTAGAAATTAGTTAAATCGCGATATATGGAAATAATCTAGTCTTTTTGTTTTTGTAAATAGCGGTGAGTAAGTTAAGTATACGAAGTATATCTATTTCTACCTACTGCTTGCCAAGTCAAAGATTTACTTCTTGGAGGGTTATAAAACAATTCCGATTTAAATTCTCCTTGAATACGGTGAAACTTCAATTTCGTGCTACGTAGTAGTAGATGTGTCGCCATTAAGGCAAAATGAAGTTATAACTCTAAACAGGAGGCAAGCGGAAATGATACTTAAGCTTGTAGCCATAAAGCGATGTTGAGAAGACTAGATTCCCGTGCACGTAAGTGATACAGAAGCGCCCGATTCAGGAGGAAAGCTTACCGCACCTAATCAATACAACCGGGATTCGGAAGTATTCGTGTTTGCTCGTGTGTTTCCGTCATATAAGGAAATTGTTTTTCACACAGAGTGTAACATCCCCAATGGCCATAAAAATGGAAGCATTTTTTCTTAGAATAGTTACACGAACAAGTTTCTAAAGATTCTTTAACATGATGTTAAATAATTTTCGTTTTTTTCTCGGATATTCAGTCATATTGGTGTCAAATGCAGCATCTGAACCTTAGGACTAAATTGTAGATTCAACTATATATGTTTTTTGCATGTGTGCATTTATTTATTTATTTATTTATTATTTTTTCTCACACATGTGTGTATATATTTTCTACACAATTTTACTCAATTTCTATTTTTTCCCTGGGGTTAACTGGAAGAAATCGCGGTTCTGCGATAAGTTCGCCCTAGTGAACAACGATTTATAATCTGTACTGTGTCAATTTCTTATGTTTATATGTATTTCTTGTTCACTTAAAGATTAAATAAATAAATAAATAGATAAATATTTTATGTTTAAATAACATACTTACCATATTGTTGAGAAAATAATAATGCCTGCCCTCCTTAAAATTTTGCGTTGACATTACTGTGTACTCGTATTTATAGTTTATGATTCTTGTAATTATTCATCGAACTCATTAATTTCTCTTTAATGTTTGATTGGAGATGATGCTGAAAAATGTTCTTTAGGGCGAGTTTATCGCATCTGCCAGCTGATCATACAAATATGAATAAAATAATCTTACATTATATAATGAAAATGGATGTGTGGGGGTATGTATGTTTGTTCCACCATAACTCTGGAACGCCTGGGACAATTTCGAGAAAACTTGGTATACAAATACCTTGCTATCTGGAAACGAATACTGTGTGGTAGAAACTTCTAGAAATCCAGAACCTTCTGCGAAATTTTGCTGATGAGGGGATCCAAGGGCTGTGTGGGGTCATGTGTGGTATCGTATGAAAGGGCATTGGAAAAGAACCCATTTGTCCAGCTCAAGCCATCGGGAGACAATTATTACACTCTGTATGATTTGAATACGGTACGGCGCTGTCCGTTGAATCTAAGGAAAAAATCCATTTTCCACGACCCGCCTTGGTAAATTGAAAAGCCGTAATTCTTCAGGGATTTGTGTTACACAACACAATACCTATTTCCTACTTGTATAATGTATACATAACCTATACACCTACCTACATGATAATATCATTTTATATAATATCATTATAATACCTAAGGGCCTACATATTAGGTATATGCACTGAGCAAAAATCGTTCCATATTCGCTTCAACTTTTTCAAATTTTGTATGAGAACGTTAGCGCGAAATAAGAATAACGTAAGAGATAAAGTTAATTATACCTTTTTAAATGAAACCTGGGAAAAAAATTAAAAATCTAAAACAGACAATTTATTAAGATTATAATTACCAGTATTTCGGGTAAATTAGAGTTTTATATCTGAAAAACTGAACGTAAAATCCTCAGATTTCGTAAATTTCAGGGGTACTTTCGGAATATTTTTTTATTCAAGGAATTTCCAAATATTGTAATTTCAAAACAGTCAATCTGTAGTCCATACTTTCATCCATCACTGTCTTCAGTTTCAAGACGATTCTCAGTATTGGCTGAGAACAATTCAGGGCGCCGAAGCAGTATGACAGCACATAGGACCTTAACTCCTTTAACAACATATACTTACAGTCTTATTTCATAACATTAAACACATAGGTACTCGTGAAGGGTTGAAATATGTGAACATACAAAGGAGCAAATTATTCAGAATAGGTATTTAGTTGATTCGATTTTAGAATAGGACCGCTAAACAAGTGTCAATACTGGCATTATAACCTGCGTTCTTCAGCACCGTTCTGAAAGTTGTCACTATATAAGGTGGCGTTTATAGGTTTTCATTTCGGGGGGGCGACTAAGCGAAAAAATTCCTGTCAACGGTTGCGACAGAAACGGGCTGCTTCGAAAGGGAGGGGGGGGGGGTATTAATATTGTGTGCAGAAAATACAAAAAAGAATAACCCCACATACATTTTTTTTCAATAATGGGTGAAGTGATGAACGTGAGTAAGTTTCATGTTTCAAAATAACGTTTTTTTTTTTAAATTGTGTTACATTCGGGGGAGGGGGGGGCTCACCCCCTTTATATTCGCCACTGGCACCGTCTATGGCTTCTAAAAATACATATATTCCAATGTAATATGTACTTAAGTAGACACCTATTTAGAACCTATGACCTACCTAATTGAAAAAAAGTCTTACGCATTTAATTGTTGGACTTATTATGTCACAATTATTTAAGGATACCTGGTATGTTTTTTTTTTTTTTGAAAAACATGTTAAAAAAAACAACACATCAAAGTAACAGACTAAAGCAATGAGAGTAATGAGACTGAGTATGAATTTGTGTATACATGTATACAACATTTTGAAAATTTCATTATTTTATTAGAAAAAAGATCGCGCCCAACGTGGGGCTCGAACCCACGACCCTGAGATTAAGAGTCTCATGCTCTACCGACTGAGCTAGCCGGGCCACACGAGCGGCCTCCTGAAAATATGCTAATTTATCACAGCAATAACAATAAAAATGTGATAATATAATATGTCCATATACCTACCTATTGCAATACCTATATAGTCATACACATATATTATAGCATTTTATTTTTGTAAGATAATGTATTACTATGTAGGCACAATAAATTTGTACATGTATTAGGTATATAGAGAGGACGTATGATAAAAACAAATAAAACATACCTGGGAGAAAGAAGAGAATCACGTGGCTTGAGCATGTAGACCAGATTCTCAAGGACGGACGTGTTTTGAGTAAAAGTAATCGTGTGTGTGAGGAATTGCATGAATGTGAACGGGGCAAGAAGTGTATGTAAGGATATGAAAGTTTGGCTATTTGTTCTCACTGCCTACCCCGCAAAGGACTATAAGATAGAATGTATAACATAATATGTCCAGTACATAGTTACATTTGCACGAGTAAATATGTATATAAGTATTTTCTTTGTATATTATTTTAACTTGTAGGAGTTTTATATATTGGAATAACGCCAAGTGTATGGAAGCATAATATACAATATAATGTATGTAATATTACATACAAGAGATGTATGCAGTATGAGTAGAATATCTAACACAACTTTCTAATATACATTTAATATGCATTTGCAAGGATCTTTCGTAATCCCGACAATAATACCGATTCTCGACAATCCTTCATGAATGCTCGATCCCGACATTCCTGACCCCAATACATTAAGGACTTGGCACCAAGAATGAAGTCACAGTTATTTCCCACGGCATTAAGGTTCAAAATCGCGTGAACAATCGCACGATAAAATAGTAAAAATAGCGTTTTTTCCATTTTTCGAGGTTAATTTTATTAATTATCAAAAAAGTTTTACGGTTATTCCCTAGGTTTTCATGCATATTATCAGTACACGAAAAAAAATTACTCCGCGACTTTCGGGAAACGAGTTTCAGTCTTTCGGAAAAAAGATCAGAGGTGTTTTTCAATTATTTTTGTGAGAAATCTATACAAGTTAAAAAAATCTTTTACGGTAATTCCCTAGATAAATGTTCAATGCATCTATCATATTTTGTTCCAAAGCATATTTAGCAACGGTTGTCGAGATATAAGGTCTCCCGTTTTTAGAAATTTTTGAAATGTCGGTATGCACACTCTTAACATCCATAGTCATCATATAGTCGTCTGATGTGGTGACAAGTGACGACATATCCACGTCGGCTTCCCACGCGGAGCAAGTGTTCGTCACCCAGTTTTTAAAAGCTTTTAATTGTAATAATAAGAAATATAAGAAATAATTGTGCTTCTAAATTATATTACAGAAATATTCACGCATTACGTTGAGTCTTAGGCATATTGACATTTCAAAAATTTATAAAAACGGGAGACCTTAGATATCGTCAACCTTACAAAATATGGTTTGAAAAAAAAAATAGAGTAGATACAATGAACCTTTATCTAGGGAATGACCTAAAAGATTTTTTATTTAAGGCGATCTTTCATGCGATTTTGAACCTTAATGCTGCGCCAGCCTTATATTAAAAAAAAATATATACTGTCGGATGAAGAAAATTCAACATTTTCCGATTCGACTCCATCAACGATATTTTTCAGTCGAGATTTATTAGTTGAACTTTTGTTACAGGGGTAGGTATCTACCTACCACTCGTAACTGCTCTCACAACCAGAGAAGTCTTCGGTTACAAAGTTTGAGAATCACAGTGGTCTTGTGTATATTATCTAGATATCTACTGTTATGTCACAAAGTGCATGTGCAGTGTGCACGGTGACATTTAAAAAATATGTAGTTTATTTTTACATGTATTTTTCTAGAGCTTACAAAGTAGTGGGTTTTCCAGAAACAGCACGAAAATAAATGTTATGCTATTATTGAAATTGAAATTGAAATTGAAATTGAGTTTTATTGAAAAGAAAATATAACATAAATAATAAATAACACAGCAACAGCATCAGAAACAACATAAAACATAAAAAAGGTCCCCAGACAGCATACGCTGGTATTAGGGAAACCAACAAACCACAACACTAAGCCACATATAATACCACTCCACACACCTTCAAATCACTAAATCAACACACCAACATAAACGTACAAAAAATAATAATATAAAATAACAATAGATTAAAATGAATAAACGATAATAATTATAATAGAATAAATAATTGATAATAATTATAATAGAATAAACAAATAAATAGCAGATAATAAGCAAAAAATAACAATTATAAATCAACCACACACATGCATCAAAAACATTTCCTCCTTCAGTACCCACTAGAATAAATTAAACTATAAATTATCGATAACAATAATAATAAGCAAAACAGCATCAAGAAATCAACCACTAAGCACGATCTAAGCACGATAGAGTATAGAATAAAATATGAATAAAATTGAGGTGGTTATGGTAACGCGCTCGTCTGTTAATCCAGTGGGAGCGGGTTCAATCCCCGATACCGACCTACTCCACTTTACGACACAAGCTTTTCAAGCTAGCTCACTGTGAAGTGCACAGAGGTGTATTTAGGTTTATTACGATGAACCCAGATTCATTTTATAAAAAAAAGTAAAAATTTACATGAATGTCCCATGGCACAACAGTAAAATTAATATAAATTTACTTACTACCTTTTAGAAGAATTTATTCTTTTTCTTTCTCAGCCATTTCAATTCCAATGCTGGACATGCCCCCCCCCCCCCCCTTTGACTGTACAATGTACATGTTGTTGTAATTATTTCTGTCTAATGAATGATACCACCTTTGATTATGGAAGAACTTAATCGAAATTATTTTTGACGATACCACTGTTGCTACGGATGCTACGACGATGTAAAACAGAAATTTCGTAGATCCAAAGCTACTATTACTGCCACCTATTGGCAAAATGACGAAGCAATGAAATGAGAAATTAATAGTTATACCAAATACTATGCACTTCTGTCTACTAGGTACAATGTTAACCTTTTAAGTGCTATTGTAACATTTTTAGCAGATATTTATTTAACCACCTCTGGTTATGGAATGAGTTAACAATAAGAGGTTAGTGAGATCCGTAGGTACTCATCCTAAGGATACGAGAGAAAGGGAGTTACGGAGGTGAAGATACTTAAAGTAGGCAGGGGAGCGGTACGGGGGGGGGGGACCATGAAGTAGAAAGTAGAAAGGGGTGGCGTGATATCTATCATGTTTATTATGTCGAATCATCTCCATCATACATTTCTACACGCTCTCACAATTTTGGATATTATGATTATGTATCTAATACGTTCTTTTCAGAACAAAATAAAAAAAGTTTTTTTTTTGTTTCAATACCTAAAGATTTTTCAGTGTATTAATACCTATATTGCGTAAGAAAAATAGAAAGTAGGTATGTATACCTAAATATTTTTTTGTACTTTTATGTGCACGATTAAAACGAATGCATTTAAAGCATTAATACTCGTAATACTATTTTCAATCATTCAATATACTGTCGCATCTGTGACGTTAAAAATTGTTTTAAGAATGTTTAGAGTTTTGAGCTAAGGTGTGTTACTTCTAAAATAAGGTAGGGAACATCTGAACACCGTTCGCTGGTTACACCACGTTGTTTAATACTATGAAGAGTGAACTTATACGTAATATTAAATTCAATTAAATTGCTATCTATAAAGTATTATAGGTATACCTAATCCAGTTCACTTATAATGTTTATTATGTTTTTGTGGCTATATGGATGAAACTTTGCCTACACAATATAATATATTGTTGCCTACCTAGTAGTATGTACTACCATGCATTGTATAGGTGTAAGTTAGTATACATATGTAAAGATTGAAATGGGCCGCGTAAAACACTCACACATGTAAAGATAATACTTCTGAAGGCTCGCTAGATGTGTCTGGATTGTTGGGAAAATGTTAAACTATACACTGAAAACTTGTTCATTCATTATATTATGTACGGGCAATATTACACATAAAGTTAATAATAGGATGCTACATATTTGTTTCAGGTGCTAATAAATAAATAATGTATACTATACCAACTTATTAATTAATATGGCTGCAATTTCCAAATGATTAATGAAAATTACGTACATTTTTGTGAAATTGACTTTTTATTATCTTATAGTTCTTACAGATTTGTGATGAGAAAAATCAAGACCACTGCTTTTCACTGCTACCAATAGTAAGAATAGGTAGGTACCTACTAACTAGAGAGTTTGCGAAGTCACTTGAAACGCGAAGTTCTAATCAGGAGGTGCCAGGTTAGAATCCTGGCACTGGCGCTGTATTTTAACCTTCACGACACAAGCTTTTAAGTTACTGTGAAGTGTACGTACCAGACTACGTTTGAAAAATGAAAACATAATATAGGAATAATCAGGATTGCATACCCTTTAAGGACGTTATAAAAAACATGCAAGGTTTGATCGTGTTGAACTTTTTGGGGTCCGACCGAAAAACCGGACAGCTCTTTGTATGGTTTTCCAAGTCTTTTTCGACCGGATAGATGTAATAAAAACCGGAATGTCCGGTCCAAAACCGGACATCTGGTAACGCTAATTGTAGGTACATATGTGTTCATGACTTAGCGAGCTATTCCCAAATTATAAAGTATGAATTCCTTAACGCATGTCTTTTACTTGATCCAATTCAAACATGTTGGAATAGTTGTTCATTAGAGCGAAATTTCGCACATCATTTGGGAAATTTCAGTATCGTTAAGGTCTTAGGTTCACGATGTTTTCATAATGAATAATATATTTCTGTATTTTGTTGTGTAAAGTGGTGCAGCATCACCCGTAAATCGGGTGCAAAGCCGTAATAAGTAAAGAAGAAGTTGTGTAAAGTGTAAGTTAATAAATAATTCTGTTACCCAAAAAGTTTGATTTCTAAACTATCATCGTTCTCCTGATTAACCGCTACGATGTATTCTGTTAATTAATTATGGGTAACCAGCAAATAAATTGTGTACATAAAAATACACAATAACCTAGCCTAACAAACATTTAGAATAGATGGATAACGGCATTGCTGAAATTCGGGATCTCAAAGACGATCCTATCATCATTTTCCAGAATTCTGAAGGTTATTTGTTCTTTTTCCTTATCCAATAAAGGATAAGAAGCCTAAAAGAAAGTAAAAATTAGATTAAAAAAACTGTTTCAAATAAAGTATGCAATGAATCAGTGTGACAACAATCGTTAAGTACAATTCATATTACAGTATGTTTCACCACTACTAGCGCCCCCAATTTTTCAGGAAAACTTCCGTCTACGTTTACATACATACATACATACAAATGCGATATCATTTTATTTATGTACTATAATGTGTATAGGTCTGTACAGTGTACAGTGTACACACTCACAGACAATCTGTTGGGAATTTAGCGCAAAGTTAGTCAGTAGATGGGAGATGTGGAGTTGGTAGGTTAGGCTGGTGGGTGGAATTGTGGAGTGAGTTCTAAGAGGGAGGTAGTAGCAAGCAATGAAGATAGACTTAGAGACAGGGGGATGGAGTGGTTGTGGGGAGCGGGGGGTAGGTTAAGTAATGTAGAGACATCTTTAGAATAAAGCGCTTCAAAACAAGATGGGCGCGTGAAGTGAACAGTCTCTACTATAAACCTTAATAATATATACGTAGGTAGGTAGGTACTATTTTTAATATCAACATGAAATTCTCAGATTTATTACTTACCTTCTATAAAGTAATTTATATATCTCCCTTCGGAGATCCTTCTAAACTTGAGTTCATTTACGATGTTAGCGTTTTTACATGTTCTAACTAAAAATTTGTAAATCACTATGACAGGGGAGAACTGGGGGGGGGGGGGGGGGAAGGAGGGTGATTGTCGCACACAGATGAGTTTTGATACGATCGTTTACAAAATTCAAACCCACCTTCTATTAGGTATTCCATTATAAAATCGTAAAAGAAGATACCTGGAATTTTATTAAGTTAAACATTTTTACCCCGCACCATCACTGAAATTAATCTATACATACATACAACATCTACCAGTTTATACCTTATTATTATTCCCGCCAAAATGCCACTGTGTGTGGGATACGTATTATAAAAAAGCACCCCGCAAAACAATCGTATTACGACAAAAATAGAAAATCATTTCCTTTACACGACTTTAGCCCTAATAAAATGTACAATGACATTTCAGCGAAACGCCTCTTTTCAGGAGTGATCTATTAATACCCCCTACGCAATGTGTAGGCGTAAGAAACAATATTTTCCCATTGTAATAATATCTATAGGTAAGTACTACCCTACCCTACACAAATCTGTAATTATTTTTACGATAATTTTAAAGTAGAAATGTTAATTGATTGAATTCCGAGGAAACATTTAAAGAGAACTACCCGATCATATGGTGGTTTTTTATCACTCGTCATCGCCAGGTACCTACTGGGGAAAATAATATATTTAGAACGTGTGGGTGTCAGATGAAACAATATCAAAAACATTTGGTAAAATTTGGAATTTGTTGAATTTGTAATATTGAATTAATATTATTAATACAGAAGAATTGAAGATGTTTTGACTTCTAAGTATCGATTTATTACAAGGAGGAGCATGCCTTAATGTGCTCGCAGTTTCAAATCGCAGTAAAAAAAATCAAATGGCTGGATTATTACAGGGGGCGCCCCCGACGGCAGTACCTGGACCAGGTGTACGAGGACATGAATTGCGCCACATGTGTCGAGCTGAAGAGAGCTGCGGGAGACAGAGAAGAGTGGAGAACATCAAGATATAGGATTGGCATAGGCAATGTCTGCCAACCAACCACTTGCGACATTACATTTCGACATATTATTTTATTTACGCTTGTTTTAAGATCATATTCTGTTACTCATGGACAAACAAAGTTACGTTATTTCTCGTAAGGGGAATATTGTGACATTCGCAACATGCAGTTCTAAATCAATAGGTCCTCTTCTACAAATTTTTGAACTAAAATAAGTGTACGCCCTTACTTCCCTAGTAACAATTTATCTCCTAGATTGGTTCTAGATCAGTCCTAGAATCGTTCTAGAACCAATTTAGGAGCCAAAATGTTACTAGGGTTATTTACACAATTGACTCCAACCTCCAATGTATAGGCAATCGTATAGGAAGTATAAAAATAGCTTGTACTAAAAATACTTGACTAAATATACCCAACATAATAGTTAATATAATAGGTTTAATAGATAGATAATGAGAATGTGAATTTTCCTCCAAGCAACCAGCTCAGCCACCACTTCTGATTAGGCATTCTCGTCCACCTCATACCAGACAGCGGAGTAATGCAGGGTTGAACATTAAACATTCATGTAGTGTTTCAGGTTATTTTAATAAACTGAGAATTAACTTCTACCGCTGTTTTAAAACCTAATTATCCAGAAAATACTGGCTCAATTTTCGTTTGAAAAACTGACGTATATAGGTTTTCATTTCGGGGGGGGGGGGGGGGGGAGGAGGGCGAAGAAACTCCTGGGGAAGGCAATTAAAATTTTAACATAGACGTAGTAAACAAAATCAGTAATAGCGCTGCAGGCGAAATATTTTCGTGAAGGTGAGTGGAAAAGGCTGTGTTTTAGGTTAGCATTACAAGTGTTGTGTTAAAAATGCAACAGCTCGTGGGTTCAAATCGTAATGACTTTAATTTTGCAGAAAATTACAAACAAACGATATCTGAATTAGTTATGTGTAAATATAAGTAGGTAAGGTCAAAATATTAAAGGTTTAAACCCACCTCCACCCCTGGATGTTTCAGGAGCTTCAGCTCCTATGTCATCCAGTCTTTTACGCAAAAACATTATTTTTCTAAAGGAGGGCTCATGGTTCGCCGGAAGGGCTCCCCTCAACAAACCCCTCCCGAAACTATTGTTAACACTCATACCCCCGTTTTCACCGACTAAAGCTATTCCTGCTCCTAACTGGGTGGCTATCCTACCTACCAAAAAATCCTACCTAATTTACGTTTCACCAACATATTTCCACTTAATTGGGACAAATCCAGCTAGGAAGATTTTTATTTGTAGGGTTGCTACATGTAAAACAAATTGATCAAAAGTAGTTATTTTTTTTAAACAATGCTTACTTTATAGAGTAAATAATACAACTTAAACACAGGGATTGTATTTGAAAAATATTTAAATATTAAATATCATTACAAAAATAATTTACAGTCGTTAAATAACCGCGTATTTTTATTTTTCATATTTCACACAAATATTATTACCTAATGGCAACACTAGACTTTGAGATTGACGCATGCGCGTTTAGGGTACGTGGTAAAATGAAAATGGCGCCTAACAATAAACATTGTTTGTATGCAAAGTGTCATGTTATGATATTGTGTTCCGTTGTGTTCTAGGACTGTTTTGGAGTTATAAAATAATCCCAGGTCGGAAAAAAACACTACCTGATTGATAAAATTCAATGTGGCGGCCGATTACGTAGTTGGGTGAAGTTTAATATGACAGATCTTACCGTTAGGTGCCCAATTTTCGTTGCCTAAGATAAGTGGGATTCCTAGCCGTTAGGTAGGTATTTTCGCGTGGTGAAACGCAAATGTGGGCTAGGTGACTTTTATCTCTTCTATTCCTCACCTAACCAGTTGGTGAAAACGGGGGTTAACGTTCCCTGGAGGAGACTCTCACTGCAAGGTTCTATACACACTGCTACATTTTCTTAGAAACTAGCATCTTAAAATTACGTACTAATAGTACAATTTTAAGGTCGAAATAATAAAACATTATGGTTTGATGAAATGCTCAATTAGATTGTAATTATTAATTGTTTTGTGTTTTCATCCCTATTTGCGGAACATCAGCCTCGCGTACAAATAGATTTAGTCGCTATATTACCAGTCCTGGGTCCGTGAATCACACTCTACTCTCACCAATACATAATACACCCCACAGCTCACCCACCCCGTAATTCACATTCACTCCCACCCTATCAGCTCTCTCTTCTCACTTTGGCTACATACCGTCAAATAATACCGTATTATACCACCATTGGATACTGTACTTATTATTTCACTTGTAACACGACAATTTACCCACCAGAGGGCGAAAGTAGTCGGTAATTTTGTAATGGTTTTATCTCATTTGTATGATTGTGTCCTGATTTTATTGCGACATTTGAATTGGTCACTCGAAGTATAAATATATAACTTCTTCTTCTTCTTCTTCCTCTCCGAGTAGATCTTGGATCTGTTTAGTCAGGGCTAATAAATAAATAAATATAACTAATAGTCTCAATTGATAAATATGCCGTTACGCTTTATAAATTTTCATTTAGGTAGATACATCACCATTTATGTACCTACAATAAAAAAAAACCGGGGTTTATTGAAACTATTGTATTTATTTGAAAATTATTGGCTTGTACTTATTAAGATGGTTTTAGTTTAGTTGTGTCATAGTTGACGTAAGTAAATTAAAATTATGAATTTTTCAAAATAAAATCGTGAGACTTTGTCCAGAAAACAATGAACGTATGCGTGGTATGTGATGGTCATATAATATTCATGGAAAGGCTTGTCGTAAAAAGGGATGAAACATATAAAAAAAAGTGGGCGAAAAAACACCCTTTTTGTTTTATTATCCTTCAGTTACTACACACAGAGCGAACATGCCTATATAAAATTATTATTATTACGAGTGCCGACTGTTTTTCACCCAAAATATCGTATAGGATGACGATACTTTACCAAGTATTGAAATTATTATACAGTGTATTTTGCTACTACCTCCTAGTATTACAGTTAGTAGATACTGGTACTACTCGCAGATCCACTGTTTGCCAAAACTCGGCGCGGATACAAGTGGAAACGTCAATTTACCACCCCCGCACACACACTAACGCAACCATTTCGTATAGGTATACGTTATCACAGTGCCTACTCTATATTATACATATACACACGTATACACATTCGTTTACCAACACATACAATATTATATTTCGACACGGTCAAATGACTAATCGAGTAGCGAATTTGTTTGAATACCTTGACGCCATTTTGATGATAGTGTCGTTTCTTGAACGTTTCAATTGTTAATTTTCATTTCCAATTAACGTACCAATACCTACCTGTTGGATTATGTATTTTAATATCTACAGCAATTCTACTAAAATTATGAATATTTCACAGTTTATATTCTTAAATTATTTAGTTAATTATTAGGATCATTATCAGTAAAAGGAAAACCTTGTGGTTAAAGCGATCTCTTCCAGCAAACCCAATTCTTAACTACATATTAGCATTTCTGTAACCATTTGTTAAAAAAAAGTTACATTATTCGTAAAGGTAAAATTCAAATAATTCGCGGATTTCATTCTTTAGTACCATAATTATAAAATGCTTATTATAGTATTTATAGATAATACACAATTTTTATACTGTACCTAAATTTTAAAAAATAAAGTTACGTTTATGACTTGTTGAACGTAACATACTAGGTCGAATTCTGTAACTTTTTAAACTAAAATAAGTGTGTTCTAAATTTATTTACTATGAAATAATTGAGGAAAAGAATGTTGTATTTTATTTAGTACGCACTTAAGTATAGTTACAGAATTGGTCCTACTGTTGAAATTGCGTGAATTAAAAATACATGTTTTTAAATCATCTGGATGGGTATATGAGATTTGGTTTCTCATGCAATGTTGAATTCAAATTGAAAATGCACGAGTGAGCAAAATTAATTAATTATTCAAAAATCCCCGTTGCGTACTTTGCATGAGGCAAATCTCGGGTCATTATGTTATTATGAAGATCTAATCGTTACTTCCAAAATAAAGGTGTTTACCTTTCTCACCCCTAATTGGGAGTTGAATGAAGGCGGTTAGTGGGTGAGGGGAGTCAGGTTGTACAAGTAGGAGGATCGGGGACGGCGGGGTGGGACAGACGCTCTGCGGGAAAATTGGGTTCACGTCGCCCGAAAGAGACAACGATACCAACAATGCCGTGAAACCGAGCTGGTTAAGTCTAGCTTTTGACCTCCCGTGTTTAAATTATAACGTATAATGAAAAGAGATAGAAAACAAATAATCGGGTTTGTTTTCAATCTTATGGTTTTTGGCATTTTGAATGCGGAACGCTTGGTGACACCATTTTGTCAAAAAGTATTAAGTAGTAAGTATGTAGCTAGCTGATAGGCTATATCTACTGTTAGGTACTTTACTATCAATATCGGTGACATTATTAAAAGGGAATTTGTCATTTCATTGCTGTTAAATTAAAAAAAAAACTTTATTGGTATGAGGGAAAAATATTTCGGCATCAAACATCAGAGAGTAAAATATTACAAAATAATTGGGAGAAGATATTACGTGCCTATCTATTTTTAGAAATGTAAGTATTAAATTAGATTTTTCTTATTTATTTTACAAAATAGCTGAAATGAAATTCTGTACATATATTTCAAAGAAATGAAAAAAACTTATAAGAGGTTTTACTTTAGAAAAAGATCTTTTGTGAAGAAAGGAAGGAGATTGGAGAAAATAATAAATAGGTTAAAGCAAAAGAAATAATAATAAAACAACAGACAATATACTTTATATTTTCGCAAGGCAGTTGGAATATACATACCTAATATTACTCGTGTATCGGACAAAAAAACATTATAAAGAAAATATGTATTACAAAAAGACTGTAAGAAAATATACGACACAAATCATTTCTATAATAACATCTCTCTCCCTAGGGTGCGTAATAAAATTATTAGATCCTTATGAAACCAAAGTATGAAAAAGGTCATAACTTTTTACCCACCCTGTACACGGGTATAATCCAAATACAATATTGCGTAATTCTACACCACTGCCCACGAAATATATAGTTTGACATCCCGTCACTAGGTGGCGCTTGGCATTTTTTGGCGGTAAACTTATCAAACATTTTGTACGGGAAAAAATCAGGCTAAATAGAGTAGAGAGATGTATTCTAAATATCTCGTGAGATTATGATTAGTTATGAAAAAGTGAGGGAAATTCTGAGAAGCAAAAATGCTTACTGTAATTTATAATACAAATAATTTCAGAAAATTTATAGATCTAGTTTTTAACAAAGACTTAAAAAGTAATACAAAAAGCAGGAGTTAGATCGCACACGTTTTAAATAATAGCCTTCGTACATTCGGCTACGGATGTGTTACAGCTGTTATAGCACCAGACCATTTATGCTTGAATCCTCTTAGGTTTAGAAGCACAGTGCGTATTACAGCGCAAATTATTATTACTGTCGACTGATGCCTTTCGCCGCTTTGAGTGTATAGGATGACATTATCTAACCGATGTTATTATTTTAAAGTATCTGTTCTAACTACCCCACTTGCTCATTCCACGTATCTCTTTGTTTGTTTGTGATTTCGTTATATAGTATGGGAGAAGAGTATTATGAAGTACGAGTATGTAAATAATGATTGTCTAATGTCTAACAATGAGTTTATGTGCGGAATTTCAATGTAATGAAATTAATTAAGTATACTTAAACACCTAGCTAATATATTATTATTGAGCAAACCGTCAGAAAACGTTTCAAATTTAATGTTTGGGGTGGAATTAGTTTAATTAACTTATTAAACTCTTATATACAATTTATCGCAAGTGTACTTTGTAAAATTCAAATTCAATTTTTTTTATTGGGTATAGAATTACAAATTGTAAAGAAAAACAAATGAAACTACAACTCAATATAACACAAAAAAACTACTCTCCAAAATTGAGCAGAGCTCGTGCTTTGGAGAGGAACAAAACAAACTGTATTAATGCCATTTTTTTCGTTTTTCAGGATTTCAGAAAAATATAATACTTTATTTTTTTAGCCTAACGCTATATGTCTTGCGGGACAGGCTAGTAGTAGTGCAGGTACATGTTGTCAGTCTAATTAATCTTTCGTCTTGGAACTTATGTATTTGAGAAATAAATAAATGGATAAATTGCATTATCCTAAAGTCTATGAATGAAACTCTTGGATTCAACAAGTAATACTGCATAATTCTATGAGGATAAGATAATTTTATGTGCAACATGTTTGACTATATCCAATTTTATGCTTAGTGATACCATCTGTCACTAAACAGTTCGAGATACAAGACAAGTGCTGGACGCGAACATTTAAGTTGTAAGAGAGCATTTAAGATGGATTCATCCTTATAAATCAAAAGCTTTGTTTTTAACCTTGAATTGGCTTGTAAATTAAATGATCGTCATGCCCTATTTTAATTTATTCGGAACTGATTTATTAAACGATAATGTCAGGGGTGGTTGGAAGTTAATTGATAACTTTGCTAGAGAAAGTATGCACCCTTGGTTTTAAGACCTTCCCGGTATAGTAGGATCATTAGAAGAAAATGAGATTATTTGTATGGATGTTTCGATCAGTGATAGGTGGATTTTTTAAACTTATTAAAAGAAAATTAATAGACAGCTTCACTCGTACAAAGAGACAGTATTTACTGAGGAAAAAGAAATTGCAATCAGGTATCCACTGCTGAAAAAAATACAGATGTTAAGATGATGTAAATTAATAGCATAAATTATAGTAAATTTATCATTTTGCTAACATTAGTTAGTCAGGTAATTTATTTTGTATTGCCAAGTCAATAACCAAATATTGAAGAAGTACCTATCAGAGTGTCTAGACAATAAGACAGTTTATAGTTTATTATGTAGTTTCATTTATCTATTAACATTAGGTATGGATTGTGCGGTGAAAGAACGCGTATGTTGAAAAGTAATATTAAGAAAAAAGCTTTGCGACGTTCAGAGAGTTAAATAAATGATAATATAGATAGAGTATAAGAGAAATGTCTAAGTATAAGTATATTTAATACAAACAATATAATAATGTAATGGGTATTTGTTCTTCCATGGAATAAAATTCACGTTCCACGATAGGTACTACAACTACATATAGAAGTTACTACAGTATCTATACAATCATATTAAGTCTATGTAGTATTATACTACGCGCCAGTGTACATACAAAAAACCGAAGGCTTTTTCAGGTTTATCTACTACATATAAAAAAAAAGATGCGCGAAATTCTACGCAGAAGCTGAAATACCTAGAACCTCACAATATTACACAAAGTTAGTCTCTTTCCAACGAAATCCCCACCTCACTCACACAAACACACCCCAAAAGAAAAGCAGGCTAGACTGTTGATAAATAAATCACAATTTTCCACCTACAATTTCGACCTTATGTAAACTGAGAATAGAGACCTTTTTCCATCATCTGCATTGTACTTCTTACCATATTCACAATTCCACAGATTCTCCCCGAGTGCTTCACGTAACACTTTCAGCTAAAACCACTTTATAAAAAAGATAAAAGTCACACGAATATTTTTGAAAACGATTTCGTGCATTTATTAACCTTTTTTATGAGTTAGTACGAAATTAAACATGCTGGATTGTGAAGGCATTGTTTAGTATATCGGTTTATAATCTTACAGTATTCTGTAGATATCTGTACTTAGAATCACTCCGACACGAAGTAGAGCATTATGATGATATTATTTACAGAAATACTTTTACTGGAAAATTGAAATTTGTAAAGGGAAAAAAACTGGGAGTAGTAGGCTGGAGCACCCTGTAATTATTGTAAATACACGGGAAATGTGAATCTGATTCTCATACTTCTTAAAATGTAAAGTGGATTCGTAGAGAATTCCAAGAAATTTCAGAGACGATATACATATACTCGTATACTGTACTTATCCAAAGATCAAATTTATTTCTCTGAATAAAAATTATTACAAAAAAGTAATCTGTTTATAGTCTTAACGTGTAAGAAGGATTTTTGCCTTTCTGTTCGCACAATCATAAAATTTCCCCAAAATAAGCCTTAATTCATATTCTCGTGTCATCCTAAATATTGTGGGTCAGTCACTGTGACACTGGGGTCAGTAATTCTGTAAAAATATGTAATTATTATTACATGCATTATGGCATTATGCTTATATGTTAGGGCCCGTGCATCTGAGCCAAATATTTTGATATCCGTAATATCTGGATAGGTGAATGTTTCCCAGTATATTATATCAAGCATGAAAAGCAGACTAGACTGTTGAAAAATAGATCACAATTTTCCACCTACAATTTCGACCTTATCGTAGTATGTATTCTTTTTTGGCTGATAATTCTGAGAAGTGTGTTGGCAAGTCCTGCCTCGGCGTAAAAAAAGTTTAAGACTACGACAAGAAAGTATGAAATAAATTGAAGTCTGGGTTTGTAAATTGCTGCACCAAAGTTTGCGGCGTTTCAGGAGCATTACTTAAAAGCCCTGTTGCATTCAACGAGTCTACACTACACTATACTATACAGAATACGAATAGGTATATTAACGTGAAGTGCGCCAAGCTTTGGTTGATTGCGGGCACATTTCGCACAAAAATCCTACATACTTTTAGGAGAAAAATGGATATATGTACCATCGAGGCCGTCGCCATATTGTTCATGGAGGCCGGGCCCAACTGACATTTGACGATGATTACACCATCTAAATTGTATGGGAAAAAATATTCCGTAGTTCAAGTGTTTGTCACCGAGACAAGGTGTTTGTCACCGATACAAGGTGACGTCACCACTCGTGGCGGTGATGGAATTCGAGGATGTAGGCTTGAACTCTACTATCGCAGGCTTCGGTACCATTATAATCTACATAACATACCGTTGTATACATAGAGCAGACCTATTCGTACACATGGCATACAACTACATAAACAAAATCGTCTGCTACCATTTCTAGATACGTTTTTTTCATCACCGCATGAAACATTGTGTTGATGATAGATTAAATATTTTATAGAAGTGCCTTAAGTTTGGACGTTTTGTTTAAAACTATCTATTCTTACATACATAAATAACCGAAATGATTTAGGCACCACATATCCTAAGAGAATTTAGTAATGATATATTTCTAAAAGAAAATTATATTATTTGCATATTAGTTCTCTGGTTCAGTGATTTCCCACAACAGAGTTCATACTTGATATTAATTTCTACCAATCAATCCAGTGGCGTAACTAGGGGGAGGGGGGGGGGGGGGGGCGGGGGGGGGCGGTCCGCCCCGGGCGGCGCATTTCAGGGGGCGGCAAAATGGCACAATATATAAAAAAACATTTTGATAAAACACACAAATTAAAAAAAATCTCCGAATTTTCTAAAATTATAATGAAAATCTATTAAAGTACAATAATTTTCATTAAAAAATTTGCCTGCGGCGCTAATTAACCCTGTTCGCGTCTTAGGTACATATTATTTATAGGTGCTCAAATAAGACAGATTTTAGATATTTTATGATTAAAATTTCGTTACTTCTTGCATGGTCGCTTTCCTATAGAATACCTGTAACCATATGTGTTACCTACTACAGAAAGATAATCAGGTTCATCATTTCAACCATTTGCCCAAAAAATTTCGCGCTCTTTTTCTAATATTTCATTTTTATTTAGTTTTATGTAAAAAAATTTCGCCTGCAGCGCTATTCACGTGCTTTATTATGCCACATCTATATTACAATTTTAGTTGCTCTCGCCTAGCTTCAAAACTGCAGACACCAATAGGTAGGTATGTACTTGTATAGGTACTTTAGGGTTCGGTGGGGCGGCATTTTCAGAGTCCGCCCCGGGCGGCACTAATGCTAGTTACGCCACTGAATCAATCAGTTTCGTGTCAATCTTAATGAGACGATACTCCGATATCAAAAATAAATTAAAAAATCGAAAAGCTTATTATTTGTTCACTTGGGAATCAACCTTCGCATATCTCGACAGTACCTAATTATAAAATCTCTTATACTTCGTCATTACTAAAATATTGTAGGTACAAACCACTGTAAAAGAAGATCATACTAGGTCGAATTCTGTGAATTTTTGAGCTAAAATAAGTGTAAATTAGGACAACACTTACAAATAAATACACGATTGACAGCAGGATGTGGTGGAATGGGTGAACGTTGCCCTAGGCATAAAGTGATCACTTAAGCCAGCCAAAGCCGACTCGTAAGCGTCTGAACACCCATTCTGCTTCCTCCCTAAGGTAGTTCACATAACGCTGCATTATGTGAATGAGGATGCCCCTCGTCTCTGTTGAGGAAAAAGCTTAATTAAGTAAGTGTGTTTTAAATACACTTTACTATGAAATAATTGAAAAGAGGAGGTCTTATTTTAGTTTGTACGCACTTAATTAGTACCTAACAGAATTGGACCTCGTCGTTCTCGGTTTTCAGAAAACCATTTTTATTTTCTCTACTCTGATTTTTCGTTGTTCTATGACGAATATATCTCTAGTTGCAGATAAATATAAAAATGTACGTAATTTATATGTATACCTGTGTGCACCTACGAGTATATACATACAAAAATACATTTGTATGAGCGTGTTAGGTATATTTGATGCAGAATTTATACCTACTTCTATCTAGTGTTGTATGTACCACTTGTATGTTGTACAAGGAGACATACAAAGCTCAGCGAACAAAGAATTTTTAATTTTTCTACATTTTCAAGCACTTTTTTTTTACATTATTTTCGAGGCATATCTTTATGGTTTTGTCAAGAAACAATTACTGTGCGCTTGCAAATAATTAGTAAAAACTCTAGGTATTGTTTCATACATAGCCGTGTCTGACTATATTCTATATGGTAATTGAATAGACAAGATGATTTTTTTTTCAGTTCATTGTAGGGTGGCGCTGAATCCTAATGTAAGGATTTTGTTTATAGATTTATTGGGCCTTTTCCAATAATTTCGTATTTCAAAATAATAGTTTTTTATAGTTATTTGATTTTATTAATCTAAATCGTAAATTATAATCCTTTGAATCAAATAAAGAGAAAAAAATAACATAAAAAATATATGAGATGAGTAAAACTATTGACTAGACTGAAAGTTAACAAGCTTAGTTGGTTTGGGCATGTGAAAAGAATGAATGAGGACAGGATTACCAAAAATATAATATACATGAGTGAAAAAAGAGGTGTGAGGAAGCGCGGCCTGGGTGAGACTGAGCGGGTTCGAACGTATCGACCAGATTCTCCAGGACGGAGGCGTTTTACAGGGGTATTGACTAGACTGAAAGTTAACAAGCTTAGTTGGTTTGGGCATGTGAAAAGAATGAATGAGGACAGGATTACCAAAAATATAATATACATGAGTGAAAAAAGAGGTGTGAGGAAGCGCGGCCTGGGTGAGACTGAGCGGGTTCGAACGTATCGACCAGATTCTCTAGGACGGAGGCGTTTTGGGCAAAAGAAATCGGAGCGCATGCATGACAAATTGGATGAATGTGTCGAAAGCAAGGAGGAAAGGAAAGGATTGTTGTCGACACGAAGAATGTAAAAATAACAAACTAAAATAATAATATGCTAAATTCATACTTTCACATCATAAGAATAACATCTTGATAGAGATTATGTATTCATTTTCACCTGAAGATGCAAACATTGGCTTCTGCGAGACCGTTTTATGGAGAATGTTATGTTAAGCGTTGGTAATGTTCAACAATGTTATACATACCTAATACTGAAAATACTTTATCTGTGGAAATACAATTGTTCGTATTCGTTTTTTTTTATTATGCATGGGAGAAAATTTTCATTATAGTACAAAAAATCTAATTCAACCACAGCACGTAGTAGACATGCTAACTAATAGGTTGTATGGGTTATAATATTATTGATAAGCTTAGTAAAAACGTAATATGTTTAATTGTTTGCTTTCGTTCTTTGAATGATAGAGTCAGATAGAAAAGGAAAAGTGTATCTCTATAAGTGTATCTCAAAAGTCTTGTATTTTATTTTAATTAAATTTGTTTTATTACAGGTATAAGTGCAAAACAGATAACAACTATAGATATAAGTAATTGAAGTTTAGTTCATTCATAATTCAGCTGTCACCCACAAGCATGAACCACAGTTAAATTAAAACATATGAGTTCATTCCGGTCGTCTCACACACCCATACTCAATCTTCGAGTACCTTCTCCTAAGGACTGCAAAAGCATAATATTTTCGAAGGGGCTTGCCGAAAAGACACCATCCGGTATGCGAATATTGAAAAAAAAATTTTTTTCGAAGGACTGTTGACATATCTGTTAATGTTTCCGAAACATCAGCAAAGGATTTGAGTTTAAAACCTATGGAATCGAAAACTTGCAATTGAGTTTCGAACCTGTGAGTGAACTTGAGGAAATTGAAATGCAGGACTTTTGAAAACTGTCAAACCGAAAACTTCATTCTTATACCGGTGGTAGATTAGCCTTGAAAAGAGAAGGCTGTAGCTATGTTTGTTTTTTTAATCCGTATGCATCATTTTCCACCTTCTAGCCGTCGTCTTCCACCTTCTAATTATCATCTTCTATCTGCTAGGCGTCACCTTCTACCTTCTAGGCGTCATCTTCTACCTCTTAGGTGAGATTCTGCGTGTCTGAATAAGCCCCAAGTTTTATTTTAAACACATAATGTCTCTTAATGTTTTACGGTATACAAGGTGTTGCATTATTACAGTCTTTGTGTATGCAGAATATTGTAACTCAAAGATTTGCTTACGTAAAGTTTTGGTAAAGGTTAAAGTTTGTTGCTCATGTTTTGTATTATAGATTTCAATAAGACAAAGTTAAGAGTAACTCATATCATATATATGAGTATACGTCGTACTTTAGTAACTTTCAGTGTTATCTGCATACAAATCTATTTAAAGTACAGTATGTAATAATATAATTTATATGTGCAGTGCATCTTGCAGTACAATTACTACAGAACTGCGATAATTATGTACTGATACTTTGTCACAGAAAGAAAATATGGAAACATGGTTATACGTTGAATTATTTTGAACGCCTAATCCCCGTTCAAAGTTATAATTTAGTGATTGGATCACAGTGGATACGAGATTTGACGATTGAGTTATAGGAATATAATCAAGCACTTTCCCAACGCCAAGCACCACAAACAATTTAACACCTAATCTGGGATTGCGATATCTTCGCAGTGAGGAGGCATGCCCTTGAAATGGCTCTGAAAGATTACTTAATATCAAATGTCCGAAATCTGTCCTCTTGCATGAGAGAGTTTCGCCCCAGTTTTTGGACTTTTTGTGTTACATTGTTAAAACTATTAAAATAATAAATGAGGGTAAATAGTCTGTCGGAACCCTGAGAGTGATTGTGTAGTGCAGAGTGGAATTAGTACAAGATTTTAAAAAAGCCTTGCACAACAAAGCAAGGCAGTGCCGTGAACTCAAGCAAAAAAAAAAACAACTTTCAAATTGCAATAAATAAGAGAAAAACACAGGCTGCTATGCCAATATTGACGACTGTTTAACAGGTGTTTTGACACTAGTGTCATAATGTGTAAAAATGCAAGGCATTTAAGTAGGTAGTTTTATAATCGAATGTCTAATTTTTAGTTGTTTTCAGCTTTTCACTTATTTCTTCATTTCAGAGTTGGCTGAAGGTAGAAGAAAACATGGCGGGCAACGGAAAAGATACAAGGACGTTCTGCACAGCACGCTGAAGGACACAAACTGCCAAAATGACTGGGAAAGCTTGGCGGGTGATCGGAAAAATTGGCGGAAGACCATAAATAACTACAGCGGCCCGCAGAATAGAACCACCCGCAGACCCATCACAAATGAAGAGCAGCCCTGTCCAAAGTGCGACAAAGTGTGCTTGTCCAGAATCGGCCTCCACAGTCACCTTCGATGGCATCACCGGCAGGAACAACTACGTAGCAACGATTCTTCGGATGCTTCATAAATACGCTCGGCAACGGGCTCTAGGCATTATTATTATTATTTCTTCATAGTAGTATCTATGAACGATAATAGCAGTAGTAGGAAAACACCGTTGATGAAATAGTGTAGTGAAAAATGTTAGAAAAATTAACCCAGTTTTGGTTAAAGATGTTAATTCGCTTGCGTGACACAAACAATATAAAGGTCAACCAGTACCTGAGTACCTACTAGTTCGGTATAGCGAAATTATGTGTTTATATTTATTTTTAGGTATTCACTACAATATGTATTTGGTTACATAAGCATTCTTTTATGATACCTCCTTCTACCCACAACTGGGGAATTGATAAAACGTACGAATAGTGATATTTTGTCATTATTTTTCACAAATAAATATCTTACAATATATTTTTTTAAAAAGATCTGGGCTTGCATTCACAAACCCAAATACTTTACTGCACACCTTGTACTAGGCTAAAAGCCTGTTTCGCAAAGTGTGAAATACATCGCCAGCGCCGGGGTTTGAATCTGGCACCTCCCGCTTGAGAGACTGCCGCCTCAACCAACTGCGCCAACCATGTACTCTTAACTCTCTCCTGTCAATATCTAATATAGCTAAGGTACTATTATAAAAATGATAGCTTTGTAGATTTTCACGGTCCTTGTTAATCACTTCTCCATTCTTCTCGGGTGTACCGTGTGTAGATTGTCGGTGTTGTCGAGCTTTCGGCCAACTTGCTGGGGCCATCTTCAGGAATAATGTAGTAGCTTCGTGCAGCGTGATCTGTGTGATATTATAAAAATCAAAGTAGGAAGAACCAAAAGACCATAAACCTATGAATAGACTCTCTAATTATATACACTGTAAAATGGGTCGCTGACTTGCTGAATTTCGAGCTTAAAATAACTTGAAAATTGTAGGTAAGATTAATCCATATCTACTGTGTTGTTTTAAAGCTCTCTGCTATGTGTACTGTTCGATGCAGATTTTTTTTAGACCTCCCTTCCGATGTAAATTTTAAGGTAGTCCATCCGGAAACGATTTGATAAATACAGATAAGTTATTTTTTAAAAATTGATATATTATGTATGTACTTCACTATACAAGAAGATATAGAAAAACCTCGTCTTGTGAACATTTAAAAGATTAAATTTGAAGACAAAGAAAGTTTTGTCCAATAGAGTACTTATGGAAATACAAAATTTAATTTCATGATTATTCTGAAGAAAATATGGGGAAGACATTATTAAAATTTGATATATTATAAACATACATGTTACAATTGGTTTTTAATCTAAAAAGTTAAACGTTACACGCTGACAGAAAATATATAAAAAATAAATAAATTGCACAATAAATTGATTTACAGACACTTTAGTTAAAATAATGGCCATTATCAATGGAATGAAATAATTATTACAGCACTGAATAAAATATTGTTAAAACTCATTAATTCGTATTTTGAATTATTAATAGAGGACGCATTTTTAATGTACCTAGAGTTAAAGTTTCAACATGGTCATTTATATAAAAACCTAATTTGAATTTTTGAAAGCTGGGATATAAAATGTATATTATTTTTATTTATGAGTTTAAAATGGCCTGATAATAAGGCAAAAGTATCGGCAGTTCACGATTCCTTTCGAAAAAATGACTTCACCTAGTAGTCTTAAGACATAATTATTCAATTGTCCAAAGTATGACAGAGTGTGCATCTCCAGAATCGGCCTCCATGGTAACCTTCGATGGCATCATCGACAGGATCAATAACAACGTGGCAGCGATTCTTTTGAGCTAAAGACGTGTTCGGCCACGAGCTCTAGGCATTAGTTAGTTAATTATTCAAGGGAAAACCGATTTATCAATGAAAACCTCAGTCTATCCATATTATTTCGGAAGGAGAAAGTACGAGTATGAAATCTCGGATGAGTGACTATAATTGATTTTAAGTGGAGAATCCAATACACTTTTTTTTGAAACTGGACTTTTACCCTTTTTTAACTATATTTTTTTTCGAAATATACTGAAAATATAACGAAAATACGAATCATACGGAAGATGGTGTCAGAGACGACTCCGAAATGCTATAAAAATTTGAAGGAAGAAAAATATAGGCAGTGAAAACTATCGGAAACGACAATTCTATATTATTATTTTTTACAATACCTAGGATAAGAGTGTTATTGAATAGATAGATATTATGAAAATTATGACATAATATAGGCACCATAATTCCTCTCCAGTTTGGATATCGAAATTCCTGTTTTCGTTAAGTGACCCTGTGAAGTTAACAATTAAGGCAGCATCCTCGCTACTGACGTAGTACCCACTCAAGTCTCCCCCTCCCCAGGGGTTTTGCTTCACAGTTTGAGAATCTGCTGAATTAGGTACTTACGTCTTATTTTTAAAATAGTGAAAACAATAATTCTAATTATGTTTCTACATTAAAATGAATCGTTTTTACCTATTATAATTATTAGTTTAGATTAATTGTGTTTACCTATAATTTTAACTTTTACTTTTCCAAATAATTTTGTGTTTAAGTAATTTTATTTGTGTTGATCCATAAATAACTCAATAATTTACACTCGCTTTAAAAAAATATGTTTTTACAGGCATCATTCAGTTTACCACAACTCGATCTCCGTTGTTTCAGTAACCCATCCACCATTGACTATTCATATTTAGATAACTGTTTTTTATTTTTTTATTCTTTTTTTGACAAAATTTTTGAATTTTTGACAGACTTGACCCCCAACATCTATCTACATTGATGTTTCTGGGGCAATATTCTCGCGAGTACGAAGGAGCAAGGAACATATAAGCGTGACGTAGATGTTTCCTATAATGTTTCAGGAGGGCGCTACGCCGGAATCGTCGCGTAACGTCGCAACGTGATTTAAATACGTGTCGCGAGACGTTTTGTCCTTGGGTGTAAATAGACATGGTAGATTGAACTCTGGGTGCAACAGGGGTAATTTTGTAGTTTCGATTCGTACGGTAAAAATAATAGATCATTTTCGTGTCTTCTTCTTCTTTTTCGTCAGCCTATTCCCGTCCACTCCTGGACGAAGGCCCCCTCCATTTGCTTCCACGCCGCTCTATCCTGGGCTTTTTGGATCCAGTTGGTACCCACGTATTTTACCAGGTCGTCTCTCCATAGTAGTGGTGGTCTTCCTACACCCCTGGTAGTCATTCTGGGTTTCCAGGTTAAGACCCTCTTCGACCACTTATCGTCTGGGTCTCTAGCCATTTGACCTGCCCACCGCCATTTGAGAGATGCGATACGCTGGGCAATATCTGTTACCCCTGTTCTTTGCCGTGTCAACTATTAGCAAAGCGTAGTGTTACTGTAGTTGGTACGAGTATTTTCTATCGTATGTGGAACTGGTAGCAAGTACTACTCGTACCATACAACCTCTATAGTCTCTTATTAATGGTTTGTAGAAGTAAACTCTAGTTAGATTGCGTGTGATTGTTGAATTATGTGTATGGAAATAATATTATGTTAGTCATATAACAAGTAGAATAACCCGACTCTGAAATACTATACTGAAATTCCCTTAGGAAAGTCGTATACAACTGTTGACTCTTGTTTCAATTTAATACTAGGAAACGCAATAATAGTTCAATAATCTTATTTATTTATTTATTTACATCAACGGCGTGAGTCTTTTACACAACTTATGATACAATAAACAAGTTAACAATATTTATATTAATTAAAATTGACAATATAACAAAGTTATGAAAAGAAAAAACATTACGTATTTGTACATTACATATGCACACACAAATGCAGAAAAAAGTTGAACAAGATAATAAGAACAAAATTCTAGGCATAATGTTCCCTCAGCCCCATAAAAAAAAGCATTCATTCCTCGCTTCAGTGCATGAATAATTAATTAATATCTTGATGGATATTAAGGCTACCAGGTTAATTGGGACCCAATCGGCAATTCCCGACTTATAACTGTGTACCATTCTGCCATGCGTCTAACATTCTGGTGCCAGGTAGAATCATATTTGCTGTCTAATGGTCATGCAATTGACTTAAACACCAGCAGAAGATTTTGCCGAATCTCGCATTTACAGAAAACTAACTGCTGGATGAATAGACGTGAAAATTTTCACGTATTTCCATCTATCATGTAAAATGTTGATTTTTTTTGTTACGTAAAAAACGTTTGACGATCTCTGCAGTGAAGGTTTATCCTTAGTTTTTAAATTCAGCATTTGAATTAATAAAATGGTGTCAAATGGAACATTAAAGAAATGAAAAAAAAAGCAGGAAATTCTCTGGTGGGTTTAATCAAGAATAATAGTATGAAAGGCAGTTTATAATAACTATAATGTTTTCCTGCCCGTGTCACCTTATTCATGCCTGAGGGTGGTGAATTGTGATCTACAACTATTAATTCGTTTCCTGGATACTTTTTTATTCCAATACAAAACATCGATTATAAAAACTTCATTCACGAAAATGCACCTTCGTTCTACGAAAATACTATTTTTTTTATTTTACCCGAAAAGTGCTCGCAAGAGAGGCGTTAAGCAGGGTTGTTTTATGTCACCTTGCTTGTTCAGTTTTTTTTCGACTACTGCATCAGGAGATAGATTTTCAAGATTTTCTTTGTGTAATCTAAGTGGAATGAGAATATGCGCGTTAATGTTTACAGATGATTTGGTTTTGGAGGTTGAAGATGAATTACAAGTTACAGCGAATAGCCATCCTTGAGAATCTGTACAGGCATTTTACTGTTTTCGTTTCCCCCACTTTCACCCATCCACACTCTTTTTGTCATCTACTCGTCATGTGGAAAATCTAATGTTTCATGAAAGGTCATTACAACAGATCGAGGTGCATTCTATAGTTACCACATTCGGTATTCTCTGTTTACTGAATACTGACATGGATATCTACTACGAATATAATGCACTAGTATATTTGTGATGTAGAACAATATAAATGTAGGTATACCTATAAAAATCTGCTTTATATTAATAATATAACTATATCATGCTTTAAGCCACGAGAACAAACATATTATCTGTATATTTCCTTTGTTCGAGTATGTTTCAGGTTTCAGAATTCCTTCCCTCTGTAGAGTAAAAAGAATTAAACTTCACCAGAAATATTTATGTTCGTCGTAGAAACGTAGCGTCGTAGCATCGTAGATAGAAATACGTATCTGTATTGTAGTACAATACATACTCGTACTACGGACATGTTTTAGAAATAACAGTATAGGCAACAATTATATGGGGATTTTCGTCGGCTTACGGGATCACTTTTTGCTTCAGAAAAGTTAATCATTTATATGTTGGATATCTCCGTTTCTTTTAAAATGTCTTGTAACCCAAAAAGGCGTTTTTGAATAAATTAACAACTTATTTATTCTTGAAATCAAAGCCCTCAAAAAACACTTCCAACGGCGAAATGAAACTCCTGCGTCCGGTAATCTTTTTCGCAGTAGTAGATCGTAGGTATAGTATCTCTATTTCTTTCTCTTGCACTAGATTCAAGAATATCAAACAGTTACAGTAGACTTCACATGTAACAGCGTTTCTGCTTATGCCCCACGGCATTTTCCCCAGAATATGGTGTCTCGTGGTTTCTTTATCAGCTCTTTAATTGAAGTCTATCTCTCCCTGGGCAATTATTATTCCCACATGATGGTGGGTCTGCCATTCTTGTTTTCCGCCGCCACTCGGTTCTATCCTGGGCATCTTCCGGGATGCTCCACAGTCTCTTATATCTTGCCTCACAACCTCACGCCACCTCCGCTTGGGTCTTTCTCTGGATCTCCTACCAGGTACAACCAATGACTGTACTCTGAATTACTAATGTATTCGGGGGGTCTTCTACTCACATGCCCGAACCACCGTAATCTGCTTTCCTGAATTTACTCGGATATGTCACGTACACCTAGACTTCCACGTGTGTGCGTATTACGGATTCTGTCTAACTCTTTATAATTAAAGAAAGTATCTAATAAAATGATTAGGTAAAGCTTATATGATATGAAAATATAGGTAATTGTTTGTTGGTTATTGTTACGTATTATTACAAGTCTTACCTATAATTAAGTAGGGTATATCTGATGACTACCTCCCGGTATGATTACGAGTATATTGGTAACTTCTACCTTTTATATTATTAACATAATACATTAGTAGTACATCACCACACATATGCCTTAGTATCCTACATATAATACTGTCATGTTGTTTATTACTATAAGCGAACATACTACCAAGTCTGTTATTTCATGTATAGGTATATTATGTAGGTATTTCCTACCTATATTAACTGTGGATAATTTTCATTATATGTTCAAACACCTACCGATGTTTCCACAATGGTGTCAAACATTCTATCCGACATTATTTTCTTAAAAAGAAAGATTTTATTGCTCCCTCCCACTTACCCTTAGATGGTACAGAAACGCCAGTTCCTATTTCATCCAATATCTGTTCAAAGTAATACATACTGAGGAGGGCTCAGGGATCACCTGAAGGGCTCCCCCCAACAAACCCCTCCCCGATTTAAAGCAAACGTCAACGTTTACAAATAGTTACAAACAGAAAGATGTCCAAATACGACTATGGTGACTGTTCTATTCAGATACGAGTCGAGATTATCTTCACGATTTAAATCTGAAATGAAATATCCTAAGCTGAAGATATAAAAATCTTCTTATTCATGTTTTTATTTAGAGGTATCAATGCAATACATAAAATTGACAATTATTCCATCAAAAAATTCACCAAACAACGATAATTATGAAGGGCTTTCTTGATCATTATTCATTATAGTAACGTAGTAGTTTCGAATTTCATGTCCATTATTTTATAGCATAATGCATATTTACATAGATATTGTCACTTATACAAATTTAATATTTTGGACAATGTCTTGTATTAAAATGTTAAATCACAAATGGTAGCAGTATCTAGAACCAACTCACTCACATAAAGAATGTCGCATACCTTCTTCTGAATAACCATCTTCAGTATGTCTATATAATAATACTTGGCTTTTCAACTTTGTGATTATGTAAGTGGGACAGATATAGGCGTTGTTGGTATTCAGTGTTCAGTATTCACTAAGGGTGGTTTTCCCATACACATACAATAACGATATTATACACTCGCATTTACCACTTCCATCCTTGTACTACTACTAGCTTACCACAAGCAAATATAGTACCTATCAACTATTTTATAGCACAATTACCAACTCTTTTCTAGTGTCTCGTGAAACATCTTATCAAATTGAGAATCTACCACCAGAGAGCGCTAGTATAGCTGTGCATAGAAATTATTATGAACATTCTCATGGTTTCAATCCTTTTGTTTGGTTCTTCAACTTCAGTGCTGAAACATTAACAAACCTTTTCAAATCCAAGAGATTTCTTAATAAATTTGCTTTAGGTCATCCTTCAATTACACGTATTTTTGAAATTGTGATGAATTTATATAGGAAAATTTCCTTAATACTTACTTATAGTGTCGCTTTATGAAAAAAAGATGTAGTGATTGCATCTGAAATATTCATATTTAATTTCAGTAAAAAAAACAATATTGAAATATCAGTATAAATTGGCAACATTAAAGTTCTTTGAATTCGATAAATCAACTTCCGCCTAACAACTAAACAATGGTTATTCAAGTACAATATTTGATCATATTGTGAAGAGTATGGGATGACAGTATGTGTCATGGTAGTAATATTGTAAGCATTTGTCAGTAGGCATTTATACTTACAGTATAGTCAGTATGTAGGGTATTATAGTTAGTAACATCAATATAAACCTATGTTGTAACGCTTCCAACTAACTTAGGATATGTTTGATTTCATTTGTGGACGATTTATATCCCATTTCCACGCAAGTCAGAAAGGGACACATATAGGAATTACTATTGTTGTTTCATTTTATTGTACACAAAAAAGGGAAGGAAATTTATACCCAAAGAATGTCAAATGTTTTTTTTTCGACGCCTCTTTTATACATTCATGAAATATGTCCTGCGGGTGAAATTTATTTTGCCTCATTTTAATGAGAATTGCGGTGTTAATGAAGTATTAATTTGTTGATTAAACATGTTTCCAAACGACTGAATTAATAATAAATCATAATACAAGTTAAAAATAATAGTTAAAATTAACGGTTAAATTTAGTTATTAGTCAAACCTTAAGCAACTATAATAAGAGTGCTATTAATATTAATTTTCCTAACTACTACTTAAGAAAAAACTACAGGGTAGTTTGTCAGAAATAACTCGAAAATTCAATCCAGCCAACAAATTTCAGTCAAACTGGAAAAATATCTTTTTTCTTATCATCGTTCTTAATCTACGATCTGCGTTTGATGACGTTCCTAATTTAAAAAAAAAACTTTGTCTGTGTTTTGTTTTTGTTTCTTTAATAACCCATCGTTTTAATGAGATCACAGAAAGAAAAAAAAGTAGGTAGGTACATTAGATTTTCAATTTAATTGAGCTAAAATTTTAGACTTTAAATATTGTTTTTTTTTCTCATACCTACCTACGTTCTGTATAAGCGTGTGGGTGAGCTGGGCGGTAAGGTTGAGTGGGTGGAGTGTAGAGGATAAGGAAGAGGGATGAGTGGATGGCAGTCACGTGACAGTGGGGTGGAGGTGGGTGGGATGGTTGGATGGAATATACTACAACAAGGTGTGTAGAAAGTTTGCGAATGTTTTACTAAAAGACAAGTTGGATCACTCAATATAACAAAGTAAGCCGAGACGAAATTTCTAAACTCTGTTTTGTGAAAGTCATAAGTATGTAATATACAAGAATATAAGTACGTTGTTATATTATATAATCTAACGTATTTAGGGTTCGTTCTGGATCCGTTAATTTTCACTCAGCGAGTCAACGGGCGATTATCGCACAAAGCAGAACGCATTTGGATGATTTTTCCAATTGGAATTGTCCAACAGAGATAGAGATATGAGAATGCTAATAAGAGTGAGTTGATAGATATACATCGAGATAGCGATATCACAACACTCTTCTTTGTAGAAAAGGATAGACATATTGCGTGTTAATAAGAGTGAGCGAAGAGCACGTGCGGACCACTCTATTATCTATGGCGAGCGAATGTCACTCAACAAAATAGTTGAGTGTTATTCGCAACAACCGAGCGTGTCAACAGGTTGAATCGCTCAGCGAGTTGACTCGCATCGATGATAGGACGGAGAACAATAGAACCATAAACAATCGAGCGAATCGCTGAGTGAAATTTATCGAATCCAGAACGAACCCTTAGATAAGTATTAATATGAGTACTAACTACGTCTGTTTACATTTAAGTAGTAATATTAAGATATAATTGGAGGATCGTACTATATATAAACTGTTTTATAATAATCTAAATAGTATATCTTGTCTTTAATGCTGCTTTTATTGTGAATTAAATTACAGGATATTTAAGTATGGTTTTATTGTAAAACAATTACAAAACTAAGACTTTCGATTGATTGTATAATTTACATGATGAAACTCGTACATTAGTTCCCCTGTTACGTTTGAAATCGAGCTACAATATAATACTGTAACAAAATCCACTTTTTCCATTAAATGATGATTGTTTTTTTTTAATCGAACATCTGTAATTTTTTCAATACAGGTACAATATTCAGCATAGAATAATTGGATTTAAAAATAATTCTTGGAATTATTTTAAAGTTGCATCAAGTCGTACAGGGACGGATCGTATAAGTAAACAAAATAAACTAGCAAAGGTTTTCTAAATTAGTTTACTCTTACGTTTATGTTGAAAATCTCCCTTAATGGATTTTTTCATTCGTTATATTGACAACATCACACCACACCACTGCCCTTTTTATTAGTTGCAGTGCGTTAAACCAATACTTTTCATATAAATATTATAGTGCCAATTTCGTACACGACTAATAATCCAAAATAACTGATGAATACTTAAAAGTCAACTTAAACTTAAAACTGTTACCCCCGTTTTCACCAACTTTTACCTAAGAAGGAGACCCCTAAGAAATTTCCATACAAAAACAGAGATAATATTCTATTTTTTGACACGCAGGCCTACCAACCACACCCTAATTCCATACAAAATACAACACGCAACTCACCTACGTTAGGTGCCCAAATATCTCTGCCCAGGCTAGGTGAGTTGCGTGTTGCATTTTGTATGGAATTAGGGTGTGGTTGGTAGGCCTGCGTGTCAAAAAATAGAATACTATCTCTGTTTTTGTATGGGAATTTCTTAGGGGTCTCCTTCTTAGGTAAAAGTTGGTGAAAACGGGGGTTAAACTATTAAAAAATACTTAAAACTCCAGCACATCGTGGAGTCGTGCCCTCTGAGAGCGTTCTCTGGCACATATACCGACATGCATAACGCCACTCCAAACGCCTTGCAATCGATTGATGATTTGGATATTGCTCTCTAGTGTCTCCTGGATGTAACAGCAAAAAAAAAATTCTTTTACTCTCTTATCTTCTGACGCCAATCGATAATAATAATAATAACTTAAAAGTCTCTGTAAATGGTCCAAATATTTTCCCATTTTATTCTCAGTTTTCCGAAGGCAGGTAGGTGTCTGTACCTATTTATTCACTTTTACAACTCATATTGGCACATAATAAATAAATGTTAAGAACAAATATAACGTCTATGTGATTAGTAAAACAACCCCGGACACCCGTCACTGGTTACCCGACATTGCAGGTAAATGTCGAAATGGTAGATGAACAATAAAGATAAAGTCATCAGTCTATTTCATTTTAATAAACATCTTTTTATATAAGGATTCGTGGCATACATACGCGTTTCAATGTATTATAAGAACATATGTACTTTTTTTTTTTACTTAATTTGGAGAAGACTTGCATCTCGTATAGGTATATCATCTTCCATTGGAGCTACACATATAGAATGTTCTACGCTCCACTACGTAGTATGCTACGGCTACGGCTACGGAGCTACGACAGCTACTATAGATACTGGCGTCGTTTTGTTTCCGACGTCACCAAATGATTTGAAGCAACTGGTACATTACGTTGTAGATATAATATTACGTAGACAAGAAGTTCTACCATTACTAGAATTTCATTCCATAACGTGTATTGTTATCTATTCATGTCTTATTATTAGATAGTTGAGTTACACGTGCTTCGCAACGGTGTCACCCGATGGTTTGAGCAGCTACATAATATATTAAGTACTACCCTCTTTGGGTTTGAGCTAGACAAATTGCCATATTTTGGAAGTAAAAAAAATTTATAATAAAAAAAAAACAAATAATTTTGAAACATGAGTTCAGTCTATGGTTGAATTAAGTGAAATAAATGTAGGTAGAAAGATTTTTTTTAACATCTACGCTTGGTACAAATTACTATCTACGGTCTGTGATATCGGACATCGCCTGTCTACTAATAATAATAATCTATGGTTATAAAATGAAGTTCAAGATTCCAAGAAGGCTGCCTTGTTTTAGTGTTCTTCATATTTAAATTGTACAATATAATATCTCTTAAAAAAACTTTTTTTTTTCAAAAATGGCGACGTTAAAACCTAAAGCAGATCGGTAGTTTTTATTAAATTTTCATTGCAATCCATTGTAAAATGTCCGAGTATTACGAACACTTACAAAAAAACGGACTTTGTTTTATTGTATAGATCCACTTATTACATTAAACTTTGAGAGACACATTAGCCGACTACAAGATAATCTATTTTATTGTTAAATTCGTGGTACTCCTGTTGCAGTTTGGAAACCATCATTCTGTACCTACTCCCTTTAATCATATATACCAGTCTGACCAGAGTTGATGTGGTATTTTAACCCAGTATCTGAGATTTTAAGTTATGATGCTCTTTCACGTCCCATACCCAGTCTTTGGTATATCTTTCCTTCCACTCCACAATGAGCTCTAGATGGACATGCGGTTTTTCTCCTCTTGATCCAGTCAGTGGTTAATAGAAGTTTTTTTATATCCTTGTCGTCCTTAGCTCCCTGTTTTACAGTGTCACATATCTCACAAGAAATCTGTCCATCATACGCAGCAATGGACGCTCGAGAATCGAAGACCAGTAGAAATACGACTACATAACTACAACCAAGTAAATTACCCCCTGGGCGAGAGCATACAGATGCACAATATGCATAGATTGAATAGTACAGGAATATGCATAGATTGACACTGCTACTGCAGTATGCATGGTATTATAGCTATTGTATGTATTAACAATAGTGTTAATGGACACCAGGCATTTGGATCACTTCGATTACCTGTATTATCTGCAAATAGATATTATTATATAACCACCCTATATATGTACTGTACAATGTACATTGTACATATACAGAGTTCGGAAGCATCTATTACATATTATTGTATTATATAATAGTTGTACATAGAGTTGAACCATTACATAGAATTGCGACAGACTACGGATGTTTATGTGTTAATAATATGTATAAAGGTTCGCTTTTGCATATTATTATATGGATAATTGTCAATAAATCAATATAATTAGTTTATCTGTTAGTTTATTGTTGCGGGTATGAGAATTTATTATTAAAAGCGTCTGTATACTAGTTTCCAAAATTAACATTCAATTTCCTACGAGACTCACTTTTGAATTTAATTAATTGCAAAAGCCTGTTGATAAGATGTTATAGATGTCGAGGACCAATACCTAGTGGCAGGTACCATGCGGATTTAAAAAACAACTAAAGACGTTCATTTCCCAAAAGAATAGGACATTCATCAGACAAAGAAACGAAAAGCGAGTAAACGTAAACTGAAATACTATTTCGAACAAAAGGAGTGAATAAAGTGCGGGAAACTTGTATGAAATACCTATGTTTAACACAGATGCTATCAATGTTAAGTACGCGAATTTTTATATTATTTTTCTAAGATTTTATCCTCATTTTCTCCTACTTATTACGTACAAATTCAGCTGTCTAGGAGTTATTTCTTTAAAATTGTTGATCTATGGGATGTTAGATAATTTTTTACACGTCCCATAAAAGTTAATGTGATATTTTGATTTGGAATGATTGACATGTAAAAATAAAAGTATTCAATAATGTTGTTTATGAAAAATTTAAACTATATGTATCATGATGATAATATTGTATGATTATAAATCTTTTAATAAAATTTTACTCAATAACGAAACATTTCGACTCGACAATCGGAACAATAGAGATTTCGCGGCAACATCATCATCGACATTGAAAATCTCGATTAAAACATCCAAACATAAGGTACGTTTAGATGGAGGGTGGGCGTCACATAGTACGGACGCGTCCCGACGTCGACAGCGTTGTAGCGTCGGTCGGGGAAACTGGGACAAGAGGAGACGGGGGAGAAGTTGCTACACGGGGTAAATATTATTACATATACAGGGCAATACCGAACTAAACCTACCCACTGTACTCAGGCACATTGTTCTAACAGTTGCGTTAATTCAATAGTGTTATCATTTTATCTGTTTTGATTTCGTACTGGAAATTAATACTCCATATATTATTACCACATCACAAATGAATTAATATTGCATGAGTATAAAAATATATCACAATGACTATTTGTTTCACAAAATACAGGGAGATATTTTAATGCGTGATGTTTATTTGTACGTGGTACTTTGTTTTAATAAGGCTTCCTTCTGAATACGACTAATTGAATACATTTTTTTCATTCAATACAAAACAATTCTTCAGTTATTTCATGGGCCCATTCAATGAAATAAATATATTTTATACATCTTCCAAGCATTGGCAGATTATAAGTATTTATTTTTTTATATTTGATAGTTATTTTCATAGATGTATAAGACTCTGATAATGTGTAAGATGACGGAGGAAAGAGACTAAAATAATACGAAAGTAGAAAAAATCTGATAATTTCCTATAAATATTTTTTTCAGTATTATATGGTTTACAATTTTAGAAGCTTTTTCAGAGGGGGAGCTTTGCCACTATTGGTATGCTTCACAACGCCACTTGAAGGACATTCCAATGAGCATTGATAACTTAACATGGTAGGGGGGTAAATTCTATATGTTATTTGATAACGTTTAAGCATTACGATAGGTGGGTGAAATTGACTTTAGCGCTATAGAAGTGCGTATTGCAAGTATGTGGACACATTCTCACTCAATGACTTATTAGGAGTTAATTTGCCGTTGTAGAAAATTATACCAAATCTTCTGCAAGGTTCTGTCTCGTTCCAATCAGGTACTTCAAAACAAAATGAGCAAAGTATAGCATGTATCCTAATTGATATTAGAATATTCCGAAGATGGTACTCACTGCTGAAAGAGATAAAGCTGACGTTAATATCATTGATTCCATATGTGTAATTCTTCTTAAGTTTCATGTCGAATGAATAATCAGTGAATATTAATGTTCACACCTGTGGCGAATTAAAATAGATTTAATTAAAGATAACATGTTGAAGGCGTAACAATAAATTTTCATAATGTCACCTCTGAACAAGAAGTATCTAACATGTCATTTTTTCTGTGTTTTTATTTTTGTGTATAACTTTTTTGTGATTTCATTGTGTAGTATGACATGTAGTATAATACATATGAGGATGTATGTATGTATTGTATGTATGTATTAGGTACAATAATCACATTCATGTCTCGTTTGAATTGTAAGGGAGATCGGTTCACCAGTTACAACTCTGCTGCGAGGGAGGATGGTGGCTGGAGGAGAGTGAGAAAGGAGTAAAGGAAGGTTGCACGCCGTAGTGTTAGTGAGGTGTAGCTGTAGTGGTAGATGGTTGTAGGGTGGTGCGGATAATCAATATCCGGCCGGCTCATGGACGCCCTCGCTACGCCCGACTCTGCCACCGAGCGCGGGGCACACAGAGAATATGTCGTGACTGGAAGCGGGAGGGTGGGAAATTTGGGGGAATCTGTATACTAGGAATATATATTATAGGGATGATGGTACAATATTCACATAGTGATAGAGATAGAATAGAGAGCGTGGCTGTATTAGTACAAGTACTTATATGGACGGGTGCGGAGGAGTTTATATTATTATTATTATTATTATTATTTGGGGTGGCGTGACGTCACTTGAGTGTTTTGTCGTCATTACAAACAAAAGTAAACGACTCTGGGATACAGACGCCGCGCCGTGAAGACGCGTGGGATACTGACTCTTCTACTTTGCTCTGACTCTATTATCATGCCACCATGGCGGTCATACCATCACTACTTATACTTACATACTATCTGAGTTGAGTTGGTGTTCCACCTCATCACATGCATCATACTCCCGCTTACTGCTTACTCTCCTCGGGGAATCGTTTATTGCTATGGATTTATTATTTTCTCGAACGCCCTTTGTCCAAATTAATTATTTTCATTCATATTTATTTGGTTTCATATTACGCACACTTCTGGGAAGATAATCTTTTTGAATTAGTGGCTACATTGTATAACCATACCAAATACATAAAATAGTATACTACAACTAACTATTAGATATTATGTAATAACTTTGAGGGAATTAAGATAGTTTGTGAACATTTTACTCAATTTCAATTGTCAAAGACGTATGTACGAGTACATTATTGAATCGATAACAATTAATTACAATATGTCAACCTAAAGAAACCATCGATATTAATCAATACAATATTATTATCAAATCGTCATTTTGTATAAAAATATCGATTAGTATAGCTACCAAAAATCAACTTTCATAATTCTGGTCTAAAACGGGCATGAATGTGACGCAGGACCGTGGTAACTTCTACAAGTTGTTTGTACATACATACTCGTATGTATAGGGAATTTTAAACATTTCGCGATCGCAGCGCCTTTGGGTATCATCGAAAATCACTCGGCTAATTTAGTACCACATTTTTTAATTCACATTACGAGCCTACAATCGATAGGTAGATTTCGACATTTTTAGAATTCCCGGCTTTTTAGATTATTAAGTTTATCAACATTGAGCTCCTTTATATTAAATTTCTATATTCATCTGTCTCAAGGTATATTTTTCAGGCGATCATGTCGACCAGATACTCAAGGATGGACGCGTTTTGAGTAAAAGGAATCGGAGAGCGTGTATGACAAATTGCATGAATGTGACAGAGGCTAGGAGTGTGTGTAGGGATAGGACTATCTGGCGCTCTGTCCTTTCTGTCTACCCTGCAAGGGACGTGACGTGAGGGTATAGATAGATAGAGATAGATTGTGCAGTAGCAGTCTACAATTTTACGGGTATTCAGCTGGTAATTAATGATATTAACATTCTGATAATATTTCCAACAATGTAAATATACATGACTTGTGGAATTGGATTTATTAATATTTAATACACAATCCCATATTAATAATTTATTCTATTAGATATGTACTACAATATACTGTTATTATTATATGTGATTATCCACGGAATGCTATCAACATAATATTACAATTCCAACCCCCACATTTGGGACAACTACTACAGTTACTGAATAGGTCTGTATATTCCATGTATAGGTACGGTGTCGATTAAACACTAATTAACCAGTAAATACCTATACGATATTATGTATCATTATGTTTCTATTCACGTGGAAAGGCGCTGTGAAATAACAGTGACTAAAAGATAGTAAATAACAGTAAAATAACAGTGACAGGCTCACACACATGGCAACCAATGGGATCTCATCTGGACACTCTCCGCCTGCAAGACCACTGAAGAGATGGAGGGACAGTTGGATCTCATCACCAACAAATAGAAAACATGGTTATTTTGAAAATCACAATTTTATATTTTTGTGAGACCATCGGAATTTTCTAATGTCGTAGTTGAATATAACAAGTAGTTATATCTCAATAGATACACCTTCCACACGGACCTTCCATCAGGCTTATGACTGATCGTCGGTTGGCTTAACGTGATCAGTCATAAGCCTGATGGAAGGTCCATCCTTTGCTGTGTATCTGTTGAGATATAACTACTTGTTATAAAATATGGTGTCTTTCTCAAACGCCATGTTATTGGAACGTTATTTTAAATTCACACCCCAATATGTGTAGGGAAGATTAACAACTAGTGTCTGACCGAAACTGGATTTTCAGCCGAAACCGAAACCGTAACCGAATATTCGGCTCCCCTTCTAGTTTCGGCTGAAACCGAAACCGAAACTTACGAATTTCAGTTGTAATTTTGAAAAAAAATCATTATAGATACCCTGCTCTGATATCTAGTGTTTCCCTAAGATATTTATTTAGGAAACCACTTCATTTTTGGAACTCAATGTAAGCACAAAAGAAAGGAACTCATTAAACTTCAACTTATGTCATCAGTTACGTAGGTATCCATGGCATATGTAACACTAGGGAGGGGGGCATAAAAAATGCAATTTTTCTTCGGGAGGTTAAGTAACGGAAGTTGTGGTGTGGTTTGCTAATATGTATATTCACGGGTGTCGCCAGCCTTGAAGCTACGGGGGGGGGGGCAACAAAAGTTTACACAATTCAGATAGGACGAAAAAGGCGTAAATAGCGTCGCAGGCGAAATTTTTTTGTGAAACAATTGAGTTTTGGTGTATTTTTTATACTGACTAATTTTATAAGATTTATGACATGGTGAGAAAACGTGCGGTAATAGTGTGATTTATTGTGAGGTCTTATCATTTAGTGTGAAAAAATATATACCTATTCCAATCTCTAGGGGGGGCAGCTGCCACCCCCCCTGCAGGCAATTTTGTATATGGGCGAAGTGATGAATCTTGTTGTAGGCAAGTAGAACACTTGGTCATGTTGTATCAGGGAAACGGCCGCCTAAGTAGCGCCGCAGGCAAGAAATTTTTCATAAGACATAAATGATGTGTAAGTATAAAAATGGGTAGTGATAGTGATCTAGTTCACTTTTGTAAAATAACAGAATGCATAACACAAAGTGTGAATCTGTTCCGAAGATTCCCGACAATGCTCGATATAATACGGATGCTAGTTTCGGTTTGGCCGAATATTCGGCCACTTTTTGGCCGAAACCGAAACTGGGGCCGAAACCGCCAATTTTGGCCGAAACTGCCCGTAACCGAAACCGAAACCGAATATTCGGTCGGTCTCTATTAACAACAATAGAAAATAGCAGAATAGTGTTTTGAAAAAAAAGTAACAGCGATTTGATTGTTCTGCCATACCTAACATTGTATGACACTCACGGGGAACTTTGGAGAAAGGGAAGTGTTTTGAAGATAATTAAATTACTTTTCATTTGAATGCTTTTCTACTTCAGGCCATTGGAGGCTTATTTTTGGAGATTCCATTATATTATGTAAAGTTTTCATCTCCTCGCCCACGCAATACGTTATACTTACATTTATTATTAGTACGCCTATTAACCATGATACATCACAACTATTATTTTGTCAGTAATTGAAGTACCACTATAGTACTATTACTATACTCCGCTCTTAACGATTCTTAACGGAATTGTGGAATTATTGAATGACAGAAAAATAATATAACGAAATTCTTAACGGAATGCAGAAGGAGTTGCTTCAATCCCCCGTTATTCAAAACAGCTTTGTGTAATACATTTCTTCTCTCATAGAAACGGCTGCAACAATGAAGACCCTATTAGACCTCCAGAGAATTAAGAATGTAAGACATGGGAAATGATAATGTGTACCACACAAAATCACTCTTAGTACAGCGAGGTCCTCTCTGCGTTCCTTTGAGGAACGTTTAAAGACAGAGAAATAATTCTCGGACTAATGACGAGAATATAAAACGATAACCATTGAAGGACGCCGGAGGCAGTGGACTGGTTGACAGCACTGGATCCAAGACTGTAGTTCTACGAGCACTTTCTGACTCAGCCCGAATGGGTGAAGATATTTGAATCACCGCGCCATACGAAAAGTAAAGTAAGTAAGGATGAATTTATGCTTCTCTGGTTATTCCATTTGCAAAGATACGATTTATAGATAGTAATGTCGAAGAGAAATTGTAATTGAAAAACGAATTAGTAAATAATATTCCAACGCGTGTCGCTCGAAAAAACCACTACATAAAAATACTTTCCCATTATTTAATTGTTCCTTAGACATTCATCACATCACATAGCCGCGGCATCCCTCTCACCCTCGGTGTATTTGATTTACAGTAATAATAATAATAAATAAATCTACCCCCGAATCATAATACTCCAACACTCCGATGTTGACACGCCAGAATGTCCTCTGAAATCAACTCACAAAAGGTCAATATGGCATCGAAAAATATCGTATGAATTCTCTGCCTACCAAACTACTAACATTTTGCATCATTTTATTTATACTAGCTTTTTAACTACCCGTGAAAATTTATTCACATTTTCACACATTTTTTTTATAAAGAAAATCTTTGAAGCCCATTCCCGTTCATTCCTAGACGAAGGCCTCCTCCATTTGTATCCATAATGTTCTATCTAGAACTCTTTCTCTACACCGACGTCCGACATGTTTCACGAGGTCATCTCTCTGTCGTAATGATCGTCTCGCCGAATTTGTGGCTGTCCTTCTTGCTCTCCAGGTGATGACCGTCTCTGACCATCTATTTCTGGATCTCTGACCACATAACTTGCTCGAACACACATTCGCCTTTTATTATACTGGATTCTTTGCCTACAAAGTATCAACATTTTGCATTATTTTATTTACACACCAACGCCCAGTACTTTTATATGAAAAAATACAACCCGGTATATTTCATTTCATTAATTTTGGAAGTATGGCGAGGTACTGCGATGTTTATTCAATTGCTGCTGCAATGTTGATAGGATAATATTTTATTTATTCAATTTTTATTTTATTTCAAAACTGTTTACCCAAATCTATTCTATTGGATGATATAGGCACTAATGTGCATGAGATTTTTATGCCAAGTGAGTCGATGACTTGATATTTTTAATGCTATGGGCGAAGGTGGAACATGCTTTAGAAATAAGAACGTCTACAAATGAAACTATGCAATTATAGATATACGTAGATACCTATTTGAATGTTGTATTTTTCAATAGCTATAATCACCAAATAAGTCATAGAAAACACGATGATATTTTAGGGAGTTAGTATCTAATTAGATATATTATCTATCTATACCTACCCTCACGCCCTTGCAGGGTAGGCAGAGAGGGCAGAGCGCCAGACAGCCCTATCCTTAATACACACACTCCTAGCTTCCGTCACATTCATACAATTTGTCATACACGCTCTCCGATTCCTTTTACTCAAAACGCGCCCATCCTTGAGGATCTGGTCGACATGATCGGACCAGGCCAGTCTCGGGCGGCCGCGCTTCCCCACACCTCTTTGTTCACTCAGTTATATCTCTTTTGTCATCCTTCATTCTCTCAACATGCCCAAACCATCTTAGTCGTCATTATATTAACATTGTTAATTTTTAACTTTTGAGAAAACATTTGAGAAAATTAGTCACTAATTTTGGTAATACTGTAATAGATAGAAGTACGTACGTAATCATACTTAATCGATACATCTGCGATATACCTAATAATTATAATATTATTATAATGTCGGTAAAATAATACAAGTAGTTCACTGTGAGTAAATTTCCCCTCTCTTGATATAAAATATGATTCAACGCATTAAATAATTGTGAGAAGGGGATAATGGGGTGAAAGCGAGTGAGAGAGGTACAATATACTCGTACATACATATTATAATTTACATTTACATATACATCGCAACGGTGAGAACATTGCTTGCTTTCAGAGTATTAGGAATGGGGCGAATATAAAATCACCGGTATTTTTATTAGTTGCTTAAAATCACTCACTAAATATATGTGATTTTCGCCTCCTGTTATAGTCTAAGTTGTGATCCTCTATTTCAATAGACGCAAAGTGATTGTCTCTTTCTATAGACAAATCGTTGCGAGACATGAACATGTAGAAGGTTGTTAGGATGGAGGACTGGGTTCAATTCCCGGCCGCGGCGGATGGATGGACTGGAATTGGTGTAGGTTACATAAGTGTAATGTGATCACATTAAATCAGCCGACGATCAATCAGCCTGATGGAAAGTCCATTTTTCGCCGTATATCTGTTAAGATAACTACTTGAAATAGGGTCTTCTAGGCTGTCAGGAAACTATGTGGGTTAGAAAACAGCCGTTTTGTTGACTAAATATTAACAGGCATTGTCAAAATATAGTCCAGCGTTCTATAGAGAACAGGAAAAAGAAATAGCAATAACAATGAATACATTGAAGTATTCCCACAACAGTATAGAAGAATTAAGGATGAACATTGTCGGGCTTACGACCGACCTCAGCTGGCTTAAGTGATCACTTTACACTCGAGAAACATTCGCCATTTCAGTTAACCCCGGCTGGGATTCGAACCCATACCTTCGTCTCGCTTAGTAGGGATCATATCCACTACACCACGAAGAGCGACGGCTGTGTTGTCGAATTTCATGTACATTAAGTACCTGTGTATTGTTGCATTTCTTACTGTTGAAGGGAGAGGGTGGTATTTTTAACACACCCGCCATCTTTTTATTGCTTAGCCGAAGAACGTATTTCACAATCAACTTCGCTAAAGGCAGGAGAGGCAACTTAGTACCATATTTATGTTTTTATACCTAACAATTACCAACGTAAATTTAACAATGAATACATCTAAAACATTCTCACTTTTGTATTCAATTTTCACTGTTACTTTTCATGTTTTATGAATCAACAACATTATTTTGAATAATGTGTTCAACAGTGCATCACCACCGTCAAATTGAGTGTGCAAAGTAACAGACAAGGAAATGTGACTGTTATTAATGTTTTTTGTTAGCATCCTGCCTAGTAATCGTGCACTGCTGATAGATTTGCATATAAATGAACAAGTAATTTGATTAGATGTCAGATATCTATAATACCTCTTTACTTGTCATGCCTCCTACTTGACGCTACTGATGTTTTTATAATACGATGGATTGAGAATATACGCGGCAGATGTGTAAATTACAAACTAAGTGTACATAGGTAATAATCAAGTTATACCTCCATCCCAATAATGGAGTAACCAGTAAAAACACTCACATGTATATGACATCAAGAATTTGGTGGAAACCTCTTTGCTGAAAAACATGAAATGTTAGTTTTAGGAACATTCTTACAGGATTCTCGTAAAACCATAAAAAATGAGTGACAGAAATAAGTTGTTACAGACGAAACGACTTATTTCAAAGGATGCTGGACGCTAGCATTTGTACACCAACACAATCGCTCCATCTCAAATTAAAGGGAGACTTTTAGAATGGGTGGCAATCATCATTTTTCACGGCTTTTACAAAACACACCAAAACAATTTTTGACAAAAAGAGTGAAAGTCGTATAATATCTATCGATGGAGATGCAGCTAAATCCATGAAATGTTGCCATCTTTGATTCCGCTTATCTTGGTCTGATTATCATCATTTTTCTCCTCCCTAGCGTCGACGTTTAAAATCTTCGTAGTATTTGTCCCCGTCTCTAACATTATTTGACAGACTATGTCACCTCAGATATACAATTTGTTCCGTAGAGGGTGTGTTTGTTTTAAAACTTTATTAAGAACCCAATATTGTTTAGACTTAGGCTATGTATAGCAAGTAGTAACTAGTAATCGTTTATATCTTAATGCAAATCAGCGAATTAATTTGTCATTACTGAAATATGTTGCATCTCTTTATGCAGATTATATCTGTGATAGACATTTCCTGTCAACAGCATTATACAATAGGGTAAATTTTAAGACATTGTAAACTGATGAAGTGGTTGGCTGGAAGATATTGATGTTATTATAATAATACAACTTTGGAGTTAATTCGGTTGATAGTAATCTGATAAGAATCTCGTTTCATTCATTGAACGTCAAACAGATGGACATGCTTTTTATCCTAGTGCTACTCCACCGTCTCAACACAAGTTGTTCTAGCTCATAACGTATGTGTATTGTGTAGGCCACCGGCTTAAAATCTCACTTTCGCATTATGTAACTAAAATGTTTTCGAGTTCACTACGCATTCTGAATGTCTCTAGGAATACAATATACTAGCATGCGCACTCATTTGATAAAAGATGATGCACATCTGCACACTTATCACTGGTTACTCCATGATATATGTCGTATGATGAATGAAGTAATATTTCTATTTAAATGTCTATATCCTTTTATCCATCCATACCATTTGATGTTAAAGATTTTCACAATGATCTATTTTAATAATCGTAGTACATATTTCGACGTTTCGAAGTAGTTTACAAAGAAACTTGTGGGTTAAGGGCATGGCACCAGGAATGACGTCACAGTCTTTTCTCACGGCATGAAGGTTCAAAATTGCGCGACAATCGCATTATAAAGTGGTAAAAATAGAGTTTATTCCATTTTTTGGGGTTAATTTTGCGTCTATCAAAAAAAAAAATTACTGTTATTCCCTAGATTTTAATGCATATAATCAGTACAAAAATAAAATTTTACTCCGCGACTTTCGGGAAACGAGTTTCCGTCTTTCGGAAAAACGATCAGAGATGTTCTAAAAAATATTTTTTGAGAAATTTATACAAGATATAAAAAATGTTTTACGGTTTTTCCCTAGATAAAGGTTCAATGCATCTGCCCTATTTTGTTCCAAAGCATATTTTGTAACGGTTGCCGAGATAGAAGGTCTCCCGTTTATAGAAATTTTTGAAATGTCGGTATGCACACTCTTAAGCCTAAGCCAAACATTTATTATACTGCATAGATAGGTAGGTATAATACTGAACCCATCATATAATTATAGATACTATACCTATTTACTCTTGACTAAATCTGAATCTATGAGCTGTTTTACCTACATAGTAATTTTCACCCCAAGAACTGAGAGAACACCATCCTCCCTTAAAATATGACTAACAGCATTGAGGGTGTCACCGATGTACGCCACTGTATCGAAAAGGATGTTAAATTGCGTAATCGAAACATCGATTTACTGCGAAAATTTCGGAATGCTCATATATGTAATTTATCGGAGAAGGAATTGAGACAGATTCACAGAAACGTCGGGCAAAACCTGAGTTCGATGTGTCCTCAGCGTGCTCGAGAATGGAATAAAAATATGCTGAGTTTTTGTCACAGCAAAAATAATGGACGTATCAAAATGCACTGGTGCATTTTTGTGCGTGTTTTGATGGTCTCAATTTCTACAATGATACCATTTGTTTAAAATTGTTCATCGACTTTTATTAATTATAAAAGTTATAAAAAAACTAGTGTTAGAATAACAATTACTTATATACAAATTAAATTAAATTAGAAAAAAAAAATGATATAAGTATGAATAAATGTATTCATCCCATAAAAAAAAAACTTTTACTTTTTATTTTAAGTGTTTTCAATGTTTTGTTATAAATACTTTTTTTTCAATAGTTAGCCCATGTACGTATGCTGTAGATACTCCTAATTGGAGGGTTGACCGGAATATTTTGTTTTGTCAGCCATCTGTCAGTGTCTCTTGTAATATGTAAATAAATAACACATCCTTAAAAGAAACTACACTGACTTCACAAACTGACAATAACTGTAACTTAATCAAATCCGTAATAACTTGATGTCTTTCTGTATAATTATAGGCACAATCGATGCTTTGAATTCGATGTGATTTGCATCCCCATACTATGTGGGCGAATTTATTTTTACATGATGTGTATGTACATCCATCTCATATGTAGGTACAGTACAAGGGAATTGTGAATGTATGAAATGTCTTCGGGTGACAGTATGTGTATGTAATAATAACGTATCTATCTAGGTACATTTTACCCCTCAATACTCCATCTACAAAACAAATTCGTCGAATGAGAGAATGAAAAAATTGATTGAGTAATATTGTTTGCTGTTACCCTCTGTGTAAAATCCCCCCATGGTCCCCATCCTTAAAAAAATGTATCGGTACTTACTTTCGTTAATCATTGCGTCTTTCTTAGGAAATAGCATCTTAACTTATGATGGTGAAGTATCTACTGAAATGTTTACCGGTGCAGCGTGAGCAGTTGGAACACATATTAAACACTGTTGTTCAGGAACCTCATTATTGTAAATTTTTGGTGTTGGTTTTGTATAACCTATCGAGGGACATTTTAGGAAGGGTGTTCATTGTTCAAATGCGGGACGAATAACTCAAATCTGGGATAGTTCCGCACAATCCGGGAATGACTTAATTATTTATAAACCTATTTTAATTTAGTACCTAGCAAAGTGAATGAAGCGATGTAGTCCTTTGGAACAGAAGAAGAACTGTTTGAAAAACAATTGTTTCATACTGAAAATAGTTGATAAACAATACCGTAAATTTCTCAGCCTAGTATGAAAGTGGTGACAAACTGAAAAGCGTATTTTAAGTCAATAATAATGGTGGTTAGGATATCTAGAACTTTTTATCCTTGTAGAATATCAAACAATTTTTTTGTTTGAATTCAGCTGTAACCATCTACCCCCAGACAATATATTCTGCCCCCCCCCTCCCCTCACCGCCTGCCCCCGTACCTCGTTCCATTTCACCCCCCCCTCCCTCATTGCTGTAGCAGAGTAATATCTTCCTGCCTCCACTTACGGTGAATCTCTCTCTCTCGCTCGCGCCCTGATGTATTATTATTATTATTTGCTATTCAGAGGGGATTCCCTAAATATGGTTCGCGAAATGTTTGACTACAGATTAACTACTCCACTGAATGTATTAAGTGTTTGTTGTTGATACTTGAACTATATTCTCTTTAGAAACAAGTGGCCCGTGATGGGCATTGATCAAATAGTCGTGAAAATAATTTGGTTCTAAATGACTTTATTCATTAGAGGCTCTAATTTTTATTGACTCTGAGGAATGTTATTTGCCGGCTTCATGATTTCTCACATTCCAGGGACCCTAGGGGAAAATAAGAATTAAGAATGTACATGGTTGGCACAGTTGGTTGGAGCGGCGGTCTCCCAAGCTGAAGGTGCTGAATTCGAACTTCAGCGCTGACGATGCATTCCACACTATGCGATAAAGGGTTTTAGCCTAGTGCAAAGTGTGCTGGAAAGTACTTTTTGGATTTGCGTATACAAGCCCAGATCCCCTTTTTAATATACATATTTTATCCGACGATTCAATGTTTTTAAAATATTGTAACGAATATTTTTATAGATTAAGCATTTTTTGTATAATTAATTACAAATTGTAATCCACATAATATTTTAAAGTGTAGGTATATTTATCATACACTGGACTTCCTTGGTGTAGATTCCATAATTTGATATTCTGCTGTAAGTTGCCTTAATAAATTGATAATCCAAAAAGTTTTGTGAGTTTGCTTGCGCCTGAGTAAAATTAAATTGCAAACACCATAACACCTTAGGTTATTATGATTTCTATATTCCATGGTTTCATGTATTCTTACCATTCACTCGTCTACGAGGCCAATCCGAAATCGATGCATTGTTACATAATTAAATACATTATTTTACTGATTTTATAAAGATGCTTATTTGAAATATACTTACCTAATACTAAATAGCTTTAGTTACGAACGGAATATTTCTTTACAAAATTAAATTTATTAAACAAAATGTTTTAGCTATAAGCTTCGAGATTTTCAAGGCCGGTTCTTAAGAAGCTAATTTCAAGAATACTAAAATTAGAGTTGCGTTTCTCAGGTATACCGTGTGTTTCCATTTGACTTCTGGCTTTCGGTTCTCGTGCTGGAGTCATCTTCAAGTAACGTAAATTAGTACTGAGGATGAATCTAGAACGAGAACCGATCAAAGCTGAATGTCAAAAAGAAACGCACGATATATCGGAGAAATTCGTAGAGGTTTATTGACGTCTTGTTAACGGGTATTTGAATACTAGTATGTATTATACATATATATACAAGACTAAAATGGTAGTGGGCGGGACATGTGCACCCAAAATCCTGAAGTGGAGGCCCTGGGAGAACAAAATAGGCGTCAGAAGACCACAGAAAAGGTGGACAGATGACGGGTCGTAGATGGCAGCAGATAGCCCACGACAGAGGACAGTGGAAGAGTTTAGAAGAGGCCTATGACTAGCAGTAAGTATGTAACGTATTATATAAAGAAAATTTAACCGCGCTACGTCGGGCACTGAAGTTAGTATGAGATACTGTAATAAATGACAACTTACTGGATATAACAATAATATGTTAAAAAATCTAGAAAGATAAGTATAATATGTACCTCTTCACATGCTGTCAACATTCTACTCAACTACTCGGCAAGCAGCATACCTCTGCCTCCCATGCAGTCTCCCTCATCACACCACCATCACAACCAACACCCTCAACTCTTAGCACATCTCGCTCACTCACCGCAGCTTCTCAAATTTTTCTCGATTTGAAATGAATTACCTACAATAAAAGAGGTTAAGCCAATAATACACGGTTAAATTTTACAGAATAATTTCTCAATCCATAGTGAAATCGTCCAATGGTGAACCCTTCTAAACGCATAAGTGATGCAATAATTGCACTGTTTTTTTCTCTTTATGCGATTTTGAACCTTAATGCCGAGGGAAATTACCATGACGTCATAGTTGGGTAGGGAGCCTTAACTTCAATAATTATTAATCCCTCACGTTCTTCATGTAAACATACGGATGTCACCAATCCTTTCCAATCAGAATGGTTTTGTTTATTTCAGTTGACATTTATCATGAGAACTGTACGCAAGAGAAAACGCCTTATCTAAGGTCACTGTCGCCGGAAACCACGAGAAAAAAAAACAGCACTTGTCTTGGTGAATTATAATCATGCACTCTCATAAAATGGAGCAGAAATAAATAGAATAATAACATCGCCCAAATATCCAGAATCTCTCGCCACTCCATTGACAACTTCGCCAATGGCCAATAAAGTTGCTATAGTAGGTACAAGCCAAGGACGTTCCCACTATTTGAAATTTTTTCGGACATCCGCATCAATTATTTATTCGGTTATGTCTTAAATCTCCCTTTAATTCGTTAAACGAATCTCGTGGAATTACAATCAATAATGTTTGACAAAAAATGCTTATTTTACATCAAAGGGTGGATTGTAGAAATATAATACTTACTGACTGTAGGGAAGTATGTAGGTATGATAATAAATTCCTTTGTAATCAGAATTGGAAATCAGATTTTTTCAGATGAAATTTCCCCCAAATCTATTGAACTACAAGAGATCAGGAGATCACAGGTTGAGATTTTTAAATTTATACCCTTTTTCCTTCATTTCCATTTAAACCCTTAATCTATCACTTTCTTACATTATACTTCTTCTCTTCTTACAACCATACTTCACATAACCCATACTACACCACGCACTATTCCTAGGACTAAACTTCTTCAATCTATTGTCCCTTTTCTTCCTGATGTAATATTTACTTCTGTGACATATTTTCGTCCTGCTCGTTTATATATATTTTGGTGTCACGTACCTATTAGGGCACACACGAGGAAGGGTATTTTTTATTATATGTTTAAAAAAAGAAGAAAACCTTAAGAATCGGTAGCTACTTTGATCTTTTTCCTGCTTTTCACAATACCTTCCGATAAATTGAACTAAGATAGTAAGAATACAACCATCCTTTATCTAACAAATGTACAGAAATTTAAACCTTTGTGTCATTATTAGGAAAGCAGATATTTGCACAAAATATCTAAAGATGTTGGTTGATGTTTAAAAACATTTTAAAATGGAGCAGTTTACTGCTGAAAGTATTTCGTCATCTAAGTATTATTATACATGCATTTAGGTAAAAAGGGCCGAGTATTTTGTATGCTCACGAAATCTCGACAAATACATTTGGTATGTTAATTTTATGCTGAACATTTTCAATTAGAAGAAGTTTATTAGACAGACTCGCAAGGACGACAGCATGGGTCTGTTTCATATTATACCTAAATTATTGGATATTGAGGACTTGAGGAAGTTATTTAGTTTCCACAGAAAATACAAAATAATAGATAAATCTTTTATTTGATGACATGGAAATCACTAGTTGTCAATGTCCCTTAATTCATTGTCTTCGGTATTTATTTATTTATTTAATAAAGTTTTATATAAAAAAATACAAAACTTAAATATAACTATTATTATTACAACTTAATTACTACAACTTATTAGTAATTGTTCTAAATAAAACCAGGTTTTTTCTTGAACAACAGCTGACAGACTTTCATGGATTATTGTCCATATAATAATCTGTCAGCTGTCGCCTAAAGTTCTTTGCAGTGGGTGCATCTCTTATCCCACCAGGTAGGTTGTTAAATAGTCTGAGGCCTTTGTAAAAAAGTATGGTAGTAGAAAATCCAATGTCAAAATATCTTTATCTTGATCTTACCAATCACTCTTTATCTATTACTGTTAAACGTATTGAGCCATACATGTTGGGCAAATATTATACAAGGCATGGTAATTCATTTTCTTAAGGGCTTGGCACCAAGAATGACGTCATAGTCTTTTCCCACGGCATTAAGGTTCAAAATCGCGTGACAATCGCATGATAAAATGGTAAAAATAGCGTTTTTTCCATTTTTTAGGCTTTATTTTACGTCTATCGAAAAACTATTACGGTTATTCCCTAGATTTTAATGCATATTATCAGTACAAGAAAAAAAAATTACTCCGCGACTTTCGGGAAACAAGTTTCCGTCTTTCGGAAAAAAGATCAGAGGTGTTTTTAAATATTTTTTTTTGAGAAATCTATACAAGATATAAAAAAATCTCTTACGGTCATTCCCTAGATAAATGTTCAATGCATCTACCCTATTTTGTTCCAAAGATCATTTAGTAACGGTTGTCGTGATAGAAGGTCTCTCGTATTTAGAAATTTTTGAAATGTCGGTATGCACACTCTTAATTTTGAATATATTAACCTAAGTAATAATATCTACTCTATTTTTTATAAAACTATAAGCAGCTATATTGTAAAGTTCCTGCTTAGTGAATGTCAGGAATAATTTAATATCGCCTTGAGGATCAAACTATAGAAATTAATTTCACGTAGTAAAGAATACTGAAAAACTTTCATGAAAGCGATTTCAAAAAATTCTAAAAACGGGAGACCTTCTATCTCGACAACCGTTACTAAATATGCTTTGGAATAAAATAGGGTAGATGCATTGAAGCTTTATCTAGGGAATAACCGTAATAGATTTTTTATATCTTGTATAGATTTTGCCATAAAAAAATTTAACAACACCTCTGACCTTTTTTTCCGAAAGACGGAAACTCGTTTCCCGAAAGTCGCGGAGTATTTTTTTTCCTTGTACTGATAATATGCATTAAAATCTAGAGAATAACCGTAAAAGTTTTTTGATAGACGCAAAATTAACCCAAAAAATGTAAAAAACGCTATTTTTACCATTTTATCATGCGATTGTCACGCAATTTTGAACCTTAATGCCGTGAGAAAAGACTGTGACGTCATTCCTGGTGCCATGCCCTTAATTAGTTACAAAATTGGACCTAGTCGTAACAAGTGATGATAGTGGAAGGTTTAAGGCAATATCTTTCAATTAACAACCAAAATAATCATTTTCATATTATTGTCATGGTTTATAAATTGTTAAACACTTTGTATTGTAAAGGCACAAAGGCGCGTGCGTTGAAAGGAGAAAGAGGATATTTTTGGAATTCTTTGGCCTTTATAAGAGTTGTGAAGGTCGCATGATATAAACATTTCTATTTTTGTACTCGGTAGCTGCGTGACGCAAACGAGCCTTCCTAATTTTGGATTATGTAAAGAATATTAGGAATAAATATTTGAATTAATTAACATCACCATTATTTTCTTTGTTGTACCTATATAATAGTTGACGTATGTATGTCATCGAGTAATCGTACTACCATATTACAATTACGTGTATAAGAATATTTTTCCATCCCTTCCTCACGCAAAATTACTTTTATATCAAATCTAATGTGAGATAGATATCATAAGTCATATTATTATCAATCAGAAATAATAGTAACCTACCTATTAATTAAGATTTCGCGTATATTAGAATATAAAGTATTTGTAATAGGTATTCATAATTTGCAAAGCTTTTTTTAAAGTGAAGGCAAGATTAGCTAACACACTTTTCAGTATTACCAGCCAGAAGAGTCTACATATAATTATCATTAATGATTGACATATAAATTCATCAGCCTAACACTGGGAAAAATTCATCTATCTAGATATCACGAATATCAAAGGATTAGGCTCAGCGCGAGGCCTAAATAACATTGTGCCTAAAATATCAGTTATTAGAAATCGTTTTATAATATTACAGCAGAGTACAGCAGAGCCTCGATAATCCGAACCCCAGCTAATCCAAACGCCTCTATAATCCGAACGACCCCGCAACCGCCGTTTCTCATAGTCTCTGTCTCAAATTAAGGGATAAAGCATTTTCTATGTGGCTAAATACTACTCCTCAAAGCACTATATTGGGATTCCTTAAAAATGTGTGATTAATAGCCTTGTATCTAACACACATACTTAAAAATAAATACATTATAATGTAAAATATTTTTGTTTTATTTCAAAAATGCCTTTCAAAATGTCTACATACCTACTATAATCCGAACGCTTCGTAGATCCAAACAGGGTATAAATTTTCGGTGTTCGGATTATAGAGGCTCTGTTGCACTAGTATTGCATTTTTAGTTAGTTTATATTACAAATGTCCATCCTTCGCTGCATATCTGTTGAGATAACTATTTTCTGCCTGGTTAACATAATATTATAGTACAATATCTGGACAACCTATGCTAGATGTTTGTGTACAGTTTCCCATACTAATGGGTATAAAGCCACACGAAAGAGTAAACCGCTGAAAGTTTTCCAATATAAAATCTGTTTAGGTTTTATCAGATGTGGGAGCATGCAGGGAAAGAGATGGTACGAGGGCATTCTTCCCAAGTCTGATGGTATGGATATCTGCACATCTATATTACATACACAACACGTTACATCTAGGGTTGCCAAACGTCTTTTATTTTAAGGATGTCCAAAGGCCAAACATATTTTGAATACGTTAACTTACTTAAGTATATTTTTATAAGATTGTAATTAAAAATTCCAGCTAATTTTCTCTCGATCCTTGAAACAGTTATTTCTGTATAGAACTACATATAATATAATATTCTAAGTATACACGATGAATCTTCAAGGTGTTCCCAATACGCGAACGATCATAAAACATCTTCAACTAGGAGTCGATACGTTTTAATATGGCAGATTTTCACATAAGTAACTACAGGAGGTCGTTGGTAGACTGGTTGGTAACGCGCTCGACTGTTAATCCAGTGGGCGCGGGTTCGATCCCCGATGACGGCCTACTTCAACTCACGACATAAGCTTTTCAAGCTTACTGTGAAGTATACAAACGTGAACTTGAGTTTATTTCGATAAACCCAGATTAATTTATTTATAAAAAAAAAACAAATGTAAAAAAAGGATAGGAAAGTCTGACGATCCGTTCTCTCTGCCTACCCCGCAAGGGAGGTGGCGTGTGGCTATAGAATAGAATAGAAGAAAGAGAAACGAATAAAGAAGTAGAAGGAAACGCTATGATATATAGTAACTTTTCGAACATAAAAATAAGTGTGTTTTATCAACTTATTTCACTACAGAATAATTAAAAAAGAAAGTATTCCTTTAGTTAGTACGCGCTTTTACAGAATTGGACCCTATATATTTTCAATGATTTTCTTTAACATCTGAATCTGAACATTTGAAAAGTATTTTGTGATTACGGCGACCTTACGTAAGTTTACGTAAAATGAATCAAAACAAAGTACCTTGAATGATTAGCATTTTGAAAATTTGTATTGGTTACTCCAAACATGTATCGCAAAAGGATTCGGACGCAGTTGAAAATATGGATTGGAGAATGGAGAAGTACATCCCAAGATGAGAGGGAACGAGCAAAAAATATAGGAGGGAGTCTTATTGAAATTTTGTATCATTTTTATAATATATTTCTTACTGTCTTCGCTAACTGCAATCGTCTGTAGTAAAGTTGAACAATATGTGGTGTAGAATGATACTTAAATAGAATTATTGTTGACGTTTCGATAATCGTAAATTCTCACGTCAAAATCACATCTGGAACAACCGCATATTACTATCCAAAGTTAAGATTTGTTCTAACTCATTATTTCATGTATAAACAGACTACTACTGATGTATTAATGTCTATTTGTATACTGTATACTTTAAGTCTGTTCTCGCTTAATGTATGTAGAATGTAGATATCTACTACACAAAAATATCAGATGTCACCAAATTTGGTAAATACTATTGCTCTCTGCTAAAATCACGGTGCAAAAAGAATCTACATAGGTGGGGCATAAGTCTGGATGAGGACATCTCCTCCAGCTGTGGAGAGACCCAAAATGACGAACACCTCCTCGTCTGCCGCGATATGGCGGAGGGGTGTGATAAAGCGGGCCTATATAGGTCTAACGACAAAGCAATTGCTACTGCAGTGTATTGGAGTGGGTTGGCCTAGTGAAAGCGGATTCGTTAAGTAAGTATCAGGTATTATAATTCTTATAAGGATGAAGTCATAGCAAATTATGCTTCATCGCCATACTTTCTGTGATGGAAAACAGAATTATCTTTGCGAAACGAAAATTAAGATGGGACATAATAATCAATATAATCATATATTCTTTAATGAAAAAATACAAATTATTATGTAATAATAGTTCTAGTGTATTGAATTTTATTTTTAAATTATAAAATTCTTTAAAAGATAAATTAATATATGTGGATATTTTGTACAGAGCTGACAATTTTTGTACACTTATGCGAAAATAAAAAAAAATATTTGGACTTGATAATAACAAACCTTTATTTAATTTTCATTCAATTATATTTAGGAGGCGCCCTTGAAGTGGAGTAAATCCAAAAAACAGCGCATTATAAATTTTCGGTATGTTTAGTGACATTAATATTACTATATTACCTATAAAATAAGTCAACTTGCAATATAGTATCCTTCAGTCGTACAATACAACACTTAAGAATGAACCTAAGTCTGATTCTGAACCCTGGACTGATTCCATGACATCCACGATGACCTGATGCTTAATGCTCATAAGTAGGGACTGGAAAAAATCGGTGTTATTTTTCGGGAAATGTGGTGTTATTTTTTGCAAAAAGGGGTGTTATTTTTCACAATTTTGGCAAAATGTGGTGTTATTTTTCATACATTTATGTCATTAAAGTGGTCAAATTTGTATCTTTTAATACAAACATATAAAATTTTTTTTATCGTGATCAATATTTTATACAAACATACCTAAAACAATAAAATGAAACAAAAATATTTGAGAAAAACAAAAAAAAAAATTTTTTCACTGTGTTTCTTCTTACTTTCAAAGCCACTTTGCTTTTGATAATGTTTCAATGACGACGTTTTCCAAAATGAAGCTCGAAATTCGCGTCAAATATGCGAAAATTCGCGTTATTCCTATAAAAAAAAATGCTAAAATTCGCGTTACATGTGTAAAAAACACGAAATTCGCGTTATTCGCGTAAAAACACAAAATTCGCGAATAAATTCGTTTTATCGCGATCGCGAAATTTTCCAGTCCCTACTCATAAGTGATGCCAGGTTAATAATCTAAATATCTCTAATTTCTCGGATCTTGATAGACAGACTTCTTTGCACTAGATAGTAAGCATACAATGCAATTTGTGAGTAATTTGTAACGATTCTATCGGAGTGCACATGGATTTCACATCGTAGAAGGGATCTACAAGATTGAGATGATCTGACACAGCAACGAAAAGGTGTAGAATCTATAATTAGGTGTATAAATACAATAGTAATTTATAGGTTTATTACCCCACATTTATTTAGTGATGCTGTAAGCTATACACAAATACAAGTAGAGAGAAGTATGATATTGTATGTATATATATTCTATAGTATACGAGTATTTAAAATCCTCCTGAACAAACAATTTTCAATGATTTATTAGCGTCTGAGATTCTAGTAGGTACCTTACTATATTGTAGAACTACCTATAACCAATTCAACAAGCATGTCATAAAAATTATACCACTAAAATATACATAACATCTTAGCAACAGATTTGTAACTAGTTACGACTAAATAATTAGATGAATTATTTATCACTTCATGAAGCTGATGTCTTTCAGTGATTTCAGGGAGTCCCGACTAGAATATTTAATTTTATCTGTGTGTTTACTTATACTGAAGAAATACTTCCACGAAAATTGCTTGGACAGATAAGTATAGTTACTGTAATATTAGGTATAATTTTCATACACAAAAGAAATAGATATTTATTGATTTTTTGTGGCAATCCACCCGTAAAGAGTGATTTGTGCTAATACAAAAATAAATGAAATTAAATCAATACAATAATAGAATAATTTGAATAATAAGATGAAAAATGATGATGATGATTAAAAATAGACTTATAAAGAAAACAATAAAATAAACTAAACATATTATTACATGAAAGTAAGTGTTAAAAGTTTCTATTATTTTGATGAATGCATTTCATGATTGGTAGATTGTATTTGTAATTGGTAGAAAGGAAATTAACGGATATCGCCAAAGTATGGACATGCTTTTGATTTCGCAGAGGCAATCGAAAAAGTTATGGTTCAAAGTCTCCGATTCCGCCCCAAGAAATAGATATGAATTGTATTAAATTCCTAGGAAGTGTGTCAATATATTGTAGTATCTAATAATAAATTAATGGCATTTAATGTATTTTAAAACTAAAATAATGAAAACACACGACGCAGTTCATAATAAACTGTTGTTCGATACAGAATCGCAGAATCGTGAAAAATCGACGATGGATTTCAACAGACAGCAACCAATAAACACATTGATGTTTAAATCACTTTTTGAGTGATAATAAGCGACATTACAGAGGTGTTATACAGCAATCATAATATTATTAGATTGAGTTGTAAAAGTGTGATGACTTGGTTATCCTATGTAGAATCTTCCCAGAATTGTACCGTGGCATATCACAGACGGAGCATGGACAGCAAAAGTAGCGAGACGAAGAAAATCACAAGATATTATTAATTCACAGGAATAGTAAGTTGTTCACATTCCTGCGACTGAAAGAAATTAACATTTGTACCCCATTTTGTAGGAAAAAAAATCTCCTTCCATTTTTCCAGCTCTAGCCATCGAGAGACACCGTTCGGTCGAGAGGATCCAGTCACCTCATATTGCAGTTTTTGGTATCTCATCAAAGTGCTTTGCAATTAGCCGCAGATCCTTTTTTATAAAAACGTGCCATCAATTTTTTACAATAAATGGAATCACCGCCGAAATATCTTCAGAAGTCCACTGACTATCTGCGTCTCCTTCATTGTCATTCCCAATGTACGAGTATAGCATGTTTTCTCAGATGAGGCTGTCGGTGTGTCCTTGAAACTTGAACCTTGAAACTATCTAACAAAAAAAAATGTTTTTTTTTTGCAGTTCCGTCAATTTCTGTCCACGCGAAAAAAATAATACCTTTAATATAGACTGTATCCACCCTTTTTAGATATTTTTTCATGTGTCCTGTAAGCCATGTCATATAGGTATCTGGTATATCTTTATATGTTGACGCAAAAATATATTTGTGTGTATATTTTTATACAGATAGTGGTTTATGCATACAAAATATTTACCGATTACCCAATTGTTGGGATATACAATATACATACATACCGTGATGTTATAGTTAATTAATAGTAGTTATATATTGCATTGTTAGTATTGTCTGTCAAGAATGTTGCATCCGAGAAAGTGCTGTGTGGTGAATGGACCTGCAAGCTGAAAGAGCGTGAAAACTGAAAGATCTCATTCAGGACATCTTCTTTCAAGGGCAGCAGAAAATCTCACTGAATTAATTCGCACTTTATTTCCGAATACAATATATTAGGTATTGCTAACAATTTGCTATCGTTTTTTTGCAATTAAGTGCGGTTGTTGGAAGGTTAAGTAAAGAATAACACGTGCCACCTCATAATATGGGAGTATGGGAGTTATATTTATTGGTTCCCGGATTGTAACCCATAGGAATATTGCTCAACATGAATAAATCCCAAAAATGACAAAATCCCTTAAGAAATTTGCTCAAGGGATAAAAGCCCAAACTTTCTAGTTGGATTCCAGTAGATGAATTCTTTATAAAATGTTGACTATTTTATTGTCTATCCCATTTCAGATCCGCTTATTTATTTGGTTATTTTCTAATCTATAGTAGTTTCTAACACACTGAAAGAAATCGTATACTATAATAGATACAATTAATTTTATTTTCAAAATCCAATTAGATTTGAGCTTTTGTCCCTTGAGCAAATTTCTGAAGGGTTTTCGTCTTTTTTGGGATTTATTCATGTTGAGCAATATTCATATGAGTTTTTATCCGGTCACGATATTTATTAGTGATCGGCTCGGCGTATTGAAGCCGTTGTATTGTGGATGTGTGGTGATGTGCGTGACCGGACAAAAACCCATAAGAATATTGCTCAACATGAATAAATCCCAAATAAGACAAAAGCCCCTTAGAAATATGCTCAAGGGACAAAAGTTTAAATCTAATTGGATTTTGAAAATAAAATTAATTGTATCTATTAGCATGTGATTTCTTTCAGTGTTTTAAAAACTAGCATAGATTAGAAAATAAGCAAATAAATAAGTGGATCTAAAATGGGACGGACAATAAAATAGTTAACATTTTATAAATAATTCATCTACTGGAATCCAACCAGAAAGTTTGGGCTTTTATCCGTTGAGGATAATTCTAAAGGGCTTCTGTCTTTTTTGGGATTTATTCATATTGAGCAATATTCTTATGGGTTTTTCTCCGGGAACCGGTGATGTGTGATGTGATGATAAATATAGCCGCCACTACTGGCTTGCGGTCTGCTTGATGGTTAATGATTCCAATAAACTCCAAACTCCCAATACAGTAGCACCATCAATCCATTGTATCGTCGATAATAGATCCAACCACGAATTTTTAATGGCCTCGGTTACGAATAATGTTGCAATAATATCAGTTTGGTAACAAGATGTACTTTTTATTTGAGTAGTATAAACTCAATGGCTGGCTAATTTCGCGGCCACACGCTTGCGAGCGTCCACAAGTTTTTTGTGTATATGAATAAAAAGGCGTGTGGATGGAACGTTTGTCTTGGCTCGTGTGCGTAACCGACCGTTGACGCATAAAAACAAAAAAAGCTCGCAAGCGTGCGGCGGTGATAAAGGAACGATTCTACAGGTAATTTCATCTTTATAAGTATGCAATAAAATAAAATTACTGAATTTATAAAGAGTGCTGAACGATTGTTTAGCAGGGCAACCCAATACTAACAATAATCTCTGGTTTTGTAGATCGGACTTTGCCTCTATTGTTTTATAAAATTTTCTTTCTTTATGCCGGCTTCACACGCTTGCCGAGCCTCGAAGAATGTTCACAAGTTCACGATCGTGGGGATGTGGCTTTTTACATGGATCGTGTAGTTTGTGAGCATTTGTGAACGGTCGGTTTCTGTACAAATGAATGCAAGTTTGAGGTAGCATCCGGACGTTTGTCACATCTTGTTTGTGAACGCCTACCAAGCGTGTCAAATATATCCACACAAGAGCGAGATATGAAGATATGAGGGAATTTAATTAAAAAAAAAATCACGATATCCATGTATTGCTCTATAGTATTTTGGTTATGTATAGTATGTAGGGTCATGTTGCCAGACAGGGGACAGAGCGATGGACTCTTAGAGTTCTAAAATGGTGACCGTGGGATAAAAAGAGAGGAGTAGGTCGGCCACAGAAAAGATGGGCCGACGGTATGATCCCAGTCGCGGGTAGAAGATGGGCTCGCAAAGCTCAAGATAGAGGAAAATGGAAGAAAATGAAGGAGGCCTAGATCTATAAGATAGTATGTAGATTACTATAACAAGAGTGTAGGCATACTTGTACAATATCTATTGTATTTGTATAGACTGTATTTTATTATATTAAGAGTAGCTGTCATTTTAAAAATAATACATTTTTTACGAAATCGATGAGGAATTTAAAGAGTAACCATGTGGTAGTGTGAAGACAGACTGATGATGGGATTCTAAAAAGATTAATAACTTTTTATAATGGGATGTGGAGTAGATATGAAGTAAGTTTGGAATGTTCTATATATAGTTATTGAATCATCCAGATTCATCACAAGATGAATATATTTGTACATTGTATTATGATATTATGAATTAAAATGCACACAAGTGATATATACTTTCGTGATATTCTGCCAGTATGGCTAAAGCCTGTAAGGTCTGTGTGAAAAAGTTCGTAAAGACCTTTTAAAACTAAGCAACGACAATTAATATGTGTTTTTTTTTTAATTGCAAGTAGATGAGTTGACGGCGTAATTCCAAGTATAATAATTTAACTCCTAGATTGGTTCTAGAGCAGTTCTAGAACCGATCTAGGAGCTAAATTGTTACCTGACAATAACAGTAGCGGGGGACACTGGGTGAGGAAGGCCAGTGACAGAAAAGAATGGAAACGTTTGGAAGAGGCCTATATCCAGCGGTGGAGAGACCAGAGCCGATGAAGATGAAGAACCAGTTATTTTTCCTCCTGCATAATTTTAAATTCAAGTAAGTTCATTTAAGCATAAATACCCTAGGGACATTTTTATAGGCATACGTATTTAATTTGGCAAATTTTTGCACAATTTTTAATTCTTCAAACTACTCTACAATGTGAGGAGACCTCGTGTATTGGAGAGGAGTCCCGAGATCATTAAATTAAAGTGAAAACTGATTTTGTACGATGCGTAATATAAAGCGACAACTCAATTTTGTTGACAGTGTACTATTTGCTGTAGGTACCTACGTATTATATAATAAATTTTCATCAGACTTCCGTAAAAAATTGTTTACATGTTATTGCTCGATGTAAAACACGTTTTTTTAGAGGAATTTGTAAGTAAGCAATGATATGAAAAGCGTTTAATACTAATAAATGTTTATTGCATCACTATGTTCCTCTTGTAAGTATAATAGTGATGAATTACAACGAGTGGGTAGTCAGACTAACGCCGAAATAATTTGTGACGATTTACTGACTGTTATTCACGTCCGATGTTAGTCGGCCAGCGGAAAATTATGGAACCATAGATTAGACTGAGAGAAAGAGCGCCCTCAAACGTCTGTTCGTGGTACTACTGTAACTAGACGTTGCTTTCTCTACTGTAACTAGATGTCAGTCCACTGCTGTAACAAGGAAAGGAGAAATTTATTACAAAATTTTAATATGGAACTATTAAGTGATATTGTGTAGGTTTTTTTTAATTTACTAGTTGGTAGTTACTAAGGTAGTTGGTAGTTACTAGGTGGTAGTTACTAAAAATTCACGGAGGAATAAACATTAAAAATAAGTTTTTTTTTTAAATTTAGATAATCCTATTGTATTTATTCATTATAAGTGGCCGGAATATATTCTAAATAATTTAGTTAAATAGTCTAGTTAGACACACCACTTTTTACTTGAAAAAAGATGCCGAAGACAGTCCAGCGGTATGGAGAATAAATAGGTGGTTATAATTTAGCAGATAGGTATGTAAAATTAGAAGGACCAAGGACCTATCCAAGTTTAACCATATTCCATATAAAATTTATGTTCTAAGTATAAAGAAAATACAAATTTACTGATACCTCTAAAGAGAAAGGGCCAGTCTAGCGCTTTTTATTCTATAAGGGAAACGGTAATAAAAAATAATTAAAAATAAACAAGAAATTGTCCCTAGTTATTTTAATCATGGGTGATAATAATTTATTTTTCAGTCGCAATAGTGGTGCTAAATACTCTTATTAGTCTATTTGCAATGAGTTCTCACTTCGGTGGTTTCTTTATGTTCTAAATTTTCTTCTCATGTTTTGTTTATGAAAGCCAATCATTCAAAAAACATTATATTGTTATGTTTATTTTTATGACAGGTGAGGTGAGTTTCTATCCTACTAGTAGCGCCAATATTTCGCGCACATGTCTAGTCGACTTGTTGCCAAGAATACCAATTATTTATAAACGTTTTACTCTACATATTAGTACGATATTTCTACACATAGTTACCTATACGACGATAAATTTATCAAATCGTTGTTGCGATTATCATCATCCGATCTAATTATGGATCATTCGTTCGGGAATCGACCCGAATAGGTGACGGTCAATTCCGAATCGAAAGCCGAACATCACCGAATTAATAGAACACTTTAACCTTGTGAAACGATACATGCGTGTTTATTCTTGTGTTGTGATTTTTGTGCATTGTTCGTTTTTCGTTCATTTTCCTTACTCGTTGTCTCTTCTGTCGCTTGCTTGTTTTGTAATATATGTTTACACAATATAACATGTAGTTATTTTTCCTATCACTTCGGTTTTTTCACGAAAATATCAAAAGCTGGTGTATACTGTATTAGCGCTGCAGGCATTTTTTTTATCTGATTATTGAATTTTAATGAGTTTTCTCAGCTATTATTAAAAATTTATAAGATATTTATTTTTCTTTTTATGACCACACTTCATTAAAAGCGCCGCTGGCGATTTTTTTCTTACTCTAATGTTTTAATTTTTTTTCCATAAGAATACAGTTGGGATAATTATTTATTTCTGCTCCCCTGTTATAGGACGTCTTAAGGGGGCCCCTTGTGGGTGGGGCCCACTTACTTTCGGCCAAGCTGGCCCTGGGCAGTCCGGATTCTATAGCTCAAGAACATTATTCTAAGCATTTTTATTGGGAAATTGCATTCCCGTTTAACTTACATATGTAGTAGGTACAGAGGAATCAAATACAAACACTACAAACAGATATCTAGTTCACAAACAAATTTATTTATTTATTTATTAGATTATATACGGCCAAAAGCCTTTAAAATACATTACAACAATTAGGTCAATCAAAAAATACATACACAAATAACTCACTTAATACCACACAACCCAGGAAAATAAATAAATGTAAAAAATCAATATATCAAATAGGCAAAATAACAAAATATCATTCCATACACTCAATAAAAAACATAACAAATTGTAATCAATCATGTATACAGATAAAGTCAAGTCAGTTACAGTAGTAATTAAAAACACAAAGTCGAATAGATAAAAACGATAAAAGGCAATATAATACCATGTATGAACACAAAGTATAAATTAAATAAACATAAAATTGATCATAATATTGATAAAAGGTTTATAATAAATGAAAATGTCATTTTAATCAAAAGGTCAAAAATACGAAAAAAAGTCATACCCAACACATACAAGGTGCGAGAACACCAATATACTTAAAACTATTCATTAAATGCAAAAATCCAATACATGTATTAAATGGACAAAAGAACAAATATGATTCAAGATACACAACGCATAAAAATATAAATATGATATAATTACTAACGCAAGTCAGTCAGCAGTAATACACAACATTATACAACACAACATTCTACACAAATGCAATATATCAAAAATATACAAATATAAAACCGATCTAATGCTGATAAAAGATTATAGTATAAGCTGTGAAATACAGCGCAAGACAGAGACAGGCAATCACAGGTCAAATTGTATACCCATTAAGAGAGTAATTCAACGTACCTAGCTGTAAATAATTGTGTAAGTTTATTTTTAATAACTTGTGCTTGTATACAAAAATTTTCAATGTCTCTCTGTTTTTAGGGCTCTGCTCTGTTACCAGTTACCACCCAATACTGGCAAAGAGTGGATTTATGTGGAAGGGAAGTAGGAGTTAACATTTTTTATTGCATTATCTACTATTAAGTAGCATCTTAAATAAAAAAAAATGTAGCTCCATGGGAATCGCATTCTCAGAATCTTTATTTCCCCACTGCCATTCAAGCATTGCGAATTCTTGCGTTGGCCGTGCTTCTTTGACTATGCCGTCTTCTGAGTTTCTTCTCATTTACATACATTTTTTTATTGTTCAAAAAAAAAAATGTGCATGTGTAGTTTCATGAAAGCGAATAATTTGACGCATAAAGAGGTTTTATTGTGATTTGTTCGCCACCTTCGAGACATGTACTCATTAACTTATTATTATCATATGTCAAAACATTCAAGTTGAAATGATACCTGACGAAAATCCGATGAGCCAGATACATTTCACATACACACATACACCCATCTCCGTTCAACCTGTGATAATACGCAACGCTTCGTCTCACTCGCACAGTCATCTATTTCATTCATCCATAATGTTCCTGAAACCAGTTATAAATTTGTCTACAAGCAATTTTGCACTTTAGTAAAAAGGACCCAAATTTAAAATATCCACGATTATGTTGATATGGGAAATATCTCTTACATTGTTACATATTCTCCCACTTTCTTAGTCAAATATTTTGATAAAGTGACTTTCAACAGTATGATACTTATGTACCGCAAACATGCTTACCAATCCAAATAAACACGGCTCGGCTTCTGTTGTTTGTAAAATTATTACATTTTGTTCCTATCTCTTTCTAAACGCCGACGTTTTACTTCCGTTCGTCGTCGATAGATGCCTCATTGGTACTGCTATGGATTTGAAATCAGAACATGGAATTAAATTTGAAAATAATGGATCGGGTAAGAGAGAAAGCGCGCGAATGTTAATTTTTATACCTAATATTTTTGAATTAAACCGCGTAATTAGGGGATTTAAAAGGGTACTATGAGACATTTAAGAGAATGAGAACGATGCTTGTGGGAATAATTTCATAACTTTGTTTTTTCGTTTCTTTAGAAGGAAAATTATTTGCGCTTCCGAATAATGTTTTTAAAACAAGTCACATAAATAATAAGTTATCTATGGAGTTATCATATCCAAAATGCCTACGATACGAATAGAAAAATTTTGAAAATATGCACCTACCTACAAAACACAAACATGCTCCATGATGTTGCTGGTTACCTCATAATTAGTAAGGCGACTATTATTATTTTCTTATATAGTGGACGAGTTTACATCGCGAGTTTTCAGTATTTATTGTCAAATACTGTCATTGATTGACACTTATTGTAGGTAACTAGGTACTTACAAGATTTTCCATAAAAATTGCATACAATTGGATATTTTCCTATAAATACTTACGTAATACGTAAGTATCATATCTGTATCAATCTTTTAAAAGATTTGCATATTAAAATAGGTACCTACCTACTCAAATATTGACTGGTTGACACGATACGTGAAAAACTACAAACTACAATATACACATTAATAAAATAATATGTTTACACATATACACACATACAAACATTTACATTACAATATTATTATTATTTTGACAGATGCGACGTTGCCACAATGACAATGTCGTCCAGTAAGAGCGAGAGAGACAACGTCATCGCATTCCATATAATTATTATTATTGTGTGAATATTGTTTTCTCCGTCTCTTTCCCGGGAGCCGAACAGATTGCGGGGTTTACATTTCACGATGATAGATGGCGGTAAACTGAAGTTTTCAGCGCGGTTGACAGTTTAGTTAATGCGGCGTTGCGAGTTTTATATTTGTATAATTAAAATACAATAATACAGATAATTATTTTGTATCTACCGATTATCGTGCGCTCAGGTAGGGATTGCAGTGATGTTTCGATGTTCTATATCATAGATTTAAGAGCGTGCATACCGACATTTCAAAAAATTCTAAAAACGGGAGACCTTCTATCTCGACAACCGTTACTAAATATGCTTTGGAACAAAATAGGGTAGATGCATTGAACCTTCATCTAGGGAATAACCGTAAAAGATTTTTATATCTTGTATATATTTCTCAAAAAAATATATTTAAAAACACCTCTGTACTTTTTTCCGAAAGAAGGAAACTCGTTTCCCGAAAGTCGCGGAGTAAATTTTTTTTTATACTGATAATGTGCATCAAAATCTAGGGAATAACCGTAAAAGTTTTTTGATAGACGCAAAATTATCCCCAAAAAGTGGAAAAAACGTTATTTTTACCATTTTATCATGCGATTGTCACGCGATTTTGAACCTTAATGCCGTGGGAAATGTCTGTGACGTCATTCCTGGTGCCATACCCTTAAACCAAATTATAGTTCATTATTTTATTGTACCTACTACTACTGCCGCTACTTTCCTACGATAACTTTTGAAAAGTCAAGCGTGGGTGATGCGTAGCATTCGAGGATCCCTACGCCCACCCTGCATGCGTATTTCAGTAGGCGGAATATTACCTTTTTCATACGAAATCAACATTATTCCAAATTATTTTATTAGTAAGTACTTGGACCTACGCATCTGACTAAAATTAATTTGAACCTACCTATATAGAAAATAATTCCCAGACATTCTGATTTATACGTAGGCCATTTCTAGTAACATTACCTACTGGCTGACATTTTTGCTTTATAATCTGGAAATTTCCTGGAGGTTCCGTATATAAAATTTCTATGAGTATATAATCTCACTGAATTCAGCTAAAAGGTTTACCAAGTACCTGTTCATGAAGAGTACGTTCAAGTATTCATGTAAATCAGTGGCGTATATAGGTATTCATTTCGGGAGGGGGGGGGGGGGGGGGCGAAAAAACTTTTGGGGAAGGCAAATAAAATTTAAACATAGACGTAGTAAAAAAAATCAGTAATAGCGCCATCAGCGCCAAAAATCATAATAAATTTTTTCGTGAAAGTGAGCGAGAAAGGTTGTGTTTTGGGTTGGTATTTTAAGTGTTGTGTTAAAAATGCAACAAAAAAGAAGCGCCGCAGGCAAATTTTTTTTTGAAAAATGGGTGAAGTTATGAATCTGGGATGTAAGTTGTGCAGAAAGCCGGGGAATTTATTATTGCATTATAATCTAATATCAGACATTATTGTCCTGATTATAAATCAAAAGGTAACACGATGGGAATCGAATTCCTAGATATCTTCGCGCCTGAGTTCTAAAAATACGATTCTCACCGAGTTACATTTTTTGTTTAGGGTAATAAAATAATAAGTCTAATCTGACATATGTAGCTCAAATAAAAATGCTAGTCCCGACTACAATAGTCAACATCTTTGGCCGGATAGTCGACTTTCCCGGCTAGCCGGTACTTACATTCCTAATGAATGGTAGAATAGATTTTGATTGGGTTTGGTCTTGATGTTGTAGCAAGACATATTGTAATATGTCAAGACAGTGGCGTATATAGAGGGGGGGCCGAGGGGGTCTGTTTTTCATTACTCCGATGGATTTCATTTTTACCATTTTGGGTAGGTGAATTACCCTGATTCTCTGACCACTGCTGGACCGCGTGGCACATCCCTGATCGGACGTAGCGCTGAACTACATACTTAAATGAAAAGACTGCGAATATCACATTAGTGTTGCTAAGTGGAAAATATTAATCGTTGACATTGCTTATTATTATTTCTTTACCTATATATAGGTTCACACTTTATAAGTGTTGCAACACAAACATTGTACCTACCTCACTGTATCTACTTACGTACCTAGACCTAGTATTTACGTTCTCATTGGGTGTTTTATATGTATGATGATACAAGGGCTATAAAAAGGGGGGGGGGGGGCGACTCTCCCCCCGAAATGTAAAACAATGATTTACAAGATTCCAGATTCATCGCTCCACCCACTTTTCAAAAAATTTCGCCTACGGTTCTTTTTTTTATTGCATTTTTTGTGGACAGCAGTTTTAATGCCAACCTAAAACATGACCCTTTTCACTCACCTAATTTAATCGCCTGTGGCGCTATTATAGGTTTTGCCTACAATTTGTTGAGGGGGTAGTCTTTCAAGCAGGAGATGCCAGGTTCAAACCCTGGCGCTGGCGATGGATTCCACACTTTGCAATATAGGCTTTTAGCCTGGTGCAAAGTGTGGTGGAAAGTATTTGGGTTTGTGCAATAAACCCACATACTTCTAAAAATATGTTAGATTAAAAAAAAAATAAACAGTCTTTTCTATAACTTTTTCTGTTGCTGCTACAATATTGAGCTTTTCTATCAAAGTCCCGCCAATCACCCAATACTCACCTGTGACGGTGGAAGACATATTCCCTATACTTAGAAAGATATCTAGATATCAGATCATAGTAGATACAAAGGTACCATTTACTCAACTTGTGTATAGATAGATATGAACTAAGTACCAAATAAGCTGTTAAATAATCACCTTGTTATGTGCGTGAATGAGATGGAATAAAACATTGTTTCTCTCTTTCAATATTCCGGTGAAAGCAGCTGTCAAATTGTGGCATGTGCCTGGTTTTTTTATTCACCAGAACAACATACCGACATCCTACATAATATCATCTGGGATCACATTATCAATGTAGGTATACACGTCATACGTTATATAGAACATACCTTCCAACTAAACTTACCTTTACGAATACTACTATATAGAAATTTATCCCATATTAATAGTATATTTTCATAGGTAGGCACTGGCTAATATGGGTGCCTACCTGTTTAGTGAACTATTTTATTTTTTACTGTCGTTAGTTTTTGTGACCCGGAGTAGCTCAGTAAATAGTTATTTAGAATATTTATTTTAAATTTCATTTATTTATTCCTTATTGAGCCAAAAATCTTAATTATTAAGGCAAAATCTATACATATAATAAATAGGATAGTTATTTGTTTTTGACATTTGTATGGTAGCCTTTCCAGGCTGACAGAAAACTCTAATTACATCATGTTATACCTCTTTAGAAACCTTAGAGGCTAGCGGGTGACATAGGCTATGCATATTTCCAACATATTAATCGATAATCTCATATAAATTATACTTTTGTAAGACTTGTATAATAAATAAAAAAATATAAAATGCTATACATACTTTAAGATTCTAGTGCAAAGTGTGCAAGAAAGTATTTGGATTTGTGTATGCCAGTCAATTTTTGTTCGTTTCTTCATTAAAAAAAATAGAGCGAACAAAAATGACACTTAAAAATATCTATACGTAATGATAACTGTGCAATAATTTTCAGTTTTTTATCCAACTAAAGTATAAATTCAAACGTATTTTAAAAGACGTAGTTTCTTTTATGTAAATTTGTTTTAATACGTGTCTTAGTTTAGATTATAAGAAGATAGTTGGGTGATAAAAAATGCTGCTGTAATCTTCTTATTCCTCAACCTTCCTCCCTCCACTGCTGGACGTAGGCCTCTTCCATTTCCTTCCACTCATCTCTGTTTCTCCCCCTCCGCATCCAGGTTCTTCCGGCTTGCTGGACTAGGTCATCAGACCACCTTTCGGGAGGTCTTCCGTCGCTTCTCCTTTTGTTCCAGGGCCTCCACTGTAGGATTCTGGGTGCCCACCAAGTATCCTCTTGTCGAGTCATATGCCCAGCCCACTGCCATTTTAATTTTGCAATGCTGTAATCTTACACAATGTCAATTTCTTATAGCTACATTAAATCTTTTCATGAATAAGATTATTTATTAATAGCCCGTGTCTTAACCTGGGTTCAATGCTAAATCATAATAGAGCAAAACACTTGAAGTTTTTTGGTATTAAACTGATTCACAGATATAACACTGCTACTGCTGCTAAACATAATATACATACTCTCAGAAACTTCATAATATCCTCAATTCTACATCAGCTGTGTTCCATAGTTGTCCGTTGTTTGTATGTTACGTACTTTTTGTACTATTTCCGGCTGGTACCACTTTTTTGTTTGTATTTCTTTTAATAGTTTTGGTAGCTTTGAATAGTGTTATCTAGGTCAATTTCGAACTTTAAGGTTCATACTAACTACCCTCATTAATAGGTAGGATACTATACGAGTATATACAGTAGGTAAAATTGTTTAATTTCATGAACTAAAACAAGTGTGTTTTAAATTTAATTTCGTATTGAAATATTTAAGTAACTGAAAATTACATCTTGTTTAATTAGTAGTACGCACTGCAGGTACAAAATTGGACCTAATGAGTCCAATATGTGTCTAATAAAATAGACCCATACTGTTCCATTCATAAACAAAAGGAAGCAACCAGAGTTTTTTTATTTGAAGTAAATTTGTAGGTACCACTATAATTATTTTGTCATGTAACGTCACTCGAAGAAATTCTTGGAGATTACAATAATGCCATCCAGGGAGCGGTTTTGCACTCATGCCATTGTCATAGTATAGACAAGGAACTAGAATTTTTAATAAGTTGCATTTTTTTAGTAGTTGGTCGATGTTCAGTTCATGTTAGGCAATAAAAAAAGATTAAGAGATTTTGCTCAATCTCAACGGATGTCGGTAGCACATGCTTCGCTCCTCACTAGCCTGTATAACTCAGCGGTAGAATACCGGTGTTACAGGTCAGAGGTCCTAGATTCGAACCCCGGCCGCAGCAGATGGATAAACTGGAATCAGTGAATGTTACTTAGGTGTCAAGTAATCATACAGTAAGTCAGCCGACGATCAGTCTTAAGTCTGATGGAAAGCTGTTCATCCTTTGCTGTATATTCGTTGAGATTACTACGTAAGTAAGCGCCTATAGTTGAAAAAGGTACCTACCACAAGAAAATTAGGTACATTTAACGAATGGAAAGTGTGGTTGCATGCTCCTGTTTGTTTGAAGAACTGCGTGGCGAAATAGAGTAAAATACTATGTCAGAGAAGTACGATAATTATTGATATACTTACATATAGATCTATCTACGCTTTGCCACTTGGCATCAGATATTTACGTAGACAAAACGGAGACACTGCAGACTGCAGCAGGTAGTCTGTCACCAAGAAGCAGGTGTGTACAGGTGTTAGTGTAATGCAGCCTACATTTCATATACTAGCTACTTAAAACCAACACCGTAACGACATGTGCTCATGCAGGGTTGTACGAAAAAAACCTAGTTTTATTATATTTGGTTTACATTTGAATGTACAAATAATATCAATCTATCTATCTTCACTTACGAAATAAACGCCAATTGTGTTGCTCTGAAAATAAGAGTTTTTTTTATTAACTAACAGATTTGAACATCACTCAATCTCACATTTATACAATAGCTATAACAATAGTCTTACCTGAAAATAAGAGAAACAACATTTAAGCTATTATTTCACGGATTCTTTTAATATCTAAATTACCAGAATATTATTTTATGCTGACTCATGAAGTTCAACCTTATGACATTTATACTGTCATCCTAACCTCACATATTTTACCATAGATAATATATAACTTAAATGTAGTACAATATACTGCATTTATATACAGTTGTTCCAAAACTCGTAAGGTAGACAAGTTAAAAAGCTAAAAGAATAACATCTACCTATATTCTATATATTCCAAGTCCCACACAGCGTATTAGCGTGGGTTTCTGCCGCCCGGGGCTAAAGTCAAATCCACCACCCCCTTCTTTAAGCATTGAAATCCAAAATGATTGAAAATTCACAGGAATTCTAAAGAACTCGAAGCTGGAATGGGATATTTAAAATGTTGATATTGACATGGTAGAAAAAATAAATAAAAGGGAGAATATTTTTTTCGAGCTTTTAACGAATCAAATGTGACTTATTGGATGTTTTATTTTTTTCCAAAAAAAATGCCGCCCCCTCAAATAGCACGGAGCGGACCGCCCCCCCCCCACGCTACGCTACGCTACTGCCCCTACATAATCGATAAGAATCGTGAATTTATTCGTGATGATCAGATTCTCAAGGATGGACGTGAATTAAGCGAATAAATTAATTATGCACTCTTTAGCCGTCCACTATTTTATATGGGCAACACTTAATTAACTTAACAGTAATCTCGGTTCAAAATTGGACTTTAAGACACTTTAGTCTGTAGATTCTGTTCAGAGGACAACGAAACACCTATTCACATCGTCTATTACTGTGACGCACTCGCTCACAAAAGAAGTCACTCTCTTGGAGGGCCCCTACTGGACTCCGAGAAGGCAAGACTACCCGCACCAAGACAAATCGTGAGCTACATGAGACACGTCGGCCTTGAAGACGAGTTGTAACACTGAAGGGTGTCACAATAGACCTACTCTGGTCGCAGTGACGCAGGGGATATACGGTCCCCTGACCGAACAAGAAAAAAAAAGCTTGATTCAAAAGACATCCGTATGGTTCAATCGTTTTGGGGAATATGTTAGTAATGATTCACAGGATTTCACAAGCAACGTAGTAAAAAAGGGTATACATAGGTACGTAAATAATCAAGAAGATACTCGTACATAGGTAATTAATTACCATATTTTTCCATCAAAGTACATTCATTCGTCTCTTTTTATTAGGTTCTAAATGGATTAAAGTGTTAGCATGCTATCTTCCTCCTGTACACTATTGCACTGCCTATCTATAGGTATGGGACTATAGGATAACTACTCTACTTCTACGCCTCATTATTGAAGTCGGGGGGTGGGGGAGAAAGCTCGTAAACTTTGCATACAAACTATGTTAGTGGATGCTAAACCAAATTTATTACATCGCTACAACAGTATATTATGTTGGAGAATAAGGAATGGAAATCTTTACAACGTTGTAGTCGATGATTCCTAAATTATCGACGTTACTATTCCAAATTAAATGAAAAATGAAATCTCTAAATATTTAGTTTAAAATTCACAAAATTTGACTTTTTAGTCGCGACTAGTGTTCAAGGATTTGCACCCTCATCTTCAGGCGATTTTGAATAAATTTTTAATAACACAAGATGAGGGTGCAAATCCTCGAACACTAGTCGCGGACTAAAAAGTCAAATTTTGTGGATTTTAAACTAAATATTTAGTGTTTTCATTTTTCCTTTAAAATGGACTTCCACCATGTACCGACGGTCGAAAACATTGAGAGTAACTATTCCAGTTGTCGGTAGGCAAAATGGGACATTATGATTTGACATTATTTGTAAGTGTAGTATTGTGGCGGTTTTCTTTTGACCAGTAACCAAGACTCTAGCAGGGGAGGGATTGTGGCGGTCGCCTTTAGAACAGACCGTCTAGCGACGCCTTTATAGTATTGTCAACTTAATTATTGCATATCATTACGCACGCGGATCAACCAGCACAAATCAATCATTCTTATCGAGTCTCTGGTTGGTTCAGCACGCGTTCTTAACTTCTAACTTTTCTTGTATCATTGTGTCTTTTTATATAACATTAAACGCTACTTAAATATTCGCAAGACTTTATCATTTATAAGCTGTAAGTACCTTCCAGATATATTTCCGATATTTAACATTCTATATCTCAAAGATCTCTTCTGGTTGACTGGACCCTTAAACTCCGTATCGGACCGATACGTTGAGGAATCATACCATACTGGTTTTTGATTGGGACTAACTCTAATATTCCACTACAGTCTTCACAAGGTATTTAAGGATAATTAATTTCACATACACACGTTGCTATATGTAGTGGGTAAGTAGGTAGCAGATTCTACATGGCTTAGCCCATACATACTCTTATATCTGATTAATCTCCCTACAATCCTTACCACATCCACTACAGTATAAGTGTATTTTTGAATCTGTTTGTAATGTGAAATGTCATGATGTATTGTAATTGTTTACACCGAGCGACGCAAAGGCTAAAGCTGTAGTGTTGCTCGGTGTAATTTTAAGTTCAAATAAATACATAAATAAAATAAATAAATATTATTCAAATTAATTGTGAAAGTTTTTGCAACCGACAGTAATAATCGGTGGCCTATTGCATTATTTTGCTTTTTATTGATTTAGTTTTATCTAAGTGAAACAAAGCGATCTATCTGCATACTGCATACCTGGGAAATCGGATGCAATATGTTTGAACTATGACCTCCGAAAAGCAACTCTAAATTTTCACGACGACTTACAGTAAATTCGACTAATGCTCATTCGATTAACGATCTATTTTACTAATAACCAGTTCGACTATTTCCATATATTTTACATTATTTTAAAATTTTGAACAATAATTATTATGATGCGATTAAAAATCTATGTCATACATTGTGCTTCTTCACATCATAATAATTACAATTATTGGTGTAAATTTTAAAATAATGTAAAATGCATGAAATGAAAGAAACTTTGGACTGAGCTAAGTTTGTCTCAAAAGATCCCAAATGATCTCAACAATCACATCTTCAAAGACTGTATGTTTGAAGGTATTCGTGTAAACTATTGCTACGACAAAAGATTCGATGACTCAACATCGAGTGAATTATAGAGTCCCATTTCCATCCCCAGTTGTATCCAGTATTTGCATGAAAACTTCAACAGATTCTCCTACTTTGCCACACCAAGATATCAACAGGTAAACAAAGTTACCTACTCTTTCTAAACTAAGTAGTTTTAATCTGCATTACATTAAAATACACTGTTTTTATTGCTTTATTTACATAGTCATGTATTTAGGTATATCTAATTTTATTGTTTTTCAAAAATAACTGGAGAAAATTAAAATAATGTACATACAAATGTGTAATCCATTTGTAACGATAATTACCGTTTCTTGTTTTCATATTTCCATGGGTGGATTGAGTGATCACATTCTTCCATTTCGTGAAATGTTTGGCTAACACACTGCAGTCCAAAACCGTGTCATTATGAACCAATTCTTCGACCAATCACGACTGGTCCCGCTGACATGGCGTCCTAGTGTAATAGGGCCCTAAGATAGGCACTTATTAATTGTTATTTTACAAATTTCTGTGCCTATTAAGATAGCGAGTTGGTGAAAACATTAATTTCATATGGAACAGAGTCTAGGTTAAATTATTGATTACAGCTGATTTTCCAATGCTTGAAATATGTTTTCTTATAATTACCCAACAGTTTCCAGTATAGATAATATTCGTTATATTTATCTATTTGGATAAAAACTTTTTTTATATAAAAACATCTACTGTTACAAAGAATTCTAAAAAGAATAAAAAACAGCAGCTAAGGAGTTTTCCGAGTACCATCTATAAGAATTTTCTTCGTAACACAAAAATGTTTGTTTGTACGAGTACGTCTGTATGGATTTGTGCCTACATTTTTTCGTAGAATCCGTAGTTTAACCAATTAGCCACTAATTTTATTTTATTTTATTTTTATTTTATTTTATTACAGGTTTAAGTGCAAAACAGATAACAACTATAGATATAAGTAATTGAAGATTAGTTCATTCATAATTCAGCTGTCACCCACAAGCATGCACCACAGTTAAATTAAAACATATAAGTTCATTCCGGTCGTCTCACACACCCATACTCAATCTCGCTCACACACTCACCCATCGCACACGCACACATCAGATTTCACAATTTTTAGGCAGAAAAACAGAATATAAACAAGAATATAAATATACAAAAAAAAATTGAAGGAAGAGTTCGGGATAAAAGGATGAGGAGGGGGAAAGAGGGAGGGGACAGGGAGGGATGCTCTGCATGTCAGGGAGGTAATATGGATGACGTTAGCCTAGCACGTACTTGTCGCTTGTATACCGGTAGAGTAGGTCTGAAGATGTCAATGTCTGTCAATGTATCGTCATAAAGAGATGTAAGTCTATTAAGGGGTCGTCTTAGTCCTGAGTTGTTGTTTGCGGCTGGAGAGTAAAACGTCTAATAACTAATAGTTACATTGTTCCATAAATAGTTCAGTCACTTGTTATCTAATCAATTTAGTGCGAAACTTACTCACTGATGGCACCACTAGTTATTATTGAACAGATTTATGCAGGTATTTCAAATACTTACCTGATGTGGCTCTTCGGAGATGGTTCAGAATTTAATAGGCGGGATATGAAGCACTATTATTGATTCGGAAAGAATCTCTGTTTTCCAAGTATCTGAAACTATGAGATGATACGTAATTGTGGTCTGTGTATTCAAAAATTGCGGTCCACTATGTACGATAATTTGAAGTGTGGAAGATTATGGAAAAGAAAATTGCAATGTCATGCTTCCGCTGCCACTGTAATAGATTTACCTGTGCAGTAATTTAGGAATAGCACTGGCAAAGTATTCTTTAGATGGCGTTAGAATCGTTTTAAAATTATCTAAGAGTTTTCTCAGGCAGCAATAAAAACAAGTTTGGTATAGAAGTCACGCGAGTTTAAGACCCTTTTTTGCAGTGTTCGTGAAAGGACGGATTTACCTGCATTCTTGTTCATTGTGCGCTCACTGATACTACTATATCTGCGTGTACGGACTTGCGTGTAGCTACGCCGTCTCACACTACAAAAAAAGCTCCTAACCTCCCGCGACTAGTAGGTATAACTGCGATGCACGAAAAATACTCAGAAGGTTACAGAAAACAAAGACGCGTTTGTTATTGTTTGTCGGGAGCTAGAAGCCTTGATATGGCGTAGGATGAACAAGTCAAATTCCATTATTATGTGGGAATTACAAAGCTTCAAGGAGATGTAAAAGTAAAAATATAATTGTAGGGGGTGTGCCTATTATTATTATACTTTTCCACGTGTAATTTTATGACACCCACATAGTGGTTTTCTGTTGTTGAAAACGTTGACACTCTTTCTCCTTTGAAAGTATATTGGTTGACTCTTTCAGATCCGTTATTTTTGTATCGGGATACGGTATAGTATAAGTAGTATAAAATATTTTGTCTGTAGTCTAATATATTTGGGGATAAAGACGGGATCTGAAAAGGTCAACTCAGTTGGGATAAACTTCCACCTAGTATTAGTACGAGTATTGGGTAGTCGGTTAAAGGGAGGAAGTATATATGTACGTATGTAGGAGAACATCTATCCGCAAAATAACCCCCAATAAAGTGGGTTTCATTGTAGGATATGAACATTTATACTATCACGCCGTGTCCCTTGTGGAACAGAAAGTGGACAGATTCATAATATTATGATTCAGAGAAAGGGCAAATTTTTACTTATTATGACTGGGTTTGTTAATTATAATACTTTCTCATCTCTTCAACAGATGGCGGTGGATACAAAAAGGTTGGCCTTTATAATTGGGTTTCTTCGGAGTCGCCCTGATTCGGCTTGTAAATAAGTGGGTAGAATCCTTGCTTCACAGCCATGGCTCCACTTTCTTTTAGAGGTTTTTTTTTGCGTTCATATTTTCTTCTATACGCCTGCATCTCTCCACTGCCGCTTCTAAATTCATCCTGAGTGCTGTGTTCTGTTGTAATTCGTGTTTAGCGAGTTCAACTATGCTATGTAGCCAGTTGTTTAAAATACCTATTATAAATTTAAAAACAAATCAATTATAAGTACTTAATTAAGTCTTTTTATATCCGCGCGTTCTCACGATTTTTTCTATAAGGTAAATACTAAGGCTGTGGTGCTCAGAGGTATAGAAAACTAAAAGAGAAGAGATAAGGGCTTTTAGCGAGGATACATTGGTGCTTCAAGCCCACGATCAAGTCAAGGATAAGGAGACGAATATACCTAAATATTTCCAGGATCTTTTCTGGACATCATAGAAGTAGAATATGAACATTAGTATAAAGATAAAAAGTAACATAATCTACGCATTCAATAATAACAATTGTATGCAATCGCTAAGTCGATACATAATTGAATTAATATCTAAATGGTGTCTAGATTTGATAAAAAATGTTAAAAGTTAATTGAACAGCCCTTACAAATCACCACAGTGAATAAGTGAAGAGTTACTTACTGAAGAATCTTAACAATTACTACAACTCAAACAAAGCGCCCAAACTTCCTTAACACCCTTCAGGTGGGCGGTGGGTGGTCGGATCCAAAGGCCGAGACGAGAAGTTTATACTCTTCTCTTCACAGTCTACTATAGATGGTTGCCTCGGGGAGGCGAGAGAAGTTTTACTTAATATCTTGGGGCGAAATGTACAACAGCTTAGGAATGTAATCCAGTACAGTCGAATGTATGAATTTTTCGTTAAAAAACAGTTGTACGTTTAGTATAAGAGTTAACTGAATGAGGTCGCAATGCGACAAGTTGTTGAATTCTAGTCCTAAAATTGTGTAAATTTGAATTCTTAACTACCCCATTGTCCTACATAACTTACCAAAAATTCACGACTACCTGATTTAATGTTGGCAAAATTGCTCTATCATCTGTAGTACTACTAGAATTTCAAAATTATTCTTTACCTATCAAGTCATTAGCCTGGTTTCTTAATCAACCTGGTGGACCACTGATAGACATTGTTAAACTTCTGTCTTTGTTCAATTTCGTCGCACATTCCGTGGTGAAAAATATGCAAGCAACTCTAATCGGACTTAGAAGAAAAACAAATATCGACACTGTCGCCCCCTCGTGACAGAATTACATAGCTCAACATAATGTTAGAAAATATCTATAATGTCTAATATAAATTGTGTGTAGGTGTGTTTGGCTATAGGTAATATAGAGGCGAAGTTGAAGATCGTTGGCTGGGTAAGAGAGGGTGTAGGTGAGTGATGTAGATGCGGCAGGGAACGGGGAGGTGAGCGAAGAAATGGCGGGAAAAAGCGAAGAAGAATTTTTCAGATATACGAAATTTACACTTTTCAGGTTACCGCTACTTTTTTGTTCGACGGCAACTTTAAGACAACGAAAACTCAGTTCATTACGGAAGTATTTTATGGGGGAATAGATTTATTTTGACATTGCAAAGAAAATTATAAGTACATAAATTATTAAAACTCCTGTAGATCTTTCAGATAAAATAGCCAAAACCTGTTTTCAATACAAATATTTGGCAAAGGAAGTGCTATAACTGTGGCGAACTTTTTTTTGTATTCTCTGTCTATTTTGGGTCCCGACGGTGTCCCGGTTTCCTCAGCTGGGTCTGGTATGTCGGCAAATGTCGGCATGTTCTTAAAAAATAACATTCCACAGTATCAGAAAACATTTCTATTTACATAAAATTAATTCACATACAAATGCACACCTAACTAACCAATACTTGATTATTTTTACAATTAGTCATAAGTCGCTATCTGTCGAAGTCGGTTTATATTCACCTACAAACTAAAAAACTGAAGAAATATACAATAGAGCATAAAACATTCGTATGTAACATTGTTGTTTGCTTTCCGGGCTGTATGGCCGTGGTCGATGGGGTTTCATTGTTGTACCCGACGTTTCGCCACACGCTTTGGTGGGCATCTTCAGGGGGAATTTGGTGATGTTATTCCATGTTGTGTGTTTTGTGTGTATTGGTGTTGTTTTGTGTCATCCTGATGCGGTGTGGTAGTGGGCGTAGAGTTCTTGTGTGTTGTTGAGTGGTGTGTGTTGTAGGTATGATGTGTAGTGGCTCCGTTGCGGCTGTAGGCGAGCGCGGTTGTGATGACTGTGACGTGCGTTGTGTAGAAGTGCTGAGTCTCAGCCGAGACGCCGCACAGCGAACATCTCCCACTAGTTCACCACAGCACTTCTACACAACGCACGTCACAGTCATCACAACCGCGCTCGCCTACAGCCGCAACGGAGCCACTACACATCATACCTACAACACACACCACTCAACAACACACAAGAACTCTACGCCCACTACCACACCGCATCAGGATGACACAAAACAACACCAATACACACAAAACACACAACATGGAATAACATCACCAAATTCCCCCTGAAGATGCCCACCAAAGCGTGTGGCGAAACGTCGGGTACAACAATGTGACTCCGGCCGTGAAAGCCTTCGAACTCATATTATTCGTATGTAAGTTTGAGAAGATACTACCGCCATCTTTGTAATCAATTGCATACCTAATATGAAAGTGAAAATGTGTTAGAGAGAATACACTCTACACGTGGAGTATGAGGATTTAATATTTATGGAAGCTTATCATTTTTTCTGTTACCTACATACGATATAACATTATTGTTCGAGTGGTGAAAATGATTTATGTTGGCAGTTGTGATGTTTCATAATATAGAGATGCTGAAATATTTGTACAGCTTGTTTATAAAGTAATGTCATCCCCAACATAATCCATTACTTTATATTATATAAAGTAAAGTCTGATTTTTGTGAGTTTTCGCATAGCTCTTGCATTTTATTTATTTATTTATTACATATACCTACCTATTTACGTTTATACCATTACATTACAATACAAAAAGTACATTAACACAAAATAAATACACAAACACATTTGACAGCTGAGACAATGACAACCATGAATTTCTATGTAAGAGAATGCAGTACGATGGATTTCTTTGAAGAATAACATTTTCAATAATATAGTATGTGTCCTAACTTCGCAGGTTTTTGGAGAAAAGGCTTTTGCTAAGACATGCAATGATGATGAGGGGATCCAATAGTTATGTGGGGTCGTGTGTGGTATCGTATGAAAGGGCGTTGGAAAAGAAATTCAGAGCTTATGTCACATTTTGTCCAGTTCAAGCCTATAAAGTATGCCGGGATGGTTCATCATCAGCCTTCTTCCGTCCACTGCTGGATATAGGCCTCTTCCATCTGTTTCCACTCGTTTCTGTTCCGACCCTTCCGCATCCAGGTTCCTCCAGCGATTTGGACAACGTCGTCGTCCATCTCTTTGGTGGCCTTTTGACGCTACTTCTATCTGTCCAAGACCTCGATACCTGATGTCTAACAATCTACCCATAAGTGTCCGCCTAAATAAAAATAGCAAACAAAATAGGAAATTTCCTATTTTCGTTAAATGTTGGCTTAGGCAAATAATCAAATAGCTTTTTTTTATTGATTGTTTGAAGATTAACCTTATGGAAGCCCATTGTAAAATTATTTGTAAAATAAAAACACTGTTTTTTACTTCCACTATTTATTTTTGAGTACGTACACCAGAGATCTTTCAAAGCTAATGCTTTATCTTCAGTGGTTATCTATGAACTGAACATAACAGAGCAGAGTTCATAGATAACCACTGAAGATAAAACATTAGCTTTGAAAGATCTCTGGTATATGTACTCAAAAATAAATAGTGGAAGTATAAAACAGTGTTTTTATTTTACAAATAATTTTATTAATCAAATAGCATTTCTTCATGAACACACATCACGCTTTATCGTACATTTCAAGCATTTTCATACGTGAAATCATTAAATAACAATATTATTATGTATACCTAACTTATATACAGTCATACTGTGCAGGGTGCTACAGTGAATAATACATAATGTTCCTCAAGGGAACATGGGAAGGTCATGAGGTTTTTCGACTCAGAGAAGATATAACATGAATTGTTTAGATTTTTTTCATTTAATACATCTTTGTACACTTCACAGAAAGCTTAAAAGCTTGTGTTGTGAAGTGGAGTAAGTCGGGGATTGAACCCGCGCCCTCTGGATTGACAGTCGAGCGCGTTACCAACCAGGCTACCCACCACAAAATGGTGTGCGCTGGAAATGTGCAGGAGTGGAACTCTATATTTTAAATAAATCTCTCGCGCTTAGAACTCTCCCCTGAAACGATCTCGCCTGATAAGTCACGAGAATTCATCGTGTGTACAAATTTTCATACAAACATCAAACAACTTTTTAACGTCTTACGTGAATTTCTGTGTTGTTTTTAGCTCGTGAAAGTGAGGTGACAATGAGTTTAATCTCACGTGAAAAGATAGATAGTCTGTGCATGCCAGACTGAGTAGGCTGAGATGGGCCGGACATGTGCAGAGAATGCCGCCATCACGGGTTCCAAAAAGGATCCTGGAAGGGCACCCAGGTGGAAAAAGGAGGGTCGGGAGGCCAAGGCTACGGTGGGAAGACGAGGTCAGGAAGGACGCAGCCGAACTGCTCCAGGCAACAGATTGGAAGCGTCGCAGCAGGGGACAGGAGAGGTTGGAGGAGAAGTCTCATGGAGGCCAAGGCTCGATATGGGCCGTAAAGCCATCGAAGAAGAAGAAGAAAATATAGATAGTGCCCTTCCTACAACGTTTGGGAGCTTTATCAAAATAATTAGTTCATTAATATTGTTTCAAGTAGAAACTTTAATTTAATTCCATATTATTAACAAATTTCAAAAGATAAATTAATCTTTTGGGCCAATTTCAGAATACCTTCAGGATGGAATGAAGCTTTTTGTAGAAGAAATATTTCACGCTGTAGGACAAAAGAATGAGAACCGCGAAAAGAAACTACCTTTTTGACATCGTGGTTAGTTTTTAATAATACCTATAGGTAATTTTGTTGTCGGCTGAAAGTGAACAAGGAGAAGATACAATCTTTGTTTTCAGCCCAGCAATTTTCAAGAGTATTCTGAAGGAAAATGTAGAAAGGTGGTAAGGTATTCGTTGTATTTTTCTAAGCATCGATAATTTGGTTTACACTTTTTGATTTTGTAGGTATACGTGTAAGATTGTTTAGGTAATAGAGCAAGTGAAAGCAGTCTAATAGACATTTCGATAGGGCGGAGTATTTAAGGTAGCGATGGTTTGGATATTGTGTCCGGGAGGATTGTATGGAAGGTGTAGAAGGGTGTAGGTTGGTCAGTTATAGGGGAAGGCAGGATGGGAAAGTTAAGGCTATACATCAGTATACAATATACATACAACTCAGACGAGTTTGAAACAAATAAGAAGAAGCAAAAACTTCAGTAAAGAGCAAAAAATTCATTGATCAAAGAAGGTTTATTCTTAACGATAGTAAAATTATTAAACTAGTGGATAGGAAGTGGAATTAATATTTATTTGACATCTAATAATAACAACTACATTCATTGTTGTAAGCCATCATTTCAAAACTTCTCAATGTGCGGTACCTAATTAAATAATTAATAAAAAATAAATTAATTAAAAATAAGGAGTTTTTGGAGGAGGAAAAAAGAATTTTTTTGTATAATCATTTAAAAATAAATATATTCTTACGAGATACTATTACAAACACATTCGACAAACTATCCAGAAAATGCGAAAAAATCACATCGATAAAAATTGTAAATAAAAATCATTAGCTACATTAATTATCAACTCATTTAGAAACTACAGTAGGTCTGCGATTATTTAGAAAATAAAATTAAAAATGTATAAATGATGAACAATATGTGAAAAAAAAACTTTAGTGACAAACACACTTTTAGGAAATTTTCAGCGGGTTTGTTTTTATGGACCAGCAACAAATGTGAATGAAAATCTAATACTGTATAATCAAATCTTCAACAATAATTTGACCACTTCATAAAATAATACTAAAAAATTCTTTGCATTTTCAGTGCAAAGACTAAAGCTTCGTCGACTTGATGGCGATGCTTACGGACTGCAAATTCCACGGCGCAAGAATCTTGAGAGAGCTGCTGCTCCGGATATTGACGATGAGAATGGGTTTCAGAGTCTGATAAGACATACTGTAAAGGAATATACTCATGAATCGACCTAGTCAACTATGGTGACAATTTTCTTCTTTATATTTGTATTGTTTGATAATGGATTCTCTAACTCAGACTAGATTCGGAGAATAAAGTTTCCACTGTACTTTACAAGATGGAATGTTCTCGACTTACGGAACAGAAGGTTTCCCTAACTTCTTCATCGCCTCCAGATATTAACGCTTTAATATTCTTCTCATTCTCTCCAATTCCTCATTTCTATTAAATATTTCCAGTCGTTCAGAATCCAGGAATAGACAGGCATAATTACAACATTCGGAAAAAAGATCACAACATTTTGGAAGAACTTCAAAATATTCCCACTTATAACATTCGCTTTTCTACATAAAACCTCTGCGAGACTGGTTCTCAACATGTAGACACACGGCAGTAAATTTTCCTCGCAACTTTTCTCTCGTGAAACGTTTTTTTTCAGTTTTTATTTTCAGCGCGAAGGTAACTCATTTTGATGGCTGAAAATTCTCGCGTATAATATGGATAGGTACTATACAGATACTATGTAGGTACAAAATGATATTATATGCTAACTTTTATATCATCTTCGCCTACAGTTTCAGTAATTATAACTAGTTTCTTTAAATTACAAATACCGAAGTACTTTTTTCTTTCAGGTAAAATGTCATATTTTTGCTTTAATGTTAACTTGTCTTTAATCGTGATAAGTGGAAAAGCAAATTGTCCATCCATAGTTTCACGTCTCTTTTGGGAGTTTTTTTCTTAGGTTGGGTTTTGTTTCTTACTTATGTTGTTCATATTAATAGAGAAAATTTAATTTATGACAAGCGTTTACAATTTAAATGCTTTTTAACAAAGGGATTACTTCGATTACTAGTTGCTTGAAAACAAAGTGGTAAAACATAATTCGCTACATTTATTCCTACTTATAAAAATGACCTATATTTACATGAAGTCAATTAACCGCCATTGTATCGCTTCCTAGTACGTGATGGCGTAGGTCGTAGACCGCGTAGACAGCAGGCGTAGCGCCGAACTCAACGAGGAAGTAAAACTAATGATGTTGATTATTGGAAACATACCAAGTAGGAAACTACATAGTGTGTACAATTGACATTATGATTACAAATTTATGTAGAGTTTATATAAAGAAAATTAACTGTGAGAATACAGTTGGGATCATCTTTGTCGTTGACATGAATCTTAAAGAGACGAGTATCCCTAAAATATTTCTTGCGATATTAAGGTTCAAAATCGCATGATCAAATGTAAAAAATGCGTTTTTTTCTTATTTACCTACTCAAAAAAAAATTAAAGTCAGCACTAGATTTTAATGCGTATACTAAAAATATTTTTCTCTTTGCGACTTTCGGGAAACGAGTTGCTGTCTAGAGGAAGGTTCATTTTTTATAACACGTGTAGGTATTTATTAAAGTTGTTGAGATCCAAAGTCTGAAAATTTTCCCTTTTTTTAAATGTCGATATACCTCCTTTTAATGAAATTACAGTTGTAGATAGACAATTTACTATGTTGACATTATGCTTGACATTTCTAATCTAAAAAACATAATTTAGTAATTAATTTTGACCATTTTATTGTCTATGATTCCGATTAAGTCCTACAAATTGGTAAGTAATTTTGTCATGCTTTCAGGATGTTTTGGTATAGATTGTTTTAGATTTGGCATGTTGAGTGTTAAGGAACAAAGGACAGTCAACAAATGTTCATTGCGGAAATGTATCAGGGTCTCATAACTGTCTTGGGGGTGTGTTGTATATACAATGTTATAAGTACTAGGGTGAGGAAGTAGCGAAATACTACCGGTAGTACGAATCACGCAGTCAAACAGGGACAAACATATGACAAACACGATTCGATAAAACAAGACGGAATGATGTCAGACTCAACTTGAACTGAGCGATCAATATCACAATGTTGTGGTATATCGTATTCAGAAACGCTCTTTAGTAAGGTTTCACTAAACGTTTATGCATTAAATGATACTAGGCATTATATAGAAAATAAAAGGAATTAATCGAAATTGCAAAAGGATCAAAATGAGTCTCAACAAAAGTTCATACAAATACAAACACCTTTTTTGAAAATGTTGATTTTGAGATAAATCTTATATTACACGATGTTCAGTGTAACAAATGAATAGAAAAATTATGGATGCAAATACGCTTGTTCGTATTTTTGTACAGAGACTTTCAGTCGTTGTCTTGATTTTACTAGTCGTCTGTGTATATTGAGATGAGATGTATCAAGTTTATTTACAGTGAAAATATTATTATTTGAAAGCGGTTTAACTGATCCGTAATAATGTGTTCCTGTATATTAAAGTATGATTATTTTATCAAAATGAGACCTACGGTGAATCAAGTCGGAAGCAATAAATTTTTAATTTGGCATTCATTGTGTTTGAAATTGATAAATTAATAATATAACATTATTATTTCAGTAGATTAAGTTTGTTGGGTTAATTACAATTCTATAATATGAGGTTAATTAGGAAAGTGTTATCCCAAATTAAGTAATTAAGGTTATTAGACATATTGTTCTGTTCACTTGATCATTTCTCCCCGTTTGATCTTTCACGTCACCCATGTCAAGCAGTTCCAGAACTGAGAGTTTTATTATACGAGTATTAAAATACTATACAAAATTCCAGGTTACTAATGGAAACATACGGGGATTACCACGTACAAATAATAAATAAATAAATATTTATTGGCCAGAGAAAATCTGCATAGTTACAAAAAGAAGACAATTATAGTGTGCCAAAAGGGGGACTTATTGCAAAACCAATATGATACAGTCAATCCGAGAAAACAAAGAAAAACTTAAATACTATAATAATAAAGTAAGTAAATATAAAGATACACATACATAATTTATACATACAATATACATACACACATAGATATAAAAAATAAAAATAAAAACATTTAATAAAAATAAATGCACACAGGATAGGGAGAAGAAAAAGGCGGGATGGGGAACAAGGGACTGCTAGTTGCAAACAGTTAGACCTGAGGTCGATGATAATTTCATTGATGCAGTGATGCCAAACTTGGTCAAACAGTCTTCTAATATGGTACGAGTAATACGCTTCACTTTTGCACGGATCACCGCTATTACCTATAAATCAGGGAATTCCGCCATCCCTCTACGCCTACGATAATTTGTCATCACTTCTGTGTTTAGACGGTTCACCCATTAAGGGCTTGGCACCAGGAATGACGTCACAGTCTTTTCCCACGGCATTAAGGTTCAAAATCGCGTGACAATTGCACGATAAAATGGTAAAAATAGCGTTTTTTTCAATTTTTTGGGGTTAATTTTGCGTCTATCAAAAAACTTTTACGGTTATTCCCTAGATTTTAATGCATATTATCAGTACAAGAAAAAAAAATTACTCCGCGACTTTCGGGAAACGAGTTTCCGTCTTTCGGAAAAAAAGTCAGAGGTGTTTTTAAAAATTTATTTTGAGAAATCTATACAAGATATAAAAAATCTTTTACGGTTATTCCCTAGATAAAGGTTCAATGCATCTACCCTATTTTGTTCCAAAGCAAATTTAGTAACGGTTGTCGAGATAGAAGGTCTCCTGTTTTTAGAAATTTTTGAAATGTCGGTATGCAAACTCTTAAGAAGTTATTCCGTAAAGTGAATCGTATATTATAAGCTGAGCGTTAGCCGCGTGTCCATCGGTGGAGTAAGTTGTGAAATGCAAGAGAAATTGCTATTGGTACTCTTATTGAAAATAAAACTGGGTAGGTATATTTTTACAATGTATTGAAGTCACTTAGGATAAGAACAACTTTAAGTCACAAGCTTCTCTAGTTCCGTGTGTGGGTGTATTTGTGTCACTCCGATAACCTAAATCTCTTACATCTGCACCATTAATACTCCTACATCATCAGCTATCGCTGCATACCCCACATGCTGATGATGCCACGAGTATGGGAATTAATTTTTTTTTTTTTTTTTTTTAGAAACCTTTCATCCCATGTTTGTACATATTAAAAAATTATGCTTCCTTTAAAAATAGGGAGGATTAGGTACATTATTCTCTCTTGTAAAATACTTCCGGATGTTGAAGTTTCAATAATACGTTTGTAGGTATTTATATATTTATACCTCTTTTTTCTTTCTTTTTTTTTAATGAATCTGGGTTTATTGAAATAAACCCAAATACATCTTTGTACACTTCACAGAAAGCTTAAGAGCTTGTGTTGTGAAGTGGAGTAGGTCGGGGATTGAACCCGTGCCCACTGGATTAACAGTCGAGCGCGTTACCAACCAGGCTACCGACACCTCGAGCTAATAATTCGCCTTTCAGAGTTCCCCTTTGAAAACGAAAGGGATAACAAAGCTTTTCCTTTTAGAGGCTTTTTAAAGTAAAGATTCAAACATGCCACTCTTCCGCTTGGAAATCTTCAACGCATACAACCAAACATTATTCTCCCTTGCCATGGTCAAGTATAGAAGTTACTGAAAATATCTAAAAACATTATTTTGTATGTTTCTTTTTATCTGAATTGTTTTTATAAAAACAAAAATAATCGATGACGCTTCGTTTTCAAAGCAAGATTGAAAAAAATGTGTAAGGTTTTTATTGCGATTTATTTAATTAATTTACAAAGTCCCAAAGGGAAATTATAAATGGCTCTGGATCCACGTGATGTAATTAGGAACTCTGGTCCAGACACCTGGGTATCTTGGACGGGCACAGCCACCACCCCATGAAGTAATTCCAATAAGTTTTTTGTTAACAGTCAACGGACCACCAGAATCTCCCCGGCAGGCATCTTGTCCTCCTTCATAAAAGTTACCAGCGCAAATCATGTTATCAGTGACTGGTGGTAAACCGGTGTTCAAATAAGCCTCGACGCATTTTTGTTGGTTGACAATTGGAATAGTGACTTTCTGTAATTGGTTTGGTTGGTTGCCGCCTTCTGAGGTGTATCCCCATCCAGTGACAAAAGCTAAAGCATCATCTTCTACATCTTCCCCATGTTCTGGAAGAGTAACGGGAGACACACCTGCTCCAAGTGACAGTTGGCTTGTCAGGAAGATAAGAGATATATCATTATTGAAGTTACTTGGCACGCTAAAACCTTCATGAATGACGATATCTGAGACATCCATAAACTGACCCCCTGTACTAAAGTATGAAGATCCAGCACGTACTTTCCAGTTTGAAGCAGCAGCTCTGAAAAGAAACATGGTCTTTAGAAATCCAATTATCTGATCTGAACTAGTGGTAGGTGCTGTACGTAAAGGAAAGCACTGCCTTATCAATTAAAAAATACCCATTCATAGTAATCAACTCCTTTCTATACATAAATCAACGCTCAACAAAGTTTTCCGTAACCCGTAACCATTCGTGAGAAGAATATTTCTTTACTGTTCTCTGACAATACTCAGTGTATGCAAGTTCGTATTTTGATTGTTATCATTAACTTACACCATAGTACAGTGGGCAGCTGTCAGAATGACATTATCAGCGATGATACTTCCTCCGCAGAAATAACCTCCATAAACGAAAAGTGCCACTTGGTATGGTGCCTCCTCAATAGTAGCTGGTTCCCCTCCAACTATTTTCCCGTCCCACTTGGGAACATTAGGAGGCAGTACAGCACCTAAAATTGGAGAACAATATCGTGTTATTTGTCAAAACAATGAATTCCGTTTCATTGTGATTCAGAGGTAATTCACTAAGATAATTATGATTATACCTACAAAAATTATTTCTGTATTGACAATATTAAATTAAAACGAAACTCACCATAGGCGCAGACTACTAAAGCCGAGAGAAGAGTGTATCGCAACATTGTTCAATCAACTGTTGATTCCAGTACGATGAAACTCTGTATATTCATACTAATTAATCTGATAATAATATGTACTTATTATCAAAATTTGATTGATTAAAAAAAACCCGCAATACGGATGTTTTCCCTAACTAATCAATGATATTATCTAATATCACAATTACAGTAATACGTGTAGAAATTCTTAAAACGAATAATTACAATTATGTAATGTCGGCACATTACACATACTCGTAAATATGTGAAGGGAGTTTTTCAAGATATAAAAACATTTTGCATAATACACAGATGTGTGTAGTATTTTGCAATTTTCTGAGATTACTGGGTTAGTTACAGTACGGTGTACTATGTTAGGTGGAGTTACTTTGTCTGGATCGGGAAACGTGTATTGACCTCTGTGTGTTTCTAAGTATGACGAAAAATAATTTGATTAAGTACTTCAGTAATCTAAGTCTAAGGTTTCTAACAATTAGCGTCATCACTTCAATAGATGAGGTGTAACTTGATCTGTCCTTCACGATTGATCGTACCTACGTAAGTTACAATTAAAAAAAATATCCGCATAATCTTAAATTTAATTTTCAATTTGTTGTTTTTGCACCGCAAGACTTTAGTCCAAATACATTCTAAGGCAGGCCATATTGTGACTAAGTGCGGCCTCCGAGCATACGAAGGGAGTTTCGATGACTTCCTTTATCTGATTGAGCTAGCGACTCGATGGATAAATAACGTTCAATTTAATTTCTGACGACCAAGCTTGCTTGCGAAATTTATCATTGCCCAATGCCCAACCCTCAAACTTTTTCCTTTGAGGGATGTGATATATTTCTTTTGACCATACGATAAATAAATAAATAAATTCTGAGCAGGAATGTAAAGTGTTAGACATCTTAGACACGAATCATCAAAGGTATTGTATGTATAAAAGGAAGAGAGATAGGATATTGGAACTGTGATCGAGTAGCAAAATTTGGTTGTACATAAAACTAGTAATATTTTATTTGAATCTAACAGAAATTACATTAAATTGTATACAAACAGATGAACTAACAAATAATTGTAGGCATAAATGATTCGATTTTGTCTGAGTTCTTCAACTAATGATTGATAACTGTCGTTTACATGGTAAGAATGATAAAAAGTTAGTATTTCATTGCGATTTATTTAATTATTTACAAAGCTTTCGAAGTGAAATTACAAATGGCTCTGGATCCATGTAATGTAATTGGGAACTCTGGTCCAGATACCTGGGAATCTTGGACGAGCACAGCCCCTGCCCCATGAAGCAATCCCAATAAGTTTATTGTTAACAACTAATGGACCACCGTAATCACCCTGACAGGCATCTTGTCCTCCTTCATAAAAGTTACCAGCGCAAATCATGTTATCAGTGACTGGGGGAGAACCAGAGCCGAAATAAGCATTGACACATTTTTGTTGGTTAACAATTGGAATAGTGAGTTTCTGCAATTGTTTTGGTCGACTGCAGCTACCTTCTGATGTAGCTCCCCATCCAGTGACGAAGGCTGGAGAGTTATCTGCTACAGTTTCTCCCTGTCTTGGAAGAGCAATGGGGGAGACACTCGGTCCAAGTGTTAGTTGACTTGTCAGGAACACAAGAGAAATATCATTGTTATAGGTACTTGGTACGTCAGTAAAGTCATGGTTGATGATACGTGAGACATCTATGTATTGACCCCCTGAATATGGGTATGAAGATCCAGCGCGTATTTTCCAAAATGAAGCAGGACACCTGAAAAAAAAATTGTCGTCTGTAACCTAGAGGTGGGTAGTTCGAACCACTCCTTATTTCATTCGAAAATATTTATTCGTGGTAATCAGTTCATGATTCTTCCCTTCTACAAATAGTCCGAGAGCCCGCTGCTTAAATTATGACGTGTCTGTTTTTTGATCGAAATGTGGTATAAATGATAGCTTACCAATAGGGTATTACATCGCACTAGGGTCGCCTATCAAAATCTTGCCGCAACCCCCCCCTGCCCCCCCCAAAAAGGTCCCTCTTCGCGGTTTTTCGCATTTTATAGGAATATGGTAAGAGATAGGAGAAAGTTGTCAATGACAAAAATAATCCTTGCTAAATTCTCGACAAAAAATGTTAAGTAAATTTTTTCGTAAGACTAGTAGTTTACTCCGTCGACATGATCGGAGCAGGTCAGTCTCGCGCCCGCGCTTCCTCACCCCTCTTCGCTCACTCAATTTTATAATTTGATTATGTACAAGTTTTTGTATAAGTTTTTTCTCTATTCCCGTGTTGCTTTTGCAATAAGTCCCCTCTTCAGCATACTACTATTATCCTGATTTGTAACTGCTCATATTTTTTTACTATTAAAGATTTATTAATTAATGAATTATTTAATTAACTTGCAGTAGAGTACAGCGGGCAGCTGACAGAATGATATCCACAGTGATGATACTCCCTCCGCAGTAATAACCTCCATAAAGGAATAGTCCTACGTGGTATGGCGCCTCCTCAATAGTAGCTGGTTCCCCTCCAACTATTTTCCCGTCCAACTGGGGAACAGAAGGAGGAAGTACAGCACCTATAATTGGAGAACAATATCGCGTTATTTGTCTTTTATATTCGTGTATTGTGAGAAACGATTATTTTGTTTCATTTTCGCTCAGAGGTAATTCAGCATCGTCAACTTAAGGTAGTTATGAATGAATTAAACACGCCGGGACGGAGACCCAGAGGAGGATCACCTTTGCGATGGACGGACCAAGTTACGCAGACTGTTTCCCCCTCCATCTACAGGGCAGTGCATCTTGCCGAGGACAGAGCTGCGTGGCGGGGATTGGTCAAGCAACGGGTGTTTGGAGATCGTGACCCTCAGCAGTGAGGAAATCGACAGGAGAGAGAATGAATGGAAATTTATCTCCCACATAAAATAAATAAAAGTTGAATACAAAAATAGCATAAAGTACAAAAAGAACACTAGTAAAACAACAAGATACGTAAGACATAGTAGATTCAACTGCCATTATGGTCAGGTACATGTAGAAGTTAGTAGGCTGTGAATCTGGTGTCCTCCATAGAAACACGATCAGGCAGTGTTAACCGGGCTCAGTGCGCCAGGTATAAAACATGACAAATAAATTGTAGATAATCATGTTTTCCTACATAAGTTATTAGGTATTGTATTGAAGGTGTTAAACCAAAACGAAACTCACCATAGGCGCAGATTACTAAAGCCGAGAGAATAGTGTATCGCAACATTTTTCAATCAACTGGTAATTCCAATACGATGAAAATCTGTATATTCATGCAATTTAATCTGATAATTATGTATATTATCAAACTTTGATTGATTACAAAAAAAAAACACAATACGGTTATTTTCCCCAATTGATAAATGTCTAATAAAAACCTAATACGCGTAGAACTTCTTAGAACGAATAATTAAAATTATGTGATGTCGGCACATTATGTACACATAAAGGTGTGAAGGGAGTATTCCAAGATATAAAAACATTTTGCATAATACACAGATGTGTGTAGTATTTCGTCATTTTCTGAGATTACTGGATTAGTAACGATAGGATATACTATGTTTAGCAGAGTTACTTTATCTGATTCGCGAAGCCTATATTAATTGACCTCTGTGTGTTTCTAACAATTAGCGTCATCACTTTTATAGATAAGGTACTGTAACATGACTTGTCTTTTACGATTGATCGCGTCACGTAGGTTACATTTTTCCGTGTACAATGAGGAACTCACGCTCCAGGCTTTAGACAGGAAACAGCTGAATTTTCAAACCGTATTTAACCACGATATTGTCCCAAGGATCAAGTTTCATATAAAATATTCCGTAATATAATCATTATGGACAATCACATTTAGAACTAAATTACACCACACAAAGCAAAACGGAGCCACTGAAGGTCGTATTCAGTATCCTGCGACTGAAACGAAACCTTTCATCTCTTTTCATCTAATGTACAAAACCATTTGTTTGAGTGAGATACTGATATATAAAATATTACAATATCTTGATTTCAGAATGCCTAACAGATAAATTTCAGAAGCAAAATGAATCAAAGGGTCCAGCATTTTCAGATGAATTTGTACCTTGCGTATGAATATTTCAAGAGGTCACATTGGCTTGCGTATCCACAAGTAATTGTGTTCGAGAATGTGTTAATGTTCTGTAATGGTCTATGAATATAGTCATTTTGTTTAATATGGGAACTATGTGTTTGAGGATTGTTTGTCTTTTTGTTTATAATACATGACATATGAATATTAAATGATTCGTAGAACAAATCCCTTTAATACTTCCGTTTGTTTCTCTCACTTGATAAAGACCTGAGACTGTTGAATCCCAAAAAAAGGGAATGTGTGCAGGCAAACCCAAAAACTAAGAAAGTATAAATGCAAATACCTTCTTCAGAGTATATTATAGTACTTAGTCTGAAAATTTTGAAGCTTTTAAGTGGGATTCAAACCTACACCCCACGGCTTTGAAGCAAGGCTTCTACAAGCCGCCTCAGGCTGCATGCGAAGAATCCGAATTATAGAGGCCGGCCATTTTTTATCCAGCACCATCTGTTGAAGAGATGAGTGCATGACCAGCATGCCCTTCTTACACCGTTCGTTAGTTGAGAGACTACATACTTGTTAAAACGATAACTACGTTGTAGATAAACCCAGTCGTACTTAGTATAAATTTCTGCTTTCTCTTTATTTATTTATTTACACTTTTGATGAACAAAGTACAGAGTTATGATTAAATTACAAATATATATTATAACATTTGTTTACTAGGACGAGCCAATCGCGATGCCGTTAGCCCCACCTTTATATATGTAGCCATTTATTCTCTTTTATGTATTTTAGGGTATTTCTAAATTTATTTTACGTTCTACCGGAAGATCCAAATCCATCCTTTGCGAGAAAGACGGAGCACGATGGAGAAACAGAAATAAAAATAATGGTTAAGTATTTGTAGGTATGTGGGTATATAATATGAGAAGTCAGTGTGTGTAAGTGTGTGTAATCTCCTCTTTCGTTTTAAGGAGGAAAAAAGGTTTTAACTTTTTGTAACAAAAGGAAAGGGTCAGTCTACGTTTTCGGTAGCTTTCCCTGGATATAAATTTAACCCTGATTCTCCACAGTGGGATCTTAGTAGGGGTGCCACGAAACAAATTTTATATATCTACGAAAAATGAGCGAAACAGTGATCAGCTCGGAGTACAAAAAGAAAGCAGCCACCAACACCATTTACGTATCTGCTCATGGACAGAAGCTCATGCACAACATAAGTTTTTGTGAAGAGTTCAGGATGAGGCCTCCTTCCAGTGCTGACTGATTGTTTTCTCTCATAACCATTGTTAGTCCTCAGGTCAATCACGGGAAATACTCTGAGGGACTGGTTCATAAGCAACTTCATAAGCGAAATGTGCGAAATCCAAGAAATAGTGCACTGGATTAGATCCCGGCGAAGATTCTGCAGGGACCACATTGATAGAATGAGCACCAATAAACTGGTGTACACGGCAGCCAAGGAATTACCGTCTGGGCAACGCCAACGCCCACCTGGAAGGCCCCCGAAGCGGTGGAAAGACAGCCTGGCCTCATCTCACGAGACTGAGTAATCTGAGAAGAACAGATCGACAGATGTACAAAAAGAGAAAAAGAGATTGTTTTCCCAAAAAAAAAAACGTAAACATGAATTACTTAGTGTCGCAGACGGATTTTTTTTGTGTGTGCTCAAATCATTCCCCATTTGAGATATCCGTCATTTGTGTTTTCTGGCCGTAACAGGTGCGACCATTAGCCTCTCTCAATGCAAAAGCTGCCTCTGATACAGCGAATAAAAACGTCAAATATCGTAAAAACACATAAATATATAGGGGAAGATAGTATCGTTCAGTGGGGCAAAAAAAAACATTACTTCGATTTCATAGTTTGTAATTACGGATAAACAAAATATTGCAGTACTGGGAATGTAATAATTTGGACAACCTTGTTTAAATTTATTGTTGGGTATGATGGGGTAAGGTTGTGCTAAAAAGGTTACCCAGGCGAAGCTTATAAATATTAAGGATTCCAACACATTTAGGCAAACAAATTTTATAATTAATTTCAACTTTAAGCTGAGACAGGAGTGCTTGTTTTAAATATAGGTAGCTACAAAATGCTTAAAATTCTAAAACAGTACAACAATGGTTGGCTCGGTTGGTTTTAGCGTGGATTTCCAAATAGGAGAATACGGGGTTCAATTGGTGAAAGGGATAATATTAGTGGCTTGGGATAATATTTCAGTTAGTGCGTAATTTTTTAATACCGTTTTGTCCGTTATCATTCTTGCATAGAGATATGGCATTATAATCAATCTGAAAGAAAAAAAACCACATTGAATTAGTATATGATGGTTGATAAAATCAATTTAACAATGATAAGTGACTGTAAGTAAAACAAATCGAATTCGTAATGTTACTGAGTGATTATATCTAGATGTAGGTGACGGATTACTTACGATATATAAAGAAGCACGCCGCATAAAATTTTCCCAAGATGTTGTAGAGATAAGGGAAACCCAAACTGATTACCTGTTATCAATTTGAGCGCTCTCTTTCTGCACACTCAATTTTTTTTCCTGGTTACTCCAAATTGTGGACATGAATGGATACACCCACAGATTCGATTCAACCAGGCAGTCTCTGGATTCTCGGCGTACGAGTGGAAGATTTATTGTTTATTGTTGTTTATCGTCCTTAGACTCTATATAGGGCACTTGGACTCGTCAGTTTTACATTTTTGTATCTTGTTACTACACATAAAACTGAAGAATGAAAGTTTTTACGACATTTCTCTCAACTGCCAGCCCAGCGCCATTCTCTGTTATCATTATCATCATGTCAGCCCCCCTGCGTCCATTGACGAACATAGGCCTCCCTCATTGATCTCCACAGCTCCCTATCCTGGGCAGACCGCCTCCCGCAACTCGCCTTACATCGTCCGACCACCGTGCTTATTATATGAGACAAGAATACTGCTACATCTGCAATTCCTATTCCTTTCTATTTTAGTCCTTATTCCCTCCTTTGACTTTACAATCAGCAAAGGGTAGATCTCTCTAGGTTCAGATTACCTCTTCTACGTTCTCGACATTAATCTTCTTTAGTGTATAGCAGAGCCAAGACAACTAACACTATCATATTGCTCATCTAACCAAAACTAACTTGCCTTTCGCAGTGTAGGCTGTACAGTGTACCGGCCTAAATTTCTCCCATCATATAGGTATAGGATGCCTTTTATATTATTGATCGTTTGTGCCAAAAGTGATTTGGGAAAATCACTTTAATATTACACATATTTCATCACTTTGATTTAGACCAGATCATGTCTACAGGTAAATTTCATCATGATCATGTCAAAATTTTAATCATTAACATCATCAAGTTGATAATCTCAATGTGATAAACTATCCGAAAAACATTTTCCGAGGAAATTCTTGATTTCTATAAAATAATAAATTAGTGGATTTCAAACTAATATAAATAGTGGCAAATTGTTTCAAAAGAATCACAAACACTTAAGACACAGTAGGACAACAACACGGTAACCTACGATGTTTCGTCTCATCCTAGTGGCAACCCTTCTCGTTGGAACTTATGGTGAGAATCTTTTTACATCCAATACTATGTCATTTACTTGGATGTAGAATGTTGACGAAGATTTTTTCTCAGCCTCCTGTGTGGCTTATTCTGTTGAAAGTAAATTAATGTGGTTCTTCATCTTACAATAAAAAAAAACAGCATACCATCTTCATATCCTTATTTATGGTTCGGGGTTCGAAAGATGTGTGTATCTTGGCTAGAGGTCATTTTTTCATAGGTCAGTTTGCATTACCACTGTCTCCCATCAGTCGGCTAAAAATACTTCATTAATAAAATCAATTTTATTTTCGCATTTATGTTCCAGCCGGAGTCCCACACGGTCTGCGTCCCATAGCTAATTCATTGGACTTACCAAAAAATGGCAGAATAGTGGGTGGAGTGGGCACGACGATTGACCAAGTACCATATATCGTGGGTATACTCTTTTATGGACACCATGCGTGCGGTGGATCAATTATCAAAGCCGATACCATTCTTTCAGCAGCACACTGTTTCACGTAAGTCTTTGTCGATTTTATTTAAGCAGTATTATATAATTTCACTTAGTTTTTTGTGTGTGCTTTTGTCTTATTCAACCTAAAATTAAGTATTAATAGGTGATTCACAAATATGTTCATAATTTTAGCCTACCACCTTCTCAATTTTCCATTCGTGCTGGATCAACCTACAGGACTTGGGGTGGTCAAGTAATTGGTGTAAAGAATTATGTGCCACATCCAAACTATTCATCTCATGATTATGCATATGATATTGGTATTATGAAGTTGGCTTCTTCAATAAAATTGGGAAATACAGCAAAAATTATTCCAATGCTCCGCCAAGGTGATCGTGTTCCCGACGGATCTTTGGCTAGAACGTCCGGATGGGGCACGACTAAATTTGGGGTAGGTAAAAAATCCTATATTACTTTGACTCATAATATACAACAACATAAGGTGCACTATATGTAACTGGAGAAGTATTTTAAATTATCTCTCTCACAAATTGCAGCAAGCAGCATTCCCAGAAATCCTTCAGACAGTTTTGGTGCCCACTGTTAGCAATGCCGTTTGCAACCAAGCATATGGTATCATTACCCCCGATATGATCTGCGCAGGGTATGTGGGTGAGGGAGGGAAGGACGCTTGCCAGAATGATTCTGGTGGTCCATTGGAGTTCAACAATACATTGATTGGTGTCGTATCATTTGGAAATGAATGTGCATTGGCTACCCATCCAGGAGTTTATGCAGATGTTGGTTATTTCAGAAACTGGGTGGAATCTGTAATGCACTAATCTTTCTCAATTCACTTCATTAACATCAATATTAACAGGAAAGGGACTCATAATAAAATTTCAATCACTTCATTTACAAAAATTATAATCCTTGGGTTTTTTTAATTTGGTATACAAAATACTTTTGTATTTCAGTTTGAATGTTTGGAAGTACGATGTATCATCGGATTTGGTTATCATTATGAAAATAGGATATGCTTTCTTTGGTATAATTTAAATTATATTTTTTAATAAATTTAAAAATATCTAATAATCATTTTCATTGGTTTTGCCGTCTTTACCTATCTGACATAACAGTGAAATTCCTTGTAAGAAATGCCCAAAGAGATGTAGATAATTATATTGGAATTCATTATACAATTTGAATGCTTTATAATTACAATCGACCGACTGGTGGAAGAGATGAAAAACTAAGGCGATGAGGTGGTATTATGGGCATGGCAAAAGGGAATTATGTAGTCCCCAACTGCGCTGGAACTTCAGAACTAATATGGATAAATAGATTTTTATTCTGTGCTAGTCCAAAATCCAGTGTCCAGTCCAGAAAAAAAACGTGCGATCATATAACAAGTAATATATCAAGTAACTATTGCTCATCTAACTAAATCTAACTTGCCTTTCGCAGTGTAGGCTGTCGTGACCTATATTTCTCTCATCGTATATAGGATGCCTTCTAGGTAATATTGTTAATCGTTTTTGCCAAAGGTGATTTGGGTAATTCACTTTAATATTACTCATATTTTATCACAAAACACATCTACAAAACATCTGTGCCAACGGAAATACACGTAACTCTATTATTACTGCCGAGGAAATCTCCAACCATCTCAAGACTAAGATTGACAACATTAGAAATCTATGAACCATCTCATACTTTGGGAAACCCTCACATGTTGCGCAAGTAGTATTTCATGAATTTTTTTTTCTGGATTCCACAGATGTACTTGCGAAAAATCAGTCAGCCTACAGGAAGTTTCATTCCACGGAATCGACACTATTAAGAACAATCTCTGATCTTCTCTCGACCATTGTATCTGGCAACTTGGTCTTGGTGTCGTTCCTGGAAATTAGTGCTGCTTTCGATACTGTGGAGCATGCTATATTACTTCGAAAGTTGGAGAGAGAGTTCGGCTTAAAATAGTGCTCCTAGAGTGGATTACGTCATTCGTACGAGTATCAAAACGTGAATGTGAACTTAACAGTTCAATAGCACGCCGCCTGAAACAAGCTCATGGGTAGACGGGGTTCCTCAGGGCTCGGTACTTAGGCCTCGACTCTTCAATTTGTACACTAACGAGCTATAATTCATTATCAAACACCTTGGTTTCCAAACTTATTGCTATGCTGATGATCGACTATTCTTCAAACCCGGTTCCCCAGATTCACAAGACCGACTAAAAAAAGGAGCTATCTCATGTATCACAGAAATTTCCCACTGGATGTCGGAGAATAAGTTAAAAATAAATCCCACAAAAACAGAATACCTTTGGGTAGCCTCGCTGAGAAGCCGACATCGACATCTTATAAACTAAGATCCCATATCCATTCAAAACACCAGCATCATTCCACCCAAACACGTCAATTTTCTCAGTCCACATTGACAGGTCTCTATCCGTGGAGAGCACATGTTAGTAAATACTTCTTTGCACTGAGAAAATTAAATCCTATTAAAAGATGTCTCACTTCTCAGGATGCTAAAACTTATTAAATACCTTTGTCGTATCACGATTGGATTACTGTAACAGTATTCTGGCCAATTTACCACACGCTGCTTTTCATTCATTTATTCAATTCATTTTTAAAACGAATCATCGTTCCCACATATCCAATACCCTCAAAAACCTACACTGACTTGTGCGCAAAAAGAGTGTCTTTTAAGATCTGCCTCACAGTTTTCAAAGCGATTCATAATATGGCCCCATCATACATAGCTGAACTCTGTATACAAAAGGTCCCAAATCAAAGGCAAGCCCCTCTCCGATCAGGTGGCGATACTGGTGTCAGGTTGACGGAAATCAAAGTAAGATCGGAAATCGAAGTACTCCTTCCGAGCCTTCAGCTCTGCTGGACCATCTATGTGGAATGATCTTCCTGAGCAAGCGCGTAAGACACAGTCTCTTGCTGTGTTCCAGAGTTTGTTAAAAACTCACTTGTTTGGTAGGTCATAAGTATGTCACTAGGTTAAGCTATCTATGTAGGTATGTATCAATATTAATATGTATTTAGGAGGCGGCCTTGAAGTGCAGAAAATTCAAAAAACGGCGCATTATAAATTGACAATTATTATTATTTATCACTTTAATTAGGCCAGCTTATGTATATAGATATCAGATTCACGGAAATTTTAATCATCAATATCTTCAAGTTGATAAAATCAGTGTGATAAATTGGCCAAAAAAACCATCAACCGAGGAAATTTCTATAAAATAATCAATAAGCGGATTTCAAATTAATATAAATAGTAGCAAACTATTTCAAAAGAATCACAAACATTTAAGACACAGTAGGACAACAACACGGCAAACTACGATGTTTCGTCTCATCCTGGTAGCAACCCTTCTCGTTGGAACTTATGGTGAGGAACTTTTTAAATCCAATACTATGTAATTACTTGGAGTGTAGACGAAGAATTTTTCTCAGTCTTCTGCCTAGCTTGTTCTGTTGAAAGTAAATTAATGTGATTCATCATCTAACAATTTCCAAACAAATATCACCAAACCATCTTCATATCCTTATTTCTGGCTCGGGGTTCGAAAGATGTGTGTATCTTGGCTAGAGGTCATTTTTTCATAGGTCAGTTTGCATTACCACTGACTACTCGAGTTCGGTGTTGCGGGGTCTCCCATCGTTTATTGTTTATTGTTTATTGTTTTGAATCATCCCTAGGCCATTTGCAGGCACTTGGACTCGTCAAGGTTACATGTTGACAATAAATATACAGGGAAATTCAAAGTCATCAGTATCAGTCGGCTAAAAATACTTCATTAATAAAATCAATTTTATTTTCGCATTTATGTTCCAGCCGGAGTTCCACACGGTCTGCGTCCCATAGCTAATTCATTGGACTTACCAAAAAATGGCAGAATAGTGGGTGGAGTGGGCACGACGATTGACCAAGTACCATATATCGTGGGTATACTCTTTTATGGACACCATGCGTGCGGTGGATCAATTATCAAAGCCGATACCATTCTTTCAGCAGCACACTGTTTCACGTAAGTCTTTGTCGATTTTATTTAAGCAGTATTATATAATTTCACTTAGTTTTTTGTGTGTGCTTTTGTCTTATTCAACCTAAAATTAAGTATTAATAGGTGATTCACAAATATGTTCATAATTTTAGCCTACCACCTTCTCAATTTTCCATTCGTGCTGGATCAACCTACAGGACTTGGGGTGGTCAAGTAATTGGTGTAAAGAATTATGTGCCACATCCAAACTATTCATCTCATGATTATGCATATGATATTGGTATTATGAAGTTGGCTTCTTCAATAAAATTGGGAAATACAGCAAAAATTATTCCAATGCTCCGCCAAGGTGATCGTGTTCCCGACGGATCTTTGGCTAGAACGTCCGGATGGGGCACGACTAAATTTGGGGTAGGTAAAAAATCCTATATTACTTTGACTCATAATATACAACAACATAAGGTGCACTATATGTAACTGGAGAAGTATTTTAAATTATCTCTCTCACAAATTGCAGCAAGCAGCATTCCCAGAAATCCTTCAGACAGTTTTGGTGCCCACTGTTAGCAATGCCGTTTGCAACCAAGCATATGGTATCATTACCCCCGATATGATCTGCGCAGGGTATGTGGGTGAGGGAGGGAAGGACGCTTGCCAGAATGATTCTGGTGGTCCATTGGAGTTCAACAATACATTGATTGGTGTCGTATCATTTGGAAATGAATGTGCATTGGCTACCCATCCAGGAGTTTATGCAGATGTTGGTTATTTCAGAAACTGGGTGGAATCTGTAATGCACTAATCTTTCTCAATTCACTTCATTAACATCAATATTAACAGGAAAGGGACTCATAATAAAATTTCAATCACTTCATTTACAAAAATTATAATCCTTGGGTTTTTTTAATTTGGTATACAAAATACTTTTGTATTTCAGTTTGAATGTTTGGAAGTACGATGTATCATCGGATTTGGTTATCATTATGAAAATAGGATATGCTTTCTTTGGTATAATTTAAATTATATTTTTTAATAAATTTAAAAATATCTAATAATCATTTTCATTGGTTTTGCCGTCTTTACCTATCTGACATAACAGTGAAATTCCTTGTAAGAAATGCCCAAAGAGATGTAGATAATTATATTGGAATTCATTATACAATTTGAATGCTTTATAATTACAATCGACCGACTGGTGGAAGAGATGAAAAACTAAGGCGATGAGGTGGTATTATGGGCATGGCAAAAGGGAATTATGTAGTCCCCAACTGCGCTGGAACTTCAGAACTAATATGGATAAATAGATTTTTATTCTGTGCTAGTCCAAAATCCAGTGTCCAGTCCAGAAAAAAAACGTGCGATCATATAACAAGTAATATATCAAGTAACTATTGCTCATCTAACTAAATCTAACTTGCCTTTCGCAGTGTAGGCTGTCGTGACCTATATTTCTCTCATCGTATATAGGATGCCTTCTAGGTAATATTGTTAATCGTTTTTGCCAAAGGTGATTTGGGTAATTCACTTTAATATTACTCATATTTTATCACAAAACACATCTACAAAACATCTGTGCCAACGGAAATACACGTAACTCTATTATTACTGCCGAGGAAATCTCCAACCATCTCAAGACTAAGATTGACAACATTAGAAATCTATGAACCATCTCATACTTTGGGAAACCCTCACATGTTGCGCAAGTAGTATTTCATGAATTTTTTTTTCTGGATTCCACAGATGTACTTGCGAAAAATCAGTCAGCCTACAGGAAGTTTCATTCCACGGAATCGACACTATTAAGAACAATCTCTGATCTTCTCTCGACCATTGTATCTGGCAACTTGGTCTTGGTGTCGTTCCTGGAAATTAGTGCTGCTTTCGATACTGTGGAGCATGCTATATTACTTCGAAAGTTGGAGAGAGAGTTCGGCTTAAAATAGTGCTCCTAGAGTGGATTACGTCATTCGTACGAGTATCAAAACGTGAATGTGAACTTAACAGTTCAATAGCACGCCGCCTGAAACAAGCTCATGGGTAGACGGGGTTCCTCAGGGCTCGGTACTTAGGCCTCGACTCTTCAATTTGTACACTAACGAGCTATAATTCATTATCAAACACCTTGGTTTCCAAACTTATTGCTATGCTGATGATCGACTATTCTTCAAACCCGGTTCCCCAGATTCACAAGACCGACTAAAAAAAGGAGCTATCTCATGTATCACAGAAATTTCCCACTGGATGTCGGAGAATAAGTTAAAAATAAATCCCACAAAAACAGAATACCTTTGGGTAGCCTCGCTGAGAAGCCGACATCGACATCTTATAAACTAAGATCCCATATCCATTCAAAACACCAGCATCATTCCACCCAAACACGTCAATTTTCTCAGTCCACATTGACAGGTCTCTATCCGTGGAGAGCACATGTTAGTAAATACTTCTTTGCACTGAGAAAATTAAATCCTATTAAAAGATGTCTCACTTCTCAGGATGCTAAAACTTATTAAATACCTTTGTCGTATCACGATTGGATTACTGTAACAGTATTCTGGCCAATTTACCACACGCTGCTTTTCATTCATTTATTCAATTCATTTTTAAAACGAATCATCGTTCCCACATATCCAATACCCTCAAAAACCTACACTGACTTGTGCGCAAAAAGAGTGTCTTTTAAGATCTGCCTCACAGTTTTCAAAGCGATTCATAATATGGCCCCATCATACATAGCTGAACTCTGTATACAAAAGGTCCCAAATCAAAGGCAAGCCCCTCTCCGATCAGGTGGCGATACTGGTGTCAGGTTGACGGAAATCAAAGTAAGATCGGAAATCGAAGTACTCCTTCCGAGCCTTCAGCTCTGCTGGACCATCTATGTGGAATGATCTTCCTGAGCAAGCGCGTAAGACACAGTCTCTTGCTGTGTTCCAGAGTTTGTTAAAAACTCACTTGTTTGGTAGGTCATAAGTATGTCACTAGGTTAAGCTATCTATGTAGGTATGTATCAATATTAATATGTATTTAGGAGGCGGCCTTGAAGTGCAGAAAATTCAAAAAACGGCGCATTATAAATTGACAATTATTATTATTTATCACTTTAATTAGGCCAGCTTATGTATATAGATATCAGATTCACGGAAATTTTAATCATCAATATCTTCAAGTTGATAAAATCAGTGTGATAAATTGGCCAAAAAAACCATCAACCGAGGAAATTTCTATAAAATAATCAATAAGCGGATTTCAAATTAATATAAATAGTAGCAAACTATTTCAAAAGAATCACAAACATTTAAGACACAGTAGGACAACAACACGGCAAACTACGATGTTTCGTCTCATCCTGGTAGCAACCCTTCTCGTTGGAACTTATGGTGAGGAACTTTTTAAATCCAATACTATGTAATTACTTGGAGTGTAGACGAAGAATTTTTCTCAGTCTTCTGCCTAGCTTGTTCTGTTGAAAGTAAATTAATGTGATTCATCATCTAACAATTTCCAAACAAATATCACCAAACCATCTTCATATCCTTATTTCTGGCTCGGGGATCGAAAAATGTGTGTATCTTGGATAGAGGTCATTTTTTCGTAGGTCAGTTTGCATTACCACTAGGTGTTGTGGGATCTGCCATCAGTTATCTGAAATTCATTTTTAATTGTATTTCGTTAATAAAATCAATTTAATTTTCGCATTTATGTTCCAGCCGGAGTTCCACACGTTTTGCGTCCCATAGCTAATTCATTAGCATTACCAAAAAATGGCAGAATAGTGGGTGGAGAGGACACGACAATTCAGCAAGTACCATATATCGTGGGTATACTCTTTTTCGGACAACAGGCATGTGGTGGATCAATTATAAAAGCTGATACCATTCTTTCAGCGGCACACTGTTTCCTGTAAGTCTTTTTTGATTTTATTTGAGCAGTGGTATTTCATTTCCCTTAGATTTTTGGATGTGCTTTTGTCTTCTTCAACCTAAAAGTATTATGTATTAATAAGTGATTCACAAACATGTTCATAATTTCAGCATACCACCTTCTGATTTTTCTATTCGTGCTGGATCAACCTACAGGACTTGGGGTGGTCAAGTAATTGGTGTAAAGAATTATGTGCCACATCCAAACTATTCCTTTGATGATTTTGCATTTGATATTGGTATTATGAAGTTGGTTTCTTCAATAAACTTGGGAAATTCAGCAAAAATAATTCCAATGCTCCGCCAAGGTGATCGCGTTCCCGACGGGTCTTTGGCTAGAACGTCCGGATGGGGCACGACTAAATTTGGGGTAGGTGAAAATTTCTATATTACTTTGACTCATAATATACAACAATATAAAATGATCATTATGTAACTGGAGAAGTATTCTAAATTATCTCTCTCACAAATTGCAGCAAGCAGCATTCCCAGAAATCCTTCAGACAGTTTTGGTGCCCACTGTTAGCAATGCCGTTTGCAACCAAGCATATGGTATCATTACCTCCGATATGATCTGCGCAGGGTATGTGGGTGAGGGAGGGAAGGACGCTTGCCAGAATGATTCTGGTGGTCCATTGGAGTTCAACAATACATTGATTGGTGTCGTATCATTTGGAAATGAATGCGCATTGGCTACCCATCCAGGAGTTTATGCAGATGTTGGTTATTTCAGAAACTGGGTGGAATCTGTAATGCACTAATCTTTCTCAATTCACTTCATTAACATCAATATTCACAGGAAATGGACTCATAATAAAATTGCAATCACTTCATTTACAAAAATTATAATCCTTGGGTTTTCCGAAAACTTAGGATAACCATTGGAATATTGAGTTTGTAGTTTTACCTTTTAATATTCATGTTTGTTTTATTGTTTTGTATACCAAATTAAAAGTATTTCAGTTTGAATGTTTTAAAGTACGATGTATCATCGGTTTTGGTTATAATTAGTATGAAAATAGGATACGCTTTCTTGTGTATAATTTAAATTATATTTCTTTAATAAATTTAGAAATACGTAATGATAATTTTCATATGTTTTACCGTCTTTACCTATCTGACATAACCGTGAAATTCCTTGGAAGAAATGTGATAAAGAGATGGTGATAATTTTATTGGAATTAATTATACAATTTGAATGCTTTATAATTACAATTGATGGACTGGTGGAAGAGATGGAAAACTTAGGCGATGAGGTGGTATGACGGGCATGGACAAGAGTAATTATGTGGTCCAACAGCGCTGGAACTTTAGAACTAATGTGGATAAATAGATTTTTAGTTTGTGCCAGTCAAAAATCTAGAGTCAAATCCAGAAAAATATGCAAGGCTACATTCTTCTTCTTTCTCAGCCGTTTTAATTCCAATACTGGACATAGGCCTCCTCTTTGACTTTCCACAGATCCCTCTCCTGGGATTACTGCATCCACTTGCTTCCTGTGATTAGTCTCACATCGTCAGACCATTTTGCCCGAGGTCTTCCTACGCTCCTTTTACTTGTTTTTGGTTGCCACTCGAGAAACTTTTTGGTCCATCTAGAATCCGAGCGTCTGGCAACGTATCCTGCCCAACTCCATTTTAAGGTAGCTGTTCGTTTTACCACGTCGGTAACCTTTGAATTCTCTCGTATCCATTCATTTGTCCGTCTATCTCTTAACGAAATACCCAGTATTCTCCTTTACATGGCTCTTTGTATTTCCAGCAGTTTTTGCGTGATTCGTCTAGTCAAAACTGCGGTTTCAATACCGCATGTTAGAACTGGTAAAATGCATGAGTCGAAAACTCTTTTCTTCAGACAGTTACATTAAACTTAAACCACGTGAATCCCAAATATTTATAGTTTTTATCTATAAAGAAGGTTTTCAGTAAGTACCTACCTATATAAAAGCCTTTATTTTTTCAGGAATTTAATTATTTAAAAAGCGAATTCTTGTAAAGCCGAATGAAAAAATGTCTCGAAAAAACAGAACAAGGAAATAAGAAGTCAAAATAAAACATTTCAATGAGAGCCTCTCATTATATTTTAATATTGACACAAATAAATTGAATATTCAAATTACAATAGCTAGATTCTGTTTACTTGATAATAATATCATTTCTGGGAGAAAAAAAAGAGGGAACAAAAAAACTTTTAGTTTGTTCGTAAATTGTTACGAATAAAAGGAAAAGAGATGATGATAATAATAATAAAATTCGTTTTAAGATATTTTATTTAAAAAAAAATGTATTTCACCCCTCTCCCCCACAAGCGCCCTCTTCTTCTTTTGGGCGTATTGCCGCCGAATTCCTACCGCGACACCCCCGTATCCCACCATCGCCGAAGGATAACAGCGCAATAATAATTTTCTTCTTTTAATTAACGGAATTTCGTGAAAAGAACACTCGAATGAAGTAAATTTAAATATTAAGCGAGAGATGTCACCATTCCACGCCATCTTATCTCCAACTTACCCCATACTCCCCCTCTTGGTGAGAGAGTGGCGATGTTGCCCCGCTGTCCCCTTCATAACTCCACCTGACCATGACACCGTAACTTTAATAGTGTGTGTATAATTAGTATTTGAGTTTCATAAAATCTGTTTACTTACCGCAAAATCATTGCGAGAACTGAAGCAGTCAAGGCCTTTAGAAGATATCTTCTTCTTCTTCTTCTTCAGCCCTCTGTCCTCCACTGCTGGATATAGGCCTCTTCCATATTCCTCCATTCCTTTCTGCTGTTTGCTGCTTGCAGCCAGTTCTTTCCCCCTACAGCGGCTATGTCGTCGGACCACCTTTTTTGGGGTCTTCCGACGCTTCTTTTATTCTCCCAAGGTCTCCATTTTAGTATTTTTGGGGTCCATCTTGTTGGGTCTTGTCTTGCGACGTGTCCCGCCCATTGCCACTTTAGACTTGCTACGCGATCCATGACGTCTGCTACTTTGGTTCTGTTCCTAATTTCCTCATTTCTTATTCTGTCTCTTAGGCTTATACCAAGCATGGATCTTTCCATGGATTGCTGTGTGCATTTGAGCTTTTCTGCGCTTCTTTTTGTAAGGGCCATGGTTAGGGCCACCGAAACTTTAAGATATAGAATCCTACAATTCTGAAGACGTTTTTTGTTGGGGTAGAAGGAGGAAAATAGAGTTCAACCCATCAGAATATTGTTGTGACAGACTGTCGAGCTAATTATGATGAAAAAATGTATTACACCCAAGCCACGCACTTGTATTAAATATAAAATACGAGTATATTAAATGTGGTCGGTAGCCTGGTTAGTAACGCGCTCGACTGTTAATCCAGTGGGCGCGGGTTCAATCCCCGACTTACTCCACATTACAGCACAAGCTTTTAAGCTTTCTGTGAAGTGTACAAAGATGTATTTGGGTTAATTTCGATAAACTCAGATTCATTAAAAAAAATAGTTTCACCATTAGGCGACAATGATTGAGCGTACGGTGTATCATGGATATCTACTTTCATTTTAACGTCATATCCCTATATCTTTTTAACTATGTAGTTGTTGGTACACTATCGTGTATTGTTAGAAAGAGTTTCTAGAACTTTCTGTAGTTACATATGTAGAAGGTGTTAGGGATTATTTATTTATTTGTTCTTTAAATGAACATTACCAATTATTTTTTTAGTAATAACCACTAGGGCGAGCTCATTGCTATACAACGAACTTTTTCGATGGTACACCTATTCCAGCTAACATCTATTTTTTTAATGAATCTGGGTTTGTCGAAATAAACCCCAATACATCTTTGTACACTTCACAGAAAGCTTAAATGCTGGTGTTGTGAAGTGGAGTAACTCGGGGATTGAGCCCGCCCCCACTGGATTAACAGTCCAGTGAGTTACCAACCAGGCTACCGACCACCTCAAATCATCATAAATCATCATCATTCATCGTGTACATATAATACTCTAAATTAATCTTATTGGGTGCTCTTAAAAATCCTTTCCACAATTTTCACGCGTTTTATTTAATTTTAAAGTTCTATGAATATACGTATAAAAATAACACGTATAATAGAAGACAAGAATGAAACTGTTTTTTTTTTTTTCTTGGTCCCAATACCATGCAAGCATGTGTCGACACAAGGCTCCCGTGTCCCATCTATCTAACAGGATAATTCCTAATATAAATTTCCCTCAACCATATAAATATATACACTATAGCTATCCCTTCTACACCCCCATCTCCGTCTCCATCACGGAGACCCTTCTTCACCCGATCACATCACAGCCACCCCCGTATACTCTACTCTGTCCACCAAACATTTTCATCCCCCCAACAAATAGATACTTATAAAACCAACAGTATTTTGTCAGACTTGTTTGCCCATCAACACTCAATCATGTCCGCGATATTTAGTCACCAGATGGCAGTAGTGATCATTTCTCAGTTTGAAAAAGTATGAACTTTTTTCAATTTAACTTTGATATATTATTTTATTGAATAAAGTACATGCAATAAAATTAGACAGAATTGTTCATAGTTCAGTCACTTTAGGAAATCAATGTATGGGGAAGTTGGCAAAATTAATAACAGATGGGACTCTATGCAGTATGATACCTTAGGGTGAGGTGTTTCAGAATATCAGGCGTCCCCCCCGCCACACCTGACGCGTCACCCCCCTGGCCCCCCGAATAGGTCCCCCTACGTGGTTTTCCTCTATTTATCAAAAAACTGTAACAGATAGAAGGAAAATGTTAAGGACAAAAATAGTCCTTAATAAATTCTCTACAAAATAGGTAAAGCACATTTTTTGATAGGACTAGTAATTTACCCGCAATAGCCGGTGAAAATATCGTAATTTTTTAATAAGAACCAAAAATTTTTTATTTTACTCAAATTGCTGAAAATTCATAAGAGCTACAAGAAAATGGTCAAAGAATGAATTAATTGCTATAGTTTTAGCTATAAAATGAGCTATTATTTATTTTTGCACGGCTCATAGTTTTTGAGTTATAACATAAAATTCCAATGACAGAAGTCTTAAAAATGGAACTTTTCATACAATTTGTATTGAAATGCTGTGATATTAAAATTTAGGTTAAGCCTGTTTTTCACAAGCATGTGAAAGATAAAAAATGTATTGGAGTATGATTGGGTCTTTTTAGTATTTCAAGATATAATCCTTTCGAAGTTGAATGCACTTTTGCCAGTCATGTTTCAAAGCCATTATCCCAGTTTTCCAGAAGGATTCCTCAAGGTTAGGATATGGGTCAAAAGCATTGGCACCCGGCGATTCGAGGGTTTGTACAAGTCCTGTTCTGAAGTTAAGATGAACACTACTGATTAAAATCAGATCACTGGAATCTCTGCTATCACCTAACTAATAATTCCGCGATCTTTGAAAAATTAATCCATGTCTTTATCGACGTTCTCCAGAACTACTGCATTTTATTGCTTTCCGCTTCAAGGGTTGTGTTTGACACCTTGCTGTGCCCATTCAAAATCTGGCACTTACTTTCTAATCATGGCATATGATGGAACAGACTCCATTAATGAACCCGATATTTCTTTTATGGTTCGTGTCGGTCTATGACCTTAGATAAAATAATATTTTATCACGGATCGCAGCTGACAATTTCACATTTTCACAAAAATGTCAAACACGTTGAAATAAAAATGGTGCCAAGAGTGCCAGCGTCGTCCTATCGATCTCAAATTTTGTAAATAGCCCTAATGAAGTTTAAATTATCTATATCAATAATGAACTTAAACTGGTCTGTACATTTTTTTCTCAGGGCTACGAAGTGTTCAGCCGAACCTCGTATCTTACACAGACATACACTAAATTTTCTTCTTTAATGATCTTGACGAATCCTTCTGCAAAACTGGGATACGGCTTTGAAATATGGCTGGCAAAAGTGTATTGAACTTCTAAAGAATTATACCTTAAAATACTTACAAAATCCAGTCATACTCCAATACATTTTTTATCTTTCACATACTTGTGAAAAACAGGCGTAACCTAAATTTTAATATCACAGCATTTCAATACAAATTGTATGAAAAGTTCCATTTTTAAGACTTCTGTCATTGGAATTTTATGTTATAACTCAAAAACTATGAGCCGTGCAAAAATAAATAATAGCTCATTTTATAGCTAAAACTATAGCAATTAATTCATTCTTTGACCATTTTCTTGTAGCTCTTATGAATTTTCAGCAATTTGAGTAAAATAAAAAATTTTTGGTTCTTATTAAAAAATTACGATATTTTCACCGGCTATTGCGGGTAAATTACTAGTCCTATCAAAAAATGTGCTTTACCTATTTTGTAGAGAATTTATTAAGGACTATTTTTGTCCTTAACATTTTCCTTCTATCTGTTACAATTTTTTGATAAATAGATGAAAACCACGTAGGGGGACCTATTCGGGGGGCCAGGGGGGTGACGCGTCAGGTGTGGCGGGGGGGACGCCTGATATTCTGAAACATCCCACCCTAAGGTATCATACTGCATAGAGTCCCATCTGTTATTAATTTTGCCGACTTCGTGCTGCAAAAGGACTGAGCTATCAACAGGGCATACTAGTAAACTCCATAGAATAATAATATATATGGTAAACTCTACTAAAGGTTAAACACAAATGTATACACAATAATAGTTAATAATAAATTGAACTGGCCTACCTATTTTATATTTATTTATTTTTTATTTTTGTTGGTGTGAAAATTGTACCTAATCAGTTCTATACTAAAGAGGCATACTCTCTACTCCAAGAAATGTAGAGGATATTCCATGTTTGGCATTGTGTTCTCTCTGGTTACCCCACAATAGATGAGAGATGAGGGTGTACGATTTTTTTAAATTTTTTTTTTATAAAAGGATCTGGGCTTGCATACACAAACCCAAATACTTTCCTGCACACCTTGCACTAGGCTAAAAGCCTGTATCGCAAAGTGTGGAATACATCGCCAGCGCCGGGGTTCGAACCCGGCATCTCCCGTTCGAGAGACTGCCGCCTCAACCAACTGCGCCAACCATGTACCTGATTGAATGAAAATTACTCTCACTGTAGTTGTCACGAAAAATCTCTCATAATTGTATAAATTTAAGCTACAGTTATTTGTGATTACAGGAAGACTTTTTATAATGATTCTAGGTAGGTACCATAAAGGCGTAATATTGTAGTTGTATAATATAACTATGGTGAGAATACTGCTATTTATTTCAACCTCTTTCAATATATTTATTAGTGTCTGACCGAAACAGGATTTTTTGCCGAAACCGTAACCGAATATTCGACTCCCCTTCTAGTTTCGCCCGAAACCGAAACAGAAACCTCGGCCGGTCTCTATAATGCTATCTTCATTTTTGTTAAATTCCAAAGGATGACAGAAATATTCATACTGGTTGGATACATTATGTGGCAATATTTGGATGATATTAGTGTTATGTATTTGCTCCTTGCCTCGTCTGAATACAGAAGTCCCTAAGTGGCAGCAGTCGATGCGAGGTGATATAGTCCTTATGCTCCTTGGCATAAGGATCACGGAGGTAATTGCTTGTTTGAAATGGAAACGCTTTGATACGTTCGTTCATCTGCTTGGTTATATTTTTTTTCAGGCGACCCGGACTGACTGGATTTCGCAGGGTTGTCCAAACGTACAATTAATGTTGTTTTTTTTTTACTTGTATTTCCCAGAAACATCCCATTAGTTTGTATTAGTATATAAAAATTAACCAATTTTTAAAAATTTTAGAAAAAAAAATGAAATATGTATTTTTACGATCATTTTTATGACACATTAAAATACTGAATGTATGACTATATTTGTAATTAGGAAAGAACTTTAAAATAAATGATACATACTTATCCAATAAATTAAATTAAAAATTAGGTAAATTGGTAAAGATGTCAAATTTGATCATCCTTTTTGTTAAAAATAAGTAAACCGTATAATGCCTGTTCGGTAGGTACTTGCTTCCTATTTCATACCTAGAATACAAATTTATTAAAAAAAAAACAATAACATATTTTGAAGTAAGGCATTTAAAAGCAGTGTGTTCTAAATTTTAAATCTATTTCAAAATAATACATATATTTTATATTAATATAATACTTTTTTAATTAATATTTCTTTAGTCACTTATTTTTAAAGATTTTATTCAGTGCAAAGTATACGATTTAAAAAGGAAAGTTTCGACATTGTTGAAAAGCACCGTTCACTAGACCTATCAAAATTAGTTTTAAAATATTTGTATCCATCTATTAGGTCACAACCTCTCGATGCAAATTTGAATGTGTAAAAGTCCGTTATGATAGCATTATATTTAGCAAGATTCTACCCATTCTCATTCCCCTAAACTCTCACCTCCCAGTGAATCCCAAGAAGGGGAGATCCTTGGGAGGCGGAGGGTTCTGGTGGGAACGGGGTGCTTTAAGGGTATGAGGTAAGGGATGATGATGACGACGATATACACATTTATATTATTATTAGTTCCTCGTCGAAGTCAAGACCTGGGATGGAGTCACGAATTTAGCTGACAATTTAGAGTGTTCTGTACAAGACTCCACATTAGTCGTATAAGTAGTATCAAAAACAGCAATCTGTAAAGATTATTTGGTAAATCACATTTTATATTTTTGTGATAACATCGGGATTTTCTACATGTCGTAGTTGAACATAACAAGTAGTTATCTCAACAGATATACAGCAAAGAATGGACCGTCCATCGGGAATTGGTGAATGTTACTTAAGTGTAAAGTGATCACATCAAGCCAGCCGACGATCTGTCATAAGCCTGATGGATGGTCCATCCTTTGCTGTATATCTGTTGCAATTTGTCAGTTTTGGCTGAAATTGAGTCACAAAACGAGGAAATGTAATAAACGGAGCAAAAAAGGCAGTATCAGGCCAATAAATATTTTTAATAGAAAAAGTGGTCTGGTTGCCATACATATGAGTCAAGAACGGCAATTTAGATATTTTAACGTAAATTCTTTAAATTTGCACCAAATCAATCCAAGATAAATCTGCTGTTTTAGATTCTATGTCAGGAACTCGAATTCTCTACGATACAAAGAAAGTTTTCTAATCCATAAGCTCTGATTTGGATAAAAAATATGCAAGGCAAGAATTAAGAAGGTCGTGCTTAAGCAATTGCAGGTATGCATGTAGTCGTAGTTATTAGCGAGGTGTGGGAAGTCTAACCTTATTACTCGTATTATTATCCTCTTTTTCTATACAGATATTATATAGATTTACTAAAGTCAAACTATCATAAAATCACAGTTATTGTCTGACTTCAAACGTGGCTACAGACCATATGGAGACGTAGGAGCTCAAGCTTCTTAAACATCCAAGGGTGGAATTAGGTTTACCATTAATATAGTCCTCCACTCTTTATAACCATATCGTTTCTGGTTTTCAGTGACCCGTTATAAAAAATAGGGAAATCGAAAACATAAGAGGCAAAATAACATTTCACTGGATTCAGTAATGTGTTCACCACCCGTTCTGAATATCTTTATTTAGGGTGTAAGGAACATGTGTCTTACATCCTTTAATAATGATATGATTTTTTTTATATATATTTATTCACAAATAAAATATACCAATACATTATCACCGGGATTGCCCAACTAGGTATAACCTGTATTTGGGTCAATCCCACTAAAAATACAAAGTAAAACAAAAAAAAAAAAAACAAATCAAAAAGAAAAAAAAGCAAAGACACAAAACAAAAAAAAAACAAAAGAGAAAGAAATCAAACAAAGAAAACAACGGAAAAAAATCTACCCAAAAGAAAAAAAACACTCACACAGTCACACAAAACAAAACATCCTGTCATTAATTACCCACAAAACTGTCGCTGGTTACCTCACATTGAGAAAAGTTGCGACATTTTTATGTTAGAAGGCAAACAACTGAGTTTGAATCATGTCCTATGACTTTGCAATACTACGCATTTTAGTATATGGATGTTTATATCAGCTATCAAAGATGAGAATAAAAAAATAATCAATACGAATATCGGACATCTGTTCATTGTTGTAGAGTAATACATATAGTGGCTGGAAGCCTACCCACAGATTGGGAAGATGGGGTGTCATTCAGAATCCAACCGCGCGTCCCATATTTCATCATCACCCTCAGGAGTCAGACTAGGGGTGAGGGAGGCACTAGGCACTAGGCGGAGAGTGAGAGCCGAGGGTGTCGAGAGCGGAGAAGGAGAAGTTAAAGTAAGTATAGACTTCTCAGTGTGGTGGATGGAGGTTACAGAATGACAAAGAGGGAGAGTTTCAATGTAGAGGGAATGACACACCTACAACAATACGGAGACAAAGGCAATAACTGATACTGGATATCAATCCTCTTATAAACAATTAATTGTAAATGCAGTATTCACCTTCGACTGCCTAATAAACAAAACTATTAGACAATTGCTAGACGTGTTGCAAAAATTTTGAACAGATATCGACCAGTATGAAATTTATTTATTTTCAATCACATACGGCTTTTTAGGCCATTAGTACAAAAAAGATATACATATCATATAACAATAAAAAAGTAAATCGAAACATACATTGCAACGCATATATGTGCATCCAAAACCTGTAATGAACTGGGTAAGTATGTACATATTATATTCAAATTGAGAAAGTGATCGAAACTCAAACATATACCTAATCATGTCATAGAAAATAAACAGGACACTCAACGCAAATATCAAATCATTCAATAAATATAAAACAAATTTATAATACATTAGCTTTAGACCTAAACATTTTAAAATAATTTTGAAGCGTTATATAGTATTTTTTATTTTATTTAACTTTGAATTATTTAAGTAGTTGTTTTGCTTTTAGGACCCTATTGAAAAGCCCAGGCTAATACTTCTTCTTCTTCTTAAGCTGCGTCTAGAGTCAGCGAATTAATTTGTATTGACAGGATTGTTCTCCTGTGATGTGGAACTCCAGCTGTCTCTCTCCATCGCTTCGGTGGTCTTTCTGGCGGGCGTTGACCACCGGGCACCCCATACAAAGCGATGTATGAGAGTCTGGCGTTGTTCATTCTTGGCTAATACTATGTCAATCTAAACGCCGTGGGCTTTTTTAAATGTAGTTATTAAATAAAATATAATCATTGCACCAGAATGTTATAGATCTCACATGGGAAAAGGAAATCCGCATACCCTACAATACATACCCCTGTTGCTTATACGTTTTCCCTTGGATCTTCAACAAAATAAAGATTGGCCGGTTTGACATAATAATAGTAAAAGATCTTTTCATTATGATTTAAATATAATGGAATTCAGAGCACTGTTGAATCATTTGTAAGCACGTAATTGAAATGAAGTTGTATTCGATGACAGCAAAAGATATGGAATATGGTGTCCGGTAAGTTCGTCTAAAATTAGTTGGTCTAAAATCAATTCGTCTAATTATCAATTCGTTTAAAATCAATTTGTCTAAAATCGACGAATTGATCGTTGGGCAAATTGATTTTGGCCAAATTGATAATTAGACGAATTGATTTTAGACGAATTGATTTTAGACGAACTTACCCTAAACCGGAATATAATAGGATGGATTCATATAATAAATATATAATTATTCACTCTAGTTAGAAACGTTAGGAGAAATGATTGATTTTACAAACATTAGAACACACCACGAAAAACAAAGAGATGTTCACTGAAACATCTTATATTCGACGCATGTTGTGGACAGTAGACACTCTAAATTGAAGAGTTGAATGTTTATTTTCTATATTAATATTTATTCACTTATTTATACACAAGTAAAATATGTAATTAGTCCTAAGACTGAGTAAGATTAAGTAATAAATGATATAATTAGAACCAGTACAATAGTTTTGGACATTGTTGAAATTTTCTATTTATCTGTTTGATTTTTTGATATTAATTTTGTATATGATTTTTAAATGTTGTGTGTTGCCCAGGATTTGTAATTAAGTAATATTTGAGTCTTCACTGGTTTATTTGCAGGTGATATTGTGATTGTTTATATTGTATGTAATAACTGTATGCACTCTATAAGATTAATAAAATAAATAAATAAATAAAAAGTGAGGCAACAAATAAGGCGTTTTGCTGGTGATGTTTGCCGAAGCTTAGACGTCAGAAGGACGAAAAACCTCCTGTGCTAACGGACTACTCCGGATAAACCCAGTGACTGTGGAGGGATGATTACTTAAAAATGCCAGTACAGTATAATGTAGGTACACTCCTAAATTACAGTATTTAAAAAAATGATTAGATTATACAAACTTCAAACCATCGATAGGTAAAGTACAAAGTTTTGGACCTCCCTAATAAAATATAAACGTTTGGTAAGTTCATTTCACAATGCCTCCCATGCCAAGTTACAAAGCCCAATTCTATACCGCAGTAATAAGGTGATGAGCTGAGGCTGGAGCACACCTCCTGTCTCCCCCCAGCCCCAGAGGGTTCTCCACCTAAGGGAAAAGGATAATAGGCGATGCTGCTTATACATTGTGATATTATAAATCTGAACCATGGGATCGATTACACCAAATCAACCTTAGGTAATATTCAGACGCAATATTAATACGTATATTTTTTTCTACAAACAAAAGGAGAATTTATTTATTTTTCGAGCACCTACCTACCAATAACATTCGGGTTGACAGGAAGACACCGGCCCTGTCTACCTTTTAGTTTACTTCCAAAATATTATATATAATTTTTAAGAAATAAAATATATTTATGTAACATGCATTTATGAAATGTTTACATATATAGTCTAATAAAACTACTTTGCATTCAGATTATTAGGTAAAACCCATTCACAGTGGAAGAACCTGGTGCATGTGTTCATGGGTTAAGAGGCGACCCTCGAAAGTAAGTACGACAAACGGATATTAGGAGAGCTTCGGTGTTACCCATATTAACTTAACCCTCAAACAACCACACCGCGATGTCGTAAATATTAATTACATTTTATATGGTAAACGCATGCTTGGTTATTAATATTATGATTCAGGAAAACATTTTATAACGACATGGTCGCTGAGCTGAGATTGCCAGTCCACTCGTCACTCAGACTGTTTTGTGAGAAGTTGTTCACCCACAAGTGTAACTGGAAGGCATATAATTAAAAATAATGAAGAGACAAAAATAATACACTATTATTTAGTATTGAATAAAAAGCAAGATTGAGATGTCGAAAGTTCCTGTAATAAGACGATGCTGTACTGTTGTACATCTATCTTCTTGAAAATCGACTACGCTTGTTGGAGCTGAGGACATAGTACGATGGGGAAGGGCTAGGGGAAGATTCTGGAGGGACCACGTAAATATGATGGATGTCTCCAGAATCCCATATGTCGTGGCCAACGAAATCCCAGCTGGTCACCGGCTCCCTGGAAGACCGCCAAAACGATGGAGGGACAGCTGGACTTCATCAGCTGGACCCAAGAATGAGGGCTTTCTTGAATAAGCAGATCTCAAGATCTAAGAAAAAGATGATGAAGAAGAAGAAGTTTGTTGGACCGTACAAAGTTAATAAAAATAGACCAATATTTGAACCATAATGGTACACACACAAGCAGAGCTTTCGTTAGCTCTTGTAGAATGAATTAAATATGAAATGAATGAATTCCCTGCTTATAATTATCTAGGTAGAAGCACCTATGTACGTAAAAAACATCACGGTTTTCTCGAAACACAATTTTAAATTATGATACTATACGCAAGTGTTCCAGAGGAATATTTCGTGTGTGTAGGTAAGCATATTAATTACATAGATTTTAACATGATAATCTAATGAAATATGAATTAGCCTCCCAGCAATTACCCCAGTCGTTAGCCACCTGAGGGTTAAGGGTTGAATATGGCTTCGTTGAAATTTAGTGTACAACGGAAGTCTCCTATTGTTTTATTAATGTAGTGGGGTGGGGGTGGGGGGTGAGAGGAGGTGTCTGGATGGCAACGCGAGGGTGGAAAGGTTGAATTCAAGGAGGTTAACTCTTTATGATGCTAGACATTGATCTAATACAACAAGATTATCAAAATCTAACTATTTTAAAATGGCGATTAAACCACATTATGAACATATAGGGTGTTTTGTTGAATAGGTACTTTTTAAAAATGAAATAAAACAATTAATGATTGTAAAATTAAACATTATTATTAAAGAAGTTGGAATTTCCTGATGGAGCAATTTTTCGAGCAATAATTGAGGTAAAAAGCATCTTTATGTTATTACATGTATTTATCAATTTTTCATGTAAATAATTGAGTACATGGTTGGCGCAGTTGGTTGAGGCGACGGTCACTCAAACGGGAGGTGCCAGGTTCAAACCCCGGCGGTGGCGATGTATTCCGCACTTTGTGATACTTTCAGCCTAGTGCAAAGTGTGCAGGAAAGTATTTGGGTTTATGTGTGCAAGCCCAGATTCTTTTCCAAAAATACAAAAAGGGGTAAAATATTGTCGCTAGGTACATTTTATTACGTACCTCTTTGAATGTGCACTCAGATACGTACTATAATATAAATACCACAATACATACTCGCAGTCGGTACATACTGATAATAACTATATAACTCGCTGACTCTAAATACGTATGTATTATCACTATCTATGTATCTACGTAGTACATATGTAGGCATATAATATAGGTATATATTATCATATAGCATATACCATGAGCTTCTGATACGTGCAAAGTTTCTTAAACATAACTACCTAGTGCAACCTTCTCATAAAATAGTATAACTCAACCATTGTGTGTGGTCATGTAGACACGGCACTAAAAACAGTAATTTTTCCAATGCTTTTTACTCTGTAAAAAATGCTTATGCCCAATCCCACCAACTTTAAACTATGAAGGAGAGCCCTAAGAAATTTCCATACAAAAACAGAGATAATATTCTATTTATTTAGTACTGAAGGGCCCCTGCTGCAATAAATTCATATGAAATGTAACATGAAACTCACATAACGTTAGGTGCCCAAATATCTCCGCCCAGACTAGATGAGTTTCATGTTGCATTTCATATGAATTTATTGCAGCAGGGGCCCTTCAGTTCTAAATAAATAGAATATTATCTCTGTTTTTGCATGGAAATTTCTTAGGGCTCTCCTTCCTAGGTTAAAGTTGGTGGGATTGAGCATTAATCCATTTCGCGACAGAAGTCCTCCAGATGTAATAATAAGATATGTTTACATTTTTCGCTACTTTCGGATCATACAGAAATACCTCAACAGTATTTTATATTTATTTTAATTTAAGAGGTAGGAAAAAATAAGTGTTTGTTCTGAAAAAATCCGTCAAACTATCATTTTTGGGAGTGCTATGAACGTAGTAAAATTCTCAGCGAAAAAGCAATTTGGCATTGAATATGGGATTTCTTCCCCCCCGCCACCAACCCTGAAGCTCGTGTCAATGTTATAAATTTTCTCGCTAGATGATGTTTACTCTGTAGAGTAAACATCAGCTCACTGCCACTGCCGACCTGCGTTTACTTTCCATATCATTTTCATAATATTACGGATAAAAATTAAAAGTAGAAATATGTAGGTGTTCTAAAATGATGAAGTTCTCTTACACGGGCAATTTTAAAATTTCTCGGCAACTTGTATTGCCGAAACTGGAGCAATTAATTGCGCAATTATTTCGGCAATATTTCATCATTTTTTATATTTTCAATAGTTGCTCGGCAACTCTGAACAATAAATTGCGGCATTATTTCGGAAATCGTTACTCGTGTACGCGACCTTTATGATACATATATTTTTGTCACATTACTAGTACATACAATAATGAATTCATAGCACCGCAGTCTGTTAGAAGGTCATGAGGAGTTTTCCCCTATCTTTATAGAATCTGCAGATGCCGTCCTCTTCAAGTTTTAGTTTACGGAGATGCTCCCTGAGCCGACATGACTCGTTAGGATGATTGTGATTCAGCAGTTTTGTTTTGCAGGCCTTCTTCTGAGGACATAGTCCTCAAGAAGCTCTTTTACCTGCCTAAGACCAGAAAGATCCAACCAGAGTGTCTGAAAGAACGTGTCTCAGGCCACAGAATGGTCCCGGTTCACAAAGTCGCGTTGCCACTCCCTTCCTGGCCAGTTCATCTGCACGCTATCCTGACATATTTGTGTACCCAGAGGAGACTGAGGGCTGCAAAGGCCTCGCCACTTATCAGACTTATCTGTCCCCATATCATTCCCATCGCTCTGACCTGCATTATAGCATACCTTCTATACATTATCTACATAAAATTAAAACGAATGGCCACTGAGGGACCTACCTATATGCTATGACAATGATACATTCCAATATGATAAACTGTGATTTGATTGAGGCCCCGTCCATACTGTGTGTGGTCCTGGTGTCTGTCATCCATAAAGGATATAAATACCCGTTTGTCAAATTCACAGGTATTCATTATATTATTATGTAGGTTATTTTTATTTTATGGGACGATCACAGGACTCGTCAAGTCAGATAACGCAGTCCGCAACACATTGATTGAAACAAGATACTTATTATTAATTTTGATTCTTATATTGCCACAATCTTGAATCTCGCCACGTTGTAAATGTTAAAATGTACCTATTTAATTATTTACTTCTATCTATCTATACCCTCACGCCACGTCCCTTGCAGGGTAGGCAGAGAGGACAGAGCGCCACACACACGCCAGCGCCAATCCTTGCACGCATTCCTAACCTCCGTCACATTCATGCAATTTGTCATACATTCCCTCCGATTCCTTTTACTCAAAACGCGTCCAACCTTGAGAATCTGGTCAACATGATCGGACCAGGTCAGTCTGGGGCGGCCGCGTTTTTTCAGCCCTCTTCGCTAACTCAAATATATCTTTTTTGTCATCCTGTTTTCTTTCATTCTCTTAACATGCCCAAACCATCTTAGTTTATTCACTTTCATTCTTATCATAAGGTGACTTTCATTGCTTCATTATTCCCCTTGTACGAACTGCTGCGCTGAATCATTAAAAATGGTTAAGATTTTTAACACATAATTATATTTTATTTCTCGTAGTGTTGATAAGTTTTACCAACGATAATGCCTGTATGATAAGAAAATATCTTCAACTTTACAAAGAACTTCCACCACGTGCCATTGGTCTAAAATCTTAAAAATAATAATAACTATTATGTCATGTTTCGCTTTTTCCTTCGTCACGGAGACCACCGCTGAACAAGTCAAGTAGTACATGATTAGGAAGAAACCCGATGTTGAAGGCCATGTTACTGTTGAGAAAATGATGACTTGAAATTCCTGCATCAATATACGACGACTGGCTGCAGTCTGAAATGTGGCCACTCCCAGTTTGTATAATTGCCCCACTCTTTTTTGATATTTGAGTGTCCTGTAACAGTCAAGACGTGTTCGTAAAACTCCCATACGATATTTCGCACCTCTTTTTGCAGTGAGGCTCGCAAGTCTCAACCAATTCTGAATGTCATATACTCGTTTGTTTGCGCAAAGAGAATGTTCCCCAACCTAGATTTATGAGAAATCGGTTTTTTATGTTCTCTCTGAGACGGGCTAGGGAAGAATGAGGACAAGAACCATTTAATTTGAATGCTTTATCACGTCCATCGAGCAGTGAGCAAATTCAATAGGAATATTATTAGGTAAGTACCTGCATAGTGCATTCTGAACAAATTTCTCAATTATTACATCACTAATCGGCGGCACTTCTCAAAAATGTTTCAATTAAATCAAAACACTTTCCCATAAAATTCTAGTATATTAACCAACATTTTGACTCGTGTGCCGTGTGTAAAGGTTGTCACACACCTGTTATATATTATTAATTAGACCGTTGTTGCAGGTGGGTTTGCAGCAGATGCTACCAAATATTTTCGGGTCCATTCGGCTGCATATTGCTGTGCATATGCGTAAGGTGCATTAATTATATTATTGTAGTAAGTATATTATTTGTTGGGTTTGTGAGAGCGTGCCTCATAAAACCTAACTGGTCAACAACTTCATACAGAACACTACTGATATTACTTTTAACATAGTTTATATATTGTTATAAGAACCTTATAAATTAAACAAAGTAGGCAGTTTTTTTTAATTTTGTCTATCTTCAATTGATTGACTTCAACTTAACGTGTACTATTAATATCAGGTATATTGTAATATTTTACAGGAGTATGCGAGTATTAAAGGATTTATGAATTTAAGGAATTTGGTTGAGTTTGTCTTCGAGCCAGCCGACCACTTCTGAGACGCGTACCCATACTCCTGGGAATCCGGGACGACCACATCCATATCCGCATGCGGTAGTGGTTACACCGACCAGGGTGTTGTCAACAACCAATGGACCACCATCGTCTACTAGGCAGGCGCCCTTACCTCCATCTTTGACGAGACCAGCGCAGATCATGAGGTGAGTGATTTCCATAACTTTCTTGTATGCTTTTTTGCAGTCTTTTAGGTCGACAATTGGCATCACTACTTTGCGGATAACTCCAGACATGTTTCCTCCGTCCTGTAAATTAATTGTACATTAGCATAAATACTCGCTTACAAATTTTACACTTCATGAAAATATAAAGTCATTATCAGTACCCATGTGTTTTGATAGATAAGAACACATATGAAAATAAAAGAATGAAGATAATGTTGACTGTTAAAAAACAACTTACAGAAGTTGTACCCCATCCAGATGTTTGAGATGTAGAACCTGCGGGAACTGACAATCCCTTAGATGGGAGAGCGATGGGGGCGGCTCCTGGACCGATGATGATGTTGTGCAACAAAGTAAGAACGGCGATATCGTATTCAATATTGAATTTGACGTATAATTCGTGGTGGACATAATTACTGACGGGGAAGATTTGACCTCCAGAGTTGTGCTTACTGCTTGCAGCACGGATACTCAAATGTGATAAGAGATCTCTGAATTGAGTTAAAGAAATTAAATGATTAAATAAAAAAATAAAAAAGACATATCATCGTATTCAAGTATTACCTATAGATAATAAATTCATTCCTTACCCTCGTGTGCAACTTGCTGCTGTAACAACAGCGTTGGCCTTAACAATGGAACCTCCGCATCTTATGAATTCTTTGTAATTCAGCATAACCTGGTAGGGGACATCCTCAATAGTTGTTTCCTCTCCTCCTACGATCCTTTGGGATACGTTGGGAATGATTGGTGCTGGGATGTCAGAAAGTAGCCTCACTGGCAAGTATGCACCTGTAAACGAAATAATCCAATAATATTAGCAAATCTATATGTTCATTACAAAACATGCACCCCTTATAAAGCGAAGGAAAAAATATTACACATTAAGTCATTTCAATCTAATTTTAAGTAGAAACTAAATATTTTATTGTCCTACATATATAATATAGATAATGTCGCCTTCTTTTGATATTATTCGATGCTTCGATAACTCCTTAGTGCTTATACACCGTGCAGTGAGATACAAAAGTATACAGATCTAGTTCGCTCACGGTTATGCTTCGTAAACATAGATCAAATTAATAATGTCCACACAAATGAAACAATGTAAGTAATTTGAGCAAATTTGAAGAATCTTGTATGTAATGTATTAAGATAAGTAATGTCGTAAGAACTACGGATGATAGATGGACCAAGCGAACCCTAGAATGACGACCGAGAACCGGCTACAGAAATCAGGCAGACCACGGGCGAGATGGTCTAATGACATCAGGAAGGTGGCAGTACAGCAGTGGCACAGAAAGGCGATGGACAGGGAAGTGTGGAAGTCGGAAAGGGAGGCCTATGTTCAACACTGGACTAGGGAGGGCTGATGATGATGATGAATGTATTAAGAATTCATAAAAATCATCTATCAATCTATCTACACTGTCTCTGATCTTGGTCTATTTGTGCTGGATGACATATGAGCATGTACCGACACATACGAAATGCCCGAAAAAAACAGTGAAACCATTAGGAGTTCATAAGAAGTATAAATCAGAACTTCGAAGCACTGCAGGTTCTCGTTAAACAAAATCGAGATTCAGTATTCCTACAACAGTGTAGAATAATTAAGGATGAACATTGTTGGGCTTACGACCGACCACAGCTGGCTTAAGTGATCACTTTACACTTAAGTAACATTCAACAATTCCCTATGGACTGTCCATCCTTTGATGTATATCTGTTGAGATATCCTTTGCTGTATATCCGGTATCCAAAAATTTTAAAACATAAACCTAGTATAGTCGTAAAACATAATTTCAAGGTGCAATATTGGGAAATTATTAAAAATTGAAGAGGAAACAACGATATATTCAATGTGTACTTGGTTAAAATTTTGGTGTTTTTTTTCATAGAACAAACTATATATTTTTAGTTTTAGGCACAGACAATTAGTCATACTCCAATATAAAGGTGTAATAAAAATGTAAAAATGACAACAAGGTTATTAAATGTATAAAAAATAAAACAGTAGGTAATTGTAAGAATTAATAATTTGTTGAACACGTCTTGTGAGTAATCATTGCTGATAGCCCACCTCATCAATCGGTAACATTAATATAGTAATCAATCGATCTATATAGATCAGGCAAGGCCAATCTTTATACGTTTGGGGCGGTATTGCTAACCTTCCTCCAAGTCAAGGGCCAGAGCGTCAACAGCTTTACTTATAAGTCTACTTGTCGAATATACATACTCGTACATGTCGACTTTCACAGCTCTCTGTACTTTGCCGCTGTGTGCCACTGGTGCCTGAATACTCTGTACTTATTTTCGGACCATCTTGACTGTGATCTACATGGTTTTAAGTGTACGATTCTCGATCGCCACTCCGCAGATCACTTGGTTCATCGGTCATCTGTTGTTCTAATTATACGGCCAGCCCAATTCCATTTTCGTGAGGCGGTTGTGATCAGATCAAAGCATTCATGACTAAATTAATGCGTATTATTTTTGGTATAAAATAAGGTACAACTTTTTTTTTGTTGCTTTGAGTATATTTTTTAAAATCTTGTTTATTGTTTCACATGTTCAATAACCAATTCCAATCTGCACTACTCAATCACTCTCAGGGTTCCGAAAAACTATTTTCCCTCGTTTATTATTTTAATAGTTCTAACAATGCAACACAAAAAGTCCAAAAACTGGCGCGAAACTCTCTCATGCATTAGGGCAGACTTCGGACATTTGATATTATTTAGTCCGTACTCTCTCAGAGCCATTTCAAGGGCATGCCTCCTCACAGCGAAGATATCGCAATCCCACATAAGGAATCGAATTGTTTGTGGCACTTGGCTGTCACACCGGCACTTGTTATCTTGTCTTATTTTATATTTGTGCAGGTAATCTCTAAACACACCGTGTCCTGTTAGTGCCTAAGTCAACTCGTAGTATCGCCCTTACTTTTTCAAGACCTCCGCCGCGTCAGTAGGACTTTCACTATTAAATATGCTTTATAAGGTTTTCAGGCTTACCCCCTTCTTCAGTAAAACTATAGTGTACAGTTCAAATACGGTCCGCGAGCCGGGAGTTTTCAACAGGGTGCGGTGTCTACATAGACAGTGTCTACACATACACATTTGCTATTGTTTTTGATTAGTTTATGAATTTAATCAGTTTCTAAGTATTGATATTGTTCAATATAATTTGATATTTCTATATCGGGATCGTAATCAAATCTGTAGGTAGGATGTTTTGTGTTACGACATTTGTTTAATAAAAATATTACCCACTTACGAGTACTTATTCTGATTCATTTGATTACAGTGTTCCTTAGTCCTTGGTTTTTCGGGTGAACAGTGTGTAGATAAACTTGATCGACGTTTCGACACTCCTACTGGTGTCTGTGAAAGCCCGTGAAAACCTTCAACATTTACTTCCTTATTCTGTCTGAAGCAAGCTAATGTGTTTAGATAGGGAAGTCTGACGTTCTGTTTTCCCCCTAAGAAATGTTAGCCGTTTGATATGTAGGTGTAGGTGACTATCGTACTGGGATAGTTCCGGTCTTCATTCCAGAGGAAGAAGGCCTTAACTGACACAATACAATACATAGTCAGAGATTGTACAGACCAGCGCCCATCGTTCATAACAAAACAACACGGAAAACTGCTTCCAGTCGCTCCTTCAGCGCCTGCTCCACCATCATTGGACAGTAAAATAGACAACGGAAAACGGGCGATGGAAGGTAACATGAAAACGAAAGTGCAAACTTATCATGTAGGTATATTGTATAATGGGTTGGGAGACCAGTTGGTTACCTTCAAGTGTTGGCGCTAGTGTTGCATTACATTTTTATTAAGATCTCAATTTACTAAATGATTATAATAATTTGTCAATAAACATAAATCGTCGCTGACCAATACATCTATTATAGTTTCGACAACAAACGTTGAACTAGGCATTATTTGCTGCCTCCCAAATATGGCATCTCACCTTTACACCTACAGCAAGAGCAAAGAGATGTATATAAAAACAGGTGGAAGGTGCCGAAACTCTATATTTGGTACATAATAACCCAAGTACATAGGTCTGCTACGTTGTAACTACACACACCATGATATGGTCTCCTGGTAGATTAGATCCAAATCTATATTGTTTTTGATTTCGTAATATCAAGGTTATATGGGGCCGTTAAAATATACAAACAAATAATACATATAGAACTATAATATAACTCCTAAAATTCTCAACTGGCGATCCTAAGAAAGTGAAAGGAAATGATGGGTCTAAGACATTGTGAAACTTGCAGGTTTTGAATGCCGTAAAAGCAGCAAGGATAGTGAAAGACATTGAAGAATAATATGGCCTATATCCAGCAGTGGAGGGAATCGGGCTGACAAAAAGAAGTCCATAATGCCCATGTGTCTTCCTATGTGATATTTTCTTGATAGTTAAATTCCCTATGTCTATATGCATCCATAGCACCACTCAAACGTCTCATCAAACACAATAAGGTATATTTATTTTATTATCTTGGTCATGTATTGATACCATGCAGGATGTACCATTTTTTTTAAAGATCGATGTTGTGATTTAAATATGAGTGCATTATCAAAGGATGACGTCGTATAGGTATGTATAAAAAATAAATAAATCAATTAATTAATTATGTTTTCATATTGGAAAACTTTTTTTTTCTCTGAACTAATATTAATATCGCACGTAATTGTAGATAATCGTTTCCTAAGAATACAACGCAACATGTTTATCTGGTGTGTATTAGTATCCATTTTATGATCTTAGATATAGTACCTAATAATTTAAGAGCCATCTTTTAAGGTTATACCGGTAAGTTATGCTAAGTTATTAGGTTGTAACTTTGTCCAGTTCACCCACATATAAATCAAGTCAGGTGGGAGCCTTATGCCCAATCCCACCAACTTTAACCTAAGAAGGAGACCCCTAAGAAATTTCCATACAAAAACATAGATAATATTCTATTTATTGACACGCAGGCATACCAACCACACCCTAATTCCATACGAAATGCAACACGCAACTCACCTAGCCTGGGCAGAGATATTTGGGCACCTAACGTAGGTGAGTTGCGTGTTGCATTTCGTATGGAATTAGGGTGTGGTTGGTAAGCCTGCGTGTCAGTAAATAGAATATTATCTCTGTTTTTGTATGGAAATTTCTTAGGGGTCTCCTTCTTATGTTAAAGTTGGTGGGATTGGGCATTAGAGATCTAACCCGAAGTATGACGAATATTGAAACATTATGGATGTTTATTATAGGAGTGTACAAGGCAGGAGACCGAGAGGCAGGTCGCCGATGCGTTGTAGCGACCAAGTCAGGGCAGTCACTAATACCACTCTACACGAGGCCGCACATCTGGCCATGGACAGAGGCTCATGGAGGAGGATAGTCAACTGCGGGAGTGAGAGTCGCGACCCTCAGTCATGAGGACAAACGACAGAATCAGCAGCATTGTAAGAGATATACCGGGCTGTTCTCCCTGCCTTGAATTATACATATTATGCTTGGACTGTGAAGTTCAAAGGAAGCATTGAGTCATTTAATAATCATTTTAGACTGAGTAAATATTTCTCTTCTCAGAGTTATTTGTTGCATGGATCACCATGAATATGAGATTTTACAATAGAGTTTCCAGGGATATAATGACAAATACCCAACTGCAAAATTATAATAAATAATATATATCGAAACAATTCGAGACTTTGTGCACAAATTTAGAATAGTTTCAAATTTTTTTTTTATTTTGCAACCGATGGATTGTGCTTTATTTGTATTATAGGTATTTTATGTAACCTCCATTTTTTTTGAGTTTTCAGGACCCTGTCTTTTCAGATTTTCAAGCATATTTTCAATAGGTACGAAAAATATTTTTGTCTTTGCGACCATCAGGGAAAAAGATCCTGTCTTTAAATAAAAAAATCGTAGGATTTTCATAATTTTATTCAAAATCTATACAAGACGTAAAAAATATTTTAAGGTCATTTACTAGACAAAGGTTCAATCTATCTAGCCTATTATTTTTCAAGACATATTTATAAAGGTTGTAGGTATATCTTTTTTTTTAAATGTCAACATGCCTACTCGTAAAACAGATTCTTAAATAAACAGTTCATAATTATTTTTCATTGCTTATAATAACTTTATTATTCATTCATAAAACAGCTTCCTACACAAAACACTTGGAATTAGGAAGTAAACAGATTTATAGTTCTATGTACAATATTGTGGAGTACCTACCTACTTTTATCTATCAACCTAGTCCAGTTACCCGGTAGCTAGTTCATACCCCTTTTTAGAGAAGCTAAAATCATGGAACGTCTTTCAGGACGACTTGAAGAGAACTTTTCTTTTCTCCGTTATTTATCGCTGTATTAATGTTACAAAACACTAGGGTGTCGAATCAGCATGTGTGACCATTGATGATGAAGTGGTCACAATCATGTAGATTGGTTTGTAGGTGCTACAGCGCACGCTCTCAATAATCTAGTCCATATATAACTGCTTCCTGGGCGACCCCTCACATTACTGCGCTCTATCTACCGTTAATTCTGCGTGATGAGCAGGCCGGGGTGCCTGATGTTATGGCCTATCCATCGATGTTGGGCAATCTAATCCCTAAATATCCAAATTTTCAAAGACTATTTACCCTGCTATTTGTGCGCACGCGCACACACACACACACACACACACACCCTCACTCTCTCACACACACACACACACACACACACACACACACACACACACACACACACACACACACACACACACACACACACACACACACACACACACACACACACACACACACACACACACACACACACACACACACACACACACACACACACACACACACACACACACACACACACGCGTAATTTATTAGTGCCTTATGTTGTCTAAGTCTGAGGTGTCATCGCAGTAAAATAGTGTAATTGTTTCACTATTTTTGTTTCACTGTTTCACGTTTTTCTATTCAGGATTATACAGACATGTAGATACAGATACAGAGTACAGGGAATCAAGGAAAGGCAATCCGGAATTCTAGTTGAATGACTTGCTCGATTTTCTCTGCGTCTCCGAACGCCGCTCCGTCCATATTATGACCTCAGCATGTGTGTGTTTACTGTATATAGGTATTATTAGATACTAGCATAACTTACACAGTGTCCCTCGTATTTAAAAACCTAGTTGGTTAATTTGCAATTGTCTCTTGTGTAAACAGCATCATCATCATCACCAGCCCACGTTTGCCCACTGCAAGACATAGCCACCCCTCTTCTCCTCCACTCCTCGCGCTCCTGTGCGATTCCCTTCCAGTGGGGTTCGGCGAGCCTCTAATGTCGTCCATCCATCTGGTAGGTGGTCCTGGTCGCCCTTGTGGTCTTTAATCCCTCTTGATCTCCACTCCGGCAGTCTCTTCGTCCATTTATTGTCCTAAATTCTTGCATCAATCAGGTTGGGTTGGGCAGAACTTGTAAAAATTTAGAAAATTTTATTTTATTTTAGTAAAAAAAAAAGTTAGAGTAGGTAACATCCTAAAAAATCGGAAAATAAACTCATCCACCTGAAGACAAAAGCATGAAGCTTGTGTGCTGCCAGTTGCTACAAACAAAGCACCTAAAAATTACGTGCAATACAAAGAGCCATGGAAAGATTGAGCCAAGTTGGAACTGTTGGAACTAAGCTTGAGAGTCAGAAATGAACAGGTGAGACGGAGAATCAAATTCAAATGGGCAGGACACGTGGTTAGAAGCGTACATAACAAGTGGACAACGAACCTCCTAAATAAGAGGCCTCGAGATACAAATAGATGTCAAAATCTCAAGTGACAAAAACGCACATGTCAAAATGGGTAACATTGACAGAATCGCAACTCAACACCGGAAAATCTGATGCCGCCAATTTAAATAGTGTTGAGTTAGGTTTGTTAGGTTGTATTTTCTTTGTTTTGTTTTTGTGTGTTAAAAAAAAAGTTTTTTTTAACACACAAAAACAAAACAAAGAAAATACAACCTAACGAACCTAACCCAACAATATTGAAATTGGCGGCAACAGGTTTTCCGGCGATAAGTTGCGATTCTGGTGTTTCCTACTATGTACCAGCCGGGTGGTTTACACTGGCCTACTATTGGTGGGTTAGGTTCGTTAGGTTGTATTTTTTTTTGTTTTAAGAACGTGATTGGTTGGTAGTCGATACTATAGCGACAAACGTCACTTCCGGCTGGTACATAGTAGGTGTCCCGCGATTCTGTCAATAGTAGGTTACCATTTTGACAGTAGAGATTTTGACAGTTGAGATTTTGTCATTTGAGTTTCTGTCTGGTAACCGATGTCTGTTTGTGTTCCGATGCTGAATAAATAAATAAAAGGACATACAGAGAGTGTTTTATTATAATAGATTATAACATATTACAATACTTCTGTACAGAGTCAACTAATACACAATAATAATATTATAATGGGTTAACACGAGCACTGACTGTGGTGCGTGTATTGTCGTCAATGGAGGAGGTAAACCAGTTCTTGTTGTCTTGTGTTATGTTGTGTTGTGTTGTGATCTTCACTTGTAATATATGACCGCAACATTCAGGGCAATTCAACACCACACTTTTTTTTTCTATATATGCAGTCTTTTTAATTAAACTATAAGCTAACAAGCCTAATTTTTGGCACTCTGAAGACAGCTTTCTTACTTATTCTTAACAAACTGAGTTACCCGTGCTTCACATCGGCAAATTTGACAAACCAACCCTGCATACTTTATAGGATTGAGCTGGACAAAATTTGACTTAAGATCTGAATTTCTTTTCCAACGCCCTTTCATACCATACCACACACGACCCCACACAACCCTTGTATCCCCTCATCATTATGGCATCTCCTAGGAAAAGTTTTTTCTCCAACCGGCGACGTTAGTATAATATCGCAAATGTTATTATAAATTTTCGCAGCAATCCGTCGGTAAACGCAGGAGTTATGCGAACACTTACAAAAATCCGACTCTATTTTATATAATAGATCTTGTGTTAAATTTAAACCCTTTTTAAGGTATTTAACCACTCGATTTTTTTTAAATATGGTTCTACTTTTATAAAGAAAAAAGAGGCTATTTGTGAACTAGGATGTAACCTACAACAAGAAAACCTGCAACAACTAGAAAAGAAAAGGCAGACATCAAAATCTATGAATAGTGAGGTTCTTGTGGCTTATACACAATACAGCTATAACAGCAGTCAAGTTAGTTCTGAATATAATATGTACTAGTATTTTTAAAACTTTTTATGTGAAAAGCACTAATTAAATTTATACACTACTACTAGGTCTGTCGGTACTACAACAAGAATGTTCCAAAACCCAAAAGACTATACTTACTTACTTACTTTCCGTGAACGGAAGCCAATCAAATTTTGTAACTCCAATGTTCGGCCACCCGGACATCCCTGGCATTCGCCGGTAGTGCATCCTCGGGCCTGTATGCCACTCCTGTTTGGAGACATGTAAACAGGTGAATGTGATCCTGTACAGCAACACACTCACACGTGTCTTCCTCTCTGTAGCGCCATTTTCTGAGGTCACTGTAACAACAACAAAAAAACCAAAAGACTATGATTTTCACTTTGACTCCTTAGCATTTGGAAAACCAAAAAGTGACATTCATAGCAAACTGTCAAAATCTTTGTCAACTGTGGGTGAAAAAAAACGTCCGCAATCCTGGGATTTAAATTTTCTGTGGACAGTTTTGTATGTATTAATATTGTTATTAATACCTATAGAAGAATGCTACATTATCCGAGTTGTACGAGTACATACAATCATTTCTGCTCTCATGTGTTATATACCTAATGGTAGAATATTGATGTAAGTATACTGTAGATAAATAATATTTCAATAGCTACGAGTATGGTATTGTCTTCTTACTTTGTGATTATGAGTTTGCTGGTGCTGTACTAAACATCATAAAATGTTCCGAAAAAAAAAACTGTTTTTTTTTATTTCTCTTATTGACGTGTCTTGTCGAGTCCCCTTGACGTTGACAATCACTTGGGAGAAGGCCTCTCTGTCCCGGGCAGTGCAAAACAGCTCTCTTACAGTTCTGACTCCGCTCCATTGTCGATTGTTTCGAAGCCAGGAAATCTGTTTTCTCCCGACCCCTCTGTAGAGGGCTGTAACCCTTTATTTTCTCCTTCATGAACGGAATAATTTTTGCCTCTAATTCATCATCATCAGCCTTCACTCGTCCGGTGTTGAACATATGCCTCCCTTTCCGATATCCACATTTCCCTTTCCATCGCTAGTCTGTGCCACAATGCCACTGCTATCCTACTACTTTTGTACGTAGCCAGGTTAATTGCAAGGTGATGGCAACCTGACGAATCACAGGGATTCTTCTCACCTTCTTTCCGTACCTTGAATCGACCGCTGTCTTAGTCGAAGACTTGTGGACCGTAGGGAACTGAGGGCCATAATATCGTAGCAATCCAAACAACCCCACCGCCTCTAATAAGATGGCCAAAATACGATGGAGCGGAGCTTGATAGTGTTGAATAGTTCTGTATAATAATTTCAGTTGAAGATACGTAGTACCGCAATGTGTTTTTTTATTTTTTACATGTGCCTAAAATCATATTATCTTGTACTCTTAGCTGTTTTGGTACAATGTTAATCATGTTCATGGGTAGGTTCTTCTTCTTATTCATCAGGCTTCTTCCCTGCACTGCTGGATATAAGCCTCTTCCATCTGTTTCTACTCGTCTCTGTTCTGACCCTTCCGTATCCAGCTTTCTCCAGCGATTTGGACAATGTCGTCATTTACAGCAAAAAGTAAACAAAAACTGAAATGCACACAAAAGTTCATGGAAAGCTTGCAGATGCTTGGTGTTAGTCTCCGAGATAGTTTAAGAAACAAAGAAATGTTTAGTTTGATATAGGGAAATTCCTAGATCACTATGCATTTTGGTATGCCTTCCGAATTAAAGATAGATTCGGAGAACCATGTTCATCTATTAACATTTTGTAGATTCTAACATACACGGAGTAGCCAGGTTAGGTTCATAATTGTCCAATCTAATCCATCATAAGTTTTCAGCCCGCAGCAATGTACATAGTTGCATGATTTTTGAGAATGCAAAACATTCCTACTGAAATATTTCAATAATTTTGAACCAATTCATTATAAAATTTTACAATATTTTTTATGCAAATAAGAATAATTCATTAGTCATTTATTTGACTTATAATACTTAAATATTCCGCCCAAGGCTAAACATTTCAAATATTTTATCATGTTGCCGTCAAAGAGTCAAATTCAGTTATAGATAGAATCGTCATTTTTAAAAAATTATTCGTTCTTCTGTAGGAAGCACCTATGGATGAGTAATTGGTGCAGGCGGTCGGAGCTCGGACTCAGGACGTGCCGGATCTAATCTCGGTACTGTGCTGACGTTCACGAAACAAGCTTTTAGCTAACTGTGAAGTGTGCAGGAAAGTATTTGGGCTTGTGTTAGTACACAACCCCCATATCCTTTTTCATTTTAAAAATCTATATCTCGCTATGTCTAAGTGGCTAAATCATTCGAGTTATCATTATGTCATTTTCAATGTCCGCTCCAATTCGTGTCGTTCTGGGTAATGACGTTGTTTTCTTCCCCGATTTTTGTAAAAAAATTATACCCCTTCCACAACGCTCCCTTGTCACATTTTTTCCGTTTTACCTATCTTTTCGACTAGGAATTTCGACAATCGACGTATTTAGTAGTGTGCATTTATCATTTCTTAAAACGACCATCCCAAACAATGGCGGTAAATGCTGGCAGGTATAAAATGTTCTAATTTGATTAAAATAGTATGTAAATAAATAAATAAATAAATTATCCTCTTCCAGTAGATCGTGAGATAAGGTGAGAGAAAGGTCATAGCAATATGGGAAAATAGTTGAGAAATCCCATGCAGAACCAGTAGTCAGACAGGTATTGTGCCCTCGGGACTCGATCCTGGCTTTACGTAAAACCTACATTAAGAACTAGAATATATACCACATGGACAATATCCTGCCATAATCACTATACTTCTAGAACACATGGTGCCCAAGTTTGGGCCCTTTCTCCTTCTTCTTGCTTCATGCTCTCTCCACTGCTGGACCGATAGCTCGAGATCCGACCGCTAAAAGTACGACGTATCTAATTGATCGAAAGCGGTTTAAATGATACATATAGGGTCATACGTCGTACTATGGTTGCCTATCATTATCTTGCCGCAACCCCCCTGACTCCCTCTCCCTCCCCGAAAAGGTCCCACTTTTCTGTTTTTTGCATTTTTTAGTAATATCTATGCTAAGAGATAGGAGAAAGTATTAAATGACAAAAATAATCCTTACCAAATTCTCTACAATAAATATATCAGAACGATGGAATCCAAGCGCTCAGAGAATTGCATAGAATCTTTTATAAGGATGTGGAAACAAGGCGAACTTTATAGAACCTAGAAAATTGTAGAGGTTAATCGAACATTGCAGAACCTTCTAGAAAGTTGTTGAAATTAATCGAAGATTGCGGAACCTTCTAGAAAGTTGTGACAATGAGTAGATCTTCTGGAAGGTTGTGGAAATGAAACGAGCTTTCTAGAACCATCTGAAAACTTCCGGAGATTTATCGAACATTGTAGAACCTTCTAGAAACTTCTAAGAATGAATGGAATTCGAACCTTCTGGAAGGTGAAACGAACTTTGTAGAACCTTAGGAAAGTTGTGCAGATTAATTGAACATTGCTGGATGTACCCAGTGTACCCTATGCGTGTGTCATACTGTCGATTTACTTCACCGATCAAATTTGCCGTTACAAAGTACGGGTAACTCAGCTAGTAAAAAAAATAATGATAACCACTCAATAGAAAGCAAGATTGATAAACGAAGTCACCAACGAATATGGTGCAACATTCTCGATGCATCTTTATTGAAATGACATCAATCTAAAATACATATCGATTAAGTAAAACATATAAAGTGAAACTATTGGACGATTCATATAATGATGGTGTCATCTCCTTCTAACAAGTAGAAAGTATGTCCAATAAAGTGAAATGAAATCATGAAAAAAAATCCATTCACATTTTTAATAAAAAAAAAAGTAATATCTTCCCACACGATGCATACCGACATGGGATTCAAATCCGGAATTAAATATGTACGAAATGACAATCAATTTAAGAGCTTTTCGTAAAAAAGTCGTCAGTAAAGGATGACTGAAAATAAGAAATCAAATTAATGTTTCATGCATTTTTATAACGGTTCTTAAATTCAAGGTATATTTTAATATCATAGTCGATAACCCTTGATATTGAATACAATATTATTATTACTTACCCACTATATAGGGCTTTCTAGATTAGTGACAGATAGGGGGGGTATCATAAAAAGGGGATATTTTTGTATATTTGATATTCATTCGTCGTTTTATATTGAATGTAACATTTTGCTTCGTGGGTTCATTTTAGGGTTGTTTATTTGTGTGATGTTTTGATGTATTTTGTCATACGTGTAGAATCAAATAGATCATTTTAACAAAAGGTTTTCTAATGTTCCACGACCTTGACCGATCATCGGAATTAAATGGAAAATAAATATAATATGACCATAGGTAGGTAGGTACTTCTCTATATAATTTGTAGGTAACCGATCGATTGGGTCGATTGTTATTCTGTTTGGAACTAAAGAGACATTAGTGTATACAAGATTGCCGGCCAGTGATATATCTATTGTAATCCAGTAAAATAAAAATAAAAACTACTTACATAAAATCATATCGCCTAAGATGGTTGGGACATGTCCAGCGAATGGAGGACAACCGAAAACCGAAGAAGATTCTCAGCACGCGACCGGATGGGAGACGAAATGTGGGGAGACCTAAGCTGAGATGGATGGATGGCGTAGAGAGGGACTTCAGGGCAATTGGTGTGACAAACTGGAAGGTGCGGGCGATGGACCGAATAGAATGGCGAAGAATTCTGGAGGAGGCCAACGCTCACAGTGGGCTGTAGCGCCAGTGATGATGAAAATAAAAAAAAAATATAAGTATATATATTTTTTTAAAAAAGGATCTGTGCTTGCTTACACAAACCCAAATACTTTCTTGCACACCTTGCACTAGGCTAAAAGCCTGTATCGCAAAGTGTGGAATCGTCGGAATGGAAGTGTACATCGCCAGCGCCGAGGTTTGAACCCGGCACCTCCCGCTTGAGAGACTGCCGCGAATTGTAATATTATAAAAGTACCTACACAAAAACAACGAATAATCTCAATTATTGACGTTATAACAGGAGTGGTTGGTAGCCATGATGCCTGATTGGGAATGACTTTGACGAAAGCAGTTCGATTCCTGCTGCCGACCTACATTATACTATCACAACACTTTGGATTGTATAAATAATATGCATTTGGATTTTTATATAATTATCTCAGATTCGTTTAATAATAATCAAAGTTTGCGTATTTGATTTTTGGTGATGACAGCGGCGGAGATTCTGGAACCTTTTAGGTTATGCCCTAGATTTTAAAGCCTTATTATCAGCACAAAAAATATTTAACTTCGTGACTTTCGGGAAACAAGTTCTGTCTTTCGAAAAAAAAAAGATCGGAGGTGTTTTTCAAATTTTCTTTGAGATATCTATTCAAGATATAAAAAAATCTTGTACCGTTATTCCCTAGGTAAAGGTTCACTGTATCTGCTCTATTTTTTCCAAAGCATATTTTGTAACGGTTGTCGAGATCTATAAGGTCTCTCTAAATTTTTGAAATGTCAGTATGCGTACTCTTAAAAATCATTCAAATATTATTAATATTTTTTTTAAATATGCCGCCTCAATATACTTATATAGAGTTCAATTTGTTGTAGTTCATCATTATATGGTCCATATTGTCCACAAGCTAAGATCAAATATACTAAGGTCAACTATAAGTATCTAATAAAACAAAATAATATGAGAAGGTTGCAAATAATGGATTGCGGGTGTCGAGTTTAGTGGAGTGGGTGGTTTAGGAATCCACCCCTCAGAGACAAGCCAGGGACGCCGCAAGGTCGAGACGCAGACGGGCAAAAGGGCGCAAACCCTATCCCCGTTCACTTAGGTGTATCTGTAGTCTGTTAATACTTAGTAGCAGAGTTAGATAACCTACGGCTATTGAGACATTTATTGCTTTGTATTACTAAAAACGACCCACACAATTCACTTTTTAATCTCCTCTCTTTTTAATCTGAATATCTCCACAATGTTTCATTAAACTTAGGTACATACCTACTTAATTAATTATTAATTAAAATTGCAGAGCACCCTAGAAGTAAATACCACGAAATACATACTTTGTTTCATATTATACCTTTATTTATTTAAGTATTTATTTATTTATTAGATTATATACGGCCAAAAGCCTTTTAAATAAATTTTATCAATAAGGTCAATTAAAAAAATACGTATACAAATAACACACTTAATACTATACAACCCAGGAAAAAAAGTTAAACGAAAAAAATCAATATATCAAATAGGTAAATGAAACAAAATATCATTCCATACACTTAATAAAAAACATAACAAATTCTGAACCTACAATGAACTTCCCCCCAAGAACCTTCGGTCAAAATAATCTACATTTTATATACTTTGTCCTTTCAAGTTCCTCAAGGGAATGCAGGATGGTCACAACGCCCCACAACTCGAGGAATTTTGTGGTATGTATTGAAGGAATATGTGAGTAGAAGACCTCCCGAATACATAGGTAACAGGGCACAGTCATTGGTTGCCCCTGGTAGTAGATCCCGAGGAAGACCCAAGCGGAGGTGGCGCGAGGTTGTGAAGCAAGACATGAGAGACTGCGGAGCTTCCCCGGAGGACGCACAGAATAGAGCCGAGTGGCGGCGAAAGACAAAAATGGCAGACCCCACCATCATGTGGGATTAATAATTGCCCAGGGAGAGAGAGAGAGAGAGTATTGAAGGAAAATTCCGCGGGCTTTTCAGGTCCTCCACATCCCCGGGTAGCTCAGGTGCATTAATAGCGACCTCTTTACCCGCACTTCTAGGCAAATCTTATTAAGAGGTGGGCCCTTTTAAACAGTGGCGTAACTAGCATTAGTGCCGCCCGGGGCGGACCCTGAAAATGCCGCCCCCTAAAGTACCTATACAAGTACATGTGTACCTAGGGGTGTATGTAGCTTTGAAGCTAAGCGAGAGCAACTAAAATTTTAATTTAGACGTGGCACAATAAATCATATAAATAGCGCCGCAGGCGAAATTTTTTCACAAATCTGAATGAAAATGAAGACCGTGTTGTAGTTTTGTTTACTTTTTTTAAATAAAAACATAAAATATACAAGTACGTTTAACAAGGTAACGTTTAAAAATGACAAAAAAGAGCGTCGCAGGCAATTTTTTTTAGACAAATGTGTGAATTGATGAACTTGGCTATCTTTCTATAGTAGGTACTTAACACGTATGGTTACAGGTATTGTATATACGGGAAGCGACTATGCAAGAAGTAACCAAATTTTAGTAATAATAAGATATCCTAAATCTAGCTTACTTATCATGAAATAAAATAAAACTTAGGCAACTAACACACAAACAAGTTTTGTTAGCGCCGCAGGCAAATTTTTTTTACGAAATTTTATAAAATTTAACATATTTTCATAATAATTAAAGAAAATACAGAGTTTTTTTTTTAATTTGTGTTTTATCAAGATGTTTTTTATATGTTGATCCATTTTGCCGCCCCCTGAAATGCGCCGCCCGGGGCGGACCGCCCCCCCCGCCCCACCCTAGTTACGCCACTGCTTTTAAAGGGTTGTGTGGGTATATTACCACTTGCACATAATAATATACAAGTAGATAATCTCTGATCTAATAAACGAGATGTACCTGCAGTGAAATACTCGTAGAGTATATTCGGGCGACCCCGCGCGTCATTTCGGAAACCCTGTATCTAGTACGAAAAAGAACACTCAATCTTGAAATTTTAACTCTGTAGTGTGTAGTAAGTCGTGGAATAATGCTATGGACGGAAAGGTTTTCGATTCCTAGATAACTTTGCGAAATCGAAATGAATATTTTTGTGTGGGGCAATCTTTTATTTTCATTAGCAATTGTTGTCAAGTTCATACATACATGCTTATATTAATTAGTAGTCTCAGTTCGAGTACCTAACACCTTCTCCTAAAAATGTAGTTTGGTCCGCATCTCGACATTATCGATGTAAAATGCAATTCTTTTGCACTGCACAACACAAACAGTTTGCTTTATTGTAGAATATCATGAGGGTGTGTTCAGGGTTAAGTGTTAAAGAGAGCGATAGTGCAATGAGATAAATAAAAAAATAAAATAAAAAAATCTTTATTGAAAAGAAAACATATCTTCCAAATGGCGGGTTTATTGCCGTAGGCAATATCTGCCAACCAACCACTTGTGACATTAATTTGATGTACACATTACATACAGGTGTATGAAAAATAAGAAAAATATAAATAAATATAAAAATAATAATAATATATAGAATACTTATACATACATAAAAATACATATATAAATGTGGATGGGATGAAGGACAAGGAAGGAACCACGGGATTGTCAGTTAGATGGATTATTTAAGGAAAGGTAATGATGCCTCAGTTTACTTTTGAAAGAGAGAATAGTTGGAGCTAGTCTGATAGGAAGTGGAAGGTTATTCCATAGTCTAGCCGCGTGTGTAGTGAAAGAAGAAGTGAAGAAAGATGTGTGATGTGAGGGTATGGTTAACAAACGGCGTCCACTTGAACGTAGAGATAAGCCATGAGATGCCAGGGGTGTGAAGTTGGACTTAAGGTAATTAGGTGAAGCAGGATTATTCAGAACATTGAAAAGAAGAGAGAGAATATGGAGATGACGACGCTGAGATCGCCTAGTGAAATTAATTTTTTTTAATAAAAAAAAGGATCTGGGCTTGATGTAAACAAACGACCAAATACTTTTCTGTACAATTCTAGTAAGCCAAAAGCTTGTGTTGTGAAGTGCAGAATATACATCATCAGCGCCGAGACTGAATCTCGGCACCTCCAGCTCGGGAGATCGACGATGCTCCAACCATGATGTATACCAATCATGTAAATTAGTTTCTTTCTCCTAAATATTGTAAAATAATTAAATATTTTCAGCCAAAACTTATCAATGTTCTTCACAGTTGTGAAATTCAGAACATCGTCAACAATGAGATTCATAGCTTCCAGGCCATTTCATTCGATGGAGAGTAGTCGAATCAATTGAGCTATTTATATTGAATTCAAGATACACCGAGAAGAACAAATTCTAAATAGATAAATGAATACTACGTTAAAGAGAATAAGCTTTGAGGTTGTACCTAGGTGTCGGGCGTTGCACTTAGTGACTGTTAGTAAAGCATGTAATAAGTAAAGTTACCATAGCTCTACGTAAAGGCTCTCTCTCTCAAGTTGCATACTAGGGAAGCATTACTTCTAGCGAGTGTGGTATACCTAATATACCTACATTATATAGCAGTGCTCCTCAAAGTGGTGGTCCGCGGACCGGTCTCTCTCATGCAGTCACCGGTCCGCAAAAGAAACGTGCTGATTACATACGAGGGGAGTTCAAAGTATTCTCGGTATGGCAACTTTTTTGTTAGCAATGGGGGTATTTTTTTCTATGGTTCTGTTATGGCACTTTCTAAGGTGAAAATTTGAAAATTTCATCGGTTTACCATCATTAGTTTTGTCACAATCGTGTTTTAAGTGCAACAAAATGTCTTGACGCGAAAATGCTTACCAAAATCGAACACCGCGCCGTTATTAAATTCTTGACGAAACAAGGAAAAACTCAAAAAAAACTTCCACGAAGAGATGGTAGCCGTTTATAAGGATTCTGCTCCTTCGTTGTCTACCATTCAATAGTGGTCAAGTGAATTTGAAAGGGGCAGAGAAAGGATTGAAGATGACCCTGTTCCTGTTTCTGCCACTACGGAAGAAAACATGAAAAAGTCGAGAAACTTGTACTCGAAGATGCTCAAATAAAAATCAATTCATTAGCAGAGATGACCAAGCTATATTTTGGTACCATACACTCAATACTTCATGACTTTTTAAACCTCTCAAAACTCAGTGCAAGATGGGTGCCACGAATGCTCTCACCACCGCAGAAACAAAAACAGTTGTTACATTTGTGATGTTTTATATTCCTGTTTATTGAGGCTAAATACAACTTGTATAATAAAAACAACTTAAATTTATTAAACATTCATAAAAAATCGATAATATCTGCTATCATTAAATGGCAAAGTTGTTGGTGCACAACGCCATCCTGGTACCAACACTGATGTATGCAAGTGAGACATGGACATGGCTGAAGAAGGATGAATCAAGTATAAATGCGGTCGAGATGAGATCGTTAAGAAGAATGTGTGGAAAAACATTGAGAGATAGAATAAGGAACGAAATGATTAGAGAGTTGAGTGACTGTAAAAAGGATGTTGTGAATAAAATGAAAGTGAACAAGTTGAGATGGTTGGGTCATGTGGAAAGAATGAACGATGAAAGAATAACGAAGAAAATTTACCTGGGTGAAAGAGGAGGTGTAAGGAAACGCGGCCGTCCGAGAACCAGCTGGCTGGACCATGTCGACCAGATACTCAAGGACGGACGTGTTTTGAGTAAAAGTAACCGGAGAGTATGTATGAGGAACTGCATGAATGTGACGGAAGCCCGAAGTGTGTGTCAGGATAGGAAAGTCTGGCGATCCGTTCTCTCTGGCTACCCCGCAAGGGAGGTGGCGTGAGGGTATTGAATAGAATAGAATAGAATTGAATGGTATCATATATAGACACCCAGCTATTGAGGAAAAGCATTTAAACAAATTTTAATACATATTTGAGATAAACAAAAAATAATTAATAAAAAAAAGGTACCGGTCCCCGGCATAATAGAACAATTACAGCCGGTCCGTCACACTGAACAGTTTGAAGAGCAGTGTGTTATGCAGCACTTAGATACTATATAAACTGTGTATCTGCTAGCTGACTACAAACAGCAAACATACGAGTACTATATCTCCTTACACTATTGTCTTAAATGAGAGTTCAACTAATCATAGTATTTGATAAAGAAGGGCGTTGCAATCGCTACTCCCTATTGAAATATTGTGTACGGAAACGTACATAAAGGATTTATGCTGGATTTTACCAACTTTCTAGGCGAGGAAGAGTGGAGATAGGAGCCACCTAGCACAAATTATGTACCCAAGAAGTTGGTGAAATCCAGTTTTTGACTAATTAGACTAATACATTCTAAAACCTTGTGTCTTGAAATGCAGAAAACATCGCCAGGACTTTAAAATTTGAGAACTCATGTTTGTAAAAACCCACGTTCGTCGCTCATTCCAAGTTAGCCAACCAAATAAATAAATAAATAAAAATACATCCACCAGAATCACAGGAGCAGTAGATCCATTTTCTTGTATCGTAAATGATCGAAGTAGGTGTATGTAGTTTATTTTTTAAATAAAAATACATATGTGTCGCACAGTCAGTAGAAAGATTCTGCTCAAGATAATTATCGTATCACTTCGAAGACATTTAGTCTATATTTGCATCGTGTGACACGTAAAGTTTGTGGTCGTATGAATTCAACTATTTTTGCAAATCTCTTTGCACTATTTGTATGATAATATCATACAGCACTTAAGTAGTGTTCTCGCCAATATCATAATTGTCTACTGGTTAATTTTTTTAACATGCGTGGAAATATCATTTCAGGTAGGTATGTATTTGATTTGCATGTGACAATACTGATTATGTCGCTGTCATTTCAGTTTTGATGATAATGTTATTACGCCTGTCATTTTACAGGACTTAGAAGAAAAAGCACAAATCTTCATATAAATGAAATCGTTTCGGATGTTTTAATCTGTGTGACTGGGTGTGACTGTGTTTCTTTTCATTTTTTCTTTCTTTTTTATTTTGTATCTTTGTTCCTTTTTCATTTTTTTTTTGTTTTACTTTGTACTTTTAGTGGGATTGACCCAAATACAGGTTATACCTAGTTGGGCAATCCCGGTGATGTACTGTGTATATTTTATTTGTAAATAAATAAATAAACAGTAGATAAAATATCCTTTGATATTTAAAAAAATGTTTTGTTAATTAATTTTAATGTCAGTCAATGAAAAGGTTATAGAGGCTTTTGAAATGTGGCTTCACCGGAGAATGCTCAAGATTTCATGGACTGATATGATCACCAACACAGAGATTCTCAGACGAGCTAGAACAGACAGAGAACTGCTTTCAATAATTAAAAAATTTTAATTAGAAATAATTAGAAATTATTAGAAAATTTCATATCTGGGCCACGTGCTAAGAGGGGAGAAGTACCTTTTGCTCCAGTTAATATTAAAGTGTAAGATAGAGGGACGACGAGGAGCTGGTAGGAGGCAGACGTCCTGGCTGCGAAACGTAAGAGAATGGACCGGAATTAGAAGTGTGTGGAGGAGCTATTCCGGGCAGCCCAGGATAGAGATACTTTCGCTTGAGTAATCGCCAACCTCGGGGAGACCTGATACGGCACGAACAGAAGAAGTCAATCAAATATCGATACCTACATGACAAAATGTGTATTGTTATGTCCACACGTTATATAGGGTTATTTATTCCATTATATGTATGTTTGGTGCTAAGTAGGCACCTAACTGTTAGGTATACAGACGCTAGGCAGGAATATTAGGTATTATATTATTGTATCCCATATTATATGGAGGCACCATACATCCTCACTTACCCTGTTGTACTTCGGATTGTATTTGTTTATGTGTATTGTGTATATTGCTGATGTGTTGAACGTATCTCCGTATTCGCGAATATGCGTATTTGATAACTTAGACTGTGGAAATGAAAAGGCCAAGAAATTCGTAGATTCTTCTTCTTCTTCCGCAGCCACTCAGGTCCATTGGCTTTGGTCCTCCACAGCTCCCTGTCTTGGGCACACTGCATCCATCCACCACCGGCACATTTCCTAATATCATCAGACCACTTTGCCTGGGGTCTCCCAACGCTTCTTCGGCTTGTTTTTGGCCGCCATTTTATTATCTTCTTGGTCCATCGGGAGTCTTGGCACCTGGCAATATGCTCAGCCCAGCTCCATTTAAGGCTAGCGACCCTTTCCGCCACATCGGTTACTTTTGGTTTTCTCTCTGATACGAACATTTGGTCCCTGTCCCTTAAAGAAATGCCCAGCACCTTCCTCTCCACAGCTCTCTGTGTCACTAACAGCTCGTAAAATTCGTAGATTATTTTTAATTTACTATTTATTTAACTTCACTCAGCGTTGTCTTTTTTGTTGTGTCCAAATCTTATAATATAATTTCATCTAATTTCCAGACTAGCTACAGCTCTGAAACTTTCACTAATTGTGCACACAATAGGTGTTAGATTTTGTACCACATTGGATCAGCCTTCTTCAGGGACAAAAAATATGAATTTGTGAATTGTGGTGGTAGGCGCCATCGGAATAAAGGAACCCGAGAACCCCGGGAGGGCGTACTTGGATCGTTTGTAAGACCGCAAAAAAACCAATCTAGGATGGTGAAGTCACAAAATATTGTTATTTTTTTTCCATTACTTATTTTTACTCTGATGTGTACAGCCTCTGGATGGTCATTGCAGGCCTGCCCCGACGTCTGTTGCCTACAGGGCGATATTGGAGACAGCTGTTGTTGATAAGCACCAGGCTGGAATGACATGGGAACAGACAACGCAGTGGTCCAGGACAGAAAAGCCTGGAAAAACTGGATGACGACCACATACTCCACATAGGGAGCGGATGTAGATATGTATGTATGCATGTATTTTTACTTGTTCTCTACATAATCAAACCGTTTATTCGGAAGACTTTCATCCACTGAAGAGTGTATTGTATTATAGTCACTAGTCAAGGAATCCGCAATGCACACTAAGTGATACTGTTTCCATTAATACACAACAACCATCTGGATATCACAGGAATCCACGTCTTATGCTATTCTCTCCTAAGGATTACAATTGACTGGACTACTAACAGCTCCCAATGTATATTGTATAATATGTTTGTAGTAAGGTTCTGTCGGAATAATAGTAATAATATGCACTGGATGATGGTATATGTAAGTACAATATGTATGTATGAGAGACCAGTGGCGAGTGAAGGGGCGAGGGAAGGAAAACCATCTGAAATCGAAACATCTATCACAATTCTCGAGTATAACAGTTTTATATCTCATTCCTAGCTCTAACTACTAACAAGTTTTCTATAATAATTTGTATATTAATTACGATAGCAAAAATCAGTGAAGTTAAAAGTTTTGCTATTAGATACGAGTATTCTACTTCGGTGTGAATGGAATGATTTGTCCAAGCAGCACTTTCCACTATTGTCTGTGAAAGTTCTGGAACTGTTTGAACAGACTCTTTTTTTTAAATAAATCTGGGCTTATCGAAATAAATCCAAGTCGTGAAGTGGAGTATGTCGGCATCGGGGATCGAACTCGCACCCACTGGATTAACACTCGAGCGCGTTCCAACCAGGCTACCGACCACCAGTTATACGAGAATAAGCGATCCACTTCACGACACAAGATTTTCGACCTTACTGTGAAGTGTACAAAGGTGTATTTGGGTTTACTTCGATAAACACAGACACAGATTCATTTTTTAAAAACGTAAAAGGTGTCTGTCGCCGTAAGGAATTATTTGTCTGCTTCTTGTCCATTCACACTTGACTCAGTAAGGTTCGCCTCTGGTGGAGTAGTGTAATGTTATATTATGAATTTGTATGTAGCTTGTATGAAGTAGGTTCCTTAGCCTGGATGAAGTAGCTTCATGATAGTAATGGATTCTGATACATATGAGTATACCTAACCTAGTAGTGCCGATCAGGAATCTTAATCTATTAGTGTTGTGCATTATTTCCAACGTGAATACCTGAATTCCTTTGTACAACAGAACATTTTATCATAACATTGGTCGGGAATTGTCTACTTCTACTACTACTACACCCTCACGCCACCTCCCTTGCGGGCTGGGCAGAGAGAACGGATCGCCAGACTTTCCTTTCCTGATACACACTTCGGGCTACCGTCACATTCATGCTAATTCCTCATACAAATTCTACGATTACTTTCAGTCAAAACACGACCGTCCTTGAGGATCTGGTCAACATGGTCCAGCCATGTGGTTCTTGGACGGCCGCGTTTTCTTACACTTTCACCAAGGTAAATTTTCTTTGTAATCCTTTCATCGGTCATTCTCTCCACATGTCCCAACCATCTCAACTTGTTCACTTTCATTTTAATCACAATATCCTTTTTACATTCACTCAACTCTCTAATCACTTCCTTTCTTATTGTATCTCTCAACGTTTTTCCATACATTTTTCTCAACGATCTCATCTCGACAGAATTGTCTACTTCTACAAAATGCTGAAAAAATGAGTACCTATGGTTGGCTCAGTTGGTTCGGGCGCTGACTTCTAATCCGGAGGTGGTGAGCTCTAATCTAAGCGCTGACGATGTGTTATGCACTAAACGACACAGGCTTTTTGCTTACTTTGTACAGGAAAGTATTTGGGTTTGTATACAAGAAGAAGAAGACTTAAATAATAAATAAAGTTGAATGTGCCAGTGACTGTCCCTTATAAAAAGAAACGCAGAAAAATTCAAATGAACACAGCGATCCATGAACGATCCATATTTGGTATAAGTCTAAGACACAGAATAAGAAATGAGGAAATCAGGAACAGAACCAGAGTAGCAGGCATCATGGACCGCGTAGCAGGACTGAAATGGCTATGGGCGGGACACGTTGCAAAACTGACCCCATAAAATGGACCCCACAAGATGGACCCCAAAAATATTAAGATGGAGACCATGGGAAAATAAGAGAGGCATCGGAAGACCCCAAAAGAGGTCCGAAGACATAGCCGCTGTGGGTGGTAAAAATTGGCTGCAAGCAGCAACCGACGGAAATAAATAGGAGGATAGGACAGAGGGCTGAAGAAGAAGGTAGAATAAGATAAGTTTATCTTAGCGGATTTGGATGCAGATCGAAGAGTATAGATACGTTAAAATCACGTGGTTTTAGGGAAAATGATAGAGGTAAATATAAAATTCTCAGTGGCTATAATACTCATATAAATCAACAGCATGATAGGTTGATGAGTTATATAAAAGGTTGCGCGACCTCACGCCTTTATTCATTTAAAAAATTTAAATGAACATAAATTGATGAGTTTGTCTGAGGTTATTACCCGATACGAGGGTACGTACCTACCTTACCTGATGCATGATCTTCAACTTGTGGAACAACACGACGTTTTATAATTATTTATTAGATAACCTTTTAAATCATTTTATTATAGAATTGTTATGTAGAGAGAATTTCGTTCTTAGTTTATTTTCAAGACGATTCCACGACAAAATGTCCAAGACAATAGTTCCAAACGATAAAATGTCCAACGACAAAATGTCCAAGACAAAAAGTCCAAACGATAAAATGTCCAACGACAAAATGTCTAACGACAAAAGGTCTAAACGATAAAATGTCCAACAACAAAAGGTCCAAACGATAAAATGTCCAAACGACAAAATTTCCAAAGGACAAAATGTCCAACGACAAAACGTTCAACAAAAAATGGCCAACATTTTTGCCATTTTTTGTTGAACGTTTTGTCGTTAGTGTCATGCTCACGCCGCATCCCTTGCGTGGTAGACAGATGGTGCAGATCTTAGACAGAATTTTAATTTCAGTAGACGTTGATAGACTCAGCACAGTTTAATGACTTATTAAATATTTAATTCTAAATAAGTAAGTTTAATGATATCACTAGATGAAGCCCAATATTTTTAAAGCAACCCATAACTGCCACTATTTTAGGCCTTTAAACACATTGTACTATTTAAAATGTTTGAAACAATAAAAAGAAAAAAAAATAGTAAGTAGTAAGTCCAGTTACTTTTCGAACAAAAATGAGTGTGTTTTTAATTTATTTACTACGAAATAATTTAAAAAAAGAAGGTCTTATATTAGTTAGTACGCACTTCATTGGAAGTTGTAAGTAAGTAGGTATATTAATATAAATATAATATACAGACAAAAGCTCTCGAAGATGCTCCGAGATGGTTTCTTGGGAAAGATACCGACCTGATTGTGAGGAGATACTCGGAAGATGATGCCTACCTACCTTAGCCTGGACGCGATCATTATAATTCCAAAGACAGGGTTGCCTCTAACTACAACACAATATCCGTTACGGTACGCATTGGAATCGTTCAATAAATAGTATGTACTCGTACCCGTACCTACTGACTGAACAAGGAAATGCTATTTTGTAGATATCTGTCGCGACATACAATCTTATACGGCTTTTTAGGCCATTAGTACAAAGCATATCACAAAAAAAAAACAAAATAGTCACACAATTGTGCATTACATAATATAAATCAATAACTACAAATTTAAGATAACCGCTTGTAAAAGATTAATAACAATATAAGTACTAAAAAGAACATCAGTTATAAAACATTTTCAACATATTTCAAAGCAAACAAACAATTTTTTTTGTCAAATTGCGTCCAATGCATCATAATGTATTTTTGATGCACTGGACGCAAAAATATATTTTTTATTTCCCAGTTCCCGCAGAGTTAGGATATACTGGGATAGTAAAATAAAGAACGACTAACGAAAATATGAAGAATTGGATGAGACCGGATCCCTGACTGAAGAAACCGATAATGTTCTTAATAACTTAAGAATTAGTTGCCAACACAATATGTATTAATTTGCATAAGTTTAAAGTAGCCTTAAAGACCCACTTATTAAAATCACGTTATTCTATACATCAAACATCTCAATAATTGGTAGGTAGTATGCATCAGTTTTTAGGTTAGTTCAGCACACTTGAGGTGATAATTTGCGAAAACTGCGCTTTCTATGAATCATTAAACAGCTATTACTATTAGTGAAGAGGATAAGAAGACACTATTTATACTGTATATTGTATATTTCTCACTGTTTATACTGTATATTTCTCCATTGTGGCAACCTTGTTTGTGAGTCGAACAGATCAAACAAATAACGTGAGGGAGAGAAATCTTAACACGACCTCAATTATATCGAACCTGGGACTGTGTTGTCACAATACCTGTATACAAATACACACAATCCCATACAAAGATACATACATCAGTATACATTACTATAATATTATAATAATAGGTATGATAATATGCGATCGTTGCTGAGAAGAATGTGTGGTTAAACCTAACTCTACCAACGTATGTGGAACATTGTACGTATGTTATGATTCGTAACAAACCCATAACAATATCTTCTTCTTCTTGTTGTTCTTAATATAGGCCTTGTGGCCTGTTATGAAGATGGATTAGCCTCCTGTGATGTCGACTCCCAACTGTCAATCCATCTCTTTGGTGGTCTGCCTGGGAGTCGTCTGCCCTGGGGTTGGCCATGCAATGCAACGTGAGGGAGTCTGGATGGCTCCATTCTCCACACATACGCATACAATTGTCTTCTCCGTTGCCTCCCCCACCTAACGACATTTTCGATCTCGCATATTTCTCTTATTCTGCTTGGCTATGTACCACGATTGTATTGATATCTTATTTGATTGTTTGTATTGTAAATTTTCCAAAGGCTTGAAGCCGTTTAAATAATAAATAAATTTCTTATTCTATCTCGAAGGCTCTTACCAGATATACTCCTGAGAGTCTTCATTTCCGACACTCTTAGCGCAAAACAATATGAAACATTAATTTATATAGATGGACTTACCTACTTCTTTTTCTTTTTCTGTTTGCCTTCGATCAGTTTTCCGCTGCTAGATTTATGCCTCCTCCATTTCTTCCATTCGTCTGAGGAGTGGACGCAACCCAACATTATCGCAGCAGATTGTGTTAAAAGAATCGAAAAATTGGTTAATTGTGAAACAATTTCGAGCATATTCCTAAATTTACACGTTTGGAACGGGTAAACGTTGCCCTGGCCGTAAAATGATCACTTAAGCCGGCCAATACTGACTCGAAAGCACCGGAACACCCATCCCGCTTCCTCCCTTTTGGGAGTTCTGTTCAGAAAAAAATTAAAACGTAATATAGGTATCTATTTTTTTTACGCGGAGGCATGACTTTACCAACACACTTCTCAGTATTATCAGCCAGAAGAGTCTACATATTATCATGATTGACATATAAACTCATCAGCCTAATACTGGGAAAAATTCACCTATCCAGATATCACGGATATATCACAGGATTAGGCTTAACGCTGGACCTCGAACGCAAGCATTGTGCCTGAAATATCAGTATTTAGAAATCGTCTTACAATATTGCAAGTATGAATAATGACCGGTAAATCTAATTTTTTTAAATTATTCATTAGCGATTTTAGTATTAAGTGTGCGATGTTTCTAGGTATACTTTTATTACAACACCTACATATAAGATTATAGAATAAGCATGGATTGAGGATATAGGATACAGTATTGGTATATAGATAGTAGTTTATAAATAATGCAAGAGGTATAAAATGATATATACGTATATTTATTACGGGAATACTGCTTTATGTATGTGAAATTTATTCCTTTCAATATATCTCTCGCATCCCTTATAGTCCATTCTACCCTTGTCTCCGGGATATTGAGGGAGGGTTAGGTAGAAAAAAAGAACGCGCGACATCATTGATTTTTAGTTTAAGTCCCCGAATGAAGAGAATAATAATATATTAGGTATCCATATAACTAAAAACAAAGAAATAGGAAATACATAACAAAAAAAGAGTAGCTACAGACAAAAAAGCATGACTTGCTTTTATAATTATTGTAACCTTAAGCTAGACAAAACAGACTTTCGATCGGAATTTCTTTTTCAGCCCCTTTTATACGATACTACACATGATCCCACACGACCCTAGGATTTCCTCAAACCACCGTAGATTGTAATATTTGGAGACAACAACGCCAAGTAAAATTGAATAAAAGCGCCTAAGAAACTGGGCACACGAATAAAACTAGTTTGCACACAATTTGTGTGGAGTGTCCTGATTCCTGACTATCTGAAAGAGATAAAAATGGACTGGAAGCTTTTGAGATGTGGTCATATAGGATAATTTTAGGAATGTCTTGGGGGGATCACATAACGAACGAAGATGTTATCAACGAAATCAAAGGAGAAAGACACCTGCTCAGTGCAATAGCAATAGCAGAAAGACGTGCCAGATGGATCGGCCACATACAAGAGGGTCTCGTATTTGAATTGAAGGAATGAACCAGAGGGGACAAACTACAGAGGACGACCAAGGAAAGAATACCTGGACAATCTGTGCCGGGATATGGGTTTCGACTCATATAAAGAGTTGTAAAGAACCACACAGTACAGGGATTTAACTTGGATAATTTATATGATTGCCCAATGCACAACCTTCAAACTTTTTCCTTTGAGGGATGTGATATACTTCTTTTGACCATACGATAACTAAATAAATAGTACAGGGATGAGTAGACATGAGGCTTTGCTGCAAACCAATCGTAACGATTGAAACTGGAGAAGAAGAGGAACCGAACGTAAAATTTATGATATTTCAATCAAAGGTTTTGTCATATATGCAGATGTTGTTCACTTAAAGAATAAATATGAATAGAAAATCATTGCATGTTGCGGGTATATATTGTAGGTAGAACCATATATCTATCTATTACCGCTCTATATACCTACTAGTAGTATAATATTTATTCGCAAACCAATATTACACTTGATAATAATTCAATCGCCGAAATCATTGGATGATCACTTTGGTTCCACCGAATACCCATTAATAATAATAGTAATAACATAGAAATATTGTTACAGGGGATGATTCACAACCTCAAGGGATGAAATACAATTTGTCAGGGCTGGGTCAACAAACTGAAAAGAAAAAATCACAACTACAAACAAAACTTTGTGAAGCACTTTCAATTTTGAATTTGAACAAACAGGCGTAACAGCAAGAAGTTTACAACAATGTCCAGGAAAAGGAAAAATGTCAACTTAACTAATTGAAAGGTAAAATAAAATTAGAAATATAACACCACCTAGCTACCGAAATTATTTCACAATATTGAGGTTTGAAAAATATTGTAAATTTTATAAACGACGACGCTTATTGTTTTTTTACAACATATGGACAGCCATATTTACAACTATTATTATAGACTAGTGGGTACCTACCCGTGACAAATTCACGGAGGCTTTGTTAAATATGTTTTTGTGTAACCACTATTATTACTCCACCCTTCAAAGTTCCTCGAGTAAACACAGGAAGATCACAAGGCTCCGCCTTTTCCCCGTCTCTCCAATATCGTCATGAAAGTCGTAAAACCAGATTCATATTGTCGACTTTTTTAGTTGGCACCCACCCCTGAAAGCCACAAAACTCCTCTTACATGTGTACCTACATACATAGGTACTTTACACGTCATATAGAAGGTGGGTACTTTAAATAGTTCGATTTGCAATATTTACGTGTATAGGTACGTACCATATAGTATGTATGAGAATTCGATTTTCATTTTCTGTCACGCTGTATAAAATGGTACTTACTTGATTATTTCCACGAAAGAAATATTTCAAAACTATTTCCATTCATAATTTCATTAGTAAGTACCTTCAATTCTTTTCAAACTTTTTCAAATTTATTTACTTCTTTGAATGAGAGTTCGACGAAAATTTCTAGCTTCCAACGAAGGCGTCGCTGCTTTAAATTTACATACATATTCATCGAACTTGCAAAATTTTCCAATGGGCAAGCGTTACATACCTACATGACTTGGATAATACGAGTATTATGTAATGGAATTATTCTTCATAAAATTTTAAGCCACGAAGTGCCATTTTCCTGATATTAATTTCGTTCTTAAAAAAAACGAAGGTATTCTGCGGAAGTCGAAACACCAGAGCTCGGTGAAACAGAGAAACATAATACTCGCAGTATAAAGGCCAAAAACCCCAAATCACCCTGCCTTCAACACATAAAATTTAATTCATTTATTCAGGTTTGGGAAAATGTAATCTACGAGTATATTATGAACATTGGGTAAGTTATTCTTTGAAGATTTTTACAAAATACCCAACCCTGTCCATTTCAAATTATTGAATTTTATATACTGTAGCCCTTCTGTATCTGTAAATCTATTTCTACAGTACGTATTTCTGATGATGCATATTGACACCATCAATTTTCCCCTTCAATCGTAGTTAGATAGTTATGGACTTCAATACACATACAAGTCAGTATATAGACAGTAGCAGTAGTTACATTTACACCCCTTTTGAACATTTCAAAATCAACCCCCGAAAAATATCCGTCACTTTAACATATTACACAAGTATTGATAGAAATAATAATGCAGGAAATACGAAATCAGATTTTTTTCAAAACATACAAAAGGAAAACAAAGTAGAAATAACTTTAAATTGAAGATAATATATTTTAGTAGTTTTATTTATAATAGAGTTATTCCTTGGATTAATGCAATAATATCCATAGCTACGGGACTTATATACACAAGGTTTACTTTTGAAGAGTATAGTTTAGAGGATTATATCACAAGTAAGAGTATGTGAATCAAGTTGATAGTGCTATTTTGAATTAGAGTTTATATTTAACTAGCGTTGATCCAGTTTGTGTAATATGATGTCTTTGTAAAAACTGATGGATAGGATGGTTCTCCGCATCCTCTACCCCAAGATGCCAATCCATAAAGTAGACCTCCAACTACAAGCGGTCCCCCAGTATCACCTTGGCAAGATCCGACTCCACCGATACCTTGTTTCCCAGCACAAATCATTCCTGGTGTGACATCATTAATTCCAGAATAAGCAGCCACACAAATGTTCTGATTGATTGTTTGCATCGTAACCATATGAAGACTCGATGGAATGATTCCTCCAGACTGGAAAAAAATAAAGATTAGGGAACGATCGGCTTAGGCGCCGCCTCCTAAAGCAGGTACTTAATCCGTGCTGTAACAGTTGGCAACATAGCAAAATGATCAAACAGGACCACCACTCCTGCCAAATCTCCTAACAGAATATAATACGTCGTCCGTCATACTCGTTGTTAAGGGACTCTTATTCCATAAATTTCCTTAGCGACGGTGATGGCAACCTCATCTATAACGTTTTATGTATTAATCCTACATCATGGCTAGAGAAAGAGAGAAATGTCAAGGTGGCGGTGGCTTACGTAAATATTAGAGTTTTGTATAGGTATTTATAAAATATTGTCACACTTTCTGATGTGGCTATTTTAGATTTTGGATAATAAAAAAAGTAGATAATACTAACTGTCAATCGTCCCCATCCAACTAATGTACAGACTGAATTATCCACTGGAGTGGAATTTTGTGGAGCTAGAGCAATTGCTGACGCAGTTGATCCAATTGTAATCGAAGAAGCAAGAGTTACAACAGCAACGTCATTCTTGAAGTCAATGGAATTATAACTTTCATGCTGCCTGTAGGAGTGGACTTGGAGCACCTGCCCTCCTGAATTGTGGAAGGTTGAGCCAGCTCTTATTCTCAAGAACCCAACGGGAAGACTGAAAATATTTCATAGTATGATTAACAAAACAGAACAGAAACGCATCGCAGAGAAAGCATTGGTAGGTAAAACAAAAGCAAGACTAGCAAAAGCGGTAAATATGGGAGAGCGCTATTTGTTTAAAAGTAAGCATACCGACATTTCAAACATTTCTAAAAATGGGAGACCTTATATCTCGACAACCCTTACCAAATATGCTTTGTAACAAAATAAGGCAGATGCATTGAACATTTATCTAGGGAATAACAGTTAAAGATTTTTTATATCTTGTATAGATTTCTCAAAAAAAAAATGTGAAAAACACCTCTCATCTTTTTTCCGAAAGACGGAAACTCGTTTCCCGAAAGTCGCAGAGCAAATTTTTTTTGTGCTGATAATATGCATAAAAATCTAGGGAATAACCGTAAAAGTTTTTTGATAGACGCAAAGTTAACCCCAAAAAATGGAAAAAACGCTATGTTTACCATTTTATCATGCGATTGTTCACGCGATTTTGAACACATTTTGGACACATTAAAAAAAAAGATTTCAGTGTAATAATGGATAACTAAAATAGTCGATGGTTTCTGGCGCAAAGTTTGCAAAACCCTCCTTCCTGCATTGGAAAACGCTATACGTCAAATAACTAGTCAATTGATAATGATAATCGATTCAAATTCGCTTACTTGTTGGTACATTGTGCAGACGTAAGAATTCTCGTGGGTGAAATTATGGCTCCACCGCATATGTGTGAAAAAACCCCTACTCCATTGTAATCAGCCAATACAGCCACTGTGTATGGAGCATTTGCGATGTTTATTTCCACACCACCGACAATCCTTCCATCTCTTAGACTGCTTCCTGTAAATTAAAATCTCATGGATATTTTTCACAAATTCCCTGAACTTATTTATTTATTTATTCACGGCACAAGCCTTTAACATGAATAATAATAATAACAAGTACAATATAAGCAACAACGAAAATAAGGTAATTCTTCCTTTCAGGTTATTCGGGTGTTGGCCGCGTGTCTGTTGATCTTCTCTAGCTTTCGCAGTAAATTACTGATGACTCGACGGACGTTGACATAGAAAAATCTACTTCATCCTGAAGATGGCAGAAGTATCGCTGCCGAAAGTTAGAGAAGATCAACAGACACGCGCCCAACACCCGAATAACCTGAAAGGAAGAAAATATATACCATGCTGCGAAAACCTACAACATCAAAAATAAGTAAGTTAAGGTACATCTGAAACATTGATAAAATATGAGATCAAAAGTACATGAGAGATGGTTTGTAAAGACTAATTTGCGGGTACAGACAGCCGACAATAATCACTATTAATATTTGTAGATATATGTTTCACAATTTTGACTTCAGCAATGATTTATATGTCTTCTTTGATTTTGAAGGTTTTACTTTGTGGCGATATTATATCGCCGCTCGCTTTTTACTTTGACATAAGCGACACAGGGTCAACTTTTCAGGAGAGCGATTTAAAGTTTAAAAAAACAGAAAAACCCTGATAACTTTTTTATTTATGAGCCGATTTAAATAAGTTGTATAGGGGTTTTGTTCATGGATTTTTTATATATTTTTTAGTATATAATGTTAATAAATATAGTCTCTTTTATGTGAGTTAGATGGCGCTTAATACTTTAATGCCTTACCTAATATTTAGTATAATTCGAAATTTATTAATTCAAGACAAGTAAATGACCATTTTACTTAAAATCATGAAAATTCAAAATGACTAACATGCCATTTGTACTCTTCCTCCGAAAAAACAAAATGACTTACACGTCATTTTTATATATTTTCTAATAATTCAAAATGACTAACACGCCATTTGTACTCTTCCTCAAAAATATCAAAATGACTAACACGTCATTTATATATTTTTTCTAAAAATTCAAAATGGCTAATAGAACTTTTTGTGACAAACTCTATCAAGCAGAATGTCTAAATTAGCACTAAAAATAAAATCGTTATAATTCAAAGTGATTAATGCAACCATGTTTTCCAAACACTTCCAAGTTAAAATGGCTAACACACAAACTCTTGTATTTTATAAAGAATTTTGTGAGTAATAAAAACTGAAGATCAATGTCTTGGAACTCTAGGTATCCATCTTCATATCTGTTTAAAAAAAGAAGGAAAGTAAAAGTTTTCTAAATATATTCTTTATAAATATTTCTTAAATATATTCTAAATAGGTGTACAAAAGCAACACGTGTATTGACAATGAATTTGTTAGTTGAACGACCGATAATAATATTTTCAAACCTTATAATTCTGTTTCAAACATCTTGTCTTAAACGACGACAGATGTACCAAATATCAGCTATTGTTATAACCGCAAAAATACTAAAGTGCAAATCCAATTATAAACAATTACTAAGAATGATTAACGGATTACATAAAATTAAAAAGTAACAATCTACTGTGACTAATGGCCATTTTCATTTAATTCAGTATTTAGTAGAAATGACTTAAAAGACATGAAACGACTAATATCCAAAATTCAATAAGTCTAAACGACAATTTAACATTATTTAGTATCATGTAAATGTGACTAAACGTAGAACATGTTTAGATTTAATATTATACGATTTGACTAAAGTGCATCTGTCTAAATAATTTTGATAAGTCAAAAAAGCTAAAGCGCCACTCGCATTGTTTTATGTGTTAAGTTGTTTTTCTTATAAACCAAACATTCATGAATTGTGAAAATTTGGCAAAACAAAGCGCCATTCGCGATTTATAAGTTGTAATTTTCGTCGCTTTACCTATTTTTAGAAAGATAAAAGTTGGTTTTTTATTTGACTAAACGACCAAAAAAGTTGTCTGATTGACCTTGAACTTGGACCATTCGATAAAGCTCGTCGAGACGATTCCAACGATATATATAACTCATTTTATACCTAAGTGGCGCTTAAGTCAAAGTAAAAAACGAGCGGCGATATTATAATTAAAACAATATGAATTTGTTTACACCACTTTTATTTTGACCAGAGTCAACATGTTTCGGTAACAATGTTCCCTTCTTCAGGACTTATACAAGAAATGTTGACAAAACTTGTTGTTGTTGTTGACAAAACTGTTGAAACATGTTGACTCTGGTCAAAATAAAATTGGTGTAAACAAATTCATATTGTTTTAATTATGATTTATATGTATTGAGTATACAGTTGAATATATCTATATTATTCAGATATGTATTCCCTACACTATGTAGTCTGTGTATAACAGTATTGCAAACATAGTTTGTAGTATTATTGTTAAAATAAAAGGAGTTATTAAAATAAACTATCCGATGCGACTTCATTTGACCATATATGAAGACAAATCGACTACTGAAGAACGGATCTAGCAAATGAATCTACTTCCTTCGATTCATACCAAATGTAAGGAAAAAAATTTCTGACGACTTCTACGGCTCAATCAGAAAATCCAAAGGGTTTATAGATTTAAATTTTTAAAAAAATGTTACATTTTATCCCACTTACCTTTAATTGCTGCAACACCAAGTGCGAGGACGAACAATATAACGAGATCAAAATTGAACATAATAAATTTATAATTATTAAAAATAAGTAAAATTGGTTTCACTAAAATAATCTACAGTTATAAAATAACAAGTTTATGATTATTAGGTATAAAAAAATCCAAATATCAATAAGCGACCTTAATACCTACTTATGTTATTAATATTGTGATATGAACGTTATCTACAAATACACATTGTTAATATTAATTAAGTAGCATTAAAATAAATTAAGTTTTCTTGGAAAGATATGCTCCGTAAATCTTTTTCCAAGATAATAGTTTTTCTTATCTGTAATTTCTGAAAAATATAATTATCAATCTTTTGTTCGATCAAAACAGGTCTTGGATTAGGATATAAAAAATAGTTAATTTTTTACGCGGAGGCATGACTTTGCCAACACACTTCTCAGTATTATCAGCCAGAAGAGTCTACATATTATCATTCATGATTCACATATAAACTCATCAGCCTAATACTGGGAAAAATTCACCTATCCAGATATCACGGATATCACAGGATTAGGCTCAGATGCGCGGGGCCTAAAATACAAGCATTGTGCCTGAAATATCAGTATTTAGGAATCGTCTTACAATATTGCAAGTATTAATAATGACCGATTTTTGCATTTTTATGTATAAATTTTCTTATTTTCTTATTTTTCTTATTTTTATTTTCCAAGACTCACCTACAGGCAAGATGTGTGTGTGTACGACATTATACTTTTAAACAATTATGTATGGTTCACATCTTGCCCTCTTAGTGGTGAATACAAATAAGCCATATAACATATAACACAGAGTTTCATTATTATAACAGAAGGACAAACACAAACATACAATACATATACACATACATACATTCTCTCACACACACATTCACGCACATACTCTCAGACTTGCACATAAAATAACAATACCAGCATAATGCAACAAACAATGTACCAGAGTAATGAATACCTTCTTCAGAGATTGGTAAGAAGATCAGCATGATTGGTTCATGCACTTTTCTGCACACTTCACAGTAAGAGCAAAATATATCGACAGCGCGGGAATCCGATCCTAGCACTTGTACCCTTTGGATGACCCCAACTAACTTCACCAACCAAGTAGTAGTGTACGTATTGAAGGAAAGGATACAAGATGTTCTTATGGATCAGATGAAATGGATTTCAATATGCCTTATTTTCCCACAGGCACTGGGGTAAAAACTGTGTGATCCGATTATATGGAATGGCGGGGACAGTATGCCATAAATAAATGTGTACTAAACGTTCAAGACGGAGGAGAAATGAACGAAAATGGCAAGAGATAGGCGAAAGTAATCAAGGACAAAAATAATCCTTTCTATGTTTTCTACAAAAAATATACTGTACATTATAGCAAAATTTGCTGAAATTAATGTTTTTTTGTTAACCACAAAAATTTAGTATTTCGATCAGCTATTGCGGGTGAACTGCTAGTCTTATGAAAAAATATATCACACTTTTTTGTGGAGTATTTCGAATGGATTATTTTTTGATTGACAAGTTTCTCCTATCTGTTGCCATTTTTATAAAAAATGCGAAAAACCCCGTTGGATGATCTATTTGGAGGGGGGGGGGGGGGCAGGGGGGTGAAGCGGCAAGATTTTGCTGGGTAGCCCTGTGGCGAAGTATGAACTTGTGTGTAAATTTTGATATACTTAAATCACATTTAGACCAAAAAAAATTGTTAGTGGTGGCCTCTTAGGCCAATAGTACTCGTATTATGTTAACCTCCTGACGAATGCACTTGACCATTATTGAATCGGATGCTGTGGCCCCATGATCTGGAAATTTCGTGTTTTTTGTAACCCAAATTATTGAGAACTCATTACGACTCCACTGTAAAAGGTTTCATTTGCCTGGAACACTTCCCATGATTTCCAGGTTTCCTTACTATCTTCTGGTGATGTGACCAAAGAAGCCCAGTACTCGACGATTGCATACTACAGCTGATTCGTTCGTCGTTCCGTTATTTTATGTTCTGTGAGGACTGAGTCATTCGTCCTTCTTGCAGTCCATGAGATCCTCAACGTTCGACGCCAGCATAACATCTCAAAGGCATGAATTCTGGCGCGATCTCGGGATTTTACTGTCCATGTTTCGGCCGCGTAGAGAAAGATAGGGAGAATGATGGTTCGTATTATTATTAATCTTGGTGGAATAGGAAGTACCTCGATCTTTTCAGATTATATCACAAGTTTTTAAGCTTTTTGTGAATTGTACAAAGATGTATTTGACTTTATTTCGATAAACCCAGATACATTTTATTTATAAATATATATATATATATATATATATATATATATATATATATATATATACATATACTGAGAGAATAATTATTTATTAGCAATTTACAAATTCTGATTAAGCCAAGTCCTGTACATCGAAATTTTAGTGAATACAGATGGGTAATTTGGTTCTCCGCAACCTCTACGCCAAGAACTGATTCCATGTAAAATTCCAACAACATTGAATGGTCCTCCAATATCTCCATGACAGGAGCCGACTCCACCAACTCCTTGACGTCCAACGCAGAACATATTTGTTGTGATTTCTTTTATTCCATAATATGCTGATTTACATATATCTTGATTTACAACTGGAAGTTCTACTTTTTGCAAATTGCTTGGAAGTGATCCTGACTAGAAACCAGAAACGTAATAACAATTATTTTATTCTCTATATAACGGGTAAGATCGTACCTATTTTATAATAATACGCACCGCAAGCCTTCCCCATCCGAAGTGCATGCCAATCGTTCCATCAGTAAGAGTAGCTCCCTGAGCTGGAAGGGTTATTGTGGCCGCGTTGCTTCCAAGTTCGATCGGTGTAGCCAAGTGCAAGATAGACAGATCATTGTTAAAGCTTACAGAGTTGTATTGATCATGATTCCTGATTGAAGCAACTTGTATGACTTGGCCCCCGGAATGGGGATAGGAGGATCCAGCGCGGATTCTCAAGCGAGTTGCGAAGAATCTGTAATAATTACATATACTCGTATTATTTTTTGTTTAGTTATTTCGACCTCACGAGAATGTAGTTTAGGAAATGATTTTAGACAACTCTAGTCGCGAGATTGTCCTCATATGCGGAGGTTAAGTGGTTCCTTGAGACAATATGAAGAAACATAATTTATTTTCTCACCCAGTACACTGAGCTGACGTAATGACAGCAGTTCTTGAAACAATAACAGCTCCACAAGATTGAAAAAAGTTACATGAGCTAAGCGAGCAATGAGAAGCAAGCAATGCTGCTGCGTATGGTGCTTCGGTGATGTCTGCAGGACTGCCACCAGCAATTCTTCCGTTGGGAAGAACAGCAGCTGAAATTATACAGACGATCTCAGATTTTACCGTAGCATAGAACTTTCAGCTTGCATAAGTATAATGGCAGTGGGCTAGGCAGGAAGATACTAAATGAGCATCCAGAATTCTTCAATTGAGGCCCTGGATGAAAAACAGAAGAGCTCCTTAAAGTTCAACAAACCGGGAGAATGTCCAAGTGTAGAGGAACAGACACGAGGTCAAGGGGAAGGAAGGGGCTTACATTTAGTAGTAGAGGGCTAAAGAGGAAGAAGAAGAAATATTTATGTGCTTCTCATTTATTGTAATCAAATAATTATACTCACCATTAGCGCTGACTAAAAGTGCCACAACTAGTAGGAGACGATACATCTTGATGACTGATGAACAACTAAACGGTTTATTGATTATTTATTTATATTAGGGACAACATTTAATATTATATTTATTTATATTATCTAAATCTAGGCACACGTAATGGCATCTGGGTGATCAACTCATTAGGGAGGGGTACAGTACCGGGCAGGCATGGCTAGGAGAGTGTGGAACGCTCAGAACCCGGATCGTAGACAACTTGTTCAGGACCCTACAGTGGAGCAACCTGGGTTCAACCTACCCCGCAAACAATGGTCGACCTTAAACAGGAATCGAACTGGCCACGGTAGATACGGATACTTGCTCCATAAATGGGGCAAGAGAGACCATCCCCTTTGTGAATGTGGCCAGATCGAGACTGTTGACCATAAAGTAGAGAGGTGTCCTGACAAGAAGTTTGCAGGGGTTCTTGAGGAAATCCATGAGGTGACGCCAAGGGCAATAGGGCACTTGCAGAATATTGACGCGGAGCTACGACTCCAAGATAACTTGCACAATGGTCGTGTGCATACGAAAGAAGAAGATTTATATTATAACGTCAATACGAGTATATCAATCAAAGATTACGGAGGTGTTTCAAAAATATAATTACAGCTATCACTAGATTTTCTTAGATATTATCCACGGTTTTTTTTAACCGTCGCCATCGGTTGCATTGATGGGTGAACTCCTGCAGTTGCAAAATGAAACACAATTATACCTTATATTTAAATACTGAGAGAATAATTATTTATTAGCAATTTACAAATTCTGATTCAGCCAAGTCCTGTACATTGAAATTTTAGTGAATACAGATGGGTAATTTGGTTCTCCGCAACCTCTACCCCAAGAACTGATTCCATGTAAAATTCCACCAACATTGAATGGTCCTCCAATATCTCCTTGACAGGGGCCTACTCCACCAACTCCGTGACGTCCAACGCAGAACATATTTGTTGTGATTGTGTTGATTCCAGAATATGCGGATGTACATATAGCTTGATTTACAACTGGAAGTCCAACTTTATGCAAATTGACTGGAGTAGTACCTCCTGACTAGAAATCAGAGACATAATAATTATTATTTTATTCTCTATACAACGGTAAGATGTTATATATTTAATAATAATACGTACCGCAAGCCTTCCCCATCCGAAGTGCATGCCAGTCGTTCCATCGGTAAGAGTAGCTCCCTGAGCTGGAAGGGTTATTGTGGCTGCGTTGCTTCCCAGTACGATCGGTGTAGCCAAGTGCAAAATTGAAATATCATTGTTAAAGCTTACAGAGTTGTATTGCTCATGATTCCTGATTGAAGCAACTTGTATGACTTGGCCCCCGGAGTTGTGATAGGTGGATCCAGCGCGGATTCTCAAGCGAGCTGCAGGGAATCTGTAATAATTATATATATATTATTTTTCGGTTCAGTTTGTTCCGACCTCACGAAAATGTAGTTTAGGAAATGATTGTAGACAGCTCTAGTCCGGAGATTGTCTTCATATGCGGAGATTAAGTGGTTCCTTCTATTTGAGTCTTTTACATCTCACATTTAGTAGGCAAGTGAAAAGCTAAAGAAGTGAACGTTAAAATGTCTTGCACGAGACAATATGAAGAAACAGAATTTATTTTCTCACCCAGTACACTGAGCTGACGTAATGACAGCAGTTCTTGAAACAATAACACCTCCACAAGCTTGAGAAAAGATACCTGAGCCAGCCGAGTCTATAAGCAATGCTAGTGTGTATGGTGCTTCGGTGATGTCCGCAGGACTGCCACCAGTAATTCTTCCGTTGGGAAGAACAGCAGCTGAAATTGTATAAACGATTTTAGTTTTTACTGTAACATAGAACTTCAGCTTGGGTAGCATAACTTGTATAAGAATTACTAGAGGAGCACACAAAATTCTTCAATGGAGGCCCTGGACAAAAACAGTGGTCCGACGTAGTCCGACGAACGATATAGTTCAACAAACCAGCAGAACGTCCAAGCGAAGAGGAAGAGACACGAGGTCAATGGGAGGAAGGGGCTTACATTCAGCAGTAGAGGAAGAAGCAGAAATATTTATGTTCTTTTCATTTATTGTAATCAAATTATCATACTCACCATTAGCGCTGGCTAAAAGTGCCACAACCAGTAGGAGACGATACATCTTGATGACTGATTGACAACTAAGCGTTTTATTGATTATCATTCAATCATATATTTATTTATATTATAACACCAATACGAGTACGTCAATCAGAGATTACGCAGGTGTTTCAAAAATATAATTATACCTATCACTAGATTTTCTTAGATAGTACCCATGGTACCTATAAATATTCCTAACTCTTATCAGTGGATTATCATCCAACATGTCGATGAATGTGACTTGATAATTGTTTATTATTTGAATAATTATACAAGTGACGTTGACGCAGGTTTTTCCAGTAAACTTAGATTTTTTGAAGAATTTACTGATGCCATTGATTTATACAATAAAGTATAAGGCGTTTGCCTTCACCTTCGGATTACATGCTATGGAAAATAGAATTGGAAATACACAAATGGTGAAAGTTTCTTAGCTCTGTATAATCGTTAAGTTGGTGAACCATTCATCACTAAATTTGAACAGAACGAAGGAGAACAGAGACAAAATTATCATTGGTGCTAGAGTCCATAATGATCCTTTGCCTTCTTCAGAAATCATTACCGCATTACTTTTTATCCTATTCGTCCTCTTTGGGACATGCTGCATATCTCTGTACTCCCCACCATCCGATATTGAGTCTGCCAACCTTAAGATTTGGTCTGTTCAGGTTTCTTGGCTTGATTAAAACATCCTTTTGTAAGTTTCCACTTTTATTATCACTTTACATCTTTACAAATTTAAAGAGTTCTTAATGCTACGGCAGCTAGGCAGAGAGAGACAGGCTAGCGGTCGTACAAAAATTATCGGGCTGTCAAAAACGCTTTTAGCGTCAACTACGCCATCTACCGTATACCACTACTGCTACTATACTTAAAAGGCGCCTAATACAAATTTCAACATGGTCTTTATAAAGAGTCTCCTTTTAAGTACTCTCTCGTCACCTATTCGTCCAACTAACATCACCTAACTCATTTTGCTTAGTTAATTTATTGGTCTCACTGTATAGTCAGTGTACAATTGTACTTGTCATACATTTCGTTGTACCCCTTTCTCTATTTCACTTAGCGATACGGATCCGACTTATTATGCAATCAACTATGAAAATAGAAATCAAGTCCTTTTTATTCAGGACCAAAAATTTGAGTCATCAATGACGGAATATAAACTTTTTTATACGGTTTTTAAGTGCCCTATTGTCGAAAAGTCGATCAAGTTTTTTAAGACAATTCGCATCTCAGATGACAACCCATTCTGAATGTCATCAAAATGTACCTATGCGGAAAGAGAATATTGTGTGTGTGTGTTTTTATATTTTCTGGTTACCCTATAACTAGATACACAATATTTTTAATGTGAGTTACTGCAATCCTTCCAGAAATAAAATATGACACAATTCTATTTTTTTTGGAAAAAAAAACAAAACAATTATTAGTGATATAATTATTATTTTAGTTAGTTATTGAGAATTATCATTACTAAGTAAATAACAGTAAATTAGTTTGATAGAATGATTCAAGTAATCTTTTCTTATTAACAAATACCTACTATTCCAGTGATGGGCAAAGTATGGCCCGCGAAAGTATTTAATCCGGCCCGCCGAGGGTTTATCGACATGGATCGTATATGGAAAGCTAAATTCTTAAAGATGATTGCTCACGCCCGGGAAATTATGGTGATGTTTGCGTCGTCTTATGTGTGCGAACAGACTTTTTCGACCATGAAATTGCGGAAGAACTCAATCAGAAACCAATTGAATGATGAACACCTTTTCGCACTGCTGAAAGTTGCTTCGTCACAGCTGGAACCTGAAAATGGAAAATCAAAAACAATTCCATATGTCTCACACGCCTACCATGGCAGGGCCCTCGAATAAAAGTTAAATTAATTATTATTTAAAGTAAAAGGTAATTTGTAACATTTGTGTGTAATGCTGTAATGTTTTTATAATATTATGATTAAAAGCTTTAACACAATTTTTTTTTTTTTTTAATTCTGGCCCTCCTCTAGAATTTCTTAAACTTTGTGGCCCCCATTAAAAAAGTTTGCCCACTACTGTACTATACCATTTCACAACAAGTTAGGTAATTCACAAAATATCAATTAAAACTAATAAATAATTCGTTGTTATTTTCTGTTATCTATATGTGCCTAATTAAAATGACCATAAGCTAGTACTCGTACCTAAATCAATGTATCCTAATTCTTGACATGTGTGTGTATCCATGTGAAGGAAATCCGGAACCAGATGAAAAGTTTGATCAAGGGGAACGTTGAAGAAAAATCCAGAACAGCGTGGATCTCACTCATGATCTCATTAATTATATAAAAGGTCCTCCTCCAGAAAGCCAAAAACTTCATTTTTAAATAATCATATTTTAAGCGAACTGTGTTTCAGAATCTCGTAACAAAACTCAACTGAGACAATTGTTTCTACGACTTTGGACGATAAAATCAATTCGTACGTTGAAAAACCAAATTATAAACGAAACGTCAAGGATTTTGTTGAGCACAAATCCTATCCAAGAACTATCTAAGAAATTGTAAAGACAAAATATACTTAAACTGAAAATGAGATATACACGGTTTGACACAACCGGTGGATCAACCGAAGCAGGATGATAGAGGACCTCAATACTAATTGTCGATTTAACCCCTATGCATGTTCAGCGATTTTTAGTAGTTTTCGAGTTATGATTTTTTTGTATTTTTTCGCTAAACCCCGACTTGCAAGATGTAATTAGTCTCAGAGACGCCAATTATTAAGATACATATTTGTTTGTTTTTTCTAGAACAGATAAATAGTATACATTGCAGATACAAAAACAATTATGGGCCTATCTGATACCATCAAGTCATAAAAATATGTTTAACTCAAAATTAGTCACAGTTCAAAATTTTATTAAATGGTTGAGGACGATTTAAAAAAAAAAGTAATCGCTGAATATTTTTTTCTTAATTATTTTTAAAAAATTTTGAAAGCCCTTTCGCACGAAATTTGATAACTTTTGTACAATTAACTAACCTGTGGGTGTTCCCATAATGAGCATAAAATTTCCAAACCACAGCATTATATTCAAATCTTCTTATCGTGTCGGTCGGCACTCACTATATCCCCATCCGCTCCCAGAAAGCCACAACCTCTCCTGCGTTATCGTCCAAGGGGGAGCGATTTGCTAGACTCTCCCATGTGTCAAATATTTGCACAAAATCCGAATTCATCAAACTAAATGGATTTAAAGTAATGCCATAATCTGTAGCTCTAAAGCTTCCTCAAAATCTGCATTCAATAATACTTACTTTACGGGTCCCTACTTGACCTTGTCACTCCAATGTGCAGCGACAGATATGGCCTTGTCGTTTGCAATTTTCAGATTCTCCATGGGTCCTCCAACTTTGAATAATTTTTCAGTAAAAGCAATTGTTCTCTGTAGGGTGTTGGCAGCCTCGTTGAACCGGTGTCGCTGAACCCATCGATATTTATTCTATACTAGTAACTTGATTACGCTCTTAGCAACAAATCTGAAGCCGAGCGAAAAAATATTTTTATGGAGCTTGCCTAATTCCAAATGTCAGATGGGAACAAATGCTCCAGATCGCGCAAATTCATAGAAAAGGACTCGAGTTAATAATCAAGTAATAATAGGATATCAATGCTTGAACCCTATTCAGTTTTAACCATAGCCTCGAACTATTTTCGAACGTCGTTTCCATTTTTCTTTTTCTTCTCGTCTTTACTGGATGATTTAATGTTATGTAAATGCTCAATATTAACATCGATATTGAATACCATCGATACCATTTTTTTAACATGTTGATGAACATGTTGTGTTGTATTGGTAAAAAAAATAAAAAGGATTAATTAGATCATTCATGGATTTGGCATTTACTTTAAAGAAATTATATAAATAAATAAATTTGTATAGGGTGTCTCACGGAAAACGCAAAATTTGATTTTGATAGAAAACACAGGTTTACAATGAATAATTGAAAATTTATTTTTGATTCATAAAGTGTACAGTATGGGGTTATGAATGGAATATAATATCAGATAAATGGCCTCCACGCTTTTGCTGCAGCACACGCACTCTTTTTTTCGAAATTATCCATGACCGCTTTGCACAAATGTGGCTGAATTTCGCATATACAGCCCTCAATTAACTCCTTCAAGGCATAAGTGGCTGTAGGCTTGTTGGCATAAACCTTAGTTTTAAGAAAACCAAAAAAAAATGTCCAACGACTTCAATTCACGTGATCTGGGTGGCGGATTATGATTATTATTATTATCCTTCGGAAACCTGTAAATATAATATAATAATCGGATCTACATTAAAATACCACTGTGTGTATGCATTTGTTGTGAATTATAAAACAAAAGTTCTTGTTAATGCAAGTAAAAGGTTTACTGATATAGCAAATAAATTCAAAATATGTAAATAGTTAACTTAAATAAAAGAAAATAAAAATTAGTAAACATCATAACTTCTAAAATCCTTGAATATCACTTGGAATATCGATGATTCGATGATCAAATCAACATGCCTATGAGACATGTATTTTGATGAAATTATGTTATATACAATGTCATTTTAAGCGTAAAAATAACGTAAACACATATGTAAATATCGATTGAAGCGTTTTTTGTTTAAAGATATATAAATTAATGACAATATCAACCAAAATGCATAATACTTACATATGAAAAGATAAATTACTCTTTTTAGAGTTATTGGTGTAGTCACAGCCGGGAAACTGACACTTAGGCATCTTAAAATGTTTTTTTTATTATAATGCAGCCTTAGATAAGCGAAACAATTGGATTTTACCGTTAAAATAGCTAATTATAATAAAATATTTTGACACTGTGAAAATCGTAAACGTCAAATATCAACAAAAGAATACTTATTGGTGTTTAAGAAATGGCGGAAATGGCTTCACACACGTTTTCATAGCGTTGTATTGAAACAAAAGAATTTGAGCGAATCTACGTCAGTATGTGTTTGATTAGGTACTTCAATAATCAAAGGTTTTAACATTAGAAAATTCTACTGCCGAATTCATTGCTCCCATGTATAATAATCAATGTTTCGATGATATTTTTTGGTTCCTCAGTGGGTAAAGATTTTGAATTGAACGTACCTATTACATTAGTATAAACATTCATAAAAAGATTGGAAAGGTTTTTTTGTATAGTTTTATTTTTTTAATAATAATCAAGTATAGTGTTTTAATTATTAAACTAATTCATTTACATATTATTGTTGAGCCATGTCCTGTACATTGGAATTCTAGTAAAGATGGCTGGGTAATTTGGTTCAGCGCATCCTCTACCCCAAGAGCTGATTCCGTAAAGGATCCCGTTGGAGACTAATGGTCCTCCAATATCTCCTTGGCATGGACCGACTCCACCGATTCCATGACGTCCAGCACAGATCATGTTTGTAGTGACTGCGTTGATTCCAGAATATGAGGATGTACATAAAGCTTGGTTAACAATTGGAAGTGATACTTTGTACAGATTCACTGGTGTAGTGCCTCCAGACTGAAAGAAGGAAAATTTATATTCATTTACTAAAATCTTAGAACATATAATATTCGTGTAATGGATTAATTCGGAATCGAGGATCGAACCTCACCCAGTCGACAGACTCTTTACCAATCCAGCTACTGACCGTCTCAAAACATAAAGGAATATTATCTATTACATTAGAAAATGAACGTAGATCTGTTTGACAGATATTCTTGAAGTATATTTTGTTACATAAAGTGACAATTTAAAAAATATTACACTTACAGAAAGTCTTCCCCATCCAAATAACATACAGACGGTGTTATCTGGAATAGTAGCTCCCTGGGCTGGGAGAGTTACTGTGGCAGCAGTGCTTCCAAGTGTGATTTGTGAAGCCAAGCGCAGGATGGAAAGATCATTATTAAAGCTTACGGAGTTGTAGGATTCATGGTTCCTGACTTGAGATACCTGGATAACTTGGCCTCCAGAATTGTGATTGGTGGAACCAACGCGGACTCTCAAACGAGCTGGAATGAATCTGGAAAAAATGGATGTATGGTTTAAAATATTGTACCGGTTTTTGACCATAACCTGGGCCTGATGAAAATACATATGACAGGAAAAACATCCTTGCTATGTGAATGGCAATTTTGACTCTTTATTCTTACCCAGTGCACTGAGCAGATGTAAGGACGACGGTTCTTGAAACGATGACAGCTCCGCAAGCTTGCGTAAAAATACCGGTGCCAGCCGAGTCAATAAGCAAAGCTGCTGTGTATGGTCCTTCAGTGATATTTGCGGGAGTTCCCCCTACTACTCTTTGATTGGGAAGAATAGCGCCTAAAACAACAAACAATACAGATAAATAGGGGCGAAATAAACGTAACAGTTTTGACCATGAATTCTGTACTAATTATCAAGGACCACTCCATATAATTATTTACATAATATGATGCAGTATTTTACTTACCATTAGCGCTGAGTATGAGGGCTGCAACAAATATAAGACGATACATCTTGGCTAGGCACCGCGTATTGATTCTTATCATTTGATGTGTGCTCTTTTATACTCAATCTTCTACATATGTTTGATAAATACTTTAAGTGGATTATAATGTTATTTTTATTTTATTCTTACTGTAGCATAATTAATTCTAAGATGTTTAATTTTTAATCAATTGATTACTTTATCATAATTAATCTATTTATTATAGATACATGTTCGTTTATTCAAATCTTGTGTTTAAATTACAAGCGGCGGTATTATCAAGGTGCGGTGACTCGCCCAATCTAGACTTGACGGTGACGAAAATAAATTTGGAATAATTGAAGCGCAGAAGGAAACATGGTCAATAACATTCAGAGAGTTAAGGCGTAATTTTAGAAGGATAATAACAAAGATAGGCTTGTAGTAGCGTTCAAAACGCAAAGGAACTCGTTGAAACAAAATGAACAAAATTCTACACACGAAAGGTTTTTGACTACTGAATACTATTTCGTGTATTCCACCTTCTGTGTCGTTCCTTCAGTGATTTTCCAGTCAAAATCGTGTTTGTGTGTCTTCGAGTGCTTTTACTCAAAACCCACTTAGTGCCGGAATTAATAAGCTTTTTCCCCTAGTATTACTGGTTTTTGCCTTCGTACGCCATCTTGTCCTCTGTTTTTCAGACGCCATTTTATCATACTATTCCATACGCGTGGTCCCCAGGCGTCCACTGAACGCAAAATCAGTAGCCCTCTACCATCCGTCGTGACCGCACGTGTTTCTTCTCGATATTGTCGTTAATACTATTTCGTGTATTCCACCTTCTGTGTCGTTCCTTCAGTGATTTTCCAGTCAAAATCGTGTTTGTGTGTCTTCGAGTGCTTTTACTCAAAACCCACTTAGTGCCGGAATTAATAAGCTTTTTCCCCTAGTATTACTGGTTTTTGCCTTCGTACGCCATCTTGTCCTCTGTTTTTCAGACGCCATTTTATCATACTATTCCATACGCGTGGTCCCCAGGCGTCCACTGAACGCAAAATCAGTAGCCCTCTACCATCCGTCGTGACCGCACGTGTTTCTTCTCGATATTGTCGTTAATACTATTTCGTGTATTCCACCTTCTGTGTCGTTCCTTCAGTGATTTTCCAGTCAAAATCGTGTTTGTGTGTCTTCGAGTGCTTTTACTCAAAACCCACTTAGTGCCGGAATTAATAAGCTTTTTCCCCTAGTATTACTGGTTTTTGCCTTCGTACGCCATCTTGTCCTCTGTTTTTCAGACGCCATTTTATCATACTATTCCATACGCGTGGTCCCCAGGCGTCCACTGAACGCAAAATCAGTAGCCCTCTACCATCCGTCGTGACCGCACGTGTTTCTTCTCGATATTGTCGTTAATACTATTTCGTGTATTCCACCTTCTGTGTCGTTCCTTCAGTGATTTTCCAGTCAAAATCGTGTTTGTGTGTCTTCGAGTGCTTTTACTCAAAACCCACTTAGTGCCTTGGGCCACTTCCGACGAAAACGCTGACCTTGAGGACTTTCAACGGCTGGTAGTGGGATACGTCTGGTGGTGGTAGTTCTATTTATTCTATTTATATTTCTATTCTTATTATATTATTTTGTATATATATATATTTCTACTAACATGGTGGAGGGAAACCAAGACACGGGACCTATAGGTCCTAAGATGTAAGAAATTAGGTGGTGGTCTTGACGCATGGAGTCGATGAGGCTCGCCACCCATCACGCCGCGTCAAGGACCAGGGAGGGCGCAAAGAGGAGGGCAGAATGCCGGATTGGTGTGTGGAATATAAGAGGAGATATGGAAGGTAAGATGAATGAATTGCGTGATGTTTTGCTTGAGAGGAACTTAGATATATTGTGTTTATGTGAGACGAAAAGAAAGGATAGAGATTGTGATGTGGTGAATGGAATGGCAGAGATGTGGTCTGGAGTGCCTGAAAATGAACATGGACGTCAGGGAGTGGGTGCTATATTATCAAAAAGAATGACTGAATGTATGGTGAAGCGTAATGGGTATGGACTGGTAGGACCGAGACTCATCTGGATTCGTTTCAAGGTAGGCATGACCAGGCTGTTCCTTATTATAGGTTACGGTCCAGGGAATGATGCCTTGGATGATGAGAAGGATGAGTTTTGGAACTTAGTGCGGGAGACAGCGGATAAAAGAAGAGCGAATGAAAAAGTAATATTGGCAGGTGATCTGAATGGTTGGGTCGGTGTCAGAAGGAAGAATTTTGAGAGAGTGTTGGGATTGCATGGCGATGATAGGGTGAATGATAACGGGAAAAGAGTGTTAGAAGTATGTTTGGAGTTGGATCTCTTTGTGGCGAACACATTCTTCGCACACAAGGAGATCCACCAGTACACTTGGCAAAGAGAGAGAGTTGATCGTATTGAAAGGTCGATGATTGACTTTGTATGTGTGGACTCTGAGCTCCGGAAGACGACAAAGGACACCCGGGCATTTCGGGGCGCCGGACTGTGGACGGATCACTTCCTTGTGATAACAAGGATTGATCTTTTCTCCGGTTGGCGCTCGAGGGCTCGGAAGTTGGAGCCTGTCCGGAGAATCAGGGTCGAAAAACTGAAAGAGACGAATGTTAGGGATGAATATGAAAGACTGACTAACGAAAGGCTAGAAGTACATGATGATGAGGAACGCTCGACGAGTGAACTACGGAATGTTATGAAGGAGGTGCTAGTAAAGAGTGCAAGAGAAGTATGTGGAGAAGCGTTGGTAGGAAGGAAAAAAGGTGATGCGTGGTGGGATGATGAGGTGAAGGATGCTGTAGTGAGGAAAAAGAAAGCGTGGAATGATGTGCTTGGTGCGAAACCAGATGATGGAGGTGAGAAAGAAAGAAAGAAGAATATATATAAAGCGTGTAGGAAAGAAGTGAAAGAAATGGTTTGCCAGAAAAAGAGAAAACTTGAAGAAGAGGAATGTATGAAATTATCGAGGAACGCCGAGGAGAATTTGAAAATATTCTGGAAGGAAGTAAAAAGAAAGAGATCTGGAAGTGAGAAAAACAGTATGAATTGCATCAAAGATAAGAATGGTGATTTAGTGATGAATGGAGAAGAAGTTGTTGAAAGATGGAAAGAATACTTCGAAGAATTGTATGAAAGTGGTACTAGTACAAACCAGACGAATGTAGCAGATAGTATGAATGTAAATATTGCTGAGGACGAGGAAATACGTATGAATGAAGTTGTGCTTGCATTGAAAAAAGCAAAGAATGGTAAAGCTGCGGGACATGACTGTGTGGCCATAGAGTTCATCAAGCAAGGTGGCCCGAAGATTCTCGAGTGGTGCCTGAGGCTCTTCAACTTGTGCTGGGAGAGTGGCTGCACTCCTGAGGATTGGAGGAGGGCAGTCATCTGCCCTTTGTACAAGGGGAAAGGCTCAAGGTTGGAATGCGGCAGTTATCGGGCTATCAGTTTGCTGAGCTCTGTGGGCAAACTGTATGGAAAGGTATTGATTGAAAGAGTAAGAAAAGTGACTGAAAGTAAAGTATGGGATGTGCAGGGTGCTTTCATGAGTGGCAGGGGGTGCACCGATCAGATCTTCTCCCTACGGATGGTCGTGGAGAAGCTTCTGGCTAAACACCAGAGGCTCTTCTGCGCGTTCGTGGATCTGGAGAAGGCATACGATCGTGTGGACCGAGAAAGACTGTGGCGTGTACTGTCGGAATATGGGGTGAGCGACCGACTGATTGGCGCAATCGCGTCTCTATATACGGAGAGCTCTGCTTGTGTCAGGGTGAATGCTGCGTTGTCGCAGTGGTTCACTCTCACAAAAGGGGTTAAACAGGGTTGCGTCATGTCGCCTTGGTTGTTCAACCTGTTCTTCGACTACTGCATGCGTCCTCTGAATGAGCTGAATGTTGGTGTGGACCTAAATGGAGTGAAAGTATGTGCGTTAATGTTTGCAGATGATTTAGTGTTGATGGCTGATGATGAATGTGAGTTACAACGGATAGTAACCTGTGTGTACGAAAGCTGCGATATGAATGGTATGAAAATGAATGTAAATAAAACGAAAGTATTAGTGTTCGAAAGAGAGGAAATAAGGACAAATTGTGTGATAAAGGTTGGTAATGACTGTCTGGAGCAAGTGGATGAGTATGTATATCTGGGAAGTTTGTTTACTAGAGATGGACGCTGTGATGGAGACATTGAAAGAAGGAAGCTGGCCGGTACTAGGACGAATGGTGCGCTCGGTCCGATTGTTAGTAGTAGCAATGTGTATATGAAAGCAAAAGTGCTAGTGCACAATGCTGTCTTGGTGCCGACCCTGATGTATGCTAGTGAGACGTGGACGTGGATGAAGAAGGATGAATCAGGGTTGAATGCAGTAGAAATGAGGTCATTAAGAAGAATGTGCGGGAAAACGCTGAGAGATAAGATAAGGAATGAGGTTATTAGGGAAATGAGTGACTGCAAGACTGGTGTAGTGACAAGAATGAAAGTAAACAAACTAAGATGGTTTGGGCATGTTGAGAGAATGAATGATGATAGGATGACAAAAAAGATATATCTTAATGAGCGAAGAGGGGTGAGAAAGCGCGGCCGTCCGAGACTGACCTGGTCCGATCATGTCGACCAGATCCTCAAGGATGGACGCGTTTTGAGTAAAAGGAATCGGAGAGCGTGTATGACTAATTGCATGAATGTGACGGAAGCTAGGAGTGTGTGTAAGGATAGGGCTGTCTGGCGCTCTGTCCTCTCTGCCTACCCTGCAAGGGATGTGGCGTGAGGGTATAGATAGATAGATAGATAGAAAGGTTTTTGACTAGTGAAGTTGAAAGGCAGGAAATTGTTGAAAACAGTGAATGAGTTCGTAGCAAAAATATCCATAAAGGTTAAAGAAGAACGTCAAATACTGGAATGGCTAGATATCCTGGAAACTGAAGAGGATCTCTCAATTAGGGATACTACGTCAGAGATACCGGTTCAAGTATCTGGAACTCACTGCTTACTGATGGTCTCCAACTGGCTGATTCTGTGCCCGCTTTTCTACAATGTTTGAAGACTTTCTTCTACAGACACAGACGTGAATTCGTGAGGAGTTGTCTTTTCTTAGTGTTTCGATGGTTGTGCTTTATTTTCATTTTGTTAATTTTGATAGAGTCATACTCTCGTAAAGTCGAGGGGACCAGGTTTATGTTTGTGTTTGCATCGACAGCCGATTAATGATTAATTTTAAAGTTCCTGGTATCAAAATGCTAATTATTAATTCCTTGGATAGGTAATATAATACCTATTACGAGTAGCAATGAATAATCCAACAGACGATTCACGGATTAATTAACAGATTAATATGTAATAATGCCTACAATAAAAGTATTAGATCATGTGGGTACTTCAAATATCCAAGAAATGTTCAAGTTCTTGAAACTTCCATTAGACGTCGTTTATCTTTTTCAGAAATACGATTAGTCACCTATTTTGAATGTCATATTAGTTTTGCGTTGGATGGATGTAAAATTCACACAGCATTTACTGGCTACTTAATCACTGGGACTCAGGTTAATAAACTAGCCAAACTGCGGAGCTACACGTCGAATAGGAATAAGTTGGGCTGCCTTCGGCAGGTTGAAATACATCCTTAGGAACAAAGAGGTGCCAATAAACCTGAAAGCACAACTCATGCATCTTACCACGTACGGCCTAGAGACTATGTCCCTCACTGTCAGAAGCGTACAGAAACTAAAATGTGTTCAGCGAGCAATGGAAAGACAATGTTGTTGTCTTCGAGATAAAATTAGAAATGAAGAGATCAGACGTCGAACAAAAGTTGCCGACATCGCAGAAAGCATAGCAAAGCAAAAATGGCAGTGGGCAGGACACGTGGCAAGACAGGACAGTGTCAGATGGGCTCCTGAAAAAGAGAAAATCCTGAAGTGGAGGCCCTGGGAGAACAAAAGAGGCGTAGGAAGACCACAGAATAGGTGGACAAATGACATTGTCCAGCTTACGGGTCGTGGATGGCAGCAGATAGCCCAAGATAGAAGACAGTGGAAGAGTTTAGAAGAGGCCTATGTCCAGAAGTGGAACGCAAGTGGCTAGCAGTAAGTAAGTAAGTAATATGGCCAGTATTGATTATTGTTCAGCGGGCTTTTTGACCCTAGTCGTACATAAATGAACATAATTTTAGACTTTGTTTATTGTTTTGTCTATATTCCAGAAGGCAATTACTGAAGACCTGGAGACCTCCAGAGCTGCTTGTGCAAACCCTTCATTTCCAAGATCTATTACATACAAGATAAATTGTAACGATAAATCTTACATAGGTAAATAAAAACACTTGTTAGTTCTATTTAGCTGTTTATTAATATCTAAAAAATAACGAAAATAAAAAATCACAGGTTTAATGTTTTATTTTATTAGCATTGATAATCCAGGTCCTGTACGATGGAATTCTCGTGAACACTGATGGTTTATTTTTAGCTCCACAATCGATTCCCCAAGAACTGATTCCAAACAGGACTCCATTGTAAACTAGAGGGCCTCCTGTGTCACCTTCACAGGCTCCCACTCCCCCATTCGCTATGTCCCCAGCACATATCATCGTGTCTTTAACTGGATTGTATGAAATGTAAGCGTCTGCACAGTTAGCATTGCTTATTGTTCTAATTGTAGCGAGTCGCAAATCTTCGGGAACGGGCCCTCCTACCTGAAAATGAAGATAGCTAACATTGATTTTGGAAATCCGAAATTTTACTCAATGGTAAGATTCTTAAAGATGGACGCTTTCTGGTAAACGAATCCAACCGGCTATATATAACGTTGTTTACGACCGCGCTTCCTCGTCCCTCTTCGCTCACTTTTGCACTTAAATGTATCTTAAACAATTGACATTGTCTAAAAATTAAATGTCTTCTTTACAACGCTACAAAATTTTAAAATAAATGTTCAATTTTTACCCCCAATCTTCCCCAACCGGTTAGAGAACATTCAGTCCCAACGGCAATGTTCAAACCTTGTGCTGGTAGTGTAACAGTAGATGCATTAATTCCTAGCACAATGCTGGACACCAAATGAAGAACAGCGATGTCATTCTCAAGAGTTGCACGATTGAAATTTTCGTGAACCTTGTAGTACGACACTTGAATAAGTTGTTCTGAAACAGTGCGGTTGGCTGAGCCAGCATTGATCCATAGTTGTCTTGCTTCTATTCTGTAGGAAAAAATGTGGGAAATATATGTTAGGTTAACCTTCGGTTCAGTGCCTGCAGTTACAAAAACTCTTTTTTTATCCTCTGTAATTTCTTGAGCAGAAAACTACTTATACATTATGAGAAGATTCAGGGAACTCAAGGACTGTATGATCAGATCATTAAGAGATCGAATTTATCAACTGGTGAAATCACTATCTAAATATAAATATCCCGGAATCGTATCACCATCAGTAATTAAGATAATTCAATATCAATTCTAGACGATCAGCCCACGTTCACGTGTAATATGTTCACGTTCAATAATAGATGCGAAATCAGACAGACAAATAATGGGATATTTGCAAAATATTTTTTTGACAGCATGTACCACTAGAGCTCGCCCTAAAGAAATTGAGAGGAGAACTTTAGTTCACCAGAAAATTCTTGTTTTTTAAAATGAGCAGAAGTACATTATTACCTGTCTGCGCACTGTGCTGATGTTACAACTGACACTGGAGTAATGATCACTCCACCACATCTGAATTCGATCTCTCCATTAGAAATTTGCCTATAAACTGCTACAGTATAGGGCGCCTCAGATATTGGAACTACGGAACCGCCAACAAGCTTTAGATCAACACCTGAAATAGACAGAATAACATTAAAACAAGAAACTATCGAAACGATCAAAATTCTATTAGAACTAGAGAACTCTTCGACAGCAGGATGGCAAATAACACGCAAGCTTCTTTTGAGTCATTTAAAAACTGCACAAGAGACACATTTCTTTCGAATATCAGTAAAAAATGTATTGACTTTTCTATTTTCTATTGGAGAATCTTTTACAAAAATTATGAGATTGTCTAGCAGTGCACTGGTTGACAGCACTGGATCCAAGACTGTAGTTCTACGAGCACTTTCTGGCTCAGCCCGAATGGGTGAAGATATTTTAATCACCGCGCCACACGAAAAGTAAACTAAGTAAGTATTGTTTACCTACGTATTCTGATATAACAATTTGAGGAACGGTTTATTAGAAAGGAGTTATTTTATTATTACTGAAATAATTTTATAGTCGTACATACCAGGGTAGCAAGAAGATGATCCGATGATCGATAATAGTATGAATATGAGAACACTGACCATTTTGAAACTCGATCACCTGAAATTTAGTACATATGTTCTATACAGAATAATGTTTGTATCAGTTATCCGTATTTACAATGCTTTTGGGAAGTGAAAAAGCGATGTTGAAATACCAAAACATAAATTCATATAGCATTACTAAACTAATTAATAGTAGGTATTACATATGTTCACATTAACTCACCAGTTAATTTCGTTGTAAATTATTGATAAATAAATACGAGTAACTTTTTGATTTGGTCAATATAATTATTAATTTACTAACTTAATTGTTTGTAATGAAATTGTGGTTAACCTGCAGACATGCTATAACATGCGTACATTATAAACGTTATCATTGATTAGTTCAATCTCTTGTTATCGTATGATAATAAAAATTCTCTATAAACATTGATAACGCATTGACTTACCTGTAAAACGATTTTTAACCATTTTTTTAGTACGTGAAGGTAAGTACTGTTGAAATTGAAGTAACGCCCAACAACCACGTATCCAGACTTTTGGTTCGGGGGTGGATATTTATTCAATCAAACAACTATATGTAAAAAAAAATCTTATGCATAGACACTGACTTTTTGTCATTTTTTTTTTATTCCTATAGTAAAATGGACGAAAAATTAACACCGAAGGAGAAATTTGTTAAAAGAGTAGGTGAGGTGATTAACCTGGTTGGTTAACTATATAGAGTAGGAAGGATGCCGTGTAAATAGCGCCGCAGGCGAATTTTTTTACATAAGTATGTATCATATCTACATAAAAAGTCGTTACAAAAGAGAACTGAGGCGCGCCGAGATAGCAGAGACAAATCGTCCCGTCCGTCCTGTATCGTGTATACGACAGATTTCGGTGCGGGGGGATAGACCCCAACTATCCCCCCCTCCCCTTGGATACGTGCTTGACGCCCAAACAGAAAACTAAAAAAACTTACCAAAAAACTAAAATGTATATAAATATAACAGGTATTCCAAGTTTGTTAAAAATTATATATTTTTTTTATTATTTATGATAATTCTATGCGATAAGTTCGCCCTAGTGAACAACGATTTATAATCTGTCCTATGTCCATTTTTTATATTCATATGTATTTGTTGTTCACTTAAAGTTTAAATAAATAAATAAATAAAAAACAATACACTCTACAATAATTATATACACAGTAGGCATATGATGACTATGGCAATGTCCGTGTTACTTCCCGGATATGAGTAAGTGACTCGTGTTCCGAGGAGAATCACAACAGCAATGTAAAACATATAATTTAAGGTAAAATATAAATAAATAAATCTTTATTGGCCAGAGAAAATATACATAGTTACAAAAACAAGACAATTATAGTGTTGCAAAAGGCGGACTTATTGCAAAACCAATATCTTACAGTCAACCCGATCGGTGAACATCGGTGAACGAAAAAGCCGCCTGAACTAGGTACATAGGTACATATGTAACTCGACGACGAGCTCGAGGACGGAACAAAAAAAAATATACATACATAAGTGTTCTGTGGGAGTGGGACCAATGTCTTTTCTTTATTTACACTTTTGGTTTAAAAAAATACAGAAATATGTTAACATTACAAGTAACAGATTTTATAAAATGTGTTAACTAGGGCGAGCTTATCGCAACGCTGCGATAGATTAGACTCAAACATGATTGAAATAAATTTAACAGCATTGATAATTCAATTTCTATACGAAGGTATTCTTGTTAAGACCGATGGTTTGGTTGGAATTATACAATCATCCACAATAGAACTTTTACGAAGAAGTATTTATTGGAATGCCCAACGACAGCTGGCCAAAGAGAGCGCTGTTTTTCCACCCACAGGGGTCCCGACGCCCCGGAAGACCCTCTTTCACAGTGCACCGTTCCTATGACAACGAGATCAGAGCGTTAGGAATGACGTGGAGAGAGGTAATATCACTCGCACAAAATCGCTCTGAATGGAGACGCCTGGTAGCCTCCCTGTGCTCCCGAATGGAGACATAAAGGGCGTAGTTAGTTAGTTAGTTATTCATTGGATACTAAAGAACCCCCTTTGTCACTTTGTCACATTCTCCTGTACCACTGAGCAAAAATCGTTCTATTTTTGCTTCAACTTTTTCAATTTTTTTATGATAATGTTGGCGCTCAATAAGAATAACGTAAGCGACAAAGTGAATTATTCCTTTTTAAAAGGAACCTGGGAAGAAGAAATTTAAAAATCTAAAACAGCCGATTTGTTAAGATTATAATTACCAGTATTTTGGCTAAATTATACTTTTATATCTGAATAACTGAACGGAAAATCTTCAGGTCCCGTAAATTTTAGGAGTACTTAAGGAATATTTTTTTATTCAAGGTAATTCTTAATCCTGCAATTCTGAAACAGCCCGTCTATAGTCCATCCATACTTTCATCTATCACTGTCTTCAGTTTCAAGATGATTCTCTCAGTATTGGTTGAGTAAAATTCAGGGCGCCGAAGCCCAATCACAGCATATGGACCTTCATTGCGTGTATTTTGGATCGTGACTGAATGCAGTACAACTAAGTCTTAGTCTCTTTCTTCTTCGGCCTGGTTTTTCTACCGCTGAATATCGACCTCATTGAAACGCTTCCTTTCCTTTTTGTCTCGCCTTTCGAAATCACTGTCTACCCTGGGTTACGTCTTCTGCCCATCTTTTCTGTGGTCTTCCGACTCCTTTTTTGTTTACCCATGGTCTCTATTTTATGAGTCTGGGTGTCTACCTACTGTCGTCTAGTCTTGCTGCGTGTCCTGCCAATTGCCATTTAAGTCTAGCTGTACGATTCACGACGTCCACAAGCTGGATTTTTCTTTAAGATGTAAGAGAGTAACCCAATAATGCATCTGTAACAGTTGGATGCCTAAGAAATGTTGTGTTGTTAGAATAAAGATATAGAATAGACAGTAAAATTCGCATATAAAAAACATACGTCAGACCTATAATGACGCATACAGTAAACTAGAGCAGACACAACTATAAAAAATATTATCTTTGGGTAACGGAGATCAAAAATCTAAATTTCATCTCCGCTAGAACAAGATTTCAGAGACAAAATTTGAAACTCCGTCACAGAACAAACATGTAAGAAAATAAAAATGTACTTTGGAGTGACTGTTTCATAGGGTAGAGAGATTTTGGCTCAATCGACATAGAATATCGTATTCTTTAATTTATTTTCATAGAAATGCGTTGTTGAGTTATTAGTGAGAAACTCAAAGACCAAAACTGAAGTCCAAAAGCCTCTAGGCGCAAACTTCAAGAAAATCTTTTTACATACTTACTTATGAAGAGATTAAAATCGTTTTCAGATTTATAAGAATTGATTAGTCTACGAATCTAATTTTTGCTGGTGTATTATTAATCGCACGATTTGCAATTAATAAGAAGATGAATGATAAGATTAATCCATATTACCTAACTTCGTACTGCGTACCTACATAATATTGCGCAAGAACACAAATATATTAATTACGCAGGTGCAACAGTCACTTGTAATTGTTAATCATCGACATTGAAGTAAAAGCAGAACACTGATAGTTACTCAGAAAATCATCATCAATATTCTTTAGATAGTAGATATGTATGTACGTATTATTTATATTTTTACTCCATCTCACTATGATCAATTAGGCAGAGAGAGATTCAATTTGTGCCGTTAGCAGATTTTTTTTTAATGAATGTGAGTTTATCTAAATAAACCCAAATACATATTTGTTCACTTCACGGAAATTTTAAAAGATTGTATTGTGAAGTGGAGTAAGTCGGGGATTGAACCCGCGCCCACTGGATTAACAGTCGAGCGCGTTACCAACCAGGCTACCGACCACCTCAAATATGGGTGCGGATTTTCTGAAAAAGGTCTTGCGTTTCAGTATTGGCCCATGTGCAACGTGCATCATCAGGCCCACCTCACAACATCGAGCTACACAAGGAGAAAAATCCGGTTAGCGAGGAGTGTCGCTTGGTTGACTAAATGAACAATTTCATGCGAATAACCCAACATAGATCCAGATGGACCAACGACAATTCATCTTTGCACAGGACCCATTATGAAGTATTTATGTTTACTCAATTTCGCTGTTCGGAGATTCTGGCACCAACAAGTGCCAAGAATGAACAACGCCAGATTCTCATACATCGCTTTGCATGGGGTGCCTGATGGTCAACGCCCGCCAGGAAGACCACCGAAGGGATGGAGAGTGGGCTGGAGTTCCACATCACAGGAGAACAATTCTGTCAATACAGACTCGCTGAGTCTAGATGCAGTTTAAGAAGAAGAAGAATTTCGTTGTGATCAATTTGGCAGAGGTCATTATTATTGACAAAGTGATACCCATCGCACAAAACCGTCCAGAGTGGCGAGGTTTGGCAAATCCTTCTGCTTTGGTTCAAGATCTATCTTTCAATTTTTTTTTTATTTTACTTTATTCAACTTTCTATTACTATTCTATTTTTACTTTTCTGAACCGCTCTCTCCTTCTTCCTTCTCTCCTTCCTCTTCTTCCTTCTCTCCTTCCTCTTTTTCCTTCTTTCTCCTACATGATTTTTATGTACATGATACTGCTCTTAATTTTAATTTTAATATGTGGATGGAAGAGATAAAAATACATATTTGCGCGAACAAGTGTTGCCATTGCCATAAAACAGGTCATAACCGATAGCAATGAGGTGTAATCGTATTTGCTGGATATAATAATATTCACCTATGTGTCTACTGCCCCAGAACAGACTCTGGTCTAGTGGGGCAGTACAATTTCCCATGTATCTTGTTGTCTTATGTATGTTTATTTTGTATTTTTTTTGTATTTATATATTATGAGTGTGTATATGTATATGTATATATGGGAAATAAATCTTCATTCATTCATTCATTCATTCATCTACGAATAACGTGATTTGCGCAGTTAGTTATAGTTAGTCCCTATCGAAATAGATACTATAAGTATTGTTTGTAAAATTTTCAGGGCAACGCTAGGGTATTAAAAATTTAGAAAGATGATTCCTTATGATAAAAAGATGATTCGATGTACTGTTACGAGTATAATATAAATAATGCAGCGTAGATAATTTTCTAATTTCAGTAGCAAATTACCAAACCAACTTATAGCTTGTTAGTATTTTTAAATAAATAACATGGGACCTTCACAGATTTTGTTGATAATAACAGCAGTTCTCTCTGCAACTGCAAATGGTAAGTTTATATTTGTTTTATCTCGGTTTAATTTCATGGCATATGCGCTTACACATTGTAAAAGATGGAATTTGAATTTTAAAGGATTTAATAAATTACGATAAACCAGTAAAAGAATTTATTAAATTATGATAAACCAGTAATATTCTATCTTTCTGAAATATTAGGAATAATCGAAATATGTTTCAAAAAGTAAGTACAATTATTGGACACCTTCTTCAGGTACTTTTCGATAAACCAGAGATTGATTATCCTAAGGTTATGTTGCGGGGAATTTTGAATGATAAAATTATGAATATTCTTATTTGAACAAGTTTATAGGCATATTAAGGACTTGGTATCCAATAACTATAGTATCCAGTAACTAATTTGCCCTCTGTATAAAAATATCATCCAACCATTTGAGCCAACGACCAAATTTCCATTTTCCAGCCGGTCTTCTTCCCGATGGAAGAATAACTGGAGGAGCGGCAGCAGGAATCCACCAGGCTCCATACACTGCTGCTCTTCTTGTCGATTCAGCGGGAAATGGAGCCTTCGCACATGTTTGTGGAGCAGTTATAGTAAGCACGAAGTCAGTCATCACATCAGCTACTTGTACAAGGTAAGTACGGCTGTATAGTTTCCTGTAATTTTCTTATATCTAAAATCTATTTGCAAAGTCGTCCAGTTAAGAAAATAAAAATACCCAAAGGTGTACATAAATTTGAAATAAGATACATTCTTCTTGTTGTGCCACTCCTATCATTTTTTTAATAGCAATATTCGGCCACCCGCTAGCCCTGACATTCGCCAGTGCTACTCGGGCGTGCATATCACTGAACGAAAACAGGCGACTGTGATCCTGTACACTCAACGTCAGACATGTTTTCAGTCCGTCAAGTGACCTCCATGTTAGGTACGACATATTGCGACCAACTGCCATATTCCCTCCACTGGAGATAACTGTGTGGACACACCGTTTTCCTGCTGAGACCTTCCATCGGTGGATTTGTTTTCTGAAAGCCCTTCCTTATTCAATATTCGTATTTATTATTCTTTTAGGTTTAGTGCAGCTAGAACAAGAGTTCGCGTTGGAACTCCTTTCCATAATAGCGGAGGAGCTGTGATGCAAGTTTCTTCAATCAAAAAACACGAGTCTTTCAATAAACCAACCAATATGAATAATGACATTGCTGTGTTGAGTTTAACTAGAGCCATTGTACTTAATGGAACCTCTGCAGGTATAGCTCCACTTCCAATCCAAGGTCTTACTCTTGGCGATGGAACCAACTGTGAACATTATGGATGGGGAAGACTTTCGGTTAGTTCCAATTATTTTATTTTAGAAGAACAGAGAGTTCAATTTTCATGACAACGATAAAAGCTTGTAAACTAAAATTCTTAAGCTATCGTGAAGTGCAAAGCGCACCAAATAAATAAATAAATAAAGATATATATAAAAATTTCACCACAGTCTTAAACGGACCTGTTTCATGACTCTCCCGGATTTTGCTCTCTTTATCTAGTAATAAAATTTCTTTATAAAATTAATCAAAGCGTGTACGATATTATCTCAATAATTTTTCCTTGAATCATTTAATTTAGTTTGTAATGTAGATATTTATCATCATATGATCAATATGTATTCCATTTATATGGAGAATGCATGACGTTGTTATCTAGAATTGATTATCAATTGCATCATAATAGTAGGCGTTGATTACATTTTGATTTTAATTGTAATATATTTCGGATATTTCACATCTATTTTTGGTAATGATGTTCACTGCCCTTTCTGAATCTCATATGAATGTTTGTGCTAAGAGAATGTTTTGGTGTTTTTACTATTAACCTACTTCATCTGCAGTATTGTAGATTCATTGACCATTATTACACTTCTCATTAAATATTTCATGACTCCATACAGCCACATATCTGTGAAAAGGTCATGGAAAATTTCATGAAATGAGTAATGGGCCTATATATTCTATACCCTCACGCCACCTCCCTTGCGGGGTAGGCAGAGAGAACGGATCACCAGAATTTCCTATCCTGACACACACTTCGGACTTCCGTCACATTCATGCAATTCCTCATACATATTCTCCGATTACTTTTACTCAAAACACGTCCGTCCTTGAGTATCTGGTCAACATGGTCCAGCTATGTGGTTCTTGGACGGCCGCGTTTCCTTACACCTCTTCTTTCACCCAGGTAAATTTTCTTCGTTATTCATTCGTCATTAGAGCCGTGGGGATCATTTGCCGGATATTTTATTCCATACTTAGTCGGAACATGTCTTCTTTACTACGTATTTTTATTTTAAAATGAAAATGTGCACTCTTACTGAGACAACCAATAAGTGAGATTGGCGATAAAAAAATATTATTTTTAAATTTTTTATCGATGCTTGTAGTAAAACGCATCAGCGTTTACAATTACAATATCAGGAGTTATGCATAATAATATGTTTTTCTTTTTTTAGGCACAAGGCATATTTCCTAACAATCTCCAAAGAGTTAGCTTACCAGTTCTGAATACAGTTGTATGCAAATCACTGTACACTCAATATAATACGGTGACGGATACCATGATGTGCGCTGGAAGACTTGAAGTAATGAATATAGGTCCCTGTCAAGGAGACGTTGGAGGTCCATTGACATGTAATGGTGTAGTTCATGGAATCCTGTCGTGGAACAGAGGATGTGGAGAAGCAAACAGTCCAGCTGTCTTCACAAAACTTTCATTGTACAGTAACTGGTTGAAGGATAAAATCATAGAGTAATGAAGTGGAATAAATAGATTTAAATTCATCTTGTTTATATTTATTTAGTGGTAGTAGTTTCCCACAACACTGTAGAAGAATGAAGGATGAACATTGTCGGGCTTACGACCGACCTCGGCTGGCTTAAGTGATCACTTTACACTCGAGAAACATTCGCCATTTCAGTTCACCCCGGCTGGGATTCGAACCCAGACCTTCGTCTCGCTTTGTAGGGGTCATATCCACTACACCACGAGGAGCGACGGCTGTGTTGTCGAATTTCATGTATATTAAGTACCCATGTATTGTTGCATTTCTAACTGTGGGGAGAGGGTGGTATTATTTTTCCTTAATTCTTCTACACTGTTGTGGAAAACTACATTGTATGTATATACTACGGAATGTAGAAAAAATCCAACGCTTTACAAGAATAAAATTTGTAAATCAAAAATAATTTATTTAGTGGGTTACTAAAAGCCAGAAAACTTGTCAATTTACAGTAGTATGCAAAGCGCACAGCATATGGAGATGCGTCAAAAATGTATCAAGGTACAGCGGACACTTAATTCAATAGGTGTGGCATGGTCTGATGCTGGATTCGTCCGTGATCGCTCTCTTTTTTTAGGGTAGTTCTCAACCCAACACCTCAGGGAATTCAGAATGACCCGTATTCCACCTATTGAGAGCTATCATGTCCGAAATAAGCTTGTCAAAAAGTAATATTACAATTAGTATTAGGAAAATCACCCTCTTTCAAAACATAGTTTGCAATGCAGTGTTTGTAGAAGAAGGTAACTATAAAAAAATGACTGTGAAGTCTACCACCATCTAGCCTACATTGCTGTCAACCGATCGTAAGGATGATTGGTTCCTGCACAAATACCTGCTCTTTCTTTGGATGTATCTTGTATTTTCATCAGAAAAACACACAAATTGAAATTTTCAGATCACGAAACGATTAAAACAGGATTGGTATTTTGTATTGTTTTACGCTCGCTATACGATGTGTATGAGTTCCACAATCGACCTAAACGTGCCATTCGTTGTTTGAAATTTTTCACGACACGCGAAAACACACGTGAATTGTATTTGTATGGGGGGCCGAGGTGATGGTATTTTGTAAATTTTTTGCATCGTTTAGGATCGTATTCGAGAGAAATTTGACAGTTCATATACTGTAGACATTTGTATTATTTTAATGAAATAGAACAAATTAGTTTAAAGGTTATAAATAGCTTGAATTATCAATATACCTACGGAAAGCATAAATATGAGTAGATGCTCGTGGGCTATTCTTTAATATGTAACTCAATCCAGTCGAGATAACTTGATACTCTGGTATAGACACCAGGTTTCTTAGGTCTTGCACATCCAACTCCCCACGATGTAACACCTACGATGACTTCATCAATTACTAGTGGTCCACCTGAATCACCACTGCACGCATCTTTTCCGCCCGCCTTCACAAATCCAGCACATACCATATTCGGAGTAACTGAATTAATGTGCGCGTTAAGTCTTGCGCAGATGTTTTGATTAACGATTGGAACTTTCACACTTCTTAAATACATTGATACTGGTCCATTTTCCTGAAAAAATAATATAATAAACATTAGATACCTCAATTTTAAACTATATTTATTTATTTATTTATTTATTTATTTATTTAAACTTAAAGTAAACTACAAACACATATAAATATACAAAATGGACATAGTACAGATTATAAAACGTTGTTCACTAGGGCGAACTTATCGCAGAACTGCGATTTCTTCCAGTTAACCCCATATATCGAAATTCTTAATATTATACATACACTACAGCTTTTGTTCCCGGCAGGGCTGCGCCTGGATTTTGGAATTGATGCAACCACTATTGCATGCATGTTGTTTTGAAATAAAAATATTTTTTCTCTTTAAACATAAGATATATATTCGATTTTTTAATATGCCATGTCAGCCAAGATTAAAAATTTCGTTCTTCAAATCTCTTAAGAGTTCTATCGTATAAAACTGATTCCTGTACAAATGAGTATGTAGGCGATTGAAAATCTACGCAACCTAATACAATAGTATGGTGATTTTTTTATATAGGCGGAGGCATGACTTTGCCAACACACTTCTCAGTATTATCAGCCAGAAGAGTCTACATCAAGGGTGGCCAACCTTTTTGAGCGGCCGGGCCAGATTTTAAGAATGAGATGGCTTACCGGGCCGCACAAACAATTTTTTGAATCAAAAAAATAATAAATACATAGGTTTGTCTCGAATGGGGGGGGGGAGTGGCAACAAAAAATAAAATATTGTTGTGACCTAAAAAAGTGATTTAGATTTTTTCCTTGCGAAACTGAATGGAGAAGGCTCACAACAAAATGTGACAAACATTTTCTAATTGAAAAGAGTACCCAAAATAGCGCCGCAGGCGAAATTTTTAAGGAAAAAAGGGGTGAAGTGTCGAATCTGATTGTCTTTCTATAACAGGCAATACATACGATTATATTGTAAGATTGCTCCGCGGGCCGCATTGAGACCCTCGGCGGGCCGCATGCGGCCCGCGGGCCGCGGGTTGGCCACCCTAGGTCTACATATTATTATTCATGATTCACATATAAACTCGTCATCCTAATACTGGGAAAAATTCTCCTATCCAGATATCACAGGATTAGGCTCAACGCGGGGCCTATAAAATACAAGCATTGTGCCTGAAATATCAGTATTTAGAAATCGTCTTACAATATTGCAAGTATTAATAATTACCGATTTTTGCATTTTTATGTATAAATTTCCGGTAAATGGTGATTTAATTAATATTGTTTAGTAATATGTGATCATTATAATTGACGATAGCAAATTAATCAGAAGAATTGAAGAATCTCAAGTGTTAGTACATAATATATAATCTTTGATTTCATACACTTCACCATTACGACCTGTTGACATGATTACATGAGTTACTGATTACATCGCTGACACTAAATCATAGATAAAAATCCATTAATAAATTCACATTATTAGTCCAAGACCTTTTTAAAAGTTATTTCTATTAAATTTTTGTAACGTGTAGCTTCCAACAAACTGCGAATAGATCAAAGAAACATGGAAAGAATAATGTTGGGCATTAAACTGCAAGACAGGAAGAGGAATGACTGGATACGCAGCCAGACTAAAGAGACTGATGTGGTTGAGAGGATAGCGGTGCAGTAGTGGAGATGGGCGGGGCACATTGCAAGAATGCAGGACAACAGATGGACGAGGAGAGACTGAAGTGACAAAATACCACAAGGGCGACCACCTACCAGATGGATGGACGGTATCAAGAGGTTTGCCGGACCCCAGTGGATGGGAATCGCGCGGGAGAAGTAGAGGAGGAGAGGGACGCCTATGTCCTGCAATGGGCAACCGCGGGCTGATGATGAGCTTCCCTAAACACTATCTCCAGTATTTTGCGTTACTTTCTTTAGAATGAACGACTATTGTACGTATGTAAAAAATAATATCAACGAAAATGCGCTTTAAAAAGTAAAAAAATATTAACTAGTAGTTATCTCAAACGACTTTCTATCAGGCTTATGACTGATTTTCGGCTGGTTTAATCTGATCATTTTACACTTACGTAACAAACAACCGATAACTACTTATCATGGGCTTTTTATTTAAAAAATAATAGTTATAATCCCTTACTGATATTCTTCCCCATCCAGTGGCAATAGCTTCAGTTCCATCTTCAATAAATTGGTCACGACTTGGAAGAGAAATGGCTAGAGCCATCGTAGACTTGGAGAGAGGATTGGCCAAAAATACCATTCCTATATCGTCTTGGAATGTAGTTAAACTGAAGCGTTCATGGATTGCCGTACCTGCGGAATCCATCACTTCTCCACCTGTGTATTTATAAGTTGATCCAGCTCTAATTTTATAGCTAGTTGGAGAAAAACTGAAAACAATAAATTGAAAGTATATAATAAATGACGTGCCGTAAATCATGTATTACTTAATTTGTCACATTTTTCACATCAGAAGTAATCCTTATCCAAAATCGTTATTTACCCTTTGAGACAATGAGCAGCTGTCAGGACAGTCTTTGAAGATATTAAGCTTCCCCCACAATTGTGATTGTATGGTCCAGACCCTACCTGAAGGAGTAAAGCAACAGTCCAGGGGGCTTCTTCAATTTCGATAGCATCTCCACCAACAATCTTTCCTTCTCTGTCAGAGAATGATGGCAAAACATATCCTGGAAAAACATTCAATTTAATCAGATATTCACTAACAAACTACGTGATGATAAGGATCGTGAGGATTTCGTTCATCGTTTGACTCAACGAAATCGCCAAATCGGATCACCAAAATAAAGTTAAGAACGTTTAAAATGTCATAAATTTAATTGTTCCCGCCCTGTTGTGTATTATAATATTAACTTAAGATTTAGATCTCTATAGATATGGGTATAAAAAAATCATTATTATTTTTTGAACCACCGAGACCCCAAATCTGTAGGTACGTATCTTTGGAGAGAGTGCTAGGATATATTTATTCGGAGTTAAACATTTTTATTATTTTTTTCTGGGTTTAACTAGAAGAAATCGCAGTTCTGCGATAAGTTCGCCCTAGTGAACAAAGCTTTATAATCTGTACTTTGTCCATTTTTTACAAATAAATATTTCGGCCATTTCTTGTCGGATTAACAGTGCTGAAAAAAATATGTTGCCAGATTTTTTTTTGGTACAGTTTTCTAATGTTCCCAATTGAATATAAGCAGCAGAGAACGCATTTAAAAAAAATCATGAAAAAAACTTTTTACCTCTCACAAAAATGGTGCACAAAGAAATTAAAACTAAACGAAACATATTAACACTACTGAAATATAAAAAATACTGAAATTAATAAAAAAACTTATACTAGTGCCATAGTTTTTTTATGTACAAGTCTTATTTATATATTTAAAAAAAATAGGTCAAGATTCATAGAAGTTGTAGTATCTTAAGTAGGTACTACCTGCACTTGAACGAACAATAATAATAATGTTGTCTTGATAAATTAATACAATCGTCATATTTTGAAATACTTAATTGATACAAAAGTAATTGCATCAATAAAATTGTAAGACCAGAAGTTGGTACAGATTTTCATAATTACACAATAGCAGCAAAATAAATTCTACTGAAATCTCCAATTTTGCAAATATTTCAGTTTGTCAGAATTTCTTTGGACCGAATCCTAGATTTCAAACACATATGTTACAACTAGATATACTCGTAGTAGACCGAGATCCGAGCGCTAAAAAAATATGTTTTTTGGTCGAAATGCAGTTTAAATGATAGCTTGCACATAGGGTCCCACATCGCACTAGGGTTGCCTATCAAAATCTTGCCGAAACCCCCTCTGCCCCCCCCGGAAAGGTCCCCTTTTGCGGTTTTTTTTGCATTTTTAAGAATATTGTAAAATGTAGGAGAAAGTAGTCAATGACAAAAATCGAGACCTCGAGATGGGAATAGAAGCGTCGGACGGCCACAGCTGAGATGGAGAGACGACCTTGTCCGACAAGTCGGTGCAACCTGGATGCATTCTGCACAGGACAGGACCACATGGAGGCAGATGGAGGAGGTCTTTGTTCAGGAGTAGACGGGGATAGGCTGATGAAGAAGAGAAGAAGAAGACAGAAATAATCCTTACTAAACTCTACAAAAAAATATTTAGTAATTTTTTTTCAGAGGACTGGCAGTTTACCCGCAATGGCCGGTCAAGGGTTCGAATCTCGCTAAGTGATGACAATGTATTCTATAGTTGCAAAGTATTTTGAATTATCTTGTAATAATACCTCCTCGTGATGAGTTCAGCAATATGCATAAATACGAGTATAGTATAATTAAGGTGGTCGGTAGCCTGGTTGGTAACGCGCTCGACTGTTAATCCAGTGGGTGCGGGTTCAATCCCCGACTTACTCCACTTCACAACACAAGCTTTTCAAGCTTTCTATGAAGTGTACAAATATGTATTTGGGTTTATTTCGATAAACCCAGATTCATTTAAAAAAAAAAAAAAAAAAAAAAATATATATATATTTATTTACGCATGCATTATAAAGTGCCTACTTTTAGTACTTATAGATAAAATGATAGAGATTATCTTCATTTCATGTAATTGGTATAAATACAATAATTCTCCTATGAATAAATTTTACAAGACTTGAGGATGAACCGTCTGATTGTTTTCGCTGCACTTTTGGTGACCTGCTCGGGTAACTTTATTCTTGAATAATGTATTTGGTAAATTTCCTTTTTTCTCCTTCCCTTTAAATGATACCTAATATTACCTGCATATATTCGGAATGAATCACACAGGAAAAAAATCTCACATGGAAATAATGTCACATAAAAGAAACATGCAACAATATCACAAGAAATAACACCATTTTTATTCAAAATCTATGCCTGGCCACACACGCACCCGAAGTTCAGTTCCGGAATCGACCGTTTTGCAAAAAGGTTCCGACCAAAACCTCTCTCTGACTTCGGCGTCACCCCGATTTTAAATTCAGAAAGAGGTTTTGGTCGGAACCTTTTTGCAAAACGGTCGATTCCGGAACTGAACTTCGGGTGCGTGTGTGGCCAGGCTATAATTGATATATTAAAGTTAAATATAATGATGTATTTAATCTACCGTTTAATAAATTTTATTTATATTAACGTGACAATCATGTATAATAAATTTTAAATTTGTTATACATGATTGTCACGTTAATATAAATTTTATAAAATTTGTTATTTCTTCTTGTGATATTTTTTCCATGTGATATTATCACGTAACCGTATATTTTCATTGATATAAATGTTTATTTATTTATTTATACTTTTGGTGAAAAAGATACAGAGATATGGAAACATTTCAAATATAAACCACAGTATTTGTTCACTTGGGCAAGCAATTATTGCAGTGCTGCGAAGTCTGCCAGCTAACACCAATGTTAATTCCGTATTTAAAAATTTCAATAAAAATAATGTGTTTGACTTTCAGGCTTTGTTGTGCCAAAATGGTCCAAACTTCCGATACTCCCACCGCCGAGTCCTTCTGCAGGAAGAATCGTAGGAGGGGAAGAAACTGATATTGAAATTGTGCCCTATCAAGTGGCTCTCCTTTATGGTGGATCTCTGCTATGCGGGGGTTCAATTATCAGGGTGGATACCATCGTCAGCGCGGGACATTGTGTACTCACGTAAGTTTTTTGCCATACTTAAAAACTAATTGTTTATTGTTCTCTTATCATCCGTAGGCCCCAATTAAGGGCACTTGGATTCGTCAGGTTTACAAACATTATGAGATCGTTAGCGTTGGGATCCGAACCTGCTTCCTCCCGTTTGGGAGAGCGATGCTCCAACCTACTGCGCCAACAATGTACTCAATTGTTTCAGTTTTATTGTTCTCTATCGTCCGTAGGCCCCTTCAGGCACCTGGACTCGTCAATTTTTACAATATTATATCATATTATCAAACAAAATAACAAAAACAATAATGATTATCAGATCAATGCCAATCAGAGGGTAAAAGGTTCTGATTGACATTTCATCATACATAAAAATCAATTATTCAACATATCGTCAACGGAGTGAAACTCTTTGTCAACAAGGTACTTCTTCACCCCTCCGCGGAAGGCAGTATATGTCAATGGTGTGTAGTGTAAGGTGAATATAAAGTTTTAGTTTTTTCAATATGTTTTAGAACTGCTCCTTCAGTGTACAGTGTCCGTGCTGGATCCAGCTACCATTACATTGGTGGTCAATTAGTCAATGTCAAGGCTGTAAAACGTCACGAGAGCTACGATGAATATGAAATAGACTACGATGTTTCACTGTTCACTCTTACAATGAACCTCACATTGGGATCCAGTATGGCTTCTATAAAACTACCAGTTCAAGGTCAAATTGTTCCTGCAGGAGCTATGTCAGTCGTGTCTGGATGGGGAAGCACAATGGTAAGCAAAATAATTTATCATATTATTCAAATCACACTCTAAGTTAGATAAATTATAAGTAATTGCCAAATAAAAAATCTTTTTTTATATATATAAAAAGGATCTGGGCTTGCATACACAAACCCAAAATACTTTTCTGCACACGTGGAATACATCGCCAGCACCGGGGCTTGAGCTCGGCACCTCCCTCTTGAGAGAATGCCACCTCAACCAACTGCGCCAACCATGTACTCTTTATACAATATACAATAAGAAACTTTATACAATATGAAAGTGTCCTGATTGGTAACGCCGCCGAGAGACTATACGTTTTAAATCTCAAAATTGTTCACTAATGAGAAAAGAAAATTCTGTCCTTAAGAAGGTTAAAATGGATTTGAAAGATTTTAAGAAATTAATATATCTTGTCGCCTATATATTGAGGAAAAAACTACAAAAATTGTTAATATAGAAACATAACAGAACTAGGGCTGCTATTTAGACGCGTACCTACCTTTTAAGTTTTAAGTTTAAAATTTAAGTTCGACCAATGGAGACGAGGCCATTGAAAGATCTTTGGTGATAACAAAACTCGTTTGAATTTTATAATCTAGATTGAAGTGATTAATTCATATTTTGCAATTATTATTTTACAGGAAGGAGGCTACGTTGTTTCCAAAATCCGAAAGGTAAATATACCAATTGTTGATCAAACGGTCTGCGCGAACGCGTATGGCAACATTGGCTGGTTGATCACAGACCGCATGATATGCGCTGGCAACATTGCAGATGGAGGCAAGGATGCTTGTCAGGGAGATTCAGGAGGACCGTTAGCCGTCAATGGTGAACTCATCGGAATAACTTCCTGGGGATATGGATGCGCCCGACGCGGGTATCCTGGAGTTTGGGCCAGGGTTCCAGCTCTCGTGGAATGGATTCGCAGAAATTTATAAATATTAATAAAACTGTTAATCTCTCTCAACATGTTTCAAAATAAATACAATTAAATGTCACACACTTTGAGCAATCCACATCATCCCTCTCCTCTAGACCAAGTTTGTTCCAGAAAGTCAAAATCATGAATTTATTGCATACCTAAAACCTACCATTCAAGCTCTTATCGATATATACCTAAAAACATACATTTCTTTTGTACTAGTGAAAAGCTCAAAAAGACAAAAGTAATAAATATGAAAGAGGGCTACATTCAGCAACGGGTAAATTGATGAAAAACAAGAAAAATAACACTTTGTTATTCAAAAGCAACATCAATGTAACTCGTAAATTGACATATTCTCTAAACCCATATACTCGTATATCCCAGCTCCTTTCCTTATCTTCACACTACCTAGAAGAGTACCGTCACAATTAGGCACGGATTCCAAATACAGTTCGAAGCTGGACTCTATGACTGATCTTAGATGATCAGCCAGGCACATAAAGTCATTAAAGCGTCTGTCACACCATAATAACAAATTGAGAAAACCGCTCGTTGATATTATTTCATACTGAAAAAGACTATTCTGTAACGTTTCCACATCATTGTCTGCACGGGAGCAACCGTCTTATTTTATTACCAAACAGTTCCTGAATCCCACTCTCTGTTTAAATTACATAAGAATTTGAGTCCACTCAGAGTATTGATTGGGACTAGAGAGTTCAAATGGGAGGAAGCTTTGGAACAACTAAGGACTTGTAAAGAAAAGAGTCATTCGAAGGGAATCTACCTATAATCCTTCACGATTTTGAAATCTTTACAATGAAATGTAACTTTAATGTAAAGTCGTCAATCATAGATGAGGAGAAACAACGTGATATATGTAATGTGAAAAGGACTACAGGAATAGTAAATATAAAGTAAAAAAAAAAAAAACTTATTGAAAAGAATGTGAATATTTTCGTTGTACTCGTAGCTATAAAGAAAATGGACTCGATTGTAAATAAACTTCTAATTCCATATAAAATGAAAAATTAGAAATTAAACAAAAATTTCTAAAGAAAGAAAGATATGTCTCACTTTGGTTTCTGTCATGGGTTGGCTGGCAGAAATTGCCATTTGGCAACATGCCCGCCCTTTGTATGTTTCTGTACAATAAAGATTATTTTATTTTTATTTTACTATAAACAGGAAGAATACTCTGTAGCGAATTTTTATCCTTAAGTACTAGGATTGACTAATTATTACTTATCATCATTAAGTAATTTGCTATTGGTAAGCACACGGAAAACCGCTCTAAATAATTATAATTTTGTATTAATACTGATAATAATACTAATAATTGATTATCAAACCAATTAAATAATGTATAAAAACGTTCATCAAATTAAATAAATGATTAGTTCACAAAACAATGTTGAGATACGTCATTCTATCTGTTTTGTTCGTTTATTGCGCCTATGGTAAGATATTTTGTATTATTTTCAACAGCAGATTAATTTCCATTGAGATCCAACAGCGAGCGTCTTCTTGCAATACCTATCCATAGATCAGCCTTTCTTTCTTACTCCTTTATGGTGGATGGTGCTCGTTGTTGGAATAGTTCTCCTTCTACCATTTGAACTGCGTACAGTGCACTCCTTTAAGAGAGCGATGAGAAATCGCATGTTGGCGTCAAATGCAGCATCTGAACTATAGGACTAAATTGTAGATTCAACAGCTATATATGTTTTTTTGTATTTTTGCATTCTGTTCCTTATTTTTATTCTATTTTTTCTCATAATATGTATGTACACATGGTGTCCCGTAAGTCAACGATATCCCGTGGAGGGATGATAGACCAACTCATAACGGACCAGAAAATCGAAATATGACCTTAGTAAAAAATCGCTCGTTCTCGAGATATCGTCATTTTTTTTTGTTTTTCGTGAAATTCGACACCTTTTTTCCGATTTTCGATCGCCACGGCCACAAAATTCAGTATTCTAATTTTTTATTTGCAATCCTGAATATTCCAGCTATTTGATTATAATCCAAAATAAAACGTACTATATCACAATTTTAATTACGAACATTGTTTTACGATTTTAGGTGCTGTGTTGCCCCCTTCTTTTCCCAAGTGGAACGGGAAAATAGTTGGAGGAGAACTAGCTACTATTGAGGATGCTCCATACCAAGTGGCATTGTTGATGCTTGAATATTTCTTCTGCGGAGGAGTTATCATCAGTGACAGCGTGGTTCTGACAGCTGCCCATTGCATTATTCTGTAAGTTATATGAGACACTAGACGATAACATGTGCTTTTCAATTGTTTATTTATCCTCTTGAATAGTGGTGGTTACCATACATACATCCTTTTTAACAAGATAGACTAATACGTCAGTTGAATGAAATTGAAAGAGCTTCCTATTCTAACAAATAGTTCAAAGAAAACATGTCTCTATTAGGCTAGGCATTGATACAAACTAAAAACTCCGATATTTTACAGAGACGCTCCTTCGATCTGGAGAGTACGTGCTGGATCTTCATACTACAATACCGGGGGTCAGGTAATGAGTGTCAGTCGTGTCATCGATCATGAAGATTTCAGCGTACCAAGTGTAGGAAACAATGATATTGCTATCATGTTTCTGACGAGCCAACTGATACTTGGAGAAAGTGTGTACCCCGTCGCTCTTCCAGAACAGGGAGAAGATGTAGAAGATGGTGCTCCAGCCTTCATCACTGGATGGGGAGCTACAGAAGAAGACGGCCCTTCCTCAAAACAATTACAAAAAGTGACTACTCAAATTGTCAACCAACAAAAATGCGTCGAGGCTTATTTGAACTCTGATTCATTTTTAGTCACTGATAACATGATTTGCGCTGGTAACTTTGAGGAAGGAGGACAAGATGCCTGTCAGGGAGATTCTGGTGGTCCATTGACTGTTAACAATAAACTTATTGGAATTACTTCATGGGGTGGTGGCTGTGCCCGTCCAAGATTTCCAGGTGTTTCGACTAGAGTTCCTAATTATATTACGTGGATCAAGAACAATTTATAATTTATATTTTCAATACATGAAATGTCTTTCGTGTATTTTTATTAAAATAAATTAAGTATCTATAAAATGTTTATTTATTGTCTAAAAAGTAGCTTCTTTCCTACCAAAATTGTACAAATGAGTCGGATGAATAAGGGAACCACGAGCTTTACATTAATCCCTACAGAATATATTAAAAATAAATAAAAATGAAACAAATGTACGGCCCCTTTAAAGATATGTAGGTACACTAAACTAGGAAACCTTAACAAATTAAGGAAAAAACTCTAAATGAAATTACAATATATTTACATTTAAAAAAAACTTTATTATGTAAGCAGTCTTATAATATATGTACGCCTATGCATAATTATATTGAAATTTCTATAACCTACACAGATTCTATCAAATCAAATTTATCATCTATCCAGTTTCTCATTTCAGGAACGCGAGACCACACTCCTGGAAACCCGGGGCGAGCGCATCCATATCCCCACGAGGTGACGCCAACGAGCGTATTGTCAACAACCAATGGACCGCCAGAGTCTCCTTGGCAGGCGTCTTTACCACCTTCTTCTAAGAGACCAGCGCAGATCATGCGAGGAGTGATTTGGTACCCATGATTAGTATATGCCATATTGCAGACTTCTTGATCCACAATTGGAATAACCACTTTACGAATAACGGAGGAAATACTTCCACCTTGCTGAAAATATTACAACATCATTAATTGCATACAGGGCCGTCTTTAACCAACTGGGGGCCCTGGGCACTTTAATCTGATGGGGCCTCTATGCAGAGCCGGATTACAAAAACTGTTGACCTCGGGCAAGAAAATTGTCGAAGGGGGGGGGGGGGGGGTATAAAAATTCTCGATATTAAATTTGAGGGAGAGGGGTGTAGGTCGTCACATGCAAATATGAAATGTGAATAGCGCCGCAGGCGACTTTTTTTTAGAAAATGGGTGAAATAATGAACCTGCTTGTCTTTTTATAGCAGGCCGGACAAACTTTTTGTATGAAGGGGCATGTCAAATTGCGACGCGACGCGACGCGACAAATGAGCGACGGGCCGCAAATAAAACAAAATTTTAGATCATTCAACAGGGTTGAAATAATGCGTCGCAGGCGAAATTTTTTCAGAAAAATGGACGAAGTGATATGAAATACACAGTGAAATTATTTAAAAAAATCGGTGAAGTGATAAGAAAAACGCAACATTAGCGCCACAGGGGATTTTTTTTTTACCGAGCTGATAAGTAATATCATCAATTCGTGATCTAGGCAGGAACTAGGGGGCCCCATGGATCGTAATAAGGAAGACAGGCATTATTTGTTGGGGCCCCTGTTCGTTAGAATACTAAAAAATCTGATAAGATTTATAATTTATAGTCAGTAATAATTGTTAGATATTCGTAAAATAATGCAATATACTAACTTGGGGGCCCCTTGGATCGCGGGGCCCTGGGCAAGTGCCCACCGTGGCTAATGGGAGAGACGGCCCTGATTGCATAACATTCTTTCAGAAAATGAAAGAATTCTTAAGTCATTAAATTCCAAGAAATAAATATAAGTACTTACAAGTATTGCACCCCATCCAGATGTTTGCGCTATCGATCCTGAAGGAACTAACAAATTTTGTGCAGGAAGATCAATTACCTTCGCACTTGACCCAAATTCAATAAAGCTGGACAATTGAAGGAGAGTGATGTCGTAATCGATACTATTTGGGTTGAAAGATTCATGTTGAAAAACTTTACCAACGAAGAGAATCTGACCACCGGAATCGTGATTACTGGATCCAGCACGAATGCTTATGAATGATGCTGAATACCTGAAGAAGCAACGTAATGTATTTGCATGTAAACAATATTTAGATCTATTTATTATGGTTAAATTACTTATTTGATTTGTGTTATTTACCCATTTGTACAATGAGCAGCTGTGATGACAGCATTGACTTTTACAATGGATCCTCCGCATCTTAAAGACCCTCCGTAAAGCATGACGACTTGGTATGGGACATCCTCAATGGTTGCTATTTCTCCTCCAATGATTCTTCCTGCGAATGGAATCGGTGCTGGAATAATGGGTAAATCTCTTGTTGGCACGTGAAAAGCTGAAACCAAATTTAAACCATATAGTACAATAGAATAGTATAAATAAAAATTAATTACGCGATGGATAGTGGCTTTACAAAATTATAATTAAAAACAATATTATATCTTACCTAAACACGCTGACCCAAAGCAGCTAACCAACAAGAAAATATAAATCATTTTATTATGTACTCGTAATATAATGAGCGTTCAATGCAAAATTGATTTGCTATATATACCACTATTTTTAGTTGAAACAATGTTTTATCCATCATTACTATAAAAGAGTACTTACACTTATCTATTGTTTTAATATAAACAGGTAGTCAATCTATCAAAATCACCTGATACTGTTTTTACAATTTTGTCGTTCAATCTGGTATACAAAATGTTCAAGATACATAGATCTGATACCGCCGCTACGGGTGTATTCAACAAATTGAAAAGACCTCTTCAGTATTTACAAGGTTCAACAGCATAACAGAATATTTGATTAACTAAGACTTCTTCTTCTTCTCTATGTGTCCTTTCGGGTCCCCCCGACTTTGACGACCACTTGGGAGAACGCCTCTCTGTCCTGAACAGTGCGAAACAGCTCCTCCACAGTTCTGATTCCGGTCCACTGCCGAATGCTTCGAAACCAGGATAGCTGTTTTTTTTCCGACCCCTAAGACTAAGACTAAGCTTGAAAAAAAAAACGAATCTGATGTCGATGAGGAAGTTGATCTACGAATGAACGTTGACTGAATAGTATGAGTATTTTTTTTCCAAACGATCACCATATTAATCACATTTTTGAGTAGATAACTTTTAGATGACTGGATTTAAATACCTCTAGTCTAGAGGGAATGGTTGAGGGGATTAACCACAGGGGGCGCCCCCAACGGCAATACCTGGACCAGGTGTACGAGGACATGAACTGCGCCACATATGTCGAGCTGAAGAGAGCTGCGGGAGACAGAGAAGAGTGGAGAACAAGATGTAGGAATTTGCTGCAAACCAATCCCCAAGATTGAAACCAAAGAAGAAGTCATATACTTTGAGATGCCCTGAATGTTGATTTCATTGATGTTTGTCCACGTGTAGATAAAATCTAAACACACTTGATACTACACGCTTACCTACTTGGAATTAATAAGTAAATTTTATCTCTTGCCATATTTCTGAATCTGATTTGCTGAGGCTTTGTGATCCTCGTGGATCTCCACTCTATTATACTCCCTCCACTCCTCTCACCTCGGATCTCTGAGCCTTTGTCAGGTTATCCATTTTGCGTGCTCCTAATCCTCATTAACAACTGCGTAGTTATTAAGTTTGTGCCTTTTCCTTCACTTGTGCCATCAGTCATAACATTTAACTATAGTGTTTTGTTTCAACTTTAGTGTAAAATTCAAAAATCATCTAACATAATAATTTATTTACTGTGCGCGTTATTTCATTTGGTCTTCTTCGTCTAATTTTCTTCCATTGTGGATACGTGAAGTGAAACTATAAAAAAACCGTGAGTTTTTTTGCCATTGTTCATAGTTAACTCAGACGAGTGCCAATGTTTGTGTTGATGACGTATTTCATTTATTTTCAGTAATTTTTGAAAATACCTCAGTTTTTAGATCGTTCAATTTATAGAATTATCTAGATCTTTTGCAAGAACTCGTATAATCGTTCATATGAATTGGGCCCCAAAAAGGTACCTTGAGGTAGGAAAATATTATATTGACTAATACGGAAATAAATATTATTATGGTAAATGGTGTGGATTTAAACCTTTATTTATCAGCCAGACTTACAAGGTATCTCCAATAAATCTTAATAATTCAATAATTTGATAAATTATAAGCAAAGATCACTCCCAATTAGTATTAATCCAATTGTAATAACTGGAAACCTTGGTGTACACTCCGGGGAAGTTAGGATTTCCACATGAATATCCGAAGGAAGCAATCCCCCAAACTTTACCGTTTGCCACTAAAGGACCTCCGGTATCTTTCTGACAGAAATCTTGACCTCCGACACCCATGACTCCTGCGCAAAGCATATTGTTTGTGATAGTAACATATCCAGAATAGGAATTCATACATCTGTTGTGGTCCACTATTGGAACTGTTACTCTCCGCAGACTGTCATGAGTTGGACCTCCTTCCTACAAGAGATTGATAAATTATATATGGCATTTGTTATTCAAAATAAGACTTTGCTATTTACAACGCTACCTATCACGTACTTTCAATTAATTTTAATGTTTAAGCGCACTTTAAAACGGTAATCAGTGGCTTGGTTGGTTATGTTTTTGACATTTGCAATGATTCCAGGTCTAGAGTGAAAAAAATATTGGATGTTGACTTTGTTAACAGCTTCTGACTTGTGACTGACTGATTGGTGTGACTGTTTGGGCGAGTCATGTGCACTTTGTATGTTTTGCTGTCTGGTATTATGTTGTGTTTTTGTCTGATTGCTTGTTTACTTTTTATGTAAAAGCCTAAATGAATACTCACGAACTCAGGGCCCCATCCTGTAACATTTGCTAAAGTTCCAACAGCAATTTGTTCTGATTGGTAAGGCAACTTAATCAATTGAGTAGTATCATCAAGTAGAAGTTCACTGGATAAATATACGAGAGATAAATCGTTGACCAACAGAGGAAATCCTGCAAATTGAGGATGTAGGAGAATTTTTCTAACTGACCTCTCTCGTCCGCCGGCGCCGCTGTGGTAGGACGATCCTGCCCGGACTCGCCATTGGTTAGAGTCAGTGCTGAAAACAGAAGGAAAAAAACTAATCACAGACAACATCTTCTTCTTATGCCATTATAAGTTCCTGCCAACTCTGATTTTATTCCATTTTTTTTTTTGTAAAAAGGATCTGGGCTTGCTCACACAAACCCAAATACATTCCTGCGCTCCCAAGAGCCAAAACTTGGCTAAACCTGTGTCGCAAACTGTGTAAAACATCCTTGTGGAACTTCCCAGTTGGTAGATCGTCGCTCCAATCAATTGCGCCAACCATGTACTCGGCGATTACAAGGCGAAACAGCGAAAAGAGGATTTACTATGAGCTTTTCACCTCAATACATACTCGTATTTATTATCCTAATCAAAACTTCATCTACACCCAATGAATGAGAAGATACTATGGCATTAGCCTGGTGTTTAGTGATAGATTTACATTCTATGTTAGGAATTCTGTTCCTTACCCTGTTGTACATTGTCCTGCAGTCAAAATAACATCTGGCCTGATGATGACTCCTCCGCAAGCCAAGGCGAATACTCCGGATGGATTCCGATGAAGAAGTGCCACATGATGTGGATGCTCGTAAATCGTTATCGGAGTTCCACCAACAATCCTCGGCTCGGGCAGTATTGCACCTGAAAATTATGCATTGATGATCAATTAATATCTCAACTTGTTTTCATTAATAGAAGAACTGGGATTTTTCGAGAGATTCTGTTGAGATAGCCCTATACTATTTGTTGCAGAATTAATCTATATTCATATTGGTAGATATAAAAAAATACGGCACAGCACTTGGGTAGATTAAGAAAAAATCTGAAAATAATCATATTCGTGTTATCAAGAACTGAATATGTACCTGAAAATATTGTTAAGTAAATACTATGTTACAATTTGATGTGGGTATGTTGCTTAGTACATAATTTTTGTTTTGTAGGTTATTGTATTTTGTAATGTAAATGATCTACGTGATCGTATATTAATGAATAAATAAAATAAAAAAATAGGAAATATACATTAGTGATAATCTGCAACAATAATGCAGCTGATTCAGTGTGTTGTTGCACAAATTTGCCAAGTACTCGACTCTGCCAATATGCAACCTAGTATTTCTCGTAGGTTTTATGTTATTAATTTGTCATAATGAGGACAATCATATTTTATTTTGTTTTTTGTTGTGCATTTGTGGAATGAAAATGTCTTCGTTTTGATTAATTGTCAACCCCGATACAGGTCATAACCTAGTGGGATTGGTAATTACCTATATACTATACTGTGTACAGATGTACTGATGTACGTATTATTTATATGTTGAGATGAATAAATAAAAATAAATAAATAAATACAAATCATGTATAATAGCTTGAAGAAAATATATCTTCTACTGATAGTGCACAGTACATTGATTGGTAGAAGATATTAATTTGTTAGTAGGTACCTATCAGTGGCGAAGGTTAGATTTCTGCAGAAGTGAAGCCGGTGCTAACATTTCATGTGGGATTACGTCAGATTAGACACTATTATACCTATTTTATATTCCAAAAAGTGACTCGATGGGAATCGTGTTCTTAGGTAGCTTCGCGCGTGGTACCTATATAGGGTGTCCCAGGAAGTGCGACCAAGCGGAAGTCCAGAGATAGAGCACCCCTGGGGGTACCTAAATACCCCAATATATGTTCCGCGATTTTTTGTGGTTTTCGAGTTATCAATTTTTTTCGTATTTTTTCGCCAAACCCCGACTTGCAAGACGTTATTGGTCACAGAGCCACTAATTATTGAGGTACATACTTGATTTTTTTTTTCTGAAATAGGTGAATAATATACCTTGTAGGTATAAAAATAATTATGGGTCTATCTGTTACTATCACGCCATAAAAAAATTACAAATCTCAAAATTAGTCACAATTCAAAATATTAAAAAATGTTTGAGGTCGTTTTAAAAAAAATAATCATAGATAAAAATTTTTTTCTAATTACTTTCAAAAACTTGCAAATTTAATAAACTATCTACCCTGTAAATTTCATTGAGCAATCTCTACGGGATCACACCTAAAAATTGTTTCAATGCAAAAAAAGCGGTAACTCACGAAACGAAATTTTTATGGTTCTCCATACAAAATGTTAGGGGAGAAAATTTCCCAAAAAAAATCATAAATTTATACCTACTATTTCCATATCCGATTTTTTTTAATTTGTAGTCGAAATCTAATGCGAATATGAAAATAGTAGGTATAAATTTATGAAATTTTTTGTGTAATTTTCTCCTCATACATTTTGTATAGAGAATTATCAAATTGATAACTCGAAAACCACAAAAAATCGCGGAACATATATTGGGGTATTTAGATACCCCCAGAGGTGCGGGACTTCTCTGGACTCTGGACTTCCGCTTGGTCGCACTTCCTGGGACACCCTGTATAACGTTTTATTACTCGAATTTTCTTTGTGCATTAGAGAAAAGTGAAGAGTTAGACGATGTATACTGCAAAAATAAGCATTTTGTACAAATTCTGTAGCATTGTTACATCAGTAAATATGATAAAATAATAAATGATATTGGCGTAAATAGAGGTGGTCGGTAGCCTAGTTGGTAACACACTCGACTGTTAATCCAATGGCGCGGGTTCGATCCCCGATGCCGACCTACTCCACTTCACGACACAAGCTTTTCAAGCTTACTGTGAAGTGTACAATGGTGTATTTGGGTTTATGTTCGATAAACCCAGATTCATTAAAAAAATTAAAAAAATATGGTATATGCCATGGTAAACTGTTATCGATTAAGGGGCTCACAAGATAACACGTTTACATGACTAACCTAAAATTAATAGAAACAATACTGTGTTTTCTGTATTAAAATTATTAATGTTTACATACCTTGCACACTCACAAGAAATACGCACAATGACAATAAATACAAAATCATTTTTGTATAACTAATTTTAAAAAATATGTCAGTTTATAACACAAATTTGTTTACGCGTATCACCGTTTCAGTAATGGCGTATAAATGTATTATCTTATAAAGATAGATGATAATAAAATCAATAATGAAACAGTTATCTATAATGAATGAGTACTCAACACCTGCATATTATGTTTTTATATAGTCCTATCGGATGATTTCTTATCACATTAAATCATGGCGTCGCCAGCCACAGAGCTAGCGGGGGGGCAAAAATAAATTAAAATTGGAGAAAGCATGAAAAAAGCGTAAGTAGCGCCGCAGGCGAAATTTTTTTGTGAGGCATAGTGAAGAAATTCGTGATGTGTAAAAAAATTGAGATGGTAATAAAAATAATAGTAATAAAAAAATTGAAACAAACTGAGATGGTTTGGGCATGTTGAGAGAATGAAGGATGACAGAATGACAAAAAAAGATATATCTGAGTGAACGAAGAGGTGTGAGGAAACGCGGCCGCCCCAGACTGGACTGGACCGATCATGTCGACCAGATCCTCAAGGCTGGGCGCGTTTTGAGTAAAAGGAATCGGAGAGCGTGTATGACAAACTGTATGAGTGTGACGGAAGCTAAGAGTGTGTGTAAGGATAGGGATGTCTGGCGCTCTGTCCTCTCTGCCTACCCCGCAAGGGACGTGGCGTGAGGGTATAGATAGATAGAATAAAAAAAAATCGCCAATTTTTTTGTATTGAAATTATTGTATTTTGATGGATTTTCATTAAAAATTTATGATATGATGAGAAAACGTGTGGTAACAATGTGATCTTTGTGAGGTTTTATCATTTATTATGGAAAAATATATACCTATTCCAATCTCTAGGGGGGCAGCTGCCCCCTGACGACGCCCATGCATTAAATCATCAAAATCTACGAAATATGATTAATTTGATTCTAATTTTTCTTTTAGTTTTATTTATTTATGTATCATAATTCTCAGTAAGTATGTTAACAATATTATAAATTTATGAGAAATAACAATCATCGTTGATTAATTGTTTACCATTAAGGAATAGGTATTTGTAGCTATAGGAAAATTGTTAGATTATATCCCAATTCCCAATTTAGAACCTATTGGTTCTAGAACAGCTCTAGAACGATTCTAGAACAAATCTAGGTGCTAAATTGTTACCTGATAATGACATGTTTTACGAAAGTAGACGCTAAACTGTAAAGGCAGCTTAACAGCCTTCATGTTACAGACGTTACAGTGTCGAAGAACTCTATAATATTTCTAAGTTATTTCATTTAAAAAATGTCCTTGTTTCAAGCAGAGAACAAAATAGTCCCTTTATATTCGTCAGCTGCGTATTCTTAGAGAGTTTTCAACTGTGTGTATTTTTCGAAATGAATCGAGCGTATTCATGAGGAAGTCAGGACCGACGCCGAAAGCAGTGGAAAACTCCCACAGAACATACATTTTTTGAAAATTAGAATGTATACTATACTGTATGTATTGCTCTGAAAATACGAGGATATTACTCTTACTGGAGGGTCAGTGCCGTCAATGGTTTGTGCCTAACGCACGATGTCCTGAAATTGAATTGTGTCATGGATCTATTTGATATTGTATGTCTATTGGATTTCCTCATTCGGGTTGACTGTAAGATATTGGTTTTGCAATAAGTCCGCCTTTTGGCACACTATAATTGTCTTGTTTTTGTAACTTTGCATATTTTCTCTGGCCAATAAAAATTTATTTATTTTATTTATTTATTAACAATTGTAAGTTTCGCAGTTATCTCTGGCACAGCGAGGCGTTGTTCATGGTCTATGATCGCGTCAATTTACCTTGATTTACCTATAGCTGTCAGCTTTTGCTTTTTGCATTTCTTTGCATTGTCATAGGCCATGGTGCCATGTTAGTATTGGTGACTTTTTGCACGTAATTATTTTTGCAAATCACTTGTTTTTTCGAAATGTTACAATAAAACCAAGTTGCCCACACGAAAACTGTTGTTTTCATTATTTAAGGGCATGGCACCAGGAATGACGTCACAGTCTTTTCCCACGGCATTAAGGTTCAAAATTGCGTGACAATCGCATGATAAAATGGTAAATATAGCGTTTTTTCCATTTTTTGGGGTTAATTTTGCGTCTATCAAAAAACTTTTACGGTTATTCCCTAGATTTTAATGCATATTATCAGTACAAAAATAAAATTTTACTCCGCGACTTTCGGGAAACGAGTTTCCGTCTTTCGGAAAAAAGATCAGAGGTGTTTTTAAATTATTTTTTTGAGAAATCTATACAAGATATAAAAAACCTTTTACGGTTATTCCCTAGATAAAGGATCAATGCATCTACCCTAGTTTGTTCCAAAGCATATTTAGTAATGGTTGTCGAGATAGAAGGTCTCCCGTTTTTAGAATTTTTTGAAATGTCGGTATGCACACTCTCCAATCAATCAATCACCAATATTCTTACAAAGAATATACAATTAAAACTTAAAGCAGTCTAGACCTGCAAACACTTTTATAACTTCTATTGTTGTGTAATGAATGAATGCCATTGAACTTGACAAGCAAAAAAATCCACAGCTACCAGCCGATATAAAAAAATGTCTGCGTATTTTGATTCGCCTCAATATAAATAAGGTAAGTTTATTATCTACATACCAGACAATGTTATGATGTTTACTAGCTGGTATGTATATGTATTTAATACGGTATCGTAGATAGAAAAAAATATACCTACACTTCACGTGATCATAAGTTATCGATTTTATTGGAATTATTGACTTTTTAAAATATAATTTAACGTCTTGATATTCTATTAATTTGAAAGAAAAGTGGTGTAATAACTTATTTCCACATACCTTGTTGGAAAATTTCGCGACGTAGTTTTGAGAATTCACCTTAGCATTCTCATGGCACTACCATGGCATGAACAATGTTGCTCGAGAAAGACGCTCCAGAGAATAACTGAAGAACAGTGGCAAAGTCCAGTACACGTTTCATATCACGACTGAAAAGAAAGAGAAACAACAGAAACATTGGTGATTACTAGAGACCGGATTATATGCATTTGCATATTTCCATATGCATATTTTGGCAATTTGTTTAGTATTTTGCATATTTCGGCTAAAATCTCCTGTTCGTGCATATTTGGGTATATTTTCTAAAATATTAACTCAACTAATTTTTTTGTAAAATATTAACCTCTTCAAAAACAAAAATGTTGATATCTAGTTGAAAATGTAATTAATATAAAAGTAATATAATTTAAAATAGGTAATAATTGTATTTTTTTTTAAAAAACAAGATTTTATAATATACATCCTAGAACTGTTGAACAAACGTTGAAAATTCACAGACAATTTGTTCACAGACAAAAAAACGCCACACGCAGTGAAGTTAAATAAAATCTTGTAATGACGTCATTTTGTAGTATTTATTTAAATTCATTTTTGGTACTTTTTGGTGATCTTGTTGCATATTTCGGGCATTTATGATGCATATTTCAATCATTTCAAGTTGCATATAATCCGGTCTCTAGTGATTACTGATTACTGAAGCGTTTATATTTTAGTACATAGTAAGTAGCTACCATCGTGCGTACCTACTTCTAGATGTATATCAAATATCAATATAGGTTTTATATAACCAACTATTGTCTTTAGACGCCCATCCACATCACAAATAAACACATAAATACTTACTATTTATATTATTCTTAGGTCTTTCATTGTTAAGTATGTAGTGTATTACTTGCATTGTAAAGTACAAAATGTACTGAGGATGACCATCCCATGTCACCTTATCAAAGGTGTACAAATAAAATTTAGTTTAAACTTTTGCTGTATAGGTAGCACTATGTTCTACGGGCATTCACAAATATACTCGTATATCATTTGACTGTGGGATTTTTAAAAACACCGTAATATGAGTTTTATTAATTTCTATAAAAAGGATCAGGACTTGTATTTACGAGTTTTACCTAATAGACAGTACATAAACATAATTACAATTTTGTAAATAAATGATTCACTAGGGCGAACCGTTGTTACTTCCAGCTTACCTGTAGAAACATTAAAAACTTAGGAAGAAGAGCAAAAACAGAAAAAAATCTTGTTCTTGTTTTTTTTTTTTTCTATTCCATTCTATCCCCTCACGCCACGTCCCTTGCAGGGTAGGCAGAGAGAAGAGATCGCCAGACTTTCCTATAAGGATAGGATAGGATAGGATAGGATAGCACATTTATACAATTTTTCATACATCGAACACGTCCGTCCTTGAGAATCTGGTCTACATGGTCGAGCCATGTGGTTCTTGGACAGCCCCGCTTCTTTACCCCTCTTCTTTCTCCCAGGTATATTTTTTTTGTTATCCTTTCATCATTCATTCTCTCATCTGCATGTCCCAACCATCTCAACTTGTTCACTTTCATTCTAGTCACAACATCCGTTTTACATTCACTCAACTCTCTAACAATAAGCCATGAGGGTCTCCTACATGACTTAATAGAGGGAATGGCTGAGGGAACAAACCACAGGGGGCGCCCCCGACGGCAGTACCTGGACCAGGTGTACAAGGACATGAACTGCACTACATATGTAGAGCTGAAAAGAGCTGCGGGAGACAGAGAGGAGTGGAGAATAAGATGTAGGAATTTGCTGCAAACCAATCCGCAGGATTGAAACTAGAGAAGAAGAATTCTCTAATCACTTGATTTCTTACGTTTTGTTTCTAACTGTGATACAAATAAACCTTGCCTTGATTCTGTTTTCGTTGAGTTGATAATGCGTGGTGTAGGATTAACACCGAATTCCCACGTTCTCCTGGGAATTGTTCTGCCAAATTAGACACTGACAGTTCAGGAATTGAATACACACATACCTCTATTACACAGTATTGGAGTAAATAATGTGTACCTAATATAGTATATACGTAATAATTATATTCAATACTCTATATTACTGTGTGTTTTACAAAGGTATTTACAATTATTATATGTACATAACGATGGTCATGAGTTGACCTAAACCAAATTTTACAGAAGAATTTATTTATTTATCGTATGGCATTTTGTCACATTACATCTTAAGAGTGTGCATACCGACATTTCAAAAAATTGAAGAAACGGGAGACCTTCTATCTCGACAACCGTTACTAAATATGCTTTGGAACAAAATAGGGTAGATGCATTGAACCTTTATCTAGGGAATAACCGTAAAAGATTTTTTATATCTTGTATAGATTTCTCAAAAAAAAAAATGAAAACACCTCTGATCTTTTTTCCGAAAGACGAAAACTCGTTTCCCGAAAGTTGCGGAGTAAAATTTTTTTGTTGTACTGATAATATGCGTTTAAATCTAGGGAATAACCGTAAAAGTTTTTGATAGACGCAAAATTAACTCCAAAAAATGGGAAAAAAACGCTATTTTTACCATTTTATCATGCGATTGTCACGCAATTTTGAATCTTAATGCCGTGGGAAAAGACTGTGACGTCATTCTTGGTGCCAACCCCTTAAAATCGTAGAATAAGGATATAAAAATAGTAACACAATGCACAACAGTGGCAAATCTAGGATCGAAGTTTAAATAGGTAAGTATTTCTATGTGATGGCATATTCAACTACACCAGGAATGTTTGACATAACAAATCAATGCGAACCATGCGAGCATTACCTGCGACGATAATCCTCGATAACTTGTTATAAGAAGTAGTTGATTCGAATATTCAAGATTAAACATTATTATAGTACCTACTTAACTTATTGTAGCGTAGGTATTCAATCCCAATAACAAAATAAATACAGGTAGGTATTCAACGACACCTTGGATAAAACAATATAAAAAAGCACAACCGTATCGGTGCATGCATTATAGTAAAACATCATAATATTTTCTACAAAAGGTGTTAATTGTTAACGCCATTTCAATATCCAAAGACTTATTATGTGTTGTGACTTTTTTGTTCAAGTGACTAGTTTTATTAGCTTTAATATGCGGTTTGATCACTAAAGTATAACATCTTCGCGGAAGTACAATTTGCATGAGTAGGTACTTACCATATGAGGGGTCAATGGCAGGAATGCGAGTATTTTCATTGTTTTTTTGTACCAAAAGGGAAGGTCGGGTAAACTAGTTCCGCAATACAAATAAATAAAAAGTAGTTATCTTAACAGATTTAAGGCGAAGGGTAGACGTTCCATCGGGATTTTAACTGACCGACAGTTGGTTTAATGTAATCACTTTACACTTAAAGCTCGCGACCAAACTATGACGTCACGGCCATTTCCCACGGCATTAAAGTTCAAAATCGCGTGAACAATCGCTTGATAAAATTGTAAAAATATATTTTTACCATTTTTTGAGGTTAATTTCGCTTCAATCAAAAAACTTCAGAGCTGATTTTTACTTTTTTTTTTTCAGAAATCTAAACAAGATATAAAAAATCTTTTACCGTTATTCAATAAAGGTTCAATGTATCTACTCTATTTTTTCCAAAGCATATTTAGTAACGGTTGTCGAGATCTAAGGTCTCCCGTTTTTAGAAATTAACCCAGATTCATTCTATTTGAAAAAATGATATACATTGTACATACCTACTTGCTAGAATCAGACCCTCTGTTTTCAAGTTTTTGATAGCAAATTTGTTTCACTGTTATTTGGATTGAAAAGTTTGTGTTCTTTATTTTGACATAGTTAGTAAATTAACTGTCTATACCTACTTGTATATTTGTCTATTTTGTCTCGCTTTGTTATTACTTTGTTATTACCTACTCTATATTAGGTATCTATATAGTTAAGAACCTATTTTAATTGTACTTTATATATTGTTACACTGCAGACTGCGAATGAATGAATTAAATGAATAAAATTTTTATATTCAAATTATTTCAAACTGTCGAACGCAGTCATAAAAGTGTGACAGAGAAGGAACAACTACCTGCGTTCGATAGTTTGAAATAATTTGACGAACGCAGGTAGTCGTCCCTTCTCTGTCACACTTTTTTGACTACGTTCGACAGTTTGAAATAATTTGACTATAGCATTTTTTTGTTATTGTTGATTGTTGAAATTACAAGATACCTGTGTGCGTCGCCTCTCCCCACCTTCTTAGGCTCGCTTCCTTTTGTAATAATATTGTAACGACGAACCTCATCATCGTGTTGAGGTCTATAGGAGTCCTTATTGTCATGCACATTGCAGAAGACTACTCGCTACACCACCGAGTAGGTATCCTATATAGTTACCTACATTAAAAAGTTATTCCATACAGTTTCATATACCTACTCTTCATTGGAGCTTACTATATCTAACCTAACTTGTCCTATTGCTGTATCACTCGATTTTAATTGCAGTTATATCGTTGATTTATTGATCGCCTTAATGAATATTAATCTATCTCTCTATCTATACCCTTACGCCACGTCCCTTGCAGGGAAGGCAGAGAGGAAAGAGGTGCCAGACAGCCCAATCCTTACACACACTCCTGGAGTCATACACGTTTTTCGATTCCTTTTACTCAAAACTCGTCCATCGTTGAAGATCTGGTCTACATAATCGGACCAGGTCAGTCTAGGGCGGCCCCTCTTTGCTCACTCAGATATATCTTTGATTCTTTCAACATGCCCAAACCATCTTAGTTTATTCACTTTCATTCTTGTCACAACACCAGTCTTGCAGTCACTCATTTCCCTAATAACCTCATTTTGAAAACTGTGGAACGAAGGATTCTTTATTGCTCAATGATAAATACAATTGAACCATTTGTAACGTGGCTGTACAGTAGAATGTATCGCATATCATGGGTTCATTGAGTCTGTAATGAAAGGGACTAGTTTAATGAATAAAGAGAGAGAAAAGTCGACCAATTTTAGCTCAGGAATCTTCGGTAGTGATTTGGAATACCCGATACAGCGGCACTCATTAGATTGGCCCAGGATTGTGAGAGGTTGCGAGTGATGGTTGCCAACGACGAAGAAGTTAATTAATAGTTGAGATTTTCACGCTCTACAATGTTGATCAGACATTTAGATAATGATGATGCGTATGGATGAATGATGCAATTATGGTGCGGAATTTCAAGCGGAAAGTTATATTCTTCACTTGGATGTAGTCACTTGAGCGATGGCATGGCGATGGTCATATAGACGGTGGGATAACTTCAGGTACCTACCTTATTATTGTTGTAAAGTTGTATTGCCTAGCAACAACTGAGCTAATAAGGCTTACCACAAACGTCCCGAAGTTCAGTTCCGGAATCGACCGTTTTGCAAAAAAGTTCCGATCAAAACCTCTCTCTGAATTCAGCGTCACCCCGATTTTAAATTCAGAAAGAGGTTTTAGTCGGAAACTTTTTGCGAAACGGTCGATTCCGGAACTGAACTTCGGGACGTGTGTGGCCAGCCTATGTGTCTGTGCGATAATAGTATTGTCCCCAACAAGAAGATATAAGAGTTTAATAGTATGCATACCGACATTTCAAAAATTTCTAAAAACGGGAGACCTTCAATCTCGACAACCGTTACTAAATATGCTTTGGAACAAAATAGGGTAGATGCATTGAACATTTGTCTAGGGAATAACCGTAAAAGATTTTTTATATCATGCATAGATTACTCAGAAAAAAAATTGAAAAACACCTCTGATCTTATTTCCGAAAGACGGAAACTCGTTTCCCGAAAGTCGCGGGGTATACATATATGTATATTTTTTTGTACTGATATCTAATATGCATTTAAATCTAGAGAATAACCGTAAAAGTTTTTTGATAGACGCAAAATTAACCCCAAAAAATGGATAAAAACGCTATTTTTACCATTTTATCATGCGATTGTTCACGCGATTTTGAACTTTAATGCCGTGGGAAATGACTGTGACGTCATTATTGGTAGCAAGTCCTTTATAGTCAGTATGTAGTGTAGATATCATTGACTTGAATATTATTGTTACCAATGCTGTAGTTATTTCAGTCGAAACCAGTTCCTTCGGTTGGCTGTTCAGGAATTTCCAAGTACATTATGTTGTTAGTTTTATTAATATCAGGTCACAACCAACGAGATCTTCACCTTGTTACTTACTAGGATAGATTGTTTTAACTTGCTGTGACAGACAATTCGCAGACGAGTGAAAAAAAGTAAAAGACTAGCATGACACGATTGATGAAAAAAAAAATATTTTTTTTAAAAAAGGATCTGGGCTTGCATACACAAACCCGAATACTTACTTCCCTGCACACCTTGCACTAGGCTAAAAGCCTGTATCGCAAAGTGTGGAATACATCGCCAGCGCCGGGGTTTGAACCTGGCACCTCCTGCTCGAGAGACTGCCGCCTCAACCAACTGCGCCATCCATGTACTCTGCTGGTAAAGTTCCCTTCAATCACCCTCATTTAATTTTTCTTTTATTTCTGTATTTATTTTCAAAATAGATTAAAAAACGGTTTATGCCGGAATACCCAACTAGATACAACCTGTATTTGGGTCGATCCCTCAAATTTGCAACAATAATAAAATAGAAATAAAATAGCACAAAATAAGATAAAACAGATCAAAACAAAATAAGATATAAATAAAAGTAAAATAAAATAAAAGAGTAAGTTAAAAAATATACGATTAGTAGCCAAATTTTAGATGGAATTTTAGAGAAATAGGTTATAAGTTTATTTATTTTGATAATACAGACGTCATAACGTTCGTAAAATAAACAAACAAGTAGATAATATACCAAGAAAAGTAGTATATTATATACAGATAAATACATATTATGCGATTATCAAAAATAACCTCAATCGCTCACGTCATGTCAGTTGGGAATTGTCAGTGAGGAGTCTTTTGAAAAATGCCGTTTAATTTTTTTTAACACCTTTTCTGACATTGTTTATTCAAATAATTCAACGTAACCTTACCAAAATATTTCATACTTGTTCTTCTCAATAGTTTCCCATAATATTCAGTACTAGCTTTTGATAGCCAATTTTTCGTATTTACATCTTTCAAGCAACTGTCCACGATCAGCTCAAAGTATTTAGTGTCATTTGTAATAGTTTTACTGGTAAGTTTTTGGGCAACCTTTTTTAAATAAATAAATAAATAAATAAAAACTTTATTGCACATAAATATACACACAAAGGGCGGATTTATCGCCTATTGGCGATTTCTGCCAATCAACCCAACTTTGACATAAGAAATGAAACATAAATTTAAAAAAATAACATACCAATGTACTTCTACGTAACTATATTTCCAAAATAAAATATTACGTATTGCATGCACCGACATTACAGCATAAAAATCTCTATGTGGCGGCCGTTGTGAAAAATACATGGTTTTACTTATAAAAACGCATTTCAGGGTGAAAATCATCTCCGCATCACGAGTGATTATCTCCGAATGAGTCTCCAAGACACAATACATAAATTACAATAATTTCAAGAAAAAAATACTGAGTCACAAATCGTCTGGATTAAAAATACTCACCTGATTTGAATAGCGTTTTACATGAAACGACCAACATGAATGTAAACAACGCGAGGAAATAGTGATATTTTACTAGGAAGACACGCGATCAGTCATACTGTTATTGTGTGAAATATAGCGACGTGGGTTTGGTCGCATTTCCAATCTTCACGACAAATTGGCTATTCTCTGTATAAACACCAGATAAAATAATAATTTGGTACTGGGATGATTTATTTTTGTAACATTCGACTATTATGTTGTGATTCTATTATAAGATTCCTCACAATTGAATAGTATCTATTTATATTAGCCGAGATATCTGGTCAATTTGTCACTTTGTTTAGTGACAAAATATAAAGCGCTGGGCGCTCACTGAAATACTTTCTGCACCAATTAATTATTACATGAAAATTAGTGAATTCCTTGTATAAAATTCATACCGCCGTTTTCACCGACTGGTTTGGTGAGGAATAGCAGAGATAAAAGTCACCTAGCCCACATTTGCGTTTCACCACGCGAAAATACCTACCTAACGGCTAGGAATCCCACTTATCTTAGGCAACGAGAATTGGGCACCTAACGGTAAGATCTGTCATATTAAACTTCACCCAACTACGTAATCGGCCGCCACATTGAATTTTATCAATCAGGTAGTGTTTTTTCCGACCTGGGGTTATTTTATAACTCCAAAACAGTCCTAGAACACAACGGAACACAATATCATAACATGACACTTTGCATACAAACAATGTTTACTGTTAGGCGCCATTTTCATTTTACCACGTACCCTAAACGCGCATGCGTCAAGCTTGAGTCTAGTGTTGCCATTAGGTAATAATATTTGTGTGAAATATGAAAAATAAAAATACGCGGTTATTTAACGACTGTAAATTATTTTTGTAATGATATTTAATATTTAAATATTTTTCAAATACAATCCTTGTGTTTAAGTTGTATTATTTACTCTATAAAGTAAGCATTGTTTAAAAAAAATAACTATTTTTGATCAATTTGTTTTACATGTAGCAACCCTACAAATAAAAATCTTCCTAGCTGGATTTGTCCAAATTTGTCCCAATTAAGTGGAAATTTGTTGGTGAAACGTAAATTAGGTAGGATTTTTTGGTAGGTAGGATAGCCACCCAGTTAGGAGCAGGAATAGCTATAGTCGGTGAAAACGGGGGATAGGGTTCTTCTACTTCAATATTTTGGTCTTCAATACAATAGACAATCGTTGACATCGAGGGGGCAGAAATATCACGATTGATTTCGCTTCACTATAAAATAAAGTTTCAAATTTAAAAAAAGTAAGAATCTGGTTTAGTCCTAGGAATACGTTGGCCACAAAGTCCCTAATCATCTTTCGATAAAGGTAAAAATGAAGGACTGTCAGATCTTTAAAAGCCGTTAAAATCCGTAATGATTACGTGAACTAGTCTTTCAATTATACTTCTTAAAATGGACTTCCATGGAATATATTATTATCGTATGACGAAAACCTCAATATTTAATATCATCTTTCTATCTTCAGACGTCCTTTACAGATCCATGTAGCGTAGCAATCAGCAATTGTAGTTCGAATTCTGAGGTACTTGCTCAATCCTCATGCTCCTGTCAAATACTATGGTCGTCTCCACAATAAAATTATGAACTAGTGGTACTTTCAACTCAGGTATGAGGAATATTTTTGTAATGTTTAAACATTGGACTTCTTGTACAAACTAAATTCTGCATAGGATTCGCGTCCAAGAATTGTATTTATTTGATTTATTCAGCCCTGTGAAATGAGATCAGTGTATTTATAATTCGTGGGACGTTTATTTTGATGTCTTGTGACCGAATATCTTGCTCATAAAATGTTAACAAATACAGCTCGATTTATCATTATGTTCACATCACACAATCGCCAGAGAACGCTCGTCAATTAATAAATTATCACGAGGCAAACACACTTTTAAATAAATGATTGAATAATTTCTTCAAAATTTTTAGTCACATTTTGCGTAGATAATAAAATAGATGACAATTTGTTTGTGAGATAAATAGAATTGCCGTTTCTATCGCATCTGGGGCTTGTTAAAAATGCAAAAGATATTTTATAAAAAAGGTAACTACTGACTACGGTAAATAGTGTAATGAGATTTATTTCCTGGAATGCTAGAATATTGAATCCTTTTGAATTCCTTTTTTCAGAGAACCTGTATTGTATCTTCCCTACTTTTTCTTGTATATATACAAGAAAAAGTATAAGCTATAGCTTTTCTTAGTGCCTTGTTCTGAAGTCCATCTCACTGCCCTGGAAACAGATGTTGCGAAAAGGCCTGAAGCTTAAATGCCTAACTTCATCTTGACATGAAGTATAGTAATACGGGGAGTATCCCGGTAGCAAGTTGGAAAACAAAACAGTCATTTTGGTCAACATTCATCCGCCGCTTTCAGAAAATTGTGAAGTCTGGACCATTCTGATAGCTGACTGCTGTATCATGTTGTGTCATTGATTTTAGATAATTTGTATTTTCAAACTGAGTAATCTTTATCGAAAATATAACTTTGTGTTCAAAGATTTTCAATAAAAAAAATCAAATTAACTTACTAGTTTGAGATAAGAAATACAACACAATTTTATAATAAAAAAATAACGTCCAATTCTATAATAATACTAATTTATTTCCATTTATACATCATACTAAATAATTCACAGTTTATATAAATAAATAAATACTTCACGTATATTCTAATATTCTACTGGAGACTCTTCTAAATCTTGCAAAGGGTCGAAATAATCATTTTGCTCTTCATCATTTTCCAAGGCTCTGGTCAATTTCAACCAGAGTCTGTAGTTGGATACTTTTGTGTATACTCCAGGACTGTTTGGCCTAGCGCATCCTCTGCCCCAAGATGTTATTCCAAATAGAATATCGTTTACCACCAAAGGACCGCCAGAATCTCCCTGACAGGCGTCTTTTAATCCTGCTAATGTACCAGCACAGATCATGTTCTTTGTTACAGGGTTAAAGTTCTTGTAAACAGAAAAACACACACTGACGTTCAACATTGGCAAAACGACTTTGTAGAGCTGGAGAGGTCCGGAAGTGGCTCCTTCCTGAAAGTAAAAGAATGTGATATCTTAGCTGAATGCACTTAGTAACTTCAAAGTTCGAGTACATCTTGGCGTGAAAAATCGAGTACATATTTGGCGCAGTTGGCTCTCAAGCGGGAGAAGCCAGGCTCAAACATTGGCATGGGCGAGGTATTCTGCACTTCACGATACAGGCTTTTAGCCTAGTGCAAAGTGGGCATGAAAGTATTTGGGTTTGTGTATGATGCAAGCCCACATCCTTTCTTTATTTAAAAAAAGTTAAGTAACTTCAAAGTTCGAGAACATCGTGGCGTGAAAAATCGAGTACATGGTTGGCGCAGTTGGCTCTCAAGCGGGAGACGCCAGGCTTAAACATCAGCGTTGGCGATGTATTCCACACTTTACGATAGAGGCTAAAGCCTAGTACCAAGTGTGCATGAAAGTATTTGAGTTTGTGTATGCAAACCCGGATCCTTTCTCTATTTAAAAAAAAAACAACATGCGAAAATTTCGAAGCCTCTGACGACTGGAACTTTACGATATTCACTACTCTCAACAAATAAATGTTAAAAATAATGAATACGTAGTAAAATATGTTTAAAAAAATGAAAAATCATTTTCATTCCCTTGAAAGCGTATTTGATATCTGAATAATACTGAATACTTAGAAGAAAATTGACCTCGATCACTGAGAAATCATAAAAGTTATAATATTGACTTACACGAAGATAACCCCATCCAGTGATGAGTGCCAGCGCTCCATCCTCTACTTCCTGCCCTTGATCTGGTAAAGTGACGACTCCCACTGTAGGACCAAGTAATAAAGGAGCAGACAACACCATCAGAGAAATGTCATTGTCCAGTGAGAATGTATACGCGGGGTGTTGTATAATTTGAGAGACGGCAACAACTTGACCTCCAGAATTGTGATAGGAGGATCCTGCTCTCACCCTCCATTGTGATGCTACGGTTCTGTAATGAAACAGTGAAAAATTTCAATTGTGTAATTTTCAAACTGATGCGGAGTATTCTACTCTTCCATTTTAATTAATCATTTTCAGAGGTCCATACAAAGAACCACATTCTGCTTTACGTTCTTAGAAAATGTCTTAGAGCTTCTAAATGAGAATGTGATATAGGTAAATGGAATAGGACTAAGATTTATATTTTAAAATAATGTTGGGGAGGGGGGGCTAGCTGGCAGAGCAATTTCAAAATAGATGTTGATAATTTTTAACAGTTCTTTGTTTTTAAAAATACTGAGAGTTTCAGAAGAATATCGACAGAATATTTTTTTTTAAATTTGCCTTCCGAACCCTGTTGAAAAAATATATTACTAGGTACTACACTCAATTTCAAGATGGGATCCGTGAACTATGTTCCAATGTTATGCGGCCGCTTCACGCTCGCCGACCCTCCACGAGTTTTGTGTGAATGAGTAAAAGGACGTGCGGACGAGGTGATTGTCTTGAACTGTATACGTAACCGACGGTTAACGCCTTTTTACTAATTCGCGCGGGACTCGTGGAAGGTCGGACAGCATGTGGATGAGGCATTAATGTTTTCCCACGTTTAGCCCAAATGGGAAGTAGAAACCGTGTCTGACAATGGATCGATTTTCGACGAGTTTAATGAATTTAAACGAGTTATGAATAATACAGCAAATAAAAAAGAGTGCCTGCGAAAAATTGCAGAACGATTTAGCGATAGGCTCAAGCCACAGTAAGAAGTTCCTTACTTTTCAGTGCAATGTGCTGCTGTCAAGACATGGAGCCTACTGATGATTGATCCACCACAAACTTGATAGAATCCACTGTTATAGTTCTGTAACAGGGCAACTTGATATGGTGCGTCCTGAATTACAGCTGGAGTTCCTCCAATGATTTTTCCTTCTCTTAATCGAAAGGGAGTGAGGACAGCTCCTGAAATCGAAATTATAGGTATTATTGACTATTTTTGCACAGAAATATTAAAATTGTTTATTTTACTCTCATAACTCTTTTTTTTTAATCAGAAAACGATATAAAGATACTCGTATATTGAGAATTTAAAATGCTCACTAGGGCAAGCTCTTCGCTACAATAATTATAAAAATAATTCGTTTTATCCCCGATGTCGACTTAGGTACTCCATTTCACGACACAGGCTTTTATAATTTACTGTGAAGTGTACACTGACTGTACATCAGAGTTATATTTAGTAGGGATTTGGGTTCATTTCAATAAGTCCAGTAAAAAGCCCAGATAAAAAAAGACAAAATCTCAGACACTCAAACATAATGACAGAAACTGATTGAGTCAAATAGGGATTATGTTATGAAGTCTGAAAGACAATCTTGGAGCTACATGAAAAATATCGGGTTTAATTTAAAACTAAAGTGAATGAAGACAAAATTCTCACCATTTGTTCCTATGAGGAGAGTAGCAAGTGTTAGAAGAGTCTTCATTATCCGGTCCTATAAAACTGATGACTGCTGGATCAGATGATTCTTCAGTATTTATATCGAAATTATTTTCTTACACAAGATGATAAAGTCTAATATTTTGAAACAATTTCCAGTAGCAATATTGAGATCTTAATCCATAAAACAAACAAATCATATTTTTTTTTAATCATTACGCAACTATTGATAATTTCTGAAGTAAAATATTATACCTACGTTTGGTTTTGTTGGTTAAATATCTGGATTCGAGTCGCTACAAAGTACTCGTATGGAGGGAAATACATATTTGGCGTTTTGTATCACCAAGATTAGGTTTTTTAATAGGGAGACACTGTTTTTAATTAACCATATTATTTGATTTTATTACTATAATTGTATGAAAAAGTACGGACCTTTTTGACTATTTTTTTTTTATATTTCCTGTATTTATTTATTTTTTTATTCATAAATCGTTTTTATGAATATAGACCCGAAAAAATCTTTGGTTGCTTAATTTAATCAAAATCCCCTCAAAGACGCTATTTTTATCGAGATTTCTTAATGTTAATTTTGTATCCAAAAGTTTATGAAAAAAATATTCATTTTATGAAACCCTGTATCTTATGTGCTTACACTTTAAAAATTATTATTAAAATCTTTGTCAACAAAATTAACACTCGATCGATTGGTCGGATTATCAAATGAGGTCGATTGTTGATTATTATCTAATTTTGAGACAATTTTGATATAGGTAGATAAATAAATTCTTATTTCTACACATGTTGGCTTAAAAATATCACTTCAAGATTAAAGTATGTACCTGATTGTTGTTGCATTTTTGTCACAGTTTTTTGAGTTTAATTTGTTTTAACTTAGAAATGTTTTTCTGGTAAAATTGACGGGCCTTCACTGGTTTGCCTTCTGTCTTTGTTTAATTGTTGATATGTGCTATTATAACTGTTTGTGCCCATGTGATTAAATAAATAAATAAATAAGTACGGATATTTACACAAAAGTAGTACTTCATCATAATGTCAGCCCCCCTGCGTCCATTGTCGAACATAGGCCTCCCCCATTGATTTCCATAGCTCCCGATCCTGGGCAGACCGCATCCAACCGACTCCCGCAACTCGCCCTACATCGTCCGACCACCGTGCTCGAGGCCTACCAACACTTCTTCTGCCTGTTCTAGGTCGTCACTCCAATACTTTCTTTGTCCACCTAGAGTCTGTGGTTCTGGCCACATGACCAGCCCAACTCCGTTTCTGACTGGAAACTCTGTGAACGACATCGACGACCTCTGTCCTCTCCCTGATCCAAACATTAGTTTTCCTGTCTCCCAGTGAAATACCCAGCATTCTTCTTTCTATGGCTCTTTGTGTCAATGATAATTTGTGTAAGATTCTTTTTGTGAACACAAACACAGTAGTACTCACTTTACTAGTTTTGCATGACCCCACACAATCCATGGATCCCCTCAAACGCTTTACATATTTTTTTGTCTCTGGGGAAGGCTCATTCAATGTGGTACAGTATCGTAATGTCATGTAGTGACACAATTGATGAAAGTTTCGATTGCAAAATTAAGAGACAACAACACCAAGTGCTGGTAAATAAAAGCGTGTAATAATCCAATACAAATATTTTATTATAATAACAAAAATTAAAAAAATACGTTAATGATAAAAAGTATTAATTATTGATATTATTATCTATCCATGTCCTGTAATTAGAAACTTTGGTAAAAACTCCTGGGAACCCTGTACGGCCACATCCATTACTCCAAGAACTGATACCAAAAAGAACATTTCCAACAGTCATTGGACCACCGTAATCTCCGTGACATATTCCTTTCCCATCGTTACTTATGTCACCAGCACAGATCATGTTACTAGTGACTGGATTAAAGTTATTATAAGCGGTAACACATTGCTGTTGGTTAATGACTGGAACAGTGACTTTCTGCAGTTGTCCCGGATAAGGGCCCGTGTCTCCCTGTCGTCCCCATCCTGTCACGAAGGCCGAATCACCGTCGGCTACATTTTGTCCTTGTGCGGGAAGAGTAACAATGGCTGCTGTTGCTCCAAGTGTGATCTGGGATGCCAGGTATACAATAGAGATATCATTGTCCCTCAGGAGATTATAATTATCGTGGACAACAAAACGGTACACTCCAATTTGTTGCCCTCCACTATTGTGAAACGAGGTTCCTGCACGAATTCTCCAACTCGAAGGTTGCGACCTGAAAAATTATATTATGATGCCTTTGCTATGGACTTGAACATTTTCAATATAAAGATACTGTTTCGTGTATTGTTGATTTACCCTTGGGTACAATGACCAGCTGTTAGAACAGCAGTATTGGATATGATAACCCCTCCGCAGCCTAAATAGGTTTCATAAATAAGAGCAACTTGATATGGGGCTTCATTTATTGTAGCGTGTGTTCCTCCGACTATCTTAGTTTTACTAGAAACAGAAGGCAAACCGTCACCTGAAAAATATAAAATATCACATTGAGATTATGTTATTGGTTACTGAGTAAAAATACAGTTGCATTAAAAACAGGTGCTAACGTAAAAATACGATAAAATCATGTTACTGATGTCAAAATTTTAATCAAGATTCATATCGCGTATCGCCTTAGTTTGATAATATTATGACTCGATTTTTATTCGTCTGAAAATAGATTGTGATAAAAAAAAAACAATACAAATAAAGGCTTATGTTGCAATAATGTCTACGTTTCTTTGTTCATTATGGATGATACTCGTATCTATTATCATTACAAATATGCATGCAGATGACGTGAAATACAGATGATTCGAAAATGGCAAAGCAATGTCTATTGCTGCACATTGGAGTGACAAGGTCTGGACCCGTAAAGTGGGCAAACAAACAAACATTTGATATATTTGGGTAAGTTAATTATAATTAGAGGCAACAAGTTCCACAGAAGCGACTACTAAAATAAGTAATGGAAACAGAATTACTCTATAGAACATAAATTAAGCTGAAAAAGATTACATGACAATAAAATGAACAAACACAAATTCAAAGAAAACTCTGATAACATATAACTAAAATTATAGTATCCAGATGAGCAAATTGAATGTTGTTGTTTAACATGCTACGATTCGTAGCATAATAACAGTAAGTAGCCTACGATGATGTAAATACTAAACTAACTAAATCAAATAACGCCCAAAATTAATAATTAACAAAAACAAATTTTGAAAGCTTATACATGCTATAATCCAAAATAAACAGTAAAATAAATAAATCTCACCGTAGGTGCACCCTACAAGCGCAGTAAGAGCAACAACTACTAGCAGCGACATAATTACTATGTGATTGCAATTAAGAAATCAGTTCGCATTTTATATATAGGTACTTGTGAAATACTTGTCTCTAGGTGTACAATTTACATCTGTGATTAACTTGTTATCAGAATTGTATGTAATGATATAGAGATAATTGAAAAAATGAATGCTTGGATTGCAACAATGTAGTCAAACGTGCATTTCTTTGGCATATGTATTTCTGTTCCTCAACCAAGCACTTGAGTTTGTATAGAATAAGCCCTGAATAAGCACGTCCAAGCATAAATTCATGATAGACAATTGGGAAATAGAAACAGTTGACGAATATGTGTACCTTGGCCATAAGATAAAACTTGGAAAAGAAAACCAAACAGCAGAACTACCAAGAAGAGTAGGTCTGGGCTGGGCCGCATTTGGTAAATTGAAACACGTGTTTGAAAATAAAGAAATCCCGATATGCCTAAAAAGAAAAATGTTTGATACATGTATCCTCCCGATGTTGACATATGGCCTAGAAACAATGACACTAACAGCCAAAAGCATACACAAATTAAAGTGTACACAGCGGGCCATGGAAAGGCAGATGCTCGGCGTGAGCCTTCGAGATAAAATTAGAAACGAGGAAATAAGACGCCGAACTAAAGTTACCGATATTATGGACCGCATTGCAAAATTAAAATGGCAGTGGGCTGGGCATATGGCTCGACAAGAGGATACTAGGTGGGCACCCAGAATGCACCCTAGAACAAAAGGAGAAGCGTCGGAAGACCTCCTAAAAGGTGGTCTGATGACCTAGTCCAACAAGCCGGAAGAACCTGGATGCGGAGGGGGAGAAACAGAGATGAGTGGAAGGAAATGGAAGAGGCCTACGTCCAGCAGTGGAGGGAGGAAGTCTGAGGAAGAAGAAGAAGCCCTGAATCCTTCACTTATCTTGCCGTCGTACCTTCGGGTCTATCCATCCATTCCTAAAACTTCTACGACTGTATGAAGTTTTACGATGAATACAATTGCGATAATTTCTCAAAGATAAAATGAATTGCGAAACATTTTTATCGCAAAGGAAAATCCCATGACATAAATTATTGATATAAATATTGACAATTGCTAGCTTACTGAATACATACCACTGCTATACTTGGTATAAGCAACAATGTATCGTCTGATCTTGGTAATAGTGACATTATTCGCAGGAACTTTTGGTAAGATTTTCTTCTAATTGTCAATAATTTATATGATCGATCAGTCTTGTCGATCATATATTTGCTTGAACTTTTGAAATAAGATTTTAACTTTTTTTTTAATAACGCTCGCGCTCCTTAGAATTAATGGCTGAGAAAACTTTAAAGAAAGAGTGGTTGTAAAAATATGACCTGATGAATAATAATACGTTTGGGTTTGTCTAAGAAATTCACCATCTCCGAAACATTGCACGAGTATTTTCTTTGTGATTCCTGTAAAATAATTATTTGTATTCTTTATCATTGTGCCTTTATAATCTCGATTCATGTGTTATAATCTCGTTTTATTGATAAGATTTTTTTCTTACATATTATTTGTAATGAATTTTTCGTAAAGGTAAGTCAAAATCAGTCGGTCAAATTCAATAGAAAGTTTCTACTTGTAATTATTGTCATAATGTGTAATTTATGATATAATTTTGGGACTATCCCATATATCATAGCTTATTGAAAAATATGAAAAATATCCTCGAGTACATATTATTATATTAAAGATGGAATTATCCAAACTTTTTCTTCTCTTTTGATTTTGTATGCCTTCGACTTCACTACGTTTTTTCTTTGCAGCTGGAGTTCTACAACCACTTCGTCCATTGAGTGATTTAAAAGCATCACAACCAGATAGCAGAATCATTGGTGGAGAGGAGACAACAATAGCAAATGTACCATACGTTGTGGCTATACTCTATAATGGAAAACATGGATGTGGTGGTTCAATCATCAAAGCTGATACGATCCTCACAGCTGCGCATTGTGTCGAAGGGTAAACTATAAAATAAATTTTGTTCATTAAAGGGAACGCCAGACTGAAGGGTGCGACCAGATTTAGGAAATGACTGGGAGAGACTTGTGCTCGGCGGTGCGGGTTGCGGAGAAGAGAGAGGACTGGAGGCGTCTTGTTTTGTCCGTGGCTAGCTCCACAAATCACGACCCTCAGCAATGAGAAAATGATGAAAGAAAGAAGGAAGGCCACGCAGTAAATATATGTGACTTTCTTACATACTTACTTTACATGTCCGGGTGGGTCATACCCTGCCACTCTAATATGCGGCGACATACATCGCCTTGTCATTTCTCAAAATCGGGTCCCCAGGGGTGCAGATCATGAAATGAAATGTATTTACAGAATATATCACGGTAGCTCCAACTATTGTCTCTTACAAAAATAAACTGAGGCATCATTACCTTTTCATAAATAATCCATATAACTAACACTCCTTCATCCCTTGGCTGTCCTTCATCCCATCCATCTATGTATTTATCAGTATTATGTATATTTTTATTGTCTTGTTTATTTCTTTTTCTTTTTCTTCTAATAATCCTACATATATGTTTATATTGTATATTTGTATAATGTATTTTGAAATATATATCCCAAGTGGTTCATTGGCAGACATTTCCTGCGGCAATAAAACCACCGTTTGGAAATATTTTTTCGATAAAGATTTACGTATTTATGACGGCTTGAATATTTTCAGATTAGCCCCGTCTATGATTTCAATTCGTGCCGGCTCCACCTACAAGAGTTCGGGTGGTCAGGTGATTGGTGTGAAGGGTTTTGTGAAACACCCAAATAACAATCCGTCCAACTATGATCATGACATCGCTGTTATGAAACTATCTTCCGCAATCGCATTGAGTAATTCAGCAAGAATCATTTCAATGATCGGACAGAATCAACCTGTCGCGGATGGTTCGTTGTCAAGAGTCTGCGGATGGGGTGTTACTATTCCTGGTGTAAGTTCTCATTTTGTAAATTAAATTAGGTTAAAGACTTTATATCTCTATTTTTATCTATTGAAAAGAGACAATATATTCTTGTTTATGTCAAATGAACTTGAGGAGTAAATTTTCTTTCATCGTCGAAATTTAAATAATAATTACTTATCGCCTAAGATTGATCCATGGATTATCATGCCACAAAGGTTATCCTTCCTTCGAATAGAATCGCAAACTATAAGAATATTATGCAACAGATTTTAAGTCTTTAAAAAACTGGTGTGTGCAGCAATTGAGTATATTATGATTAAAATAGGCTCTATTGACATTTGAAATATATTGGGATTTTTTCAGTACAGTATTATGCCGCCATGCCAAACTTCGTTGTCGCCCAATATTTGACTTTTCTGAAAGACGAGCTTCTGCATTTAGGTTCCCAAAATGAAATCTCTTTCGGACACTGATTTCTTCTTTCTCTGCCTTGCTGATAGAACTTTGACCGAATTGTACATACGTTTCAATTAACATTCACCACTTGTCTGCTGAGACCATGAGCTCTTACTATTTTAATCTCTGGCTCTAGGCTCTCCAATGTCATAAGATATATTACGACTATTGATAAAATAATTAATAAAAATCTGTTTTTTTTTTCAGAGTATAGCATCATCTCCTGAAGCTCTCCGTACTGTTATCGTACCAACTGTTAGCAATGCTCAATGCAATGTAGCCTATCAGGGAAGAATCAAAGACAACATGTTATGTGCAGGATATTTGGGGCAAGGTGGTAAGGATGCATGTCAGAATGACTCGGGAGGACCATTGGTTTTTAACAATATGTTGATCGGGGTTGTATCTTGGGGGAGAGATTGTGCCACAGCTTCTTATCCGGGGATCTATGCAAAAGTTTCTTATTTTACAAATTGGGTGAACTCAGTGATGAAATGAAAAATATAATACTCTAGTTACATATTGATCTCAACGTAGAAGTATTTATGTCCTTTACCGTGCTTTCGTATTTATGTAGGCAATTTATTTGAAAATAAAAAATCTACAACAAAAAGAGATATTTATATTATTATTCCTTCACCACACAAAAATTATAAGCATTTTTTAAAACACTACTACACCATCAAATAGTAAATAAAAAAATAAAAATACCTTTCTATTCATATGGCGGAGGGAGTGGATGGATAGGAAAGATTTGAAGAGCAGTTTTGCAATATAGGAACGACCAAATTGATACGCAATCAAGCCTTTCCAATTAGCAGAAGCATTTATTAAAAAAACAGCAAGGAACACAAGTGAGGAATCATAATGAATGTTCTTTCCTTCGTCAGACTTAGGATTCAAAGTTTTCCAAACATTCTATTCGAAGTTGTCCTAATAATAATAAACTTATAGGATGAATGTGGTTATTCTCCTACAACATGCAGTTATGTTTGAAGCGGCAAGTGTGAGATATAGAAGGGATAGAGATGTACAAAAATATAGATAAGGGATAATAATGCAATAAGTTCCTAAAATTCACAAGTGCACCAATTTACTATTTGACGTTTTAAATGATACGTAAGGTAGAACTCTACACCATTATTGAGTTACCTATAAGAATTGATCTACCCATCTCCTGAGTGAAGCCACATTAGCAAACACCTTTGGAACTCCCTTATTTCCACAGCCGTATCCCCACGACACAATTCCAATTAGTTTGTTATTGACCACCAGCGGTCCACCAGAGTCTTGTCTGCATGTGCTTTGATTAGCCTCTTCCATGTTACCGGCACAAATCATATTCTCTGTCAGGATCATGTCATGGTAAATAGTTTGGCATAATTCTTTATTCACAGTTTTTATGAGTAAAGTCCGGAGAATTTCAGAGTTAGAACTGTCATCCTATTAACAAAAAAAAAAACTAGTTAGAAAATCCTTACAATAATACGATGGAAAAAGACTTTGCCTACGACCTTCATACGATGCTTCAGCTGCGTCAATATTGTAACGAGTAAGCATACGGTAATTCGAAAAATACTTACCCCTTGAATAGTAAGTCCCCATCCCGAGACTCTAGCAATAGAGTCATCGGGCGTGAATTCTCCGTACGAAACCATCGGAATAATTTGTGCTGTGTCTCCCAAAGTAATTTCTGAAGTTAGAATAATGATTGCAATATCAGCATCAATAGTCATTTCATCGAATAACTCATGATAGTATATATTCTTAGGTGTCAGTAGTTCTCCTCCAGAAAGTGCGTATGTAGATCCAGCACGTACAGTTACAGTAGACACAGGGATACTGAAATATTCAAACCATTCCAGGGTTAATTCTGTGCAATATATGTACCTGTTATTAGTGAGTGCCTGAGATATAAATATATAACTTACAGCTTATAACAATGTGCAGCTGAAAGAATTTTGTCAGGTGCGATGATTGAGCCGCCACAAGATTGCCTTCCTTTATAATGTGTAGCCACTATGTATGGAACATTCTCAATAGTGGTTTCTTCTCCTCCAACGATTCTGCCCACTTGAGGTAATTCTGCTAATTTTCCCAATGTATGCGGCCTGAACGTGAGTCCACCTATATAAATTAATGATAAACATTGTTTTATGATTACAATTTTTTTCATTCTCAAGCATACAAGAATATAAATGGAGTAAACTCACCATACACTCCTACAAGTAGGGACGCCAGAAGAACGAAGCAATACATTGTTTAGTGGTGAACGTCCAAATTAATTATGAGGCATTCGATAAGAAAAAATATTGGCATATACCCACAGCATACTTCACCGAAGAAATGATTGTTATGTGAAGTTTGGCCGAAGCTGATAACGATATTTTGATTTCTGTGAATTTTCAAGTCAGTTAATTTGTCAAAACCCATTATTTTGGAGTAGTTGCAAATTTGAAAAATGGCATGAACAATACCCAAATTATACCCTCTATCATGTAAAATTTCGGAAAATCACCCTACTTTTTTCATTTCTTGTCATGGCATTGGCAATTTTTTTTTCTTCAGGTTTATTTTGTCTTAATTAAATCTATAAATAATCCATTTTGATTTTTTTCTGAGATCAAGAGATGGCGGATTCAATATAGATTTTCCGCACAATGCAATCTTCGGGTTTTAACCAACATCTTTCAAATCTAAACCAAACTGGAATTGGGCCGAAATTTCTGACAGCAATTACGGATGTTCGAACAGCTAGACAGATACATGTGCTCGATTAAGGTGGAAATTCCTGCCACATAATTAATCTCATTGGATGGGATTATTTTCGAATGATCAATCATATTTTATCTAAGTGTAAAGACTTATGATAATAATTATATCATAAGCAAGAATGCAAGTTCCAATATCATAATTTACTTTCATATGAATCCAGGAATTCAAAATTGTATAGTATACTGTTCTACATGCCATTTAATTTATATGGATTTGACTGAGACAATCTGTCATTAAGACAAACAGCAAGTCTTGCCCCTTTTTGTATCCCTTTGGTCTTTTTAAGGACAGACTTACTATTATTGATTTATTTTGTTAGTAAGGATAACAAGGCAGGGAGCAGATAGTAGAATTGGTCCTGTCTATGTTAGTAGCTTGACTTCATAACAGCAATACGCTCTGCATAATTATCGAACGTGGAGATTCATATTATATCCTTCTTCACATTACAGTAGTGTAACGAAAAACATTGAAAAATGAATACAAAAATATGTAGAACTTAGTAATTTATTGTAATTTTTATAAATAATCCGAGATATTTGCATAGCGATATGATTTATAAGAACTGATCTACCCATCTCCTCAGTGAAGCCACATTAGCAAATACTCCTGGGAATTTCTTATCACCGCAACCATATCCAAATGATGTTATTCCAACTAATTTATTATCAACAACCATTGGACCACCGGAGTCCTGTCTGCACACACTCTGATTATCTTCATCCATGTTACCAGCACAAATCATATTTTCCGTCAGGACCATATCATTGTATGTGGATTTGCATAATTCTTTATTCACAGTTTTAATTAACACAGTACGGAGCACTTCAGAGTTTGAATTGTCAACCTATGAACAATAATATAACAGTATTATCAATGCCAGATGTAACATCAAAGGATGTCACAGTGACACAAGAGACACTTGATCCCCTTACTTTCCTTAAAAACGAGGTCTATTTGCACAAATCACAACTCTAGACACAAACGGACTGTTCAATGTTCAACATGGAAGTGAAAATAAAGTTATTCAGGAGAAATATAATATATAAATAAAATATAATAAATATAAAAAAATAATAAAACATTCTACATTTTGCAAAATAAAACTTACCCCAGGAATAGTAAGTCCCCATCCCGAGGCTCTAGCAATAGAGTCATCGGGCGTGAATTCTCCGAAGGAAACCATCGGAATAATTTGTGCTGTGTCTCCCAAAGTAATTGCTGAAGTTAGAATAATGATAGCAATATCAGCATCAATAGTCATTTCATCGAATAACTCATGATAGTATATATTCTTAGGTGTCAGAAGTTCTCCTCCAGAAAGGGCGTATGTAGATCCAGCACGTACAGTTACAGTAGACACAGGGATACTGAAATATTCAAACCATTCCAGGGTTAATTCTGTGCAATATATGTACCTGTTATTAGTGAGTGCCTGAGATATAAATATATAACTTACAGCTTATAACAATGTGCAGCTGAAAGAATTTTGTCAGGTGCGATGATTGAACCACCACAAGATTGGATTCCTTTATAAAGTGTAGCCACTATGTATGGAACATTCTCAATAGTAGTTTCTTCTCCTCCAACAATTCTGCCCAATTGAGGTAATTCTGCTGATTTTTCCAAAGCATGTGGCTTAAATGTGACTGGACCACCTAAATAAAATGTAATCACTTGTTTAATAAGCCTGGGTCTTTACAACTCATTCAAATAATCAATAATTATAATAACTCACCGTACACTCCAACAAGGAGAGACGCCAGGAGGATAAATCGATACATTGTGTTTTGTAGATTGTCCAAAATAACTATGAGGCATTCAATAAGAAGAACATTTCTTTATATAGAAATTTTCTTGGAAATTCCCAAAGATATCTAAATAATTATTTATCAATATTGATCACTTAATTCCATTTTGACATGAAATAGTTTACCTATTACGGATCTGTACACTATAGGCAAGCGTTTATCAATTAAATCAAGTACGTCGGTCACTTTTGATTAGAGTGCAACTGCCCTTGAAAATCTGATTGACAATCGAGCCGGATATTTTTAGATATACCTTTTTTCCACCAATCTTTCGTCCACGTACAATTTTTGTGTCATCCATTCTCCCCGCTTGAAGTATACATTTCTCCTCTGCGGTACAAATCGTAGTAGGTATCTAAATGTATAGACCTATCAGCCTGCTAAGAGCGCTAAGTAGATGTACAATCAAGCATAACAATTGTTATTACATAATGATTGTATTGCACAATCAGTAAGACATTTTTTAACTTCATAAACAATAAATCTAGGCCTCGGGGCAAATATAGTAGATATAGATATTAGATACTTACAAGCTTGCCTGTTCAATGACCATCTAATACCAGCACTATTCCATTCTTCACTTAATAATAACAGCATTCTTCAAGAACATTAGAATCAAAAGCATAACTTTTTCATAATAAAGCAGCCGAAATTGCTTCAACCAGATTTAATGCATTTATGAAATTGAAATTCCGTAGTATACCATCTCTTCCTGCAACTGTATGAATAGCAACAATATGTAGGTACTTAATGTATACGGAATTCGATAATACAGCCGTCGCTCCTCGTGAGACGAAGGTCTGGGTTCTAATCCCAGCCGGGGTGAACTGAAATGGCAAATGTTTCTCGAGTGTAAAGTGACCACTTAAGCCAGCCGATATCGGTCGTAAGCCCGACAATTTTCATCCTTAATTCTCTGCACATATGATTGCACATTCTTCGGCGCAAAGGTCTTAATGATGTCATGCCGGAGTGTGGATTATTTTAGTCTTCTTCTTATTCTTATGTTAGGCCTAGTGGCCTGTTGTTTGGGAATTGATAGTCTCTTGCGTCTCGTGCGAGGTTGACTCCCAGCTGTTTATCCATCTCTTTGGTGGTCTGCCTGGGGGTCGCCTAATTTGGGGTTGGCCGTGCAGCACAATGTGAGGGAGCCTGGATGACTCCATTCTCCCCACATGCGCGTACTAGTGTCTCCTTCCTTGCCGTCCCATCGAACGACATCCTCGACCTCGCATATCTCTTATATTATTTTAGTAAATAAATGAGTTTGATCGATATCTCCCAAAGTCCCCTCTTAATAGTATCTACTCTCCGCTCCACACTAGCAGTGAACGGCATATACCAACAACGTGGGTTGTGTGGAGTTTATGATAATGTTCCTATCCAACTACAAACTACAATATACACTGCCTGTGTAGGAGGCTGTCGATCTTTATTTGGTAGTATACTGTTGACCGTGAGAACATGTTACCCACTTGTATAAACCAAACCATGAATCCACCACTCAACCGAGGAGACGACTTTTTTTATTTTTTTATCACTTTATTACAAAATAATATAACATTTACAATATCACTTGAATTACAATCACATACTCTGTATAATTTTGGATACTGCCCTCCTTAAGCAATCGAATGCTTGTGTGGAAAGTTTTTGAAAAGTTGTGTAGCGTAAGAAAACGGAACAAATATTTTCCAATTTGCTTTTATTTTCTGTATCTGCGAGATATGCACGAACTAATGCTGTTAAATGTTTAGATATATTTTTTAAAAATATATTTTAATGAATCTGGGTTTGTTGAAAAAAACCCAAATTCATTTATTGAATTCATTCATTAATTTTGGTGTATGTTTCGTGAGTATTTTAGCGAAACATACAAAAATAGTTCTGAAATAAAATTTAAAAAATCGAAGTTATTTTGATATTCACCATTGAGATCAGGTCCAGAAGATTGGCCTGCATCGGACATGTCATCAGATTGGGAAAAGAAAGAGCCATTGAACATCTCTTGCAAAATAAACCTGTGGGCAGGAGACCTCTGAGTTGACCAAGGCAGAGATTTATGGAGAATCTTACCCGAGATCTGAGGGTATTAAATGTAATGATGGGATGGTAGTGACTGGGGGTCTGTTCACTGTTGCTGCAGACAAGAAGGCTTGGAGATCCATTGTTCCGGAGGCGAAAACTCTACCGGAGTTGTACGGCCATCGGAAGTGACTAAGTAAGTAGTATTCTAATATCGCCATGGAGGATCCCTTCTTATTTTAATCTATTCATGAACATAACGAACAATTTTAATATAATTATGACGATATCACTGGCATCTCTCTCTATCATTCATTCATACATTTCCACTCTCTCCTCCTACTCTAAACCGTTGTTGTCTCTTTCCCTCAAAATACGCCACGCTATAATATCACATCAAGCAGAGTTCTTCATTACTTACATAATTCTCGTGAAAACCGAGTATGAATGTAACGCAACTCTTGCAAGTTGGTAGAATACATGATATGGATTTAGCATCTGAAACATTGGGTCACTGTGAAATAATTTCCGGCAGTAGCATATTTTATACAATTTTCAAAAATTACACAATTGACAGCAGGATGTGGTGGAATGGGTGAACGTTGCCCTGGGCATAAAGCCGACTCGTAAGCGTCGAAACACCCATCCTGCTCCTCCCCAAGGGAGTTCACATAACGCTACATTATGTGAATGAAGGTGCCTCTCGTCTCTGTAGAGGAGTAAACTGTAATGTATTTCCGTCTGTGCAACGCAACATAAGCTTTTAATCTTTCTTTGAAGTGTATTTGGTGTTTGTGTATTTGGGTTTTTTCTATAAACTCAGAATCATATTTATTTAAAAAATAAAAAAATAAATAAATCAAGTCACATAATATGGAATTTAAAACACTTCTCGATCGCATCGCACTCATCAAAAATTATTCGACTAATACCACACTTTTTGATTGACGTAATTGATTATTGAGTCATTGATTATTGATAGATATACATACGTCATACAATGTCGCATGATGATGAGGATGAGAATCCTCAGTACTGGTAATTACGTGGATTTTTAAACTATATGCATAGTCTTTCATTTTTACGTTTATGAATGGACTTCCACCATGAACCGTCAGTGGAAAATTTTAATACTATCGATAGATAAGTCCGCCGTTTGGCACACTACCGTTGTCTTGTTTTTGTAACTCTGCATATTTTTCTTTGGCCAGTAAGGATTTATTTATTTATTTACTGTCGACATTTTTAGAATTCCTATCAACATCCTGACTTTCGCGGAGGCATGACTTTGCCAACACACTTCTCAGTATTATCAGCCAGAAGAATCGTGAATAATAATATGTATATTATCACAATTCACATATAAACTCATAAGCCTAATACAGGGAAAAATTCACCTATCCAGATATCATGGATATCACAGGATTAGGCTCAGATACAAAGTGAATCCTGACTTACAAAGTGAATTGGTAAATAATAAATTTAAGAAAAATACAAAAAAAACTATGCTATTTCAAAAATATACTTACTACAAGAATGTACGTACAATAATTATTATAGGTCTAAGGATATAATAGGGAAGTCTGGACACCTGTTTTCTCTGCCTGCCCCGCGAACCGCGTCATATTTGACGGGTAACAGTCATATAACAATGATATTAGGTGAATACCTATATAAGTAAACGGTGTTAATAATAGACATGTATGTGTGTGGATATAGATGTATGTGTATTATAATATGTAGATACATCTACGATACTGTTGTTACCTTTGCTTACTATCAGTTTGATATGTAGTTATGGGATTTAAATACAGGAACGGCATTACATTTTTTGCGCCCATTTTCTTCTTGTGATGCAATATTTTTTAATTCGAAAGATGATTTTTTATTTTTGATACAAAGGATCTGGGTTTGCATACACAAATCCAAATACTTTTCTGCACATCTTGCACTAGGCTAATAGCCTATATAGCAAAGTGTGGAATACATCGCCACCGCCGGGATTTGAACCTGGTACCTCCCGCTCGAGAGTCTGCTTTCTGTGTTTCGCTTAAAAGATCCCAAGTGACCTCTAATATCAACCCTCAAAATATCTACATCCTTCTTCATCTTCTTCTTCTTCTTGTTCAGCCGTCCCTCCACTGCTGGCCTCTTCTAACGTTTTCCAAATTTTTCTACTTTGTGCTTTGCTCAACCAGTTTCTTCCTGCAACTAGGACTATATCATCTACCCATCTTTTTTAGGGTCGTCCTACAGGTCTTCTGTTCTCCGATGGTCGCCATGTTAGGATTCTGGGTGCCCATCTCTCATTTCCTTGTCTCGCAACGTGGCCTGCCTTTTGCCATTTTAACATAGCGATACGGTCTGCTATTTCGGTAACTTTGTTCGGCGTCTGATTTCTTCGTTTCTAATTCTATCTCACCACACACCATTCTTCATAACACGTTGTATTATCAAAAAAAATGTAAACCTCGTGCAATAACAATTCACAGATTTCTTCTACAGACGGCCCACGATTTAAGTCTGCGATCAAAACACGTTGACCGCTTCACACCAACACTAAACTTCTATTAGAAGAGTTGGTACCTACCAGTGGCGAGAGGTGGATTTCTGCAGAAGGGAAGCCGGGACCAACATTTCTTATGGGATTACGTCAAATTAGACACTATTATACCGATCATTTTATCCAAAAGGTAACTCGATGGAAATATTGTTCTTAGGAGCTTTGCGCCTGGTAGGCACCTACCTATAGTACTCACCAATACACTAACATGCACTATCACACACATATGGCCAAGTAAACTAATATACTCGTATCTAATATTATGTATTAATAACAAATGTAGCATAGTCTAACATACCATACATAGTTTTAGATCTGATCTAGGTACCTACAAATAATAAAGAACTTCACTAGAAATTCATACCATATCACACTATATGCTGTCGTTGGGCTTCGGCGCCCTGAATTGTTCCCTGTCAATACTGAGAGAATCGGCGTGAAACTGAACACAGTGATAGATGAAAGTATGGACTACAGATTAACTGTTTTGAAATTACAATATTTGGAAATTTCTTGAATAAAAAAATATTCCGAAAGTGCCCCTGAAATTTACGGGATCTGTGGATTTTTCAAAAGTATTATTTAGCTAAAATACTGATACTTATAATCTCAACAAACTGACTGTTTTAGATTTTTAAATTTCATCCCAGGTTTAGGTTTAAAAAGGTATAATTCACTTTGTCGCTTACGTTATTCCTTTTTCTAACATTCTCATACAAACTTTGAAAAAGTTGAAGCGAAAATAGAACGATTTGTGCCCAGTGCATACGGGCTTTTAATAATTTCAAAATAAGCAGGAACCTACCGTTGTTGTTTAGTCAGTATAGCCTAGCATCAGACCGCTAAAATATGACCTATCTGTTTTTTTCAAAACAGAGAATTATGGATGAGACAGGGAGAGGCCTATCTCCAGCAGTGGAGAAAAAGGAGCTGAAAAAAAGAAGAAGAATACAGAAATATTTGTAGGTATGTGTAAATAGTATGTAACATAATAAATTTATTTTAAAAAATCAGAAGTCTCAACGTAAAGAATTTTCTTGAATTTCCACTGTGATCTATTATAATAATTGTTATTTTTCCTGTGCTGGATCAAGTTTAAATTCTTCGGGCACGACGTTTCAGCACAACACAGTAACCGATACAACAGAAAGAAAGGTTTCAAATATCTGAAAAAAAAACGAAAAACGAGCAAGTAATTTTCCTATGAAATTTGGTGTTATTGTAGTTGCATAAATTCAGGAGCACCTTATAATTTTCAATGAAAAAGATTTTATTTTATTTTATTCTTATATACTAACGAAGATATAACTAACGAAGCTACGCGTTATTTTATTATTCCATTTTATTTTGTGTTATTTTCATATACTGTTCGTCGGCTCTGGTCGATTGTCATCAGTGGCAAAGGGTTATAAAAATACGATTCTCAACGAGTTACCTTTTCTAATTGGGATTATTAAAATAATATATCCAATCTGACTTAAGAGTCTCGTTTCGCTTCTACAGAAATCCGATGTTCTTTTTTCAAGTAAGTAATTCATAGTGACAAAAATTTAGAGCACACTACCACTACTACTTACTACTACTTCTTCTTTAGCCCTCTTCCCTTCACATCTGGATTTAGGTCTCTTCCACTCATCTCTGTTCTTCCCCCTTCACATCCAGGTTCTGTCGGCTTGTCAGACCACCTTTTGGGAGGTCTTCCGACATTTCTATTTTTCGTTCAGGGCCTCCGCCCCATCTAGTATTCTCTTGTCTAGCCACATAATTTAAAAATTTGTTTTAATATAATTAATATTCTTCATAATTTGACATATGAAATTAAAAATTTTCATTTCAAATTGTTTTGAGTGATAACACGGGTCACAAATTTCGATGCGTCGAATAATAATGATTGATGAACATATTATGGTATAGTTGTAGTGTATCTGTCTGTATCCCCCCTTATGTGTTTTGTGTGTGTCTGTATAGATATTGGTAGACATACATTGAATGCTACAGTAAGCAAAGCAATCTGTCACTATTGACCATTTCTCATCGCCATACATTAAGCGGGTCATCTCATAATCACAATACTACAGGGTAACTACAATATCACTAACACGTAAAAAAAATGCAGAGACAGGGAAATCAACTGAACGATCGAATTCACAATTCGAATATGTATGTATTTATTATAATAATATTGTATTTATTATTTATATTTTTTTTCTTTTTCATACACTTGTTTGTATGTATTGCGTATAACAAATGTATGTCACAAGAGGTTGGTTGGCAGATATTGCCTACGGCAATACACCCGCCATTTTTTTTGAATCAAGATTTTATTTAAGTGTTTATTTATTTATTATTTAACTGAAAATTGCACACATACACAATTGGACAAGAATTGGAAAAACTAATTCTGTAACTGAAAAAAGTCTAATTCTGTAACTTTTCAAAGTAAATTTAATTACGATAAAATAATTTTACATTTGATTTTGCAACTGTGTGTACGCTGTGACAGCGTACACACAGTTGCTGTCTTACACTACAAAAAGGGCTCGAAAACTCGAGTGACTAGAATACAGCTGTATTTAAATTTAGGCTAAAATAAAAGAAGATCTGTATGTTTATATTTCATGGTTTAAAAAATCTGTAATTTCACATTTAATTCGTTAATTTTGGAACAGCCTGTATTTGAAAGGCAATAAAGTGACAGGTGTCAACAATATGATGTCGCACGCCATCTTGTGACAATATTATGACAGCTCGTATTCACCACGCTTCGTCTCGCTCTCGCTCGTGCCGCTGGGTGACCTAACGACAAGGACGACATATAAATTATATTAGCGAGAGATTTATGTATTTATGCACGCCGCGAACTTGACTAAATTTATTACTATACGACCAACAACCAGTCTACGTACAAAAGTGAACGTTTCGACGTTTTTTCGTTGCTTCGGGCAACCAAACCGAATAATTTATCAATGAATTTAATAAATATAAATGCACAATGACAATATTGGGAAAATGAGCGACTGCAAGACTGGTGTTGTGACAAGAATGAAAGTAAACAAACTAAGATGGTTTGTGCATGTTGAGAGAATGAAAAATGACAGGATGACAAAAAATATATATTTGAGTGAGCGAAGAGAGGCGAGGAAGCGCGGCCGCCCGAGACTGACCTGGTCCGATCATGTCGACCAGATTCTCAAGGATGGACGCGTTTTGAGTATAAGGAACCGGAGAGCGTGTATAACAAATTGTATGAATGTGACGGACGCTAGGAGTGTGTCAGTGCGTAAGGATAGGGCTGTCTGGTGCTCTGTCCTCTCTGCCCACCCTGCAAGGGACGTGGGGTGAGAGTATAGATTTTTAATAATAATAATAAATAAATACTTTATTTCATAAACAGACATAATAAATACATTCACAATTTTTCCACCTAACTAGGCAAAGCCCGTACTAAGGTGGCATTACATTTCCATATTATGTATTACACTTATATATTTCATTCATGTATTTCACTTATATATTTCATTTATGTATTTCATTTATATATTTCATTTATGTATTTCATTTATACATCTCATTTACCCAAGTATATAAAATTAGTTATTTTCTTTATGTAATTATGTTTTTTTTTTTTGTTTTTCATACAATCAATTGTAGCAATCCTTATGCAATACGATAACACATACAACACACACACACACACACACCCTCACCCTCACACACACACACACACACACACACACACACACACACACACACACACACACACATACACACACACACACATACGTACACATATACACACAGATAGACAATATTGTAATGGCATGTCCTTTTTTACCGCAACATTCTCAACTACGCAGTACTGAGTAATTCTAACCAGTGAATTACGCAGTGAACTTATTTACGTTGCAGTGACGAAGAGTGGATTTCTGTTAATACCTAAGGAAGCCGGTACTCACATTTTCACTGCATTACGTCAGATTAGACGTATTATTTTTAGCATCCTAAATCAAAAAGGTAACTCGATGGGAATCGTATTCTTGGGCCACTTTACCACTGGTACGTTGACCACCTTTTTTATCCTAGATTTTTTTTAGGTATCTAAATGAAAATTTCAATACTCAAATTCAATACAGCAAATTAATCTATTCCCTTCAACTAACCTTTAGAAAAAAGAACATAAAAAAATAAGTATGTAATGCTGGCGCCACACGTTTGCCGAGCGTCCACAAGTTTTGTGTTTATGAATAAAAAGGCGAGAAAGGTCGGTTATCTACACGAGTTAAGATAAACGCCCCATCCACACGCCTTTTTACTCATTAACAGAAAACTTGTCTTCCCTCGGCAAGCGTGTGGCGCCGGCATACAAAAGCTCGATCTCAAATTTAAACTTTCTCGATCCACCAGGAAGTTGACAGAGTAGGTCCTATACCCATATACACGCGCACCATCCTACACTATCTCTTACATATAATGGTCTAAGAAGCTCACACACACTTTCAAGTACACACGTAGGCTCATGGGTGTCGTCAGGGGGGGGGGGGGCAGCTGCCCCCCTCCTAGATATTGGAATAGGTAGGTGTATATTTTTTCATACTAAATTATAGAACCTCACAAAAAATCACATTCTTACCACACATTTTCTTATAATGTCAAACATTATCTAAAATTTGTAAAAAAATCTATCAAAATACAATTGATTGAAAAAAAGTTGCCTGCGGCGCTATTTTTTTCTCACTTTTTATAAAAAGCTTTTTTCATACATATTGAATAATTGTACATATTATTGTGTACATTTTCAAACAAACCAAACTACATCACGAACTTCTTCACCGTGTCCCACAAAAAAATTCTAGCTAAGCTAAGCTATTTACGCGGTTTTACATGATGAATTTTTGTTGCCCCCCTAGCTCCTAGGCTGGCGACGCGGCGACGCCCATGCGTAGGCTTCTATATGTATGCTTCTACATACAAACTTACAGGTTACAGGTATGTGTAGTCGATAATTATTGGTAATACACATTCTATATGTAAGTAAGTATTTTATCAAGCACAAAAGAAATCCAAATAAAACGTTTAGATTACGTTATCGCGTCGCCCACTTTACACATTAACTTTCCACTGGTTTTTATGCAAAGGAAGAAATAAGACGCATACAAAAGCCTACAAGTTGGAAGAAGATAGTCTTACAGAAGTCACACACAAGAGGGAACACGACCATTCATACTATATAGAGTACGTCTCGCTCAAATATGCGATGTTAAATATATCACTATGTATCTGTAACAATAAATTCTTTGTGATATTGTATGACCCTCACCACATTCTCCGCAACCAAAAATATGATCTGCTTCATATCATTATGGAGGGGAAAATTGAAGGAAGTCGCGGCGTGGGGAGAAGGCAAATGTCCTGGTTAAGAAATATAAGGCAATGGACCGGAATGCAGAGGGTGGGGGAGCTGTTCCAGCTAGCATAGGGAGGCCTACGCCAGAGTGATAGCCGATGTCGGGGGGACCTGACATGGCACCCAGAGAAGAAGAAGATGACCCTCACCAAACTGTCCGCCGACAAACTGCGAATAGCTCAAAGAAAAATGGAAAGAATAATGTTGGGCATTAAACTGCAAGACAGGAAGAGGAATGACTGCATAAGCAGACTAAAGTGACTGATGTGGTTGAGAGGATAGCGGTGCAGAAGTGGAGATGGGGGGGGGGGCACATTGCAAGAATGCAGGACAACAGATGGACGAGGAGACTGCTGGAGTGGAGATCAAGGGGCGACAAAAGACCACAAGAGCGACCACATACCAAATGGAGGGACGATATTAAGAGGTTTGCCGGACCCCAGTGGATGGGAATCGCACAGGAGCGGGAGAAGTGGAGGAAGAGAGGGGAGGCCTATGTCCTGCAGTGGGCAACCGCGCAACCGCGGGCTGATGATGATGATGATGACAAAGAGTAATTAAGCCATTTCCTAAATAAATAGATCTTCTTTAGCCCTCCTCCCTCCACTGTTGGATGTAGGCCTCTTCCATCCCTTCCACTCCATTCCACTCTTTTCTCCCTGGTTCTGTCAGCTTGTTGTACAATGTCGTCAGACCGCACCTTTTAAGAGGTCTTCCGACACTTCTGATTTTCGTCCAAGGCCTCCATAACACAACCAATGACGACTTTACGATACAGGCTTGCGCAAAGTGTGCAGGAAAGTATTTGGGTTTCTGTATGCAAGCACAAATACTTTTTTTTTCAAAAATTTCCTAAAGATGGCAGTAGTGTCGCTGCCGAAAGCTTAGTCATTCAACCACTCTACACGCAGTAAGGAAACCCGAAGAACCAACGAAGATATGGATTTATCACGCTGCGAAAGCCTACAAGATTATCAAAGATTTTTTTATACAAAATTACACAAATCATACGGATTTTTTTGGGGTATATACAGCTAGTGTACTATAAATAAAATGATGAATTAAAACATTACAGTACTAGAATAATAAATATAAAGGAACGAATAAAAAAGTTGTGACCTATTGAACTTCACGTAAAATACTTATTGTTTAAGAATGTAACCTTTTTATAAAGTCGCATTAAATTATGCTTATTTGACAATGATTCCAAATAAACAGAATCATAATTACAATTAAACAATTGAATTATTTTATTTCGACATATAAAATTGACATATTCGTAAAAAGGCTCGACTCATTTGTATTAAAGATATATTTTGTGATGCATAAAAATGGAAGCATTTACTCGGAGGTCTGTTAGGTGAACGTTTAAAATAATTACTGGTCATATACAGAGAGTAACGGTCCGTCAAGTGAGCAATGGATTCATCAGAGACCGGTTTCGATGGCAAGGTCACCGAAGAAATTATACATTGCATAGCGAGAAGTCTAGTCTTAAAAATAAAATAACTTTAAAATAAATTTACAGATTGTTCGATCGATTAATTGTCCGATCCCTAATGCTGACTTCCTCCACTTCAAGTGTCTTTATCTAGTTTCGCCCATATGAAAAGAGGGGTTGGAAAATAGAGGATACGTATGGAAACTCAGACTTTTTATTTATTTATTTCATATAAAATGGCAGGCAGAGTTGTTGATACAATATTTAATAAAACATAAAATTCCGTAGTATTCCCACAACAGTGTAGAAGAATTAAGGATAAACATTGTCGGGCTGACGACCGATCTCGGCTGGCTTAAGTAATCACTTTACACTCGAGAAACATTCGCCATTTACGCAGTCTCCAAGTCTTTCTGTCTTGTGTCATCTCACTGGTCAGCCGCTTCTTCCTTAGGTCTTTCTCAATACTGTTCCACCAGGTTGCTTGTGGACGACCTCGACCTCTAAATAAAAAAAAAAACTCAAAATACCTGATGTTGGTTCTTGGTTATGACGGCAGATATTACGTTAATTACGAATACAGTTGCATACTTTACTTAAGCAAGGTATAATTCGACTTTGGATTTAAGTCCACAGTTAATGTCTCTTATAGTTTGGCTATTGTATGATACTGTACACACACAGGTAATAATATCATGTACATAGATATCACCATTGTACTATAATAACCTACTATATATAGTGATATTTATATTATAATACACAGGTATTCACCTACTATACATTGTATTGTTATTACACAGCAAGTATTGTGAGATTAGATATACTCGCCTGATGATGATGCTAGGAATTTAGTTTAGTTTTTCACTTAGAACAGGTTTACCTATCAACGTAGATAACTCGACATATCCGAATCAGTATCACTGATAAATAATTGTTCTATTATTCGCTCGCATGCTTTTTTTAGATTTATTTTCCTACTACTGATTATGCAGGCATATTGGCGGCTTATTTATTTTTTACATAATTCATCATTTGGGCCCTTTACCCTATAACATTTCTTCTTCAGCCTTGGTCCCTCCACTGCTAGATATAGGCCTCTTCAATCTGTTTCAATTCTTTTCTATCCCTCGCCTTTCTGGCCCACTGCCTACCCTCTACCGAGGTCACGTCGTCCGCGCATGTTTTCTGGGGCCTTCCGACACCTCTTCTGTTTTCCCATGGCCTCCACTTTACGAGTCTGGGTATTGTCTTGCTATGTACCCTGCCCATTGCCATTTAAGTCTTGCTGTACGATCCATGACGTCGACAACTTGGGTATTTCATCTGACTTCCTAATTTCTTATTCTATAGCTAAGGCTCACACCCTTAAGACAAAATATTTTTTTTATTGAAAGGTATTAATATACCATAGGACCACAGCTCCGATGGAGAGATGACATCTCGAAGCATGCCGGAGCAACATGAATTTATGTTTGCCATGGAAAGCAATGGAGGAGGCCTACGTCCAGCAGTGGATGGCTACGGGCTGAAGAAGAAGAAGAATTTACCTAACTTTTTCCTACACATCGTCAATGCTAGGTTTCGAATCCATCATTTCCCATTTGGATGACACGCCACTCCAACTTCAACCCACAAAACGATGCCAAGAAAACATTATTAACAAACAAATGTTAAGGTTCATTATTATCCGTAGGTAAAAAAAGGAATAATAATTGGGATAATACAACCAACAAAATCAATATATTTTGTCAACCAATTTCTTTCAATTGTCTGTATACTTCTAGATTTAAAAAAAAATACCTATATAAACCAAAAAGATGGACTCGATGGAAATGGTATTTTTAGGTATCTATGTACCCGCCACCCACTAAAATAAGAAAAATTTTGATAAAATTAAATCATGGGTCCAGTTCAATAGGTAATTAAAGAAAAACTACCTACAATAGCGTTTATGTTTCAGACTATGAGCTATACTGAGGTATAGTCTGTCAATCTTATGTTTGTTGTGTACTAAATATACTTATCTATTTCATATTCACCTTGGTAATCTGTGTTATTTATGTAAATAATAAGAACAAACGATATTTATGGTATTATGTATTATTATATTTACCTGTAGTATACTATCTACTCTGATAAGTGTTGCAATATACAAAGTGTACTATATCGCGATATGACATTTAGACGTCCCCAATAAATATACATCACAAGATTAATAGACAATACATAATAATATGTACCTACAAAAAAACAATTAGTCAATTTAAGTAAGTATTTAGTCTGTCTAATTATATGTACTGTAGGTAAGAATGACAGGATGTCTAAGTATCGCGAAAATTTGTGAATGAGAATGAATCTGTGGTTTTAGACGCGACCCAACTACGACGTCACGGTCATTTCCCACGGCATTAAGGTTCAAAATGGCGTTAACAATCGCATGAAAAAATGACAAAAAAATCCTACGCAACTTTCGGGAAACGAGTTTCCGTCTTTCGGAAAAAAGATCAGAGGTGTTTTATCACATTTTTTTTGAGAAATCTATACAATATACCTATAATAAATCTTTTACGGTTATTCCCTATATAAACGTTCAATGTATCTATCTACTCAATTTTTCATACGATACCAAACAAGCGCTATGCGGTGACTGGATCCTCTCGACCTCTCGGTGTCTCCCGATTGGTCGATCTGGACAAAATATGACTTACGATCTGCATTTCTTTTCAAACGCCCTTTCATACGATACCACACAACCCCTCACGAACCTTGAATCCCCTGAAACGCCTTATAACTTTTTTGTCTCTGGAGAAGGACGATCCATTTTTTTATAAAATGTATTGTCACCCAGTTTACGTATAGTTGCAAATTTTCTCGTCTTTAAGTAGTCAGGAAGTTATTAAAATTTGTATCGATACATATAGACCTGTTAAGTAAAAATGATAATCATGTCAAATATAATTAAAGCGTGTAAAAAAGTGCATAACATTTAAGTACCTGCCGATTAAACTTTGACCTTGTATTGAACTAGAAGACGATGCAGAAGTATACATGCACTCATCAAAATGACAGTACAAATTATTATAATAAGGTAATTATCATCGTGTATGTACCAGCTCCCATATATGAATTTATATTAACGTTGTACTTTACTATAATATAATTTACTACGTCATGTCACGGCTATAACAAGTGACGTCACCTTTTTGTATCGGGTTTATTGTTGAACTAACTGCTATGCAACATACACCTATATGCGTGCACTGCACTTCATAGTGATTAAGTATTTAAAACACATTAGAAAACAATGAATAATAAAAACCTGAATGCTAATTCGACATCTTCTTTTTCTTCATCATCAGCCTATCTCCTTCCCCTCCTGAAGAAAAGGCCTCCTCCAATTGCCACCACCTTGTCCTGTCCTGTGCAGACTGCATCTAGGTTGCACCGACATGTTGGACCAGGTCGTCTCTCCATCTCAGCTGTGGCCGTCCCACACTTCTGTTCCCATCTCGAGGTCTCCAGTTTAGGAGGTTCTTGGTCCATTTGCCCTCTGCGCTTCTAGCCACGTGTCCTGCCTATTTCCAATTTATTAATTTAGGGATACTATGCGGTGTATTATGTCAGTCATTCGATTCGACATACTCGACTAAAAAAAATGTATGTACTATTATATATAATAACATTTATAACTCATTCGACAAATAGCTAATTAGACTAAATAATAATTCGACTAAAATAGCTATAATTCTGCTAATACTAATTCGACTGATTCGGTTAATACTAATCGTTTCAAAGCTAATTCGATTTATTTCATACCTTTTTATTTTGAAATTATTGTGATCTCAAGTAAGAGAACTCCTACATCACCCTTAGTGTAGCAAGATTTTTTTTACTAAAACTCGTACATCACCCTTCGCGTAGCAAGAAATTTTTACTAAAACTCCTTCATCACCCTTAGTGTAGAAAGAAATTTTTACTAAAACTCCTACATCAGCCTTCGTGCAGCAAGATTTTTTTTCTAAAACTGCTACATCACGCTTAGTGTGGCAAGAAATTTTTACTAAAACTGCTACATTTTCATCTGCAAAAATTCTGCTTTCTTTCAACGAGTATAAATCCATTTTCAGTGTGGTCACGACTTTGCAAGTGTGCTAAGATGCGTAGTCATTAAAAAAAGTATTAGGTATTTGTTTACCTGCGCATTGCGGAGACAAAACAACACAACAAAATCATCGGGAGCAAAAAGTGGCATCTCAGTCGAGTGAATAAAACTGAGTGAATAAAAAAAACAAAAAGAACAAAATAATAAAACAAAATGAAAATTATCGTCCCAAGGTGACACTACTGCTGCCCTCCCGCCGCCCCCCGCTCCCACAGACTTGAGGGTACCCCTCCCCCTCCTTGCCCCGAGATGCTTCTGTTGTTATATTGATGATACTGATACACACAGCAAACGTTCAAGTCAATGATGGCGAATATGAAATTAAATTCAAACTGTTTTAGTGTTTTTAGATTCATCAAAATACAGGTTGTTTTCCTGAGAACGAAACGATCGCTTTATAGAATAGAGGACCTACCTATACTTACAGCCCTCCTGCCTACTGGAGTTAACCATGAAAAAAGTGATGAAGTAATTGTGTATAGGTACGAGTACGTGATATTAAAATATTAATGTAACATGTTGATACTGATGTAGCATAAAAAAACACGAACACGTTGGCGATTTTTTTTTTCAAAATTGCTTTTAATGGAAATTGTAAAAAGTGATGTTTAGCATCTACACAATTATAAGATCAATTATTGATAGTTGGTGAAATGAGAGATATAAAAATCTGACGTTTTCGACAGTTTTATGCTTATAAATTGGCTTCGTGTTGAATCTGTATCGACTAGTATTGAAACAATTAAACAATGGCATATCTATGTCAAATGGCGTTATAATAATTTTTAGAAATCTATGGGTCCATCAGCCAGTACCAATGTCTTTATTTCTCCATTCTGTCCTTGTTTTCCATTACCGGCAGAATTTTTGATCACGTGATCATAGTCGATACATGAAAATCTCATCACCACATGAAGACACCTTCAAAATATCAACAACAATAAAAAATTCCCCTAGGGTCGCTATACTTTTTTTACTAGTTTTTTTTTGTACTTTAATAAGTTCTATATAAATTTAGAAAGAATTCAGTGTGTAGATTTGTTTTTCGGGTTGATCGTGTGAGATGATCAGATAATCCGACGTCTCACACGATCAACCCGAAAAACAAATCTACATATGGATCATCGTGAAAACTACTATAGAATTCGGTATGCCTAGTTTTTAGTTTCACATACCTACCTATTAGCTATTTTAAGATCACTGAAGATGACGAGGATCTACCTAGGATCTATCTATCTAAGAACTAGAGAATAATAGATTGCCCAAAAAATGTGTTCGATCTTGGGAAACCACGTAATAATTCCACCAATAACCACGTATAATATGTTCTTGAATAAGTATTTCTCGCGTTCCTAAAAATTTTTTTTTTCACATTTGGTTTGATCTCAGCGAGACACCCCTTATGAGTTGAGTCGGCAAATGATCGGTTAATTTCCGTCACGGTTCATTACAAAGTTTTGTCACTAACAAGACAATATCAACACAACACAGTATGCCTTAGTGCGACTACAACACTGGAGGTAATAACCAGTGACGGATCGGCTCTAAAAATCAGGTTGCCATGGAGTAAAGTCCCCCGTACCTCTAGAAATTTCGCGCAGTGCAGGGAGAACAACTAAAATTTGGTACCGATGGTAGCATAAAAAAAACAGGGAATAGCTCCACAGATGCATTTTTTGTATAATTGAGAGTGCAATTTGTGATATGCTTGATCTGCTTTATCATTTTTAAATAAAAATATGAAGATTACGGCAAAGAACAACAGGCATAATTATTGTTTATTGTTGTGAATCGTCCCTAGGCCATTTACAGGCACTTGGACTCGTCAAAGTTACATGTTGACAGTAATATACAAAAATTGAGTTAAAACAATAAATATACAGGGAAATTCAGTGCCAAATAGAGTGTAAAAGGCTCTAATGGCACTTCGTCATGGTTGTAAAACTAGGTATATATTCTACAATCCGCAATTAGCGCCGCATGCAAATTTTTTTATGTAACAGTTGTGATTTAATGAATTTTCATATCAATTTTAGAAAATTTGTGATATGAACAATGTCGATTTTATTAAGCCGTGATGTTCATGGGGGGGGGGCTTAGGGGATTCCCGTAGCTGGGGCCGACATCCCATCGGGTAAGCTGGCAACCTGGCCACTGTGGCCAGTCTCCGCCACTGGTAATAATAAGATTATACATCCTCATAAAATACAACAGTGCAGCAAGTATAATTATATGATTATAAATCAGGTATAGCACCACAAACACAAGCTGGCGGAATGTTTGCGACGCTACTAGTACCGTGCTAATTCGCAAAACTAAATACTAAAAACAAATAGCTTACCGTGAAGTGTACAAAGGTGTATTTTGGTATATTTCGATAAACCCAGATTCATTTTTAAAAAAAGGTATATTATACTCTATCTTCAGCTTTACAATAAGCCCCTCCTAGAAGCAACGAAACGTACACTGAGAAAACAGGCATTGTGAATTTATGCGGAATTCCTCACATTTTATTCGGAATTCAAGATAAAAAGGGGATTGCAGTTCTTACTTATAAGTTATCAGGAAGCGGCGGCCTGTTATAATATTAGGCCGCCGCTTCCTGATAACTTCACAGTACGTACTGATATACTATACATTCTCATACGAATAAGTTGACATTTCTTCTTGTTAATTTCACAGTACGTACTGATATACTATACATTCTCATACGAATAAGTTGACATTTCTTCCTGTTAATTTCACAGTACGTACTGATATACTATACATTCTCATACGAATAAGTTGACATTTCTTCCTGTTAATTTCACAGTACGTACTGATATACTATACGTTCTCATACGAATAAGTTGACATTTCTTCCTGATAACTTTACAGTAAGTACTTATAGGTTATTCGCTCTCATACGAATAAGATAGCAAGTCTTCCTGATAATTTGACGGTAGGTGTCAATAGATTATTCGCTCTCATACGAATGCTTTATTAAGTTTTCTTGATAGTTTGTTAGTATTGCGCTAATAATTTATGCGTGCTGTCATGTTAATTATGTTCTACTTACTGATAACCTCTAAGAAGCCCTAATATTCTATCATACTTACTGATAGAATATTGGGGTTTCAAGGTGTGGTTTATCAGCAAATAGAAGGTAACTAACACAACAGCATCGCATAAAGGATTTTAGAAAAATATAACAGAATAATGAGAATATAGGTAAGTACATAATAAGTGCTTGTTTTTTTAATTGGTGAAGGTATGTGTTTCGATTTTGAGGTGACATGAAATATAAAAGCAAATATTAAAGTTACAATTATTTGAATTTATTTTCATTAAAAACAAAGAAAAATAAATACACGTATATAATATATAAAACTATGTACACGATTATATACAATACTACTGCACCCCATAAGCAACTGAACGCTTGAGCGGGGTGAATATACCTACACACATAATGGTCCTTGGTGTATAAATATTTTCATATCAACCTTATATACCAAGCATATAATACACCTATATACAAGGTATATAATACCTAAAATACATTTAATATAGTCGTTGGTACATAAATACTAGCAAATTGAGCTTATATACCAAGCATATAATACACCTATATACAAGGTATATAATACCTAAAATACATTTAATATAGTAGTTGGTACATAAATACTAGCAAATTGAGCTTATATACCTAACATATAATACACCTATACACAAGGTATATAACACCTAAAATACGTATTGTTATGTAGTCCTTGGTATATAAATATGTACTAGTAAATCGACCTTATATACCTATCATATTACACTCATACATAGAAGGTAGATGCATAACTAACATTAAATGAATAAAAAAAATAAGTATGTAAAATAAATAAACAAAATATTTCACAACGCAATCTCTGCCAACCAGCTTTAAGTATGGTGATTGCGTCCTTGTCAAAATCCAACAATAGTGGGTTATGTATCCTCTGGAAGAAAGAGATAACAATATGAATTAGTTGGTTATATACTTAGGTAAGGTTAAGTAAATTCTCATAGAGGTTCTTAAACACAGATACAAAATAAAATACACACAATACTGACCTTCTGGAGCTGGATAAAGCGATGCTGCTAAAGCATTCATTCCATCATATAAGTATCGTAGACGACCATACTCTCTGCCCAGAGACTCTCGTACGAGTCTGCACTTTTCAATTTAAAATCATTTCGTGGTTTTTCCTCTGCAAGAAACATATAACACGAATTAGATACGTTTAATTAGATAGGCGCGTTTTGAGTAAAAGGAATCGGAGTGCGTGTATGACAAACTGTATGAGTGTGACGGAAGCTAAGAGTGTGTGTAAGGATAGGGATGTCTGGCGCTCTGTCCTCTCTGCCTACCCTGCAAGGGACGTGGCGTGAGGGTATAGTAGTAGTAGACACGTTATATAGGGTTACACTATGTATATATACATATAAGTAATTTTTTATAAAGGTCCTTAAACACACACACAAATTAAAAAAAGAAACACACAAAACTCACCTTCTGACGAGCTGAATAATGAGATGCTACAGCCTTCAAGGGATAAAACCAAACACTAAACTTCTTAAAAAATCCCAATATATGGTATAAAGTACATAAATTATGTACATTCACTGCACAGTGCACACGAAGACGACCGATAGATCGAGAAAAAACGATAGAATGAATACTGCGGGGAACAAACACAAGAATAATATTTGGTTATGCGTATATCATGATAATGTTGCCTGATAAACTATGATGAAAATGGCATAATATAGTATTAGGAAATACGTCACTAAAACATAACATTTCCTGTACGAATAATTTTACAAGAAATCCCGATAATTCATCGTTACGGATCGACATAATATTAGTCTTGTCATGATAAAAAGTAGGTAAGAACAATTTGCAATACAGTTATCATGACGTACTGATAAAATAACACGACATACTAATAATGATGAAGTATTCGGAAATCATTATTGTATTTTTATTAGTAATCGCCCGAATACAACATTCGTCTTCCACATTTTGGACGCATACATTATTATTATAATGTTATTTTATGCGGAACGTAATGATATAATATGATGCTGACTGGATAGATTATCGTGATAGTGATATTTTATTAATCAGACTTGATAATTCATCATGAGGACAAAAATACAATTTTCTCCGTGTATGAAGCTTTACTATTCGGAGTACCTATCTAGGTTTTGATTTTCCATACATACCTAATAACAATAGTAACCTAAACAAATCACCGCAGTTCGGGTGAACTGCCTAATAATATAAAAAAAAAAAAACATTAGTATCCAGGTGCTTCATCGTATCGAAAGATTCTCAACACACGAATTCATGCAATGCATTTTTTAAGATACTGAAGTTCAACTTTTTTTGTCACTTTTCCACCAAAATTTGCGAGATTTTTCATTAGTTCCGAAAAGTCTCAAATGTCAAGAAGTCGTTGGTACATTATTATATGAAACTTGTGTTTCTTAAAGAAATAATAATAATACTAATAAAACCTCCTCCCTCTTCACCTACTCCTGAAGTACGTTTCCATAACTCGTCGTCTCTTTCCTTCGTTTCTCATTCCACCCTCAGGTTCAGTCGTATTGTAGGTATTGCTCTCCTTGTCCCACCCTACGCAATCTCGATATTATATTGTTGTCAGTATGCTCTTATATTATTTGCAGCTAAGTGTGTATTGTTATACATTACGCTTCATACCACAATGTCCATAATCTCCCCGAAGTTCTTATACAGTGGTTCGAGTCCGAGTCATAGAGGTCTATGGTCCGAGCCATAGACATTTTATCTATGGACTGCCAGTCTGAAAATTTGAAGGGTGGAAACATCGCATCACCTGATCGTTGGCAGAAGCTTTTTGGCGTAACTCAAGTTTAACTCAGCATTATTATAAGATGATTAAAGGAAGGGTTATTTTTGGTAAACAGAAGATATATGGGAAGATAGTTATCGGTTATAGTGATGAAAGTCAAATTTGCCAAATTTCTTGCCAACGGTCACGTGACTCTTCCAGTACAAACGATGTTTCCACCCTAATTTGTTCCTGTATCCAGCTCAGGCTGACAGTCCATAAAGAAAATATGTCTATGATCCGAGCAATATCAATCTACAGTTCGTGGTTGATTTATTTTGTAAATGTCTCACACTTTTCCAATCCAGAAACATATCGTCATTTAAAAAAATATATTTTTCAGACCTTGGATCTCGACAACCGTTACTAAATATGCTTTGGAACAAAAAAGGGTAGATGCATTGAACATTTATCTAGGGAATAACCATAAAAGATTTTTTATATCTTGTATAGATATCTAAAAAAAATGTGAAAAACACCTCTGATCTTTTTTTTTGAAAGACGGAAACTCGTTTCCCGAAAGTCTATGCATTACTGATAATATGCATTAAAATCTAAGGAATAACCGTAAAAGTTTTTTGACAGACGCAAAATTAACCTAAAAAAATGGAAAAAACGCTCTTTTTACCATTTTATCAAGCGATTATCACGCGATTTTGAACCTTTAATGCCGTGGGAAATGTCCGTGACGTCATTATTGGTACCGAGCCCTTAACGACGCGGGACACTTGTCGGGACGCTCGTCCTCTGTTGACGCCTTGACACTTTAAAACTCTTCCGTGATGATCATAGAAACATGTAGTTTCGAAAAATCCAATACTACTATAAATCTAATTAAATCAACATTCAACAATAGCAGAGTGTAATTTGTTCCGATTGGCATTTCGTCAGTCACATGTAAATTCTTGTGTCAAAAAGTGGTAAACATTATATGAATTCTTAGAAATTCTCAGATAGAGAGAAATCTAAATAATATTGTATATAAATAATAATGCGAAGTGAGTATATATCGATGAATCATTGGTCTGCCAAATTATACCTACCAGTACCAGTACCAGAAATATCTCATATATTGATTAGCGGAATTCATCCATCTATCCAGAAATAATACCAACAACTCAAATAATCATATACGTAGATATAATAATAATAAACTTGAGTGATATATTGGTATTATGGTCTGAGTCTCAGCTCAAACTCCAAACTTAATCAACATAGTGTTTGAAAGTGTATGTATGCATGTTTGTAATATTATTATTGTCGTTCGATATCAGCCACCTATAAGCCAAACGTGAAGCCTGCAACACGGAAGACATGGTAAAATGGGGCAGGAAAAGAAGAAGATTCTGGCGCGACCACGTGGAGAGAATGGATAATAACAGATTTCCACACATGGTGGCCAATAACATCCCAGAAGGTAACTGCCAACCGGGAAGACCATCAGCAAAGAGGTGGCGAGGCAGTTAAAGTTCGCTGGCCCAAGAGGCCCCTGTGCAAGAAACAGATCCCCGGATCTAAACCAAGAGAAAGAAGAAGAAGATGTCAGCCACCGAGAGGTAAGACAGTAAAATAATTTTGCCGCCATATCCAGAAAACACACAAAAGAAGGACAAAACCAAAAAAGAACAAAAAGGAAAGACCAAACCACTGCATGGCATTTGGATTGAGGTTGTGTGTATGTACCTACCTATATTTCCAAAAAACGCTCTCAGAGGGCACCTCTCCAAGATATACTGGATAGACTGTTTTGTTTTGTCAAGTGCCATTTTATCCACCCAGACCAGAAAATAACAAATTTTAAAAAGAAAAAATATCAGAATGTCATGTCAGCAATTGCTTTTTCATTGGCCCTTTACAGGTCCGCTTTATAGTAACACTAGACGAGGAGGTGTCCTTCATCTTGGATATCTCCACAGCTATAGGAGATGTCCTCATCCTCACCTCATGAAGGTTGTTTTCGCATCGTGTGACATCCACTCGGACTTTTTTTGATAAAAATCTATGTTGTTTATTCCGATTTGAGATACTATACCTAAATTATCTTAGGTATTATGCAGAACTGGATTTTTCTGCGTTGTGCAGATGGAAATAAAAAATCTAAATTCGAGCTGTAGCATATATTATACAACTTCCAAAAATATGACAGCAGGATGAAGTGGAATGGGTGAACGTTGCCCTGGGCATAAAGTGATCACTTAAGCCAGTCAAAGCCGACTCGTAAGCGTCGGAACACCTATCCTGCTTCCACCCCAAGAGAGTTCACATTACGCTACGTTATGTGAATGTCATGGATATTTCTCTCTCCTCCTGGGGAAAAACTGTAATAATTTTTATTCCATTTATTTACCTGGACTACGCTGGGTATAGTAGCTAATTATAAATAACTCTACATCTGGGATAAAGAAGAAGGTAAACTTAACACATACACGAGTATAATAATAATAATTAAAATGAAACAGATAGTGTATTTTGTACGTCTGTCTGTATGTATATATGTAGATATACTCGTAAGTAACTAATTTAACTTATTTTGTTATCCTATATGCTTTCCAAACGCTATAATGATCAATGTTACATTTATTGCGACTAATTTAAGTTCGTGAAATTGAATACAATCAATACCAGAAACCATTCAAACTAATTTCATCTGATTGGTGTCGAATTAGACCATATTATATTCGGAAGTGCATTATGGTAATAAAACGGAAGTAAGTACCTATATAGTAGTATATAAGTATATTAATGTATAGATTAGACAGAGAAAGTGAAGTTAAGCTTAAACACATACACATATTTCTTCATCAGGTAATCTGTTTGTTAAGAGTCTGTTAACTCTCCGATCGGGTTGCGATACCGGTGTCAGGTTGACGGAAATCAAAGTAAGAGGCATACCGAAGTATCCTTCCAAGCCTTCAGCTCTGCAGAACCATCTATGTGGAATGATCTTCCTGAATAAGTGCGCAAGTCTCTTGCTGGGTTCAAGAGTTTGTTAAAAACTCACTTGTTTGGTAGGTCATATAATATGTAACTAGTTTAAGATATGTATGTATTAATATTAATATTTAGGAGGCGCCGTCGAAGTGGAGTAAATCCAAAAAACGGCGCATTTTAGGTTGTCTATTATTATAGGTACGAGTTTCTTCTGAAACGACAAATTCAAACTTCGGACCCAACTATGAAGTCACAGCGCATGAAGGCAAAGACGCATGAAGGTTCAAAATCGCATGAAAAATGATAATGAAAGCGCTTTTCTTTTTTACCTTTTGGGGTTAATTTCGCTCCACTCAAAAAACTTTTACGGTCATTTACGAGAATTTAATGCATTTTATCAATTTTTTTTTCTGGAAACAGTTTCTCAGTTTCGGCACAAAAGATCAGATGTGTTTTTCACTTTTTTTTAGAAATCTATGGAAGATAAATAAATAAAAAAATTACTGTCGTTTACTAGGCAAAGATTGAATGTATTTTCCAGTTTTCAGCGAATCAGTACAGCAATGTAACAATGACACATTTGCCTCGCGTCATAACATCCACCAGACAGGAGTCTTACAGAAAAAAATCTATTTCCCGGGCGATATTTCTCACCAAATTGATAATCTTCCAGGAACGCGCATTCTTTCAAACGAATTGTTGATTTTTTGTCATACACAGAAAAAGATCAATTAAGGGGTCATACGCACTGAGCAAAAATCGTTCTAATTTTGCTTCAACTTTTTCAAATTTTGTATGAGAATGTCAGCGCTCAATAAGAATAACGTTAGCAAAGAAGTGAATTATACCTTTTTAAAAGAAACCTGGGAACAAATTTAAAAATCTAAAACAGCCGATTTGATAAGATTATAATTACCAGTATTTTTTATATTATACTTTTATATTTGAAAAACTGAACGGAAAATTTTCAGATCCCGTAAATTTTAGGGGTACTTTCGAAAAATGTTTTTATTCAAGGAATTTCCAAATCCTGCTGTAATTCGACAGCCAATCTGTAGTCCATACTTTCATCTATCACTGTCTTCAGTTTCAAGACGATTCCCTCAGTATTGGCTGAGTAAAATTCAGGGCGCCAAAGCCCAATGACAGCATATATAGGACCTTAAAATACTTGGAAGGACTGAGACAACGCGTATTAGTATACAATCATGGGCTATTAATATGCGTGACCGGATAAAAACTCATATGAATATTGATCAACATGAATAAATCCCAAAAAAGACGAAAGCCCTTCAGAAATTCGCTCAAGGGACAAAAGCTCAAATCTAATTGGATTTTGAAAATAAAATTAATTGTATCTATTAGTATACGATTTCTTTCAGTGTGTTAGAAACTACTATAGATTAGAAAATAACCAAATAAATAAGCGGATCTGAAATGGGATAGACAATAAAATAGTCAACATTTTATAAAGAATTCATCTACTGGAATCCAACTAGAATGTTTGGGCTTTTATCCCTTGAGCAAATTTCTTAAGGGCATTTGTCATTTTTGGGATTTATTCATGTTGAGCAATATTCCTACGGGTTATAATCTGGGAACCATTAATATGCACTCAACAAAAGATTTAATGCTTGAGTTAACCTGTGATATTATATTGTCTACTTAATAAGTAGTAGGAGTAGTATCACTATATCCGCAGGAACAAGATGCAAATATGCAATCAAATGCATCACTCAATGTGTTAGAATAAGATGAAAGATTGTGATTTGCGGTAAGAAAATTGAGACATTCACACTATCGAAAACTTTACGTGGAATGTGGTGAAAATTGTAACTAAAAAGTGAAGTTATAAATGCATTTCAAAGTTTTCTAAAAAACAAGATACCTAATTTCATCGTTATTTTTGTGAGCATATGAACGAGTGCAACTGTTGAATGACGTGTAAAGAGATATCTAATATACACAGTGCAAAACACCGAAGCAAAGCCTTTATACCTCTTTGTGTTCCCTAGAAAAATATAACAAAAATTGTTGAAATAATACGATAAGCTCGCCCTAGTGCACAAATATTATGATTTATATTTGTAATGTTAACGTATATCTGTATATTGTTTACCAAAAGTGTAAATAAATAAATAATGGTACAAATGATGTTAAGTATTGTTCATATAAAGTATAAAAGTTCAATCCCAGACTTACTCCCTTCACAACACAAGCTTTTAAGCTTTCTGTGAAGTGTACAAAGATGTATTCGGGTTTATTTCGATAAACCCAGATTCATGTTTTATAAAAAAAAAAGTGAATAGGATTCAGCCAACTCAATTCCCGGTTTGTTTGTCGATCTCAAAAACAACCCTGGATCCGAAAACGCGTGTCTGTCTTCTGAAGCTAAGAAAGATAATAAGTTGGGATTTGAAAATATGTGAGACTTATCACTTCGAAGACTTTTATGCTCGATTTGTATACCTAAATATTATATTTTTTTAGACTCGGCATTCATACACACAATCATAGAGATCGTACAAGACTCTTCACTAGGTCAAACTTTGCCACGCTGCGTATTCTGAAATTCGTTATCACAGCGCCCATAATTCAGTCATGAAACATTTGTGAAGCTATAATCGATATAAATATTTCGCTAATTTGCGTATGGAAGGTTATTCATAACATTGTTATTCCACCGTTTGTGTGGAGGTAAGACGGTCGCAAAACATGTCAATCTATAACACTAGTTGGTGTGAGGGAGACAGATTAAATTAAACGTATGGTATTTGTTGCACATTATTGATAGCTCTCTGTGATACAGAATGATCTGATACAGTAGTGCTGCTGTGTTGCCAATTTCTTTGATATAATAGGGTATTTGCATTTTTTTTTATCGTTCGAAAAATATATCAAATCGATAGTTCTACTTACTATAATCTCCTTAATAATTGTGGATTTTCGGCAGCGTTGAGTATTTGACAAAACGCCGTCACAATCACATCAGAACGTTATTTTGAAACGTGTATATATACTGTTTACAAAAAACATTTCGCATTGCACCAAATTTAATTTTGTTTTAATTATATACGTACAATACAAAAAGTAGATATTCGTATACGCCACTGACTTTGCACGAGATTGTATTGATATTTTGGATAAAAATATGTCCAACAAAGGGAATTATTGATTTATAATGATTTTTTATTTCATTTCTGATTTTATAAAACATCACTACCGCCATCTATGAATTATAAATGACCCGGGAAAGAATCTGAAAAAATTGACGATTCGCGTCCAGAGTAAACTCTAATACCAGACGATTTTAGACATCCATCTATTAAATAAACTTACAAATGGAATCTCGGCTTCAACATAGGCTATTAAAATATATGATTTGTATCGTGGTTTGGTAAAATTATCAATTTTCCCAAGATACTGAATTCTATCAAGTTAGTATGAAATTGAAAGAAGCCATTTAAAGTAGTCCCGTTAATATGGTTTTTAAATTTGTTTGCGTCGTTACATAATCTAGAACTAGGATATACATCTAAGGATTATTTTTATACAATGTTTTTGCTCTACAAATACTTCTGTATGACTAAAAATGTGTCTATAATAATTAAAAAATAGTTTTGACATTTGCTCCGCGGCGCTTTCTGTCGTCATCTGTTTTGACTCGCGTGGTGTAGGGGCTAGCGTACTTAACTTAAATTGAGTGTTATGCGATGCGAGGGTACGAGTTCGATCCCACTCTATACCCAACGCTTTTTTCTTCTTTTTTTTACTATCTTTTTGTGAAATTTGAATTGAGCAGAATCCTATATACATAAAAAATAATTTTACTAGGTAAAACAAATATATTCCTTCCTATATGCCAAAAATTTATTGCATTGCAGGTATTTAATTCTAAGACGATGTAACTTCACCACCCGTACACAATTTTAGCCGTTGCGAAGCACGGGAAATACAGCTAGTTACAAATAAAATTATGAAATGTAATTTTAATTTACCGTTAATTTATAATAATTAATTGAAAATGTTAATTTGACAAGTTTTTCTATGGTGCTCTGAAACGAGCGGCCATTGTTTAACGTGATTGTGACGTCACGACGCCATGAAATTCATAGTCAGAAATTGGATTGTTTGTGGGTTATGTATGGAGGAATTGGGGAAAGTGACGTCACAATATGGCGGCCAGTCAAAAACCTGTTTTTGCGCTGGAATTGAATATGAGACTTTATTTTATAAATATATCCACAAAGACAGAGAATTAAAATCTCAAATATTCGCAAAACCTTAATTTCTAGTTAATGCACCGAAAACCAAAATAAAAAAGTCATGCAAGGACCCTATTCTATTACTAATCTCGAAGGCAAGTACTTCTTACCTGGCAACATTAGAAAACTGTGCTATGGAAATCTCTTTAAAAACAGCCACTATCAGCTTAGCTTATTGCATTTTTATAAATTAGTTTTATCTAACCAGATATACAGCGAAGGAAGGACTTTCCAACAGGCTTTTGCTTATCGTCAGCTGGTTTAATTTGGTCACTTTAGAGTTATGTAACATTCACCAATGCCAGGCCCATCCTTTGCTGTATATCTCTTGAGATAAGTACCTACTTGCTACCACAACTACGTCATGTAAAAAATAAAATTGTGATATTAAACAATTGTAGCATTTTTATTACTTGGGGAGGCCTCTATCCAAATAAGCCTAGGAAAAGGAAGAACATACCTAATGTATGTAAGTAAAATACTCGTAATTCTGGACTACTTGTCATAATACACCGAATCTGTGCGTGAGGGTATGCATGGATGAATAAAATAATTATCAATTATTATAAAAATCTCAATAATGATACACTCTGATAAAAATATGTAATGATATACAGACAATAACAATATTGTTATAATGTTTATTAACTGATCTACCTGGTTGACATTTTAATACACAGGCCTACCAACTAAATCATAAAATTAGATAATTGTATACGTTTGGGAGTTATATGTGACCGATACATATTTATTCAATGTTACCTAGATATACTACATGTTACAAATTAAGTTGTCAATTTTTTTTAAGGTATCGTGAACTTTATGGATATTCACGTTCGTTAAAATGTGGGAAATTATGTGATTATGTGGATAATGGATGGGTTAAAGCAAGTGGAGACGCATCCATCCATACCATGATGGCATGAATGGAGACGCAGGTCCCAAGATGGTTCTCTCAGCATTACTGTGTGACTGAGGTTTTTATGCCAGAAGCGTTTTTCACTGAAACTGAATAAAAACTTTTCTTATCATTAATTTTGAAAAACATAAAACATTTTCTACAACGTGGGAAGACGTGGGTGTGGGTTTTTTTTTTTTGCAATATTTTATTTAATTTCATTATTTTGTTTGTCTGTGCGCAAATCTTGTAACCGATTTTTAACCATTCCTCGATTTTGTGAAAAAATGAATTACCTTCCTCCAGAGACAAAAAAGTTGTAAGGCGTTTCAGGGGATCCAAGGGAAGTATGTGGTCATGTGTGGTATCGTATGAAAGAGCGCTGAAAGATAAATCCAGTTGGATGTTGAAAAAGTGCACGTTTTAATTAAAACTGGAAATGGTTTTAATTAAACTGGGATTACCTGGAAGAAATCTCAGTTCTGTGGGAAGTTCGCCCTAGTGAACAACGATTTATAATATGTACTATGTCTATTGTTTTTATGCTTATATGTATTTCTTGTTCACTTAAAGATTAAATAAACAAATAAAAAAGTGATTCCCACGCGTTTTGAGAGATTTTAGTATCCCTGAAATTACATACAGATTATACCTATAATATTTTTTAAACGGATGTAGGCAAGTAGTACTAAACAATAACTTGACAAGTAAATTTCTCAATTACCTGTAATCGTTCAAAACACACAAAATGAATCTGTAGGTAGTTATATAAATGTCACTTATTACTCTATGATATCATATTGTAAATAACAATAATGTAAATACAAAGTACCATCTACAATTTACCTAGTTAAAATACCAATGTATGGATGGTGGGTAAAATAAATCGATTTGCAAACTGTATAATGTTATACACCTACTTCTTCTTCTTCTTCACGAGCCCTACAGCTTCCATTTCTGGATATAGGCCTCCCTCATTCGTCTCTCTGGATTTTGCCTCGGACGTCCATTTGACGCCAGCTGTCAACTTCAGGTCATCTATCCAACGCATCTGTGGGCCGCCTCTAGGGCGTTTACCGAGCCACGGACGCCAGGACATGAGCTTGTTGCTCCATTTGCCATCAGTTGTTCTCGCCACATGACCAGCATAGTCCCACTTCAGCCCTGCGATGCGTTGTACAACATCAGCAACTTTGGTCTTATTCTTTATCCACTCGTTTGTTTTCCTGTCTCTGAGAGTCATGTCAAGTATCACTTTCTCCATGGCTCTTTGTGTAATACCTACCTACACAATAACTTATTTATTCTTTCAGCGAATAATCTCTTACAATACGAAAACAGATAATGTTTATAATGATCTACATGGTAAGCTAAAAGCAGATGATGAACATTGAATATAATATAGCACAGATAAATAATAATAATAATCGGACAATTTTGGGCGCCGTTTAGCGATAAAATCGCCCCAAGGGCACCTTACATTTTTCTCAGTATAAATCACCATATAGGATCGTCATGAGCAGTAAAAATGATAGATTAAACCACCAGATAGGATCGTCACAAACAAAATAATGAAGAAATGCTCACTAAGGCGAGCTTATCGCTTAAACTATAGATTCCCGATATTGCTTTTGAAATATAAGTCCGCCTTTTGGCACACTACCATTCCCTTGTTTTTGTTACTTGGCTAATAAAGATTTATTTATTTATTTTATTTATTCCTAACTCTAAGTACATTGTACGAAAGCGATGAAAGATTGTGTAAATAGATATGTACGCACCAACTACCATATAATAATTATTAGGATTGTGACCTCACTGCGCAGTCGTTATGACGTCACAATAATAGTATTACGTCTATTCTGTCAGGCGTTACGACGCGACGTACACAACCCAGTAAACCACCACCGTCACCTCCGCCCTATCATTGAGCTTTAAATAACAACCTTATTGACACTGAACACTCTTAGCTTTATAGTAATATGCCTGATGACCTTATGTTTAAATTCACTCATACTTATCGATTGAGTCTATTTCTGATTTAGTTAAAACATAAGTAATAGATACTACTTAAAAACTTTTACCTATAGGTTACAATTACTTTGTTAATGTTTCTAGTCATATTTTATTCCATTTACGTTCTAGCAATACAAAGTTAGAAATTAATTGGTTACTATTTTATTTATTTGGGATAGGTAATATGTACCTATTTATAAATTTAAATGTTCCATTTTGCACGCTTGTATTATGTTGTGAGTGTATAATTTTGTACTGTCTTATATCGTTTTAATTATTTTTACCCATTTGTCTTGATATTATTTACCTATTTGCTTTTATCCAATGAACTTTACATCTCTTGTGTAGTTTTGTATTTACATATTATTTATTTAAGTCTAAGTATCGGTTGATTATTGTATTGTGTTGTACCGTTTCAATATTTTTATTTTGTAATTCAACTATTTTACTATTATTATCGACCTTACGCTGTATCTATGTATTTATATGATTTTATGTTTAGTACTACATTCGCTTATGCTACCAATTATGAGAAATTTTTATAGTTTTTAATTATATTTTGTATTTTTCAAAGGCCGTATGGCCGTTTATGTCATAATAAATAAATAAATGTACTAGATATTTCTAAGACAGACAGGGAGTTATGGAAGAACTCCCACGGGCTTGAGGCCTTCGCATCCCCGGATAGCACAGGCGCATATAGCGTCCTTTTTACCCGCACTTCTTGGCAAAATATTTTTAAGAGGTGGGCTCAGGGTTAGCCAGAAGGGAGCCCCCCGATAAACCCCACCCCTAACTTACATTCCTTCAGTGTCCTTGTCCAAGGATGGAAACATATTTACAATTATTTACAGATACATACAAGAGTACAAAAAGAAAAGTAAAGAAAACAGCAGAAATAAAAGCATATAAATAAATTACATAATTGGTGGTCCAGAAGTGAGGGACGCCTCTATCAGGGAGTTATGGAAGTCGGAAAGGGACGCCTCTATCCAATACTGGATTGGCGAGGGCTGATGATGACTATGATGGTGATTGAGTTCACCGCGTTAATATAATTCCGCAGAAATGTCCCTTGTTATTTATTGTTTATTGTTGTTTATCGTCCTTAGACCCTATATCGGGCACTTGGACTCGTCAGTTTTAGATAATCAAATTTATAGCAATTAAAGCAATAGTAATAATAATAATGCAAAATATCAATGCTAAGAGTGTAAAGGGCTCTGTTAGTATTTCGTCAGTGACATAGTATGAGCAAGACAACAGATAGATAAAGCACAATAAACAATTTATGATTTAGACAATTCAATGCTGGAGTGAATGTAAATGGTTCATTCCAGCATTTCGTCGTTATCCAATGCTGTAAGAAATTCCACGATGATATGGATTACTGGACGGCTGGAATCTAATATTCTATATAGAGTTATTAATAATCAATCAATGTTGGAGTGAAACGAATCTATTTTAGTAAATATAGGTTACGTGTAACAAATAATTATAGCATAGCTTACACCCAAGACATTCTGATAATATAGCTATTATGACTTCCAATAATAACGTTAATATCGGAGGTATCTATTCAATATATCCATCTATATCTAGTACTACTAATTATAATACACCGGACGCAACGTGTATTTACAAATTAGAGAGTAAACATTCCGAACAATTTATCTTACAAGTATTATAAAGTAGAATATCTTGTATCAATCTAAAATTATTCTAATCAACAGTATTTTAAATGCCATCACTGCCTATACTACTCCTCAAAGGAACAAAATTTCTCATAAAGCTTCACCAACTGTTTTTTTTTTCTATCTCTCCCGACAAACTGATATCGTATATGGTATATTGTCGACGCGGTAGATCGCATTGCCAAATTAAAGTAGTAATGTAAATGTTGAATTGTTTCTTGATTTTTCGGGCGAACCATGTGTAGATAAACTTGATCGACGTTTCAACACTCCTACTGGTGTCTTTCTCTGCGGATTAATGTATGAGAAATGTGTTTGTGTACTGTGGAGTGTTAACTTGTGCAGCGTGAGCAGGTGTTGTGTTTGTAATGGGCAGGTCATGTTGCCACACAGGGAATGGATAGACGAACACCCAGAATCCTGATTAGACTGTGAAACATAAAGATCGAAAGAGGATAGTCTAAGAAAAAATGGACCCAAATCATTGTCCCCGTCACGGGTAGTGGGTGGATTTAAAAAGCCCAAAGAAAAGATAAGAACAAGCCTACATCCAGCAGTGGAGAGACGGCTGAGAAATAGAAGAAAATCGTGTGTAAGTATACTTTTGTTCTGTAAATTTAGTAGATAAAAGGGTTTTTATCAATGTGACCACAACAATTGCCTAGTAGCATTCGCTGTATTCCAGGATGTAGAATCTGTAAACAATTTGTTTTCTATTCAATGAATAATACGCTGCAGTCTGATACAAGCTTCATAATATAATTAATAGTAACACGAGTAATTTGCATCAAAACTGAATGATAATAATTAACTGATGATTCTGAAACGATTCACAAATTAAAACAACATTCAATCCAAGTGGTCCGTTTGAGAGTTAATTTGAAACGAAGCCAAAAACGAGTAAACGAATTAAATTTTGTTAGAGGTAGATACCCACCTCCATAGTAATATAACAGCATCCATATATACAAAAACTAGTAATATTATGGTTGTATGTACTAGATACTATTATAGTATTCACATTGTTTACATACTTAATAATAACATGAATTGGTGCAGAGAGGTGGGTCAACATATTTCAAAATATAAGTGTACGTTGGTTGTACGCAATATGTTGTATTTGTTTGTGGAAACTGCCAATAATTACTCATAGACTGAAATAATAAATATGATGTATTATTCAAAAATACTCGATGTGGGCCTCAGATCTAGAATAAGAAAATCAGACGTAGAATCCGAGTTATCTACGTCACGGATCGTGTAGCTAGACTGAAATGGCAATGGTCATTGATCAAGGCACTTGCAATACAAGATGGGTTGACTGTAAGATATTGCTTATGCAATAAGTCCGCCTTTTTATTTTAGACAAAAAAAAATGTATTTATTTAATATTTACAAATAATTAATCAGTGATTTTTCTCCAGAAGAAATAACTAGGTGCTGTAGACTTTGCATATAAAAAGGAGCAAGAAAATAACTTTTATAATTACATGAATTCATTTTTTATTAGCTAGAACATCTTATCCTAAGTTTTTTTAGATGTATACTGGCACAAATTACCCAGTTAGGACAGACTGCCTAATAAAAATAAAAATCAACTGGTCAAAATAGGATTCAAATCTAGTTTTAGGTATTCAAATAATATGTTCTCTTCTCGTTCTGAATGTCTCCAGCTAGGGTGTAATGTGGCAATTTTATGGGCATACAAAAAAGATACTAAACCGGACACCAAGTTTGTGCATGCACACAAGATGAGGGATTTGCCTCTTTGCAAAAAAAAAGTAGTCACGGTCTTGGTTTTTCACGTCGTGCACTAATCTTAAGTAATGCACAGCTGTCGCTGTATACCACACACTGCAATTGTATAAATGAGTAGATGCCTACATATTACACACAGTATACATTTAAAGATATGTTGAATGTAGTTGTAGATATAAAGCTGATATGTAAATTAATTATTATTAAAGGTAGGAGTTGATGGTTACTCCTGTATATACCTATACAGTGATAACATTACACACATACATCTCACACACATAAATGCTGTACTGTACTGAGTGTACTAACCTATGTGTTAATGTGTGCCTATACGCTCTACCTACACGATTTGTGTATGTGGACGAATATACAGTGTACACCGATTATTTGGTCCAAAACATACGAATATGAACAGTAGTTGCAGGTTTTCATGATCCATATGTAGATTTGTTTTTCGGGTTGATCGTGTGAGATGATCAGATGTCCTACGATTCGGCAAACCTACTGCCGCCTTGGTCATCACAATCCGTGACCAAAGCGGCAGTAGGTACGCCGACGCGTGGGATCATCTGATCATCTCACACGATCAACCCGAAAAACAAATCTACATAGGAATATATGAAATTTGTTTTCGAAATGGTTACAGAATAATTGCCAATTTTCAATTATCTACGTAACTCCTATCTCCTTCGTCGAATTTCATTTCTTTGCTGTATAACGTATACATTAAATATGTACTTACGAAAAAGCCTGTTTTAAAACCAACTCCTCTAAATAAATCATAATATGCTTCGCCTGATGATCAATGTCTGGTTGCGGAATAATTTAGAGAAAAATTGAGCGCTGGAAGATAAAATCGCCCTAGTGAGCATTTTCTCATATTCACAACTTTGTATATTACTGAAATGTGTATTAACAAGTAAAAAACATGTATTACGTAAGTATTTTTTTATGTATGTGTTTTTTTCTTATATAAAAATACCTCTTTGGACACTTCTCAGGATGCTTGTGTTGGTGAAGCGAAATAAATTGGCATCGGGCATCAAACCCCCGCCTACCGGCTTTAGGCTCGAGAGCGTTACCAATAGGGCTACCAGCCACCTCGAATATACACTTCATGAGATTGATTATCGTTCAAAAAGTTGTGCACGAAATAACCAAATATTACTAGACGCTTATTTATGCGAATACCGCAATCTACTTTCGTCATTCCTGAAATACCTGGAAATATGGAGTGATCTTCTACTTCTTATCACCGTCGGCAAGGCATCCGACCACGAGTGATAAATTCATCGTACACCACAAGATAATTCCAACTAAGGATGATTATGACTATCCAGATAAATGGCGTTTATTGTAAATCTATATGATATTTTTTCTACCTAGTATGTCCATTGCATCTGATTGCGCAATTAGACCACTATCTCTACATTTAGTGCGCAACCAGAGCCGACTAACCGAATGAAGAAATTGCCTAAGTAATTATTAATTAGGTATCTACCAGCCCATCAGGTACAATAATAAATAAAGCTTAACACTAATAAAATTTTACTAAGTATTTTAAAAATCATCCATCGCTGAATTGGTTGAAAATAATATTACACCTAGGTACATTTTTATGGCTGGCTCACAAGTGAATTGCTGAAGTAATAATAAAATAGGTGATTTTCTATAGTTTTTCGGATCCTGCAAGAGTCAGTTATTCATAAAAACTTCCATCAATGAAATGAAATTGAATTATCAATGAAAACGTAAACACAAGACTTCCACAAGCTTTCAAAACCTTCCCAAGAAAAGATCACGAAGGCCATTCAAATAGTAATCATTCATTGATCAATTTGAGTGGAAAGTGTAGGTCCTAAGATGTAAGATGTAAGGTGGTGGTACATGACGCATGGAATCGGTGAGGCTCACCACCCATCACACCGCGTCAAGGACCAGGGAGAGCGCAAAGAGGAGGGCAGAATGCCGGATTGGCGTGTGGAACATAAAAGAAGATATGGAAGGTAAGATGAATTAATTGCGTGATATGACAAATTGCATGAATGTGACGGAAGCTAGGAGTGTGTGTAAGGATAGGGCTGTCTGACTCTCTGTCCTCTCTGCCTACCCTGCAAGGGACGTGGCGTGAGGGTATAGATAGATAGACAATATTGGCATGGCATGTCCTTTTTTACCACAAGATTCTCAACTACTGAGTAATTCTAACCAGTGTATTACGCAGTGAACTTATTTACGTTGCAGTGACGAAGAGTGGATTTCTGTAGTACCTAAGGAAGCCGGTGCTAACATTTTTCACTGCTTTATATCAGATTAGATCTATTATTTTTAACATCCTAAAACAAAAAGGTAACTCGATGGAAGTCGTATTCTTATAGAGAAGTTAGAAGAGATAGAGAAGTATAAAAAATGAACGATGTTGTTGATCTAGAATCGTCACTGATAAATATTATGTAGAGCGTTGTGCAATACTCGATACTGTACCGTTATATGGAGACATAATAATATTCCGTCAATGTTACAATGCTCATACAGTACTACCATACAGATACAGTACAGTATGCTATGGTATGGTAGTATATTGGTCTTGCCATGGAGGTAAACACATACTACAGAATCTACAACAAACACCCATACTCCACTTCTATCTACTAACACATATGAATACATTGCCATGCAACATACTTGCACTTCACGTCAATATATTAAGGGCTTGGCACCAAGTAAGGAACCTGTATAAAGGTGGGAAGAACTATTGAACATTGAGCCCCTTCTATATCTATGACAAATCTATGGTGGTCGCCATTTTCATTGCAAACATATGATCGCGTGTCATGTTGGTTGTCCACAATTGCATGAATCCTGGTGATATTTCAGTGATTTTTGCGACTCATTATATACATAAGTGTGGAAATTACCTTTGGAATCAAATGGTAAATTACCGTACTTTACATCGAGAAAAAAATGCGTATACCTAGCGGAAATGCTGGCGGCGGTCAATTTTTGTCTATAGCTTTATCCGTTATCTTTAGCACCAAGAATGACGTCACAGTCATTTCCCACGGCATTAGGGTTCAAAATCGCGTGAACAATCGCATGATAAAATGGTCAAAAAAGAGCGTTTTTTCCATTTTTTGGGGGTTAATTTTGTGTCTATCAAAAAACTTTTACGGTTATCCCCTAAATTTTAATGCATATTATCAGCACAAAAAAATTACTCCGCGACTTACGGGAAACGAGTTTCCGTCTTTCGGAAAAAAGATCAGAGGTGTTTTCCCAATTTTTTTTTTTTGAGGAACCTGTACAAGACAAAAAAAAATCTTTTACGGTTGTTCTCTAGATAAATATTCAATGCATCTACCTATTTTGTTCCAAAGCATATTTAGTAACGGTTGTCGAGATATAAGATCTCCCGTTTTTAGAATTTTTTTAAATGTCGGTATGCAAACTCTTAATATACTTGTATAATACGGTATGCATTCCAAGCAAGTATGCATATATTCGTAATAAAAATAACATGACCAAAGATGGTCGTTTCGTGTATGAAAAATTCGGCTTAAGGCTCTATGTAAGTAATAATATGGGTTAGCTGGCAGAGGAGATCGCTGCGCCATGTGATGAATGAAGAAACAAACCTTTACCAGTCAAAGAAAAAATGCAGGGTTACAAAAACAAGACAATGGTATTGTTCCAAAAGGCGGACTTATTGCAGAAGGCATATCTTACAGTCAACCCGTGATAGTCTCTCCCCAGTGAACAAATGTAATAAAAGCATCTACATCTGTATTTTATTCACAATGAATAAATATTATTTACGAATCTCGAAATTGAATTGGAAATGAGTTTAAACACCGATTCTGAATGTCTCATATTTAGGGTGCAAAGAGGCAAAGTCGTGCAGACATACAAGTCCATTCAGTGTGGTGCATTTTTTGATAAAAGTTAGCGCTCATCTGCACCCACAATCGATCATTTTGTTACTCCATCTACCGTCGTATTCACGAAATGTTACTTGATTTTTATTAAATGGGAACATTTTTTGAGAATCTAAAACCAAACTCAAATAATTTCTTGCGTCGTGAAGTGTTGGTATGAAAACTTAAACGGACATGAGTTTCAAGTGAGATCGTTTATGGGATTGAGGTAGTGTTTATAAAATACGATATGCAAATAACTGTCGTTTATAAAGACTAAGTAAGGTATATTGAGTGACCTTTGAGTTACAAAGTTCCACTCCTGAATTCTAGTATTAATAGCTATCCAAATTAGTTAAATACTTTCCCAAAACAATAAGGAAAATCATATGTTAAATACTAATAAACTAATGGATCTTTAATACTTCAAGCTTTGAAAAAAAATGTACCAGGTAATCCTTCTATAATAAAACACGGCAAATTGATATGACAATGATCCATAAAGTATTACCGCAATTTGTCAAATGAAGCATCGCACGACTGAGTGGGGCTCAATGACCAATAACCAGTAAGTCAAGAAGACCTACAAACACCTAATTTAGTGGTCGTCAGTCCAAATATTTATTAACCAACGAAAGGTGTTTAACGAAACATTCGTCAAATATAATGGATTTTTATAAAAAGTTGTTTTTTTTATATTTGTTAGATAAAATAATACTTAATTATAGTAAAAAGGCTTTTACTTTGGTAGGTACTTTTTTTTACAATAACATCACAAACATTCATTAAATTATTAGAATATAATTTTGTGTGTTCATAAAGAAGCTTAAAAATGTAGAATGGCTTTTGATCACAAATTAAAATGTTTTTAATGAATAAAACGTTTTTTTTTTCTAGATATCACTAATAAAAAACGTGAATTTTCATGGGTAGGTGTACAAGCAATTATTAACACTTCGTAGAAATAGTGCCAGGCCCAAGTATGATAACAGTTTTACAGTATTTTGCACCTGATGTCTGTTGGTTAAATTAGAAGATATATGCCCAATCCCACTAACTTTTACCTAGGAAGGAGAGCCCTAAGAAATTTCCATACAAAAACAGAGATAATATTCTATTTATTGAATAAAGAACATCAGCCACCAGCTGCTCCACGGCCTTAATCCATATGAAATGCAAAATGCAGCTCACCTAGTTGGGGAGATTTTGGGCGGAGGTATTTGGGCACCTAACGTAGAAGAGTCGGATATTGACGATTTATTTTACATCCTATTTGACAATCTATGAAAATTCCTTCAATATTCACAAGAAAAAGCAAATTTCTTATTGTTTAGTCTCGGTATATTATTTGTGAGACGTTTCATTGCGGTCGACTCTAGTTCATAAAGTTTACTAATAATAAAATTATATGTATAAAGTTTTATAGAATACCTATCAAGGTGTTTCTAGGAAAATCTATCATACCATTCCCATTTCATTACGATTGTATTAATTCCCCGACCTCTGAAACATTCAGACAGCGATATGTGACGGATATATTAGTACTATATTGAATGTAAAGATGTAGGTGATGTTGTTATCAAAGCATCAAGACGTAATATCAAGCCCGCCCACGGACTAGATATATTAGTAGGTGTATGAGTAGAGTATTGTATGGAAACATATTATCCCTGACCAAGACATAACATTGTGTGGGTGTTTGTGATGGGCATTGTTTGTAACATTTAAACTATGTATGTTTCATTTGCTCCAACAACGGCACAACTCCAAATACGACAACATGCAAGTTGGTACATACCAGCGTGTTTACACTTAATCGTACTTGTTACTTAGGTACTTTTTATCTGACTTCAGGTATCTACCGCAAACTGAAAAAGTCCCATCACTATAATTAGCAAATCAACTAGGCTAAACAAGCGTCAATATTGGTCAATCCTGGATGTAAGGCGATGAAAGATATAAAAAGAGACTGGATTCTTTTGAAATGTGGTCCTACAGGAGAACTCTAGGCATTCATTGGAGAAATCACATAACAAACAAAGAAGTTCTCAACAAAACTAAAGGAGGAATGCACCCTACTCAATACATTTTCAGAAAGACGTGCCAGATGGATCGGCCACATAGTGCGTCAAGAGGGTGCCTTATTGTATGAATCCATTAAAGGAATAGACGAGGGGACAAACTACAGAGAACGTCCAAGAAAAGAATACCCAGACGACCTGTGCCAGGTATTAAGAGTTACAGGACTGGGATAAATGGAGAAGGAGACATGGAGCTTTGCTACAAACCAATCGTAACGTTTAAAACTGAAGAGAGTGAGATATATCGTATACTAGCTGAGTTACCCGTGCTTCGACACCAACCCGGCATACTTTATAGGCTTGAGCTGGACAAAATGTTACTTAGGATCTGATTTTTTTTCCAATGCCCTTTCATACGATACCACACACGACCCCACACAACCCTTGGATCTCCTCATCTACATGGCATCTCTTAGGAAAAGCTTTTTCCCCAAAAATCAGCGACGTTAGAAAACAGCCTATATTATCGCAAATGTTATTCTAAATTTTCGCAGCATTTTCATCGTAAAATGCGGGAGTTATGCGAACACTTACAAAAATCAGACATATACGAGTACTTATATATAGATTATACCTAGTTATATTAATTCAATTTACTAAGTATTAAGTACGATTATATTACAATGAGCCACAATGTATAGTATGTAATGTATGAAGTGTTTGATCTTGTGACCTTTACAGATAAGCGTATTGAATTTGTTCAGCAGTAAGAGCTACTGGATCCATTGTTCTCCAATAGATTATCTAATTAACTCTTCATTACAAATGAGTTTCTCATTATGATCCACACATTGTAATGATGCTGAACATCATGCATGACTATAGAGACCGGATTATATGCAACTTAAAATGGTTGAAATATGCATGCAAATATGCATCACAAATGCTCGAAATATGCAACAAAACATCCAAAAAGTACCAAAATATGCAACATAAATTCAACAACATATTAATGCTACTATATGGTTTTATTTAACTTAATTTTTATTTAATTTATGTTTGGTTTGATTTGGATGTATCGTTTGGACGCGATAAACAGTTCTACGACATGAAGTAATAAAACCTAGTTTTAAATAAAAAAAAAAAATTATATATATATTTTTCTCTACTTTATTTACCTAGTATATTTTCAACTAGATACCAATATTTTTGTTTTTGAAACGTTTAAATTTTTCCAAATACAGTTGGAATTTAAGAAAATATACCCAAATATGCACGGTCAATATGTTTTGGTCAAAATATGCAAAATTCTGAATAAATTGTCAAAATATGAAAATGCATATGCAAATAGTGTATACTCCGGTCTCTACTCCTGACTATATTTATAGTTGTTTATAAATAGATTTACAATTATAATAATTAATGCTCACTAAGGCGAGCTAATCGCTATAGATAGCACAATTCATGGTGCTCGTTTGTAGAGTGATCGCAATTTTCCACGTAGAGTGCGGGTTAATTTTTAGAGCGCGGATTAATTCATAAACGTAGTTGAAAACGCTAGAACATTATTATTATGTTGTGTAAGTTTGTAATAGGGATGGGAAACTACTAACTTGTGGGTCGGGTCGGTTTCAATCGAGTCTAATCGTCACATTCCGAATGTACACTGTTAGCGGTTACATGATAAAAGTACGCAGGAATAAATAACACGGGAAAAATATCACGGAAAAAATATCCTATGGAAGAAATATCACATGAAAAGACTCTATAATAACGGAAAAACACTTTATTTTTCTAATTTTTTTATAAAACTTGATTGTCATTTCAATATTATTGATATTTTTTTTTATAATGGTTACAATTTACATCGATTAGATAGATTATTAATATTTAAGTAACCATAAAATATCAATGCTTTCACGTACTAGAATACATACCTATCTATCATAGTGTCTTTTAAATCATTGATAGATTTTGAATAAAAATAAAATATATTTTCTTGTGATATTTCTGTGAATGACATTTCTTCCCCGTGACATTCTTCCATGTGATATGTCTTTCATCTGATATTTTTCCCGTGCTATTTTTCCCGTGCGATTCTTTCCTGTCACCATACTGTTAGCGACCTCTGTACATGATGTCGATTCGAGCGTTATCGATGTAGAACAATAAGTACTATGACTACACCTAATATAAAATGACCCAGTTTGTGTATTACTTGGCTTTGTACCTACGCGGCCACCTATGGTTCTGTAGACAAATACACTACACCATACTCCAGTCTACAGGTTTTAAATCATAGATTAAGAGTATGCATACCGACATTTCAAAAATTTCTAAAAAGGGGAGACCTTATATCTCGACAACCGTTACTAAATATGCTTTGGAACAAAGTAAGATAAATGTATTGAACATTTATCTAGGGAATAACCGTAAAACATTTTATATATCTTGCACAGATTTCTCAAATAAATATTGAAAAACACCTCTGATCTTTTGTTTCCGAAAAACGGAAACTCGTTTCTCGAAAGTCGCGGAATATTTTTTTCTTTTTGTACTGATAATATGCATTAAAATAACCGTTAAAGTTTTTTTATAGACGCAAAATTAATGGAAAAAGCGCTATTTTTACCATTTTATCATGCAATTTTTCACGCCATTTTGAACCTTAATGCCGTGGGAAATGACTGTGACGTCATTCTTGGTACCAAGCTCTTAAATACATTTGTTTTCGTAGTACCTACCTACATTTCAGCTTAGTTTTTTTAATTAAATGTTAACAGATAGGTACATTTATTGTGAATAATGTTTTCAGAAGATTTTATTGAACTTCACTGTAGCGATTTTTTTGTTTTTCACTTCTGATTACTTAGCAGGCGCGAAGCTACCTAAGAACACGATTCCCATCGAGTTTCCTTTTGGAAAAAATGATAGGTACAATGGTGTCTAATCTGACGTAATCCCATAAGAAATGTTAGCCCGTGTTGTCACTGCTACTTAGAGACCTGAAACATTGGAACGTCACCGCACACCGCCGTGAATACCGCGAAAACATATTCTAGGATGTGAAGTCAGAGAAAAGTAGTCAAAATTCAGCATTTTAATCAATTTTGAGTTTTTAGCCATTGAACTTCACGATAACTGTAGACTTTTGACTTAGTGCGAATGAATGTATTTAATTTAATTATTTAGATCGTATTAATGTGCAGGTACCCTTTTTTCAAGGAATCAGTTGAGAAAAATCGAGAACTTATTATTAAATTAGTAATATTAGTATACAAAATATGCCCATAAATATTGCGAAATATAATGTAGTTGTTTAGCCAGACACCGGCCCTGGTCAATGACTGGCATCTCTACAGCATTGGAGCAAATGTCACGTATGTAAATATTTACAAATTGCTTTTAATAACCATTATAATTATATCGTGTTAAATTATGATATCTCTTAGAAAACTACATGCGTGTTTCTCGTAGGCAGCCGTGATCAGATAAGCACATGATCAAAATATAATACCTGATACTTTGTATATTATACCTACTGTGAGTGTGTATGTAGGTGCAGATTCTATATTTTGTTTGTTGTAATAAAAATTATAATTTTAAATCAATATTTGTTACGCTCTACAGCAAGAAAGCGCTAATATCTATTTTGACCAATCCCCGTAAACCTTTTAACGTCACTGAGGTTCTGCGTCTCACTCAAACGATTTCTAAATAGTACTAATATGTTATTTCAGGTATAATGCTTATATTTAGGCCCCTAGCGTTTGATCCTCATCCGCTGAAGTCCTGGAGAACTGAATGTTTCCCTGAATGGCTGATGAGTTTATATATCAATCACAAATGATAAAATAGGTCCTATTCTATAACTTTATAACCAAAATAAGTGTTTTTGAAATTCACAATTTACGTTTTGTGAGAACACCGGAATTTTCTATATGTCGTGGTTGAATATAACAATTAGTTATCTCAACAGATATACAGCAAAAGATTCAAGGTTCGATTCCCGGCCGCGGGAGATGAATGGGCTGTAATTGGTGAATGTTACTGAAGTGTAAAGTCATATATTTTCAAGGTCCTTGTTAATCTCTTCTCCATTCACCGTGTGTACACCCGAGAAGAATGGAGAAGAGATTATGTGTAAAGTGATCACAATCAACTACCCGACGATCAGTCATCCTTTGCTTAGCCTGGTGAAAAGTCCATCCTTTGCTATATATCTGTTGAGATAACAACTTGTCAAAATAAGTGTGTTTTTAATGGTTCTTAAAGTTTGTTGATATATTTTACTATGAAATAAATGAAAAAGGATAAAGTCTTATTTTAGGTAGTACGCACTTAATTATGAAGCTGACGCAATTAATATGTAGACTTTGAAAGTGTGTTGGCAAGTCCTGCTTCGGCGTATTTTTAAAAATAATGAAAAAAACGCGTTGCCATATTTTTCAGATTACTCCACAGTGTCGATGCCCATCTATCGATAATAATTTGTATGGCACCTTACTATTGCCGAGCGGAAAAACTAGTTTATGGGAATAGTATGGGCATAACCGGTATTCTATCGATATCTATACAACATATTTATTATAATAATATATCTATTAGAATTATTGTAAACCAATAATCCCAAATAATAGATACCTACCTAATATACAATCTATTACTAACCACTAATACACCAACATAATCATATACCGATTAATATTTCAATAATGAACTCTTCTACCGATATCGATATTCTATTATTGTGTCTGTGTAATTTTGTGAAATGTATCACGGATGCTCATCACTATAGCCTTTTACAATATACACTGAAAATATTATTTAGGTACCTATCTATAATTATTATTAATACGCAGGTTTACCTATGTACTAAAGATTAGGGCTGGAAAAACTTGGAAAATATCACTATAACCTATAACGATTCCCTAATCTGTGATTTCAAGACACATTAAGAGAATAATCTAACATATTATCATAGTAGGTACCTACCGAACATTATTATTAAAAAGCTATGAAATAGCGATTTTTAGTAGATGCACCAGACAAAAGTGAAAATCGCCCATTGTTCGTTTTGTATTCTAATTATTTTCTGTTTTACTCATATGCACAAAAAAATTGGACGCTCGCAAGCGCGTGGCGGTGACTTAATATTTATTGATTGTGTTAATATTTCTTTATGGTTTGGATTAATAAATAATATTACTTTTCATATATTTTACAAGTGATTTTCTCATGGAAGATTCTATGCAAAATCACATATTAAATAGATCACATGTTGTGTTACAAAATAGCAGTGAAAATAACATCAGGTAGCGCCTAATACGTTAAAGGTTTTGTTTTAATCTAAATTAGTAGGTAGACGTACATGTATAGTATAGGAATCTACTCGTACTAACTTGTGATACCTACATTAAAGTTTACAGTTAAAATTCCACTTGCTTTCGAAGTTCCTAGTTATTATTATGATGAGCTTGAATAATATTCTACCGACATACCTTACCTGATAGTATGACTTATTATTATACTCCTACTATAGAATATTCTAATAGTAAACAACAATTTTATTTAACTTCGTAACATAAATCGTGAGCTTAGCGGCTCGTTATGAAAGATGCTATACCATACCGGCATGAACCCGTCAAATTTACAGACATTTTATCCGTACGCGAGGAATAAAATCAGTGTTGACTAAATTGGCCCCTAGCAGTAGGCATACAATTTTTCATACTAAATTATAAAACCTCATAAAAAAATCGCATCATAGCCACACGTTTTCTGATCATATCAAAATTTTTCTAAAATTCGCATGAAAATTTTGACTGCGGCGCTGCTACCTACGTTTATTCTTGTGTTACATAGGTTCCTACGAGCATGTTCTTTTGTTTCACGAAAAATAAACTAAAAATAATGATAATCAAAATTTTACGAATATTTCCTGGATAAAATAGTAGAAAAATTAAGTGAGATATTCGAGCTAATTGTTGTATTTTTGTAATGTATGATAGTGACGATTTTTACGTAGCAAAAGCAGGTATCATAATATCACAATCGGCAACTATTTAACGAAAATTGTGCAAGCATTTTGCCGTTGGATTCAAACATTGTTTTCTAGAGAATTATATGTATTGATGATTGCATATTTAAGTACATGCTTAACAATAAGTATTACTTACCAATACTTAAGAAAAACAAGGAAGTCGTTTATCTAAGTATTGGATTTAGTAAAATTCTTAGTTTTTTGCAAGAACTAAAAAAAAGTTAAGTGACTAGAAAAATAGATTACATTTTTTCAAAACATAATAGCTACAGTAATTACAAACTTGCGATCTGGATTTATTTTCAACGCCCATTCACACTGTACCACACACGACCTCATACGACCCTTGGATCCCCTGAAACCCCTTAAGTACATCTTTTTTTCTCGGGAGTGGGCTGATCCAATTTGGTACAGAATTATATTGTCACCGAGTTTACGTATGTTAGCAAAGCTTCCTAGGTCTCTAAGCAGTCAGGAAGTGGTTGAAAAATCGAGTCCAAGATTTGTTCACAGACAAACAAAAAATATTAAAGTCAAGTTAAATAAAATCTTGTAAAAATAACGTCTTATTTTAGTTAGTACCTAAGTCTCTCAAGCGTGGGTGCCAGGTTCAAACCCCGGCGGTGGCGATGTATTCCACACATTGCGATACAGGCTTTTAGCCTAGTGCAAGGTGTGCAGAAAAGTATTGGGTTTGTACATATAAGCCCAGATCATTTAAAAAAAAAGAGTAATTACTAATGAGTAACAGAATTGATGGATATATAGTATTGTGGTATTAAATAGTCACCTGTCTTCGCACAAATTCCTACACATGATCATCAGTATCCATATCTAAAATGCTTCTACATAACTAAGAGATCTATACATATTATAATAAACTGGTATTTAAATACTAAGTTGGTAGTATTTCATATTGCATAGTTCACAGAAACAACATCAACAAAAGACTGCTCCATATACAGACAACTGAACAGACATGACCCGTAACGGTCCACCGGCAGTGGATGTAGTGACTAGTGAGTGACCTCAGACATACCATAGTATAATTTATTTATATATACTAGATAGTGTATTATACTTAGATGCTTGACCTGAGAAATTGTTGATATTGAATTAAGGTGTTTTTCTATTATAGAAAAATAAACTTGGACTAAATTTATAGTCTTTCTAACACTAAATTCAAATACCAGAGAAGCATAATATAAATCTATTTCGCAATAGCTGGGATTTGCTACTGAGAAATTGTTGATATTGAATTAAGGTGTTTTTCTATTATCCCACATAAATATTTCAGTTCGTACATAAGTATGTAGGTATGTATGTTCGTATTTTTCTCACTCCCCGTTCCACATCATCCCTCTCATGGGTTTCCATGGATACAAAAGTTTTTCCATAGAATGACTACTGATCCAACGTACAACATACTTGAAACAGAGAATACTTTGTGTCCAATTTCCACAATTTCCTGTTAATTCATTCCGGGGTAATCTTTTATATGAAATAGTTTTGTGCGTTCATTAATTGAGTGGATTTAGTAAACACTTCCAAGATACACATAGGATATAAAAAAATTAATAATATGTAGTCTTGGATAAGATATTTCATTACACAAAACATCAAAATTCAAGGTTTTTCAAGAAAATTTCCACCATGCCGTGTCGCTTTTGAGATGTCAGTTTTTAAAATTATAAGTTATTTTTAAATTTATTGAAAGGTATTGTAAGGTTAAATTCATTGTGAAATGTGAAGTTGGTTTGTATTTAGATTTTGCCATTGAAATAAAACCATTCGTCAAATTAAAAAGTGAGACGATACTGAAATACCTATAACATAATGCCTTCTGTAATAACAAAATTTCATATTTTTTATAACCACAGATGTCAAATTCTAATGAGGGACATAAGCTTTTTTCTCTAAATATGAAGAATTATGTCTCATCTATAAATTTAACACTCAATCTATATTCAACGATGATACCAACTTGACATATTAAAAATTTGAAAATATTATTCATGGTAGGTACTAGGTAGGTACTTAAATTTCTATTGGATGAAGCAAAGTAGGTAGGTACATACCTAATTAGACACTGAATCCCACATAAATATTTTAGTTCGTACCTACTCCTATGTTTCTAACATTTTTCACTATATCCGTTATGAAGAATTATGTCCCTACAACTGATGCAGGTATATTTATAAACGAAAATAGTCAACAATAATAGGTAATTGGAATATCAAATGTTTCCCAAAATCAGATAAATATAAGCAAGTTATTGAAAACAGAGTAATATTCTAATTTCAAACTTGACATACCTATTATACCTACCTAATTACACAGAAAACAGGTATTATTTATATGGTAGGTAGGTACCTAAATTTTTATTCAGTGATACAAGGTAGGTACTTTCCTAATTAAACGCTAATTATATAGCAATAAATAATTTATTATTCTATACAATACCTTTAAAAAACACAGGTGAATCTCTGAAATAATATCATATTTTGCATTATTCTGGATAATGAAGCACACTTTTTACTCAAGATTATTATAAACAACACTAAGTAATCGGTTCATTAGGAATTACTTATAATTTAAACAACAATAATATTAAGACAATATAACGACATTCCAACAAAATTTGACGTTTGCAACGTAGAATTGGGTAGAAAAAAAACTAACAGGTACTAAATATTTGTTAACCGAAAGCGTTATTTGTAACAGGTATTTGATATAACAGTAAGGAGTATTTATTAAATATCTGTTTAAAAAAAAGCTAATGAACTTGGATTTAAACGAATTTACCTATATTTGTTTAGTAAAAAGGTATAACTATACGAGTATTAATACTTTTTTAAATTATTTATTAGGTTAGTAAATAACAGGCAAGGCTTGCAGCTACTGCGAAATAACAGTTTTGGGAGTAACAGTTTAAATTAGCTAACGCCCAACACTAATAAATGTCAACGAGAAGTTTTTTTTTAAAATCGCTTTGACAGTGATGAAAATTGTCTTTAGCCAGCAGCGATGAGTGTCATACACGTAGGTTTATTATTATTCAAGGTGTTATATTATGAAACTAAAATACCTACTATGAAAAATATTAATCTTTAAGAATTATACCTAATTTCAGTTTAAGACTACCAAATTACGTACGATTTTAGCGGTTCGATTATGGTGTAAACATAATATGAATATGGCAACACTGATTCCTTTTGTCAGATGCGTCTGTCAACTTCAAACAAATTACGATGTTTTGTTTAGTTTGGCGTTTACATGTAATGTGTTATTATAGGTAGGTAATAATTCTAACACAATTTGGTGTGGAGAATAATTAATGTGCTTACATGAAATGAGTTTATATAGTATTTGATAGTATTATAATAAGACATGGAGTGTTGAGTAGCAAAATCTGTGTTCAGACATAACCTCAAAAAATTTTTATGGTAATTTTTTTTTAAATACTCATGTTTAAATTCATTGTTATAATTAATACTACTTCTCTTTAGGAAATACAAGGAAGTTACAAGACTTCGTCACTCGGAGCCATTTTGTGGTGTGTTTTTAACTATCTGATACCATTAGTGTAGGCAGTACAATGGTCTTTTTGGGTGTGTGGAATATGACATCCAGAAGTCAACTGCAAGTTTTTAATCTCAGTGTGAGGATACACTTAAAGGTTCATTAAGGTTGAACATTCATGATGATTTAAAATTCCAGGTACGAATCATGAAATTGTAATCTGGCACTGTGAAAATCATGGAGTTCTGGATAATTTTAATATTCGGATCACAGAATTTGTAGGGAAATTCAAGGTGCGTACAATGTTTCAATATGCATTTACCTACTACATATTTCTCTATGACTGTGTTTATCTTACTTAGTAATTGTTGAAGGTTTTCACTGTGATTACTCGATATCATAGCGTTTTAGAGATGCACCCTATGTAACTTAACTTGATTGACGTTTCGACACTCCTACTGGTCTCACCGAAAAACTAAGCAACAATGTTTATCTTAGTTAACTAGGTAATTTATTTAAAATAGATCTGATTAATTCCTGTTTTAGTAACTCGGAAAGCTGTGGAGGGGTATTCCTATGGTGCCAAACCGTTGGACGAGCCGATGTACTGAATTGAAATTTATTATTTGGAAATATAAAAAAAATTGATGGACGTCAATGGCGATAGACGAGACATTCATAGATTGTCAAAGATCCATGAAATTAAAGTTGTTTGGTCGGCTGATGCCAATAATTCTGTAATGATGTTTAATATTATAAGTAATCCTTAAATCACATACAAAATAAGCATGTTTGGTATACCTAAACGTCCTATTATTATATTCATTCAACAGATGGCTAATAAATAAATGGAATATAAATATATACCTAAACTACATCTTTGCATTACATTACTTTTTAAGAACATAAATACTACCTACATTAAAACCTTTAATAATTTGATATTTATTTTTTTAATAATTTCATGTAGACAAATTAGTAGTACCTACCTATTAAAACATTTTGATTATCTTTGTATGTATTAAGTGTTTATAGGAAAATAAACACATCAATAATTTACATTATTTTATGAATCTTAACTTTCCATACATAATGTTTTGTTAAGTAATATACACAACTGCTTTTTGGAAATACTTGGCTCTGAGTTGTACAACACACTTTTATCCATGAACGTCAAAAAGTACTACTACAGGATGAGAAAAGTGGGTTTGTATGTCATAATTTTATAGTAATTTACCCCCATGAAATCTTTTTCAAGAACATGCAGTACTCATTGCAATTGACATATATATTTCATTACACTTCACCGTTTCTTACGAGTATATTGAACTATTCCAAACACAAGAGTTTGCCGTTGCGAAGCACGGGAAATGTACCCCTAATGCTTATATTACCTATACTTCCATAAGGATGAACTCAAAGGTTGCATATAAGGGGAATGAAACATCAGATAAAGGTTCTCTATCCAAGCCCATGATGTTAGAAGTTAAAGTAGTTGGGCAGTCTGAATGCATGCAGGCTCATGATAGGTATGTGTGAAAGTCACCAAGGGAGGCAAGTATTATGATGAGAGCAGCTATAACTCATTACTTTATGATGTGATAGATGGATGAATGTGTTTCGGGTCCCATTGCTGAACTACTCCTTCATCCAAACCCAACATTTGACCGTAGCGAAGCACGGGTTCTTACGCTAGTAGAAAAATAAACTTGGACTAAATTTATAGTCTTTCTAACACTAAATTCAAATACCAGAGAAGCATAATATATATCTATTTCGCAATAGCTGGGATTTGCTACATGCGTAGTTTTTTTTTTAACAATTATTTAGTCTGTCAACTGATGTACATTGAATGAAAATCCCGCGGGCCTAAGGCCCTCCACATCATCCGGGTAGCTCAGGCGCATTAATAGCGACCTCTTTACCCGCACTTCTAGCAAAATATTATAAAGAGGTGGGCCCAGGGTTAGCCTTAAGGGAGCCCTCCGGCAAACCACACCCCTGAATTACATTCCTTCAATATCCTTGTCCAAGGAGGATACAAAATTTACTATTATTACAATCCCTATTATTACAATATTTCAAACTATATCTATACATACTTGTATATAAATCTTACAAACTATGCTATTCTATTTACATACAACGTATTTGTAACTGAGATAGGCATACTGGACTTACGACCAGCCACTGTTTGGTTTAGGTGATCACTTTACACTCGAGAAACGTTCACCATTCAGCCCACAACACTTGTGTCAACTCTATACTATGTTACTCTGAGGTTATACTTAAATTTGATGTTTTATCTTTGAGAATCCTCAAGTTGGTTGTCTGGGTTCAAAAAGTTCACCACCAAATAAAAACGTGTTAACATAATATATGAAAAAACAAATTATAACAGAAAATTACTAAGTAAATTATTAACAAATTAACTTTATCTACTACAATCATTTGATATCTTGTCGATTAATAATTTTAGAAATACTAATTCTACGTGTTCAGTATGATGGGTATAATTTTTATAATGACAATTTTTTTTATCCTGCCAAATCATGTAGCAAAACATTAATCTATTAATAGTTAGGTATCATATCTTGTACACGTAAAATTATACAAATACAGATATATTATACATAGACCAACGTCTAGATATGAGTATCCGCGTCGTCAGGGAGAGGCATGGGGGGGCATCTGCCCCCCCCCCCCTTGAGATTGGAATAAGTATTTACCTTTTAATACTAAATGGCAAAACCTCACAAAAAATCACATTAATACAACACATTTTCTCATCATACCATAAATTTTCTAAAACTAGTATGAAAATCTATCAGTTTCGTAAAAAATTGCCTGCGGCGCTTTTTTATAAAAAAAAAAAATTCTTGGATATTACTGTGCAAAGTATCATATACATTTTCAAATAAACAAACCACATCACGACCTTCTTCACTATGACTCCCAAAAAAATCGCCTGCGGCGCTATTTACGCGTTTTTTATGCTATATTATTTAAAAAAAATGTTGTCCCCCCCCTAACTCCGAGGCCGGCGACGCCCATGAGTATCCCAACTTTGGTATATAATACATATTATATAAAGATATTACTACCTGGCGGACAGGTACGATATAATAGAAATAGAATGATCCGACTTGTCAATGTCTACAGATTACGTAATCCTCCACCTCTCAAATTTGCAATCAATTTGTAATAAAAACCAGTCGTTTTTATTTTATCTTATTTATTCTTCAAGTGAACACAATATGTACGTATGTATAACTACAAAGGTCACAATCGGTTCCCGGAGAAAAGCACATAAGAATATTGCTTAACATGTACTACATGTACTTAAACCCCAAAAAAGACAAGACAGAAAGATGCTCAACGGATTCCTCGGCGCAAAGGCCTAAAAGCTGTCACGTCAAAGAGTGGACTATTTTAGTGAATAAATAAATAAATATATGCAATGAAGATTTTTTTATTTTTGTTTTATTTTTTAGACTGGGTGTATGACGAATGCGTGGATATGACGAAAGAAGTGTGTGTAAGGATAGGAAATTCTGGCGATCTGTTCCCTCTGCTCACTTTGCAAGGGATGCGGCGTGAGGGTAAAGAATAGAATATATAGAGACACTATTGTATGCCATCAAAGTACCCAGTAGAATCTTTACTGGTTTGTTTGTTGGTGATGTGTTTGTTCTATTGTAAAATTTACTATCATAACTGTTTGATTCTGTTAAGAAAATAAAATAAAATAAATAAAAATAAAATAAAGCACATCTAATTAGATGGCATGGTGAACAGAATAATACACTAGCTCAAAATTGTTGTTTTTTTTAAGTAAATTTAAATATTGTCAGCCAAACTATGTAATATTAATAATATTTTGGGTAACAATGTTTTAATACAACACAGAATTGAAATACACAAGTATTAACGTGAGTAACGTAAATACTATTATTATATAACCGTGTTATGTAAGAGAACAATACAATACCTACGTAAATACCTATTTGAGCAATATATAGTATAGCTACAATGTCCTACACACCTAGTTATAATGTAGAAGTATATTATATATAATATAGAATCTATGTGTACGGAAAATCTATATATAAAGTAAAGTATGATTTTAATAAGTGATCGCATAACTCCCGCATTCTACGATGGATTACTGAGAAAATTTAGAATAACATTTGGTTAAGGCTGTGTCCTAATGTCGCCGGTTTTTGGAGAAAAAGCTTTTCCTTGGAGATGCCATGATGACGAGAGGATCCAAGAGTTGTGTGGGGTCGATTGTAGTATCGTATGAAAGGGCGTTAAAAAAGAAATTCAGATCTTACGTCACGTTTTGTTCAGCTCAAGCCTATAAAGTATGCTGGTTTGGTTTGTTAAATTTGCCGTTGCGAAGCACGGGTATCTCAGCTAGTATAGTATAAATATAGTACTAATGCATACGAATGGAAGATTACGAATTATCCTACAAAACTCAGTAAATATAGGATTACCCATTATAACTAGTTCTGTCAACCATCATCAGTTGCTCAAAGACAGACGTGTTTTGAGCGAAAGGACTCGTAGAGAGTATATTATGAAGAATTGCATGAATGTGACGAAAGTATAGGAACGTATGGCGATTTATTCTTCATTTATCTCCTGAAGTTCACTTCAGCCATACCACAACCTCTATATTTGCGTGACTCATTAGCCACTCTGGTATTCCAAAATAGTGGTGCTTTGGTTTTTAGTTAATGAAACCGAAATAAAATATTCTAAACAAAGTACGCACAAGTTTCTATAAGGTTGCAGTAAAACAACTTGCATGAACGAAGCAAATGCAAACGCCTTGCATTCTGTTTTCCCTACCTACCCTGCAAGCAGACTCTTTGAGGGGATGAATAGCGTTCGGTAATAGCTAAATAAATGAGTACGTGGTTGGCGCACTTGGTTAAAGCGCCGGCGTCGGTTTCCGGAGTGAGAGGTGTCGGGTTCAAACCCCGTACGATGTTTAAAGTGCTCATTATTTCTCGAGCTAAAGAGTAAATGTACACACACTACAATAAAATTATTAGTCGACGATTTTGTCCAAGTCGCCACTACAAGTCACCTAAATGATTTCTACCAATTAACCGAGATCTTCTTAATTGATTCGATCTCTGCCGTCAAGATTTCTCTCAAAACAATGTCCTCATGATGTATGATAATGATCTATTATTTATGATCCAATGATCATATTGTCAAGTAGTCATTCAGTCGGTAACTAATAGATACAGCAGATAATTACATTATTATTGTCACCAGTCCAACGTGACATGATCAGCATGATCAATGATCTAGCTCAGTAGTCACAAACATTTAAAAAAAATCGCTGTTCAGTGTCGAAGTTTAACTTACTCGTACCTAAAGTTAAAACAAAATTTTCACCATTCAATTTTTCTACATGTTTTGCAGATTCACAAAATATTTTTTACATCCAATCATTTTTTTCTGACATCCTGTTGATGTTATTCCTCCTGAATTGAAATCGTTTATTGATAGGTTACGGGTTGACTGTAAGATTTGCTTTTGCAATAAGTCGGCACACAACTATTATCATGTTTTGTAACTCTTGATGATTTTTTGGCTAATTAAGAACATTTATTCTTATTTTTCTCATTCATCTTCAAGTGAACAAAATAAAAAACGCGTTAAAGTTTCAAGAAAGACATCATGAAATTAGTTCACTAGGGAGAGCTTATTGCAATCCTGCGATCTCTTCCAGGTAACCCCAAAATCGTTTGACATCATACGAACAACGACACGAAACTCGAAATCATTGAATTGACTACGTATTGAGAATACCTTGACAGTACAAAAACCATCCGTTGTTGACACGTGACCTTAGCCAACACAGTATACCTACTGAAATATTATGTTAATATGTGTAATTATAGGTAAGTACCTAAATAGGTGAGTATGGATCTTCATACATTTAGCTAACAGTAGGTATATTCATTATAATAATATGCGCAAAGGTAACTACATATTATATACCTACACTTACCTATCTATGTCTGATACAAATATGTCACTATGTTTACTATTGTACCTAGTATTACGAGACGTGCGTTCTGTATGTATGGACTGTAAGGCACAAAATGAAATGCTTCGTGTACCTACAAAATATTTTTTTTATAACTACACTAAACTGAAGTCATCGTACGATGGAGCAGGACTAGCAGAAGATTCTGGATGGATAACGTAAATAGGATGATTCACTCCAGAATTCCGCATGTGTGTGGTAGTAATGAAATCCCGACAGGTCACCGACTTCCTAGAAGACCGCCTAAAAGATGGAAGAACAGCTGCTGGAGCCTGGAGTTTATTTTCCCAAGAATGAGGACTTTCTAGATCAAACAGATTGCCAAATCTAAGAAAAGACGAAGATTTTCCAGGCGTAACACAACAAAGAAATGATTTAAAAAAATAAAGTTATAATTACCAAAATACATTTCTAATTTCTTTTATTAACAACATCGCCGGAATCACTTCACCGCGATATTGTACTTTAGTCTTGTACAAGTATCTAACAATAATAAAGTTAATATTGTCAACAGTATTTCGTCCTTCTTATTTTGTTTTTCTGTTGGCAACACACCAAATATTGAGGTTAATATAATGCACTTGACGATAACCGAAAATAATCTCACAAAACGCAAATTTTATTTTCGATTATCAATCCCGGGATTTTGGGGAAATCCACGACGTGACGTCGAGGGCAATAAAATACTTGTGAAACATTGACGCGGAGCTTTGACTGGAATTAAGACAACGAACTGTGGTTCTATGACTGAAATCAGACGTGCCATATGTTGATTAACCGTTTTGTCAGCAATACTTCATAATTGAAATTCAGGCCAGGCTTATACCACCATTGACATCTCAAGAAGTAAAATGTATGTAAACTCATGGTCACCTACAATTCGTCCCCCGAGAGTTCGTCCCTTGGTCAGTATATCCTTTTCAGACCAGTTCTTCAACTTTTATACTTACATAGATACACTTTTTTATGTTGATGTTTTCCTTATATTATAGTTCTTTTCATTTTTCTGTGCGAAAGGTCGGAGGGACAAACTGTTGAGGAACGAACTGTCACTCAATCCATGTGTCACTTCTAGAATCTTTCAGACAGAAAGAGAGAAAGAGGCGTTGTCTTGTTTTAAATAAAGAGGTTGAAATTAATATCACAACTTTTGTTCAATCCTAATTGATTAGAGAGAAATATCGCCAGTACGAGTATGTCATGAATATCGATTATTTCCAATCTGCCCTACTCCACATGTAAAAGCAGAGGTACTCACAATGAAGACTTTCGCTAAAATGAAGTATGAAGAAGTTTTGATCGTTGCTTATTATATCAATCTATTAGAAACTTTACTAAGTAGGTACACTGTTGTATTTACAGGATGATTTAAAATATAAATATCACAAAATAATAACAACTTGACTTACCATGTTATTAAGTATACCAATGGAATTCCTATGCAGCTTTAGCGTCTGCAGAAATTCCACCATTACTTACTTAAAAAGTGGGATTCTGAAATCAAAGCTTTGGGGACTAAACTGAAAGAATCAATTAAATACGACTACCTAATAGCGATAACCTAACTCTAGTGAAGTGATCACATGCGATAGCTTTTTGGCTAGCATTACTCCTACATTGAGAAAGTAGGTAGCAGCCACTTATCATTATTTTCCACACAAAATGTATGCTAAGTGCCTCCTATCTCCGCTATTCCTCACCTAAGAAGTTGGTGCAATCCAGCATTAGAATTCCACATGATATTTCTGCCATACAAACCTTCAGATAAAACCATTTACCTAAAAACTTTTTTATTGATTCCTCAAAAACAGATCTCCTAGATAAATCATTTACATTAGTAATTATTTTTTACATATTCCAAATTCAAATTATTTATTTAAAATAATGGTCACACAATACAACATTTTGCAATCAAAATAGATCTAGAAAATACTTCTCAAATTGAGGCTGCGTCTCGTGGTTTTATGAGGCTTTACTCCAAAATAATCAACCTGTGAATAACACTGTACATATAAGTAAAATGGTATTTATGTGTATGTGTATGAAAACAACAATCGAAATAATAATAATAGAATCGACAAACGCCGATTTGAGATGAAAAAACTGGGTTAATTATGCATTTCATAATATATTTATTAACGATCGACTATTTGTTAGGCGATATCTAAATGTTTTGTGAATACCGCACAGATCAGATCTAACTCGTTGCTTTAAAGATGTGAAAGGTTAACAATTCAAACTGATCGATACTCATATATAAAATAATAGGTAATATTTAGTATTTTATTTAATATGGAGATGCACTGATTGATAAATATTGGTTTATGGAAGACGATTATTTACCTCTAGTAATATTTAGAAATTCACTTACTTATCCATGTTTGGAACTTTTTTATAGGCGAATGAATCTAACCCAAATTTCAAAACAAAACAGCAAATATTAATCGGTATATTCGTTGTGATATGACTATACACGAAAGCGACGAAATTTGGATTTGTTTACATTGATAAGCCAGTCTCATGTTTACGTCACCTACATCGAAAGAGACATAACAGGAGAGAACAAATAGTTACCTATATACCTAAGTAATGTCATATTACAGTACACAGTTGGCGCAGTTGGTTGATGCGGCAGTCTCTCAAGCAGGAGGTGACAGGTTTGAACTCCGGCGGTGGTGATGTACTTTGCACACTTCGCGATACAAGCTTTTAGTCTAGTGCAAGGCGTGCAGAAAAGTATTTGGGTATGTGTATGCAAGCCCAGATCCTTTTATTACAAAAAGGGGGTGGATAATGAAAAATCAAAAATACCTTGTCCATAATCACTGACGAGTTGTTGTCTGAATCAGTGAATCAATTCATACTCTTTATTCAATATTATTGTTTATTGACGAAATGTACTTCTGGACCATTTACACTCAGACCTGCACTGAATTAAACCACACCTGTTTTCATAAAAGTGTACAACTATTAATTCTTTTTCATATTTGGTTTTAAACATGGTTAATCTGCTCTATGAATGATGAATTATTTTAACACGTTAGTATCTCAACACATATACAGTAAAGATTGGACTTTCCATCACTCTTATGTTGATGGTCGGGTAGTTTAATATGATCACTTAAGTAACACTCAGCAATTCAAGTCCATCCATTTGCCACTAACGTAAATTTCAGTAACGGCATACAGAAAACCGATGTTTCTCACATAAAAAGAAATTGTGAAATTCAAAAAATATGAATTAAGTATATTAAATTGGTTTTTTGTGCAAAACAATGTATCTGATGATTCTGAGCCTTAGATAAGTCCTACGGATGATTCAGAAACAATAAACTTATTTCGATGCATTTTTTATTCTATTAAAGTATTTACTCGACCAACGTCGGACAGAATCGTTAGATTATCATTTCAATTAATTGCCATGATTATCCTGTGGTTGGATGGAAGACTATCAAAGCGAGTAAACTAATGATAACATGACATAAATAAATAATAAATAGATAGATAATATTAGTATTATTACCATTGTTACACCTACTAGTCTACAGTACAAATTAATTATAATCATTGCGATAACATTTACATTAGGTACTACATTATCATGTACGAGTATGATTCAGTTCATACGACAAGTATTCAGTCCATACGACATAATATTGTAAATACATGGATTCATAATTTTCAATTCAATTCAATGATATTTTGCTATGTATGATATTTGCTATGTATATATAGATGCCGGATCCCTCCCCACACACGAGACTATTGGGGAGGTATCTCGAAACATATATAGTTTTAAGGAACCATATTTGTTTGTGTAAATAGTATTGACGAAAAGTAAAAAGAATTTTGAAATGAAATTGAATTGAATTGAATTGAATGGACACTCAGACTCGTAAAGTGGAGGCTATGGGAAAACAGAAGAGGTGTCGGACGACGTGACCACGGTAGCGGGTAGGCAGTGGGACAGAAAGGCGAGGGATAGAAAAGACTGGAAACAAATGGAAGAGGACTATATCCACCAGTGGAGGGACCAAGGCTGATGAAGAAGAAGAAGATATTTTGTATTTCTCTCACAGTTTTCTTATTATTATTATTATCGTTTGCCCACCACCAACATTTGGTGACATCGTCAGAAGACAAAGAGAGGGAAAAAATATTTTTCTTTACCTCTAGAATAGGAGAAAAAAATATACAAATCTTCAAGCCATTTGGAGTGGCATTATGTATACGTATCGTTATATATCCCAGAGTACGCCTGTCAGCGGGCACGTCTCCACCATATGCTGGATTTGACTGTATTGGCTTTCCACAGTCGCAGACAGGGCATCCCCGCATCTGCCATCTGTGGATCTACTTATCTATCCCCTCACGCCTCATCCCAGGCGGGGTAGACAGAGAAGACAAAACGCCAGACCGCCCTATCCTTACACAAATCCTTGGCTCCGTCACTTTAATGCAATTTGTCGTACACGCTTTTCGATTTATTAAAGGTCTGAAAGTGTCCCAAAAAATGCAAAAAAACTAAATTTGTATTTGGTCATGTGATTGTGAGTGCATGCGATTTCGAACGATAAAAACACCGAAATGTTTTCGGAAAATGTATTATACCTACTATAATGATAGTAGAACCTACATAATGAATTAATAACCTGGATTATTATTTGATGGCAGGTAATTGTTTTCATATTTTGTCATAGTTCGGTACAGAGCCATTATCTTATCACTCCATGCGTTGTTTTGGGAAAATCCTTGAGATAACACAAATACATAACATGTAATATTGGATTAGTACTAGCATACCTGGCTATACAAATAATGAAATAACATATAAATGTTTGACCTTCATCTCGTCATCCATATAATAATTACTATCATTTTGTATTATCACTATTCAGTAGATAACATGTTGACAAAAATATTATAATTGTGGTAACCAGACAGAAACTCAATATGACAAAATCTCAACTGTCAAAAGGGTAACCTACTATTGACAGAATCGCAACTTATCGCCGGAAAACCTGTTGCCGCCAATTTCAATATTGTTGGGTTAGGTTCGTTAGGTTGTTTTTTTTTTTTACACACAATAGCAAATCAAATAAAAAACAACGGCATCAGATTTCCCGGTGTTGAGTTGCGATTCTGTCAATAGTAGGTTACCCTTTCGACAGTTGAGATTTTGTCACTTGAGATTTTGACATGAAACCTATTATTGTATGAGCGAAACATCAACATGATAATAGGAATGAACACCGAATTTATCGGAAAAACGTTGGAATCTACAATAGTTGTTGCAGGTTTTCACGATGATCCATATGTTGATTTGGTTTTTCGGGTTAGCCGTGTAGTAATCAGGTTCGCCGAAACGTTGGAGCATCTGATCACTACACGATTAACCCGAAAAACCAAATCTACGTTGGGATCTACCTACAGTTATGAGTACTTAATTTCCATAAGGCAGACTGGCTGAAACATCTCGACAACCTTACTAAATATGCTTGGAAAAAATAGAATAGATACATTGTTCGAGTGAATGACTGTAAAAGATTTTTTATATCTTGTAAAGATTTCTAAAAAAAAGTGAAAAACACCTCTGATTATTTTTTCGAAAGAGAACAAATTAATTTTTGTTTTTTTTAGAAAATGAATCTTTGTTAATCGAAATAAACTCAAATACATCTTTGTACACCTCACAGAAAGCTTAAAATCTTGTGTTGTGAAGTGGAGTAAGTCGGGGATTGAACCCGCCCCCACTGGATTAACAGTCGAGCGCGTTACCAACCAGGCTACCGACCACCACCTGCGAAGGTCGCAAAGATGAAATATTTTTCATAATGATAATATGTTTTATAATCTAGTGAATGGCCTTAAAAAAAAATAATATGGCTAAACAAACTCCAAAAATTGAAAAAAAGACTATTTTAACATTTGATTATGAGATTGTGTCTCGCATGGGAACTTCTTTTAAATATTAGTGTACTTAGACGTATTCGTTTTCATACTAGAGTAACGTATTAGAGCTTCACCCTGCAATTATAGGTGTCACTCCTTGTGCGAGTCTTGTTAACATATCGCCGCTCGTTTTTTACTTTGACTTAAGCGCCACTTAGGTATAAAATGAGTCATATATATCGTTGGAATCGTCTCGGCGAGCTTTATCGAATGGTCCAAGTTCAAGGTCAATCAGACAACTTTTTTGGTCGTTTAGTCAAATAAAAAACCAACTTTCATCTTTCAAAAAATAGGTAAAGCGACGAAAATAACAACTTATAAATCGCGAATGGCGCTTTGTTTTGCCAAATTTTCACAATTCATGAATTTTTGGTTTATAAGAAAAACAAACTTAACACATAAAACAATGCGAGTGGCGCTTTAGCTTTTTTTACTTATCAAAATTATTTAGACAGATGCACTTTAGTTAAATCGTACAATATTAAATCTAAACATGTCCTTCGTTTAGTCACATTTACATGACACTAAATAATGTTAAGTTGTCGTTTAGACTTTTTGAATTTTGGATATTACTCTTTACATGTCTTTTAAGTCATTTCTACTTAATACTGAATTTAATTGAAATGGCCATTAGTCACATTGGATTGTTACTTTTTAATTTTATGTTATCCGTTAATCGTTCTTACTAATTGTTTATAATTGAATTTGCACTTTAGTATTTTTGCGGTTATAACGATAGCTGATATTTGGTACATCTGTCGTCGTTTAAGACAAAATATTTGAAACAGAATTATAAGGTTTGAAAATATTATTATCGGTCGTTCAACTAACAACTTCATTGTCAATACACGTGTTGCTTTTGTGTGCGATGGGCGCGAACGTATATACCTATTTAGAATATATTTAAGAAATATTTATAAATAATATATTTAGAAAACTATTTCTTTCCTTCTTTTTTGAAACAGATATGAAGATGAATATTAGAGTTCCAATACATTGATCTTCAGCTTTTATTACTCACAAAATTCTATATAAAATACAAGAGTTTGTGTGTTAGCCATTTTAACTTGGAAGTGTTTGGAAAACATGGTTGCATTAATCACTTTGAATTATAACGATTTTATTTTCAGTGTTAATTTAGACGTTCTGCTTGATACAGTTTGTCACAAAAAGTTCTATTAGCCATTTTGAATTATTAGAAAAAATATATAAATGACGTGTAAGTCATTTTGTTTTTTTGGAGGAAGAGTACAAATGGCATGTTAGTCATTTTGAATTTTCATGATTTTAAGGAAAGTGGTCATTTACTTGTTTTGAATTAATAAATTTCGAATTATACTAAATATCAGGTTAGGCATTAAGGGATTAAGCGCCATCTAACTCACACAAAAGAGACTATATTTATTAACATTATATACTTAAAAATAGAAAAAAAATCCATGAACAAAACCTCCATACAATTTATTTAAATCGGTTCATAAATAAAAAAGTTATCAGGGTTTTTCTGTTTTTTTAAACTTTAAATCGCTCTCCTGAAAAGTTGACCCTGTGTCGCTTAAGTCAAAGTAAAAAGCGAGCGGCGATATATATAATATTTTATTTTTAGGAGGTGATTATTACTGCCAATGTGTATAATGTACCTAAGAATGTAGTCATATACAATACATACATCATATCAACATAATATTATTATTTGTTGTGAGTATGTCGGACGCTGTGAGTGAAACCTTGGCCCAGAAACCAGGCAGCTGCGACTGAGCAGACGACGATAGTGACCAACTACTTATTATATTATATAGTCTAGCTTTACTCCTATGCAATATAATTGAGTAAAAATATTGTAATGCGATGGGTAAATTTTGGAAAATTTCGGAATATAAAAGCTCTCCCTATTGCTTTCACTGTAAAATTCTTATAGACTCCTGTAGATCTGAATATGTTTAATAGATTTTTTTATTTAACTTCCATTTTCAAACGTTCACCTACACCCTACACCCTCCTTTTTCCCCCTCCTCTCCTTTTTCTCCAGTACCCCTTGCTCTGAAAAATTTTCATACTTACAGTGTTCATTAAGATAATGAAAACCAAATAATCTTGTAGGCTTTCGCAGCGTGATGAATCCATTTCCATGAATGAAAACCGAGTTCGTTTTCCAGTCTATAATTTTTACCCTCCCCCCCAAACAATGACCTGGCTTTATCCTGAGTCGCCTAAAATCCACCCTTTTCATCACAAATTTGAAGAATAGCACTTTTTAAAGCACTGTGTCTCGCTATCTTTTAAATTTTGTTGGGTAAATTGTATACAGCTCCACTGGGCTCCACCTATATAAACAACATCCGAAATTTTCTATAACTAGGGAATTTTCACAAGGTCATCGTATACGTCTTGACTGAGCTAATATGGCTAGATTAAAATTTGTATGAAAGGCTAAGGTGTTAGAAATCAGTTTAGCTCGACCTGATAATAAATTTTATTCAGAAAACTGTTTTATGGTTTATAAAAGTTTACACAAAGAATAAATAAATATACATTTCTTTACAACTCAACCAGGCATATTAAATGACACCTAATGACTTTTGTTATGTAAATCAGGATGTATTTTTGCAATGAAAAACCCTTCGTCCTGTCATTAATCCTTTACCCTAATATCCTTTTTGGATTTATTGTCGTGTTCCAAATTAGTCAAAAGTCTTTTTAAAAATTTGAGTGTCAAGATCAACATCTTATGATTAGTCTTAATAAATGTACGGCGATAATATTCATGTATGGGATGAATAATCAAAAAAGGTGGGAAGCGTTTAATAAAATAGTATATTGACTCCAAGTCAGTCAATTAAGTCAATTATAATGCAGATATTTTTTAAATTGATAAAACACAATTTTGGAATGATTGCGATTTTACTCAATAGGCAATTTGTATCTACTCGTATTTGAAACAGCCCCCCTACAATTTTTCAACAAAACCCTACACTTTGCTAGACCTACGTAGTTTTTGACGGAATTTTGCGGAAGACGTATTAAATTTAATTATCCGACATGTGGAAAGAATGGGGGATGAATGCAATATTTGGAAAAAAAACATTCGGAAAAATGTCTAGCATCATTTAGTCACGCCGGTAAGGTATTTATTTTCGACAATAACATCAGAGCATTTTAGAAATCACCTGAAAATGGGTACAAAACCATACATTGTCAATGGCGAAACTTTGTGATTATATTATATTCCTAAAAGGAGCGATAAGTTGCGACTGAAACATTAACCTGAAAAGTCAAATTGTTTCAAATCTTAAAGTAGTATGAATTGTTGAGTATCAAGACCGTATCAATTTGCATACAATTAATTAACAGTAGCAATAAGTAACAAAGGTAATTAATAGTCAACTGAACTGTCCGTCAGATTAAACAGATTAAATTAATCCCTTTTACTTGTTCACTAATCTCTCAAATTAAATACATACACGCATTGTAAATCAATTACATTTGATTATTCATTGAACCAAAAGTGCAAAGTGGTAAACAAGTTCTATGTATTAATATGTGGAAAATCGTATAATTCGCTCTGACAAATTGACATTTTTACACGTTCACAGATCGCTTGACATTACACTCAATTCTAAATGATAATTCTCTACGACACTTTGTAAAAAGACTTAATTAAACGTTCCATTAATTATATCACTCCGTAGAAACGCTCACATGTTTTGTACAAATTCCCTGCTCTTTTCAGAAGCGTAGTGGCACGCGCTTACTATAAACGAAAGCTTTATTAAGTTTGAGTGGCGCCTACATAATGCGATCTTCTTAATGACTAACCACACAAGTCAAATTAAGCGCGAACAAATCATTAAACATATTTAGCTCATTTTGGTATCTCCGTATTTCAATTTTAGTTGAAAATCAACACGGTAGCTTTAATTACATATAAGCTGCTACGCATCCTGAAGACTTCCCTTCTTATTATTATAAGGCGAATACAATCAGAGATCAGATGATAATAAGATCATCAAAAAGCACTAAGACATAACATAGATTTCAAACACTTTTAGGCAAATGATAGTGGCCTACCGAAGATAGACAAATTTGTACGAAATTTAGAATGAATTACGTTAGATTGTATTCGCCAAGATTATCTAATAACTCAAGTTTTTTCAAAAAGTTTTTCATACCCTGATGTATCAAATATTCAAAGTATCTATAGGTATATTCTTTTATAGATACAGGTTATACCTAGTTGGGCAATCTCGGTGATATTGTATTGGTATATTTTATTTGTGAATAAATAAATAAAAAATAAATATATAAACCATAAACCATAAACCGCCGTTTGCGCCAAAAAGGAAGGAGAAAAATCATTATCAAAAATAATATAACTTATGCGGCTTTTTTGTGAAGCCTAGGGAGTATTTAGTTTTGATACAAAACACCAAATCAGCCAATGAAACGTCAAGCAGGGGTGGCACTGAAACATTGTATTTCACATTCTTGCCCTGGAAAAATATTTTACTTTCATCATTTTTGTTTTACTTCCTTATTATAATTAATACATAATATGTAATTGGGTAGGAAAAAGTCAGCTGTTCGTAAAACTTATATTAGGTGCTTTTCGTATTATTCGGCAATGAACTTTGGCACATAAATTTGACTCAGAGAGAATGTTGGACGTGTTTTTTATCCGTACAGCATTTAGACCGATAGAGGGCCCCCATTCGCCCGAGTCTTCCTTGCGACCCTCTGGAAATTTCTAAAAATCATGAGGCTCTTGTTCTGGCAACTCTATGTATTTTTATATTCGGTACTTTGTTGACCCGAGACTTGGAGGAAAAATTGCAATCTGGTCTAGACGAGAAAAATATAATGGCAGTGAATACTTGCCGAGCCTCGTCAAGTATTCATAGGCTCACGAGCGTGTGATGAGGGTTTGTCTTGGCTCGTGTAAATTTGTGAATACTTCCAAACGGTCAATTTCCATACAAATCAAATAAAGTTTGCGGCAACCCCCTCATTGAAGAATCCGCTGGACTTTTTTGTGAACGGAGCTTGTGAACGCCTGCCAGGCGTATAGATCCGGCCTTACCAATCCCTAACGTAGAGCTTCATGATATAGTTCACCATAGAGAGTCACTGGAGTATTCTTCTAATTGTATACAGTATGTAGATATAATAAGATATTTTCCCGCCATATCTGCTCCTCTCTGTCATTGCCCTTTAGTACCTACTGAGTACTAAGTACCAATCAACTAATAGGAGTGCGGAACCACAAATAGCAGCGTTACTCAACACTCGGGAGATGGATGTCTATGGAAAGTGTAATATTAGAAACATCTTGTATGAACAAGAGGGATCCTGAGATCATAACAGTCTCATCGTTCTATGCATGCACTCATGCAGTATGATAAACGATTAAGAGTATGCTATGCAATATGCATACCGACATTTCAAAAATTTCTAAAAACAGAATACCTTATATCTCAACAACCGTTACTAAATATGCTTTGGAACAAAATAGGGTAGATGCATTAAACCTTTTTCTAGGGAATAACAGTAAAAGATTTTTCATATCTTGTATAGATTTCACAAAAAAAATGTGAAAAATACCTCTGATCTTTTTTTCGAAAGACGGAAACTTCTTTCCCGAAAGTCGCGGAGTAAATTTTTTTTGTACTGATAAATATGCATTAAAATCTAGGGAATAACCGTAAAAGTTTTTTGATAGACGCAAAATTAACCCCAAAATATGGAAAAAACGCTATTTTTACCATTTTATCATGCGATTGTTCACGCGATTTTGAACCTTAATGCCGTGGGAAATGACTGAGACGTCATTCTTGGTACCAAGCCCGTAAGATTAAATGTTGTCTTTTCTTCAGTCATGATGACTTTTTGTTTTGTTACCTTAAACATACTATCACAACAGTCACGATTCTTCTTCTTCTTCTTCATCAGCCTATCCCGTCCACTCCTGGACGAAGGCCTCCTCCATCTGCCTCCATATTATCCTGTCCTGTGCAGACTGCATCCACGTCACGATTATTACGTCGAAATTAAAACGTTTAGGGTGCTAAATATAAATAGTACAATTCATTGCAGTATTGTAATTACTATACACGTGTACCGTGTAGGTATGTATATCTTACAAAAGACGTCAAAATGCTCTGCTCTACTTTTCAATATTATTATAATCCACTCGTGTAAGTAGCGATAGTGTTATATTGGTCGTCTATAACACGAGAATCTAAGACACATAATTCTATACGAACTACGTAAATACACAATTATGTACGTAATACATATACCTACTTAACCGACTCACTACCACTGTCCCTGCTGGAGGACACGAAGATAAAATAAATAAAATCCATTTGAAGAAAATTCTCATACTTTATCCATGTCCGAGAGCCCGCTGCTTAAATTATGACGTATCTGTTTTTTGATCGAAATGTGGTATAAATGATAGCTTACCAATAGGGTATTACATCGCACTAGGGTTGCCTATCAAAATCTTGCCGCAACTCCCACTGCCCCCCCCCCCCCCCCGAAAAGATCCCTCTTCGCGGTTTTTCGCATTTTATAGGAATATGGTAAGAGATAGGAGAAAGTAGTCAATGACAAAAATAATATTTGATAAATTCTATACAAAAAATGTTAAGTCAATTTTTTCGTAGAACTACCAGTTTACCCGCAATGGCCAGTCCTAAACGGAAAAACGGAAAAAATATTTTTTTATCTAAATTCATATAAAAATATATAGATATTCATTATATAGATCCATAGTAAAAAAAATCGATAACCCTTCTATTATTTTCTGGTAGTCAGAGGGTTAATATAGTTGAATATGATTATTATATTATAGTTTATTGTACGATAATACTATATTTTTTTGGCTTCGTAATATAATTTACTACGGGAAAGATATTTATTTGGGTCAACTAAAAGTGCGTTGAACTGTTTTGGTTGGAAATTAATTGGTTGATTGAATATTGGTTTTTCAACATTTCTGGCAGTCACATTTTTCTATAACTTTTTTATAAGCTATCATATTTTTTTGTAGTTACCAACATAACAGCTTATAGTAAATAAATATTTGATTACAGTAGGTAATTATTTTGAAAAATCACAATATATTTTTTGCCAGTACAGTACATATATATACGCTGATCGGATTTTCAACATGTCATAAATGAAATACAAGTATTTATCTATCTCACATGGACTTTCTATCACGCTTATGACAGATCATCAGCTGGTTTAATGTGATCGCTTTACACTTTTTTTAAGTAAAATGAACCTGGGTTTATCGAAATAAACCCAAATACACCTTTGTACCTGTGTCGTGTACACGAAGCTTGTGTCGTGAAGTGGAGTAGGTCGGCATCGGGGATCGAACTTAAGTGTTTAATATTCACCAATTCCAACTTATAGTCGACGATCAGTCTACATAAGCCTCATGGAAATTGCATCCTTCGCTGTATATTTGCAGAGATAACTACATGTAGGCAATTGTGAGACTCAAATGGGAATGGGCAGGGCACATAGCAAGACGAGAATAGATGGACTCCCAGACTCGTAAAGTGGAGGCCGTGGGAAAACAGAAGAGGTGTCGGAAGGCCCCAGAAAAGATGAGCGGACGACGTGACTTCGGTAGCGGGTAGACAGTGGGTCAGAAAGGCGAGGGATAGAAAGGACTGGAAACAAATGGAAGAGGCTTATATCGAAGAAGAAGAAGGCAATTGTTTAGTTGGCGAATAACTCTAGTCAATATTGCACCACGTGTATTGCGCATTTTATAATCTACGATTCATACATGTTATTGTATCTACGTAGATATTTTGGATATAAGTAAACATAATGTGATCCAAGAAATTGATCGGAAAATAAACATCTTTAGCTAAATAGCTAACTATTAGATTATGTACGTAGGTATAAATGTCTTGCAAAATCCATCAGTGAACTCGCTCACCTATTGCAGTCTGTTCCAATAATACTATAATAATCAACTTACATACTTCTGGTGGAAGTCGGGTAACAATGTAACGCAGGGTCTGTGACAACTTTTGCAAGTTGTTCGAATACGAGAATTTCAAACACTTAGTGAGAGCAGCCCTCTCACCTAGAGTCGATTTTTTTACTGACTATTTTCGATTGACAAAATTTTGCGTAAAATAATTATGATTTTACAAAACGTTTTAAATGGTTATCGATAGATGTCGACATGTTTAGATGCCGCGGCTTAAGAAGCGCGGGAATGTTAAATTTGTACATTTTTATGTATAATTATTTATAACATGAATTGGTATGCTAAATAAAAATTGGGGTTAGCTGGCAGAAATCGCAGCACTGCGATAAGCTCGCCCTGAAGTAAACAAATGGTATGTTTTGTATTAACACTAATGTTAACATATCTCTGTATTTTGTTCACCAAAGTGTGAATAAATAAATAAAAATTAAATTTGCTAATAATTATACGTGTAAAGATAGGGCCTGTTATAAGTCTGGTGATCTCAGACATTGCCTACGGCAATAAACCCGCCATTTGGAAGATATGTTTTCTTTTCAATAAAGATTTATTTATTTATTTATTTATTATCTCTTCTCTCCACCTACCCCACAAGGCACAAACAACCTCATTTGTAACGCGTTACAGCTAGTATATTATAAAGAGTAAGTATTTACAGTGTTTAGGTACTTCAGTTCATCAGGTTTATTAATAAAATGAGTTCATCTGGAATTCATGTGTTGGATTAGCATTAGACAAATATAATATGGAACTATATCTACTATACTATACTAACCAGACGTTATTCTCTTCCTCAATCACATATATACCTACCATCATCCATTATGTATCTGTCCACTTGGATTGCATACTGAGGTAAGTAAATAGGTAACCAAGAAAACTGTGAAATTTTCAGTCCAGGGCCCAGACAATGCACAGAATACGTAAAAGTGGCCGTATTTTCTAAATCACAATTTACGCTTTGTGAGAACATCGTAACCCTCCACATGCCGCGGTTGAAAATAGTAATTACTTCAGTTAAATGTTCAGGTGAATGTTACTTATGTAAATGTAGTGAAGTAAGTAGTGATCACATTAAGCCAGCCGACGATCAGTCGTAAGCTTGATGTAAAGTCCATCCTTTGCTGAATATCTGGAGAGATTGGTACCTAATGTAATGCCACGCTTAAAATAATAAAGAATTACCAATTGAATCTAAACAATTTATGATAAAACGTAAATACAATTTTAAATTGTCACCTAAACATAATCAAAGTGCTGGGACATTGGGAATTTATGAAAATTTGAAGACGAAAATGTTGACGCTGAACATATGAAGTTTTACATGGTAAAAATCAAGCTGAAGGCTTAAAGCTTAAGATCGAATTATGATTATTTATAATGCACCTTGCAATTCTGATTCAATTTTTTTTTTTGGTATGGTTTATTGCACTTTTTGTTTCGTTTTATTTCATTTCATTGAATATGTATGTATCTGCAGTTTTTGCAAACATCTATTGTTTCTCTCAGTAATTATTACAAAGAATATTTTATGTGTGTCTATGGTTTTCCAAGTCCATTATGAGCCGTCTAAAGAATTTGAGAAATAAAAGTTTGGTAAATACATACCTACTTAGAATATGAACTCCACACACCATAGTAAAATCAAACAGTAGATAGATTCAGGAATAGATAATGGGTACTTAATATGATTAGGTGTTAGTGACGTGAATAGATTGAGTTTACATGTGTATATTTTGTTCTATCTGTTCCCCACACATAGTGAAATATTTAAGGAGTTATTTGTTGATATTATCATAGTAGGTATATTATTCTCGTAAAATTTTAAATACACGAGGCTGGCATGGACTTGGAAACAGTAGTCTGAATCGGGCAAAGGAAAAAACTAGAAAAGTTTTGACTACATAATAATTATCTTTGAGAAGAATTTTGAACACAAACCGCATTGCAAAACGTCATTACATATCACGTATCAAATGAAGACAAGAATAAAAGGAAGTTTCAGGACTTTTGTTAGGACAAGAACGTTATTCTTCTGACAGATTTTACCTACATACGGTCAAAGCATTGGATTTTCAAATGAATTGCGATTCGATCGTAGCTAAGGAAAACATATTTCGCATTACTGTTGAATGCGCAAGAAAGAAATTTGTACCTTACTGTGCTAAAATTATTATGTGGCTACCACACGCTCGCCTACGCTCGTGTGAATGAGTAAAAAGACGTGCGGACGGGGTGACTGCTTTGGACTGTATACGTAATCGACGGTTAACGTCTTTTTACTCATTCACACAAAAAACGTCGAGGGTCGGCGAGCATGTGGATGAAGCATTATAATTCCATCTGATATAGATGTCATAATGAAAATGCTTCAATTCAAGCCGATACAAATCCAAAATGACGGCAATTTATAAGCACAATACTGTCAAAATCGTCAGATTTTTACATCTCTCATTTCACCAAATGTCAACAAATTGATCTTACCTTTTACTGGATTTTACACCCATTGAAGACAGTATTATTTTGTATTAAACTTCTAATATCACATACTCGTGACTAGACACAAATTGTAGGTTCCTACAAGAGGTGAACCATGAAGTGGCCGTAGGTGTGTTCAATACTCAAAGGTGGCTAAAGTTTCAGCTGGAATTCAAGGGATCGTCAGTCATAAAGTGTCGAGGTGTAAGTACAAATTAATTTAGAATCCCTTATACCAATTACATTCGCTCAGACAACTTTGCATATCATAGATACATAATATTTTGTATGTGTAATACACATTTGTCGGACGACGTGTAAAAGCTCAAGTGTGATAGTGTGTGGATGCACGTGTATCGATATGTATGCGTGCAAGTAGTATGAAGCTTATGGATGGATAGTGAAGATATTTTAAGTAACATTGGGGAAATTGTGATATTTTTGGTATTGTGGTTATTTCTGTAACCGATGGGGAGATTCCCAGTCATATTGGAATGCTTCTGTCATTATTATTAGTTCACATATCACTCTCTCTCTGGGAATAATGGCCGATACACGATGTATTTTTATCTAATTTTATTATTATGCTTATATTTTCTTATAGACAAATGTATAACGTTACAACGTACTGGGAAATATAGAAATTGAATTATAAATATGTGAGTTTGTTACCCAACATTCAAATGAGTCGTAAACATAAAAAAATATCAAAATGAAACATTTTTTGTACCCACGTTATTTCATAACGAATCTTGGGTTACCAAAATAAACCAGACATATATATATATATATATATATATATATATATATATATATATATATATATATATATATATTTATATATATAAAATAATAATTAGTGGGTAGATAAATCTGTTTATTTCGCAGCAAACGCTCCAAAAATTGGTAGTTATTGTATTAATGCTCATAGTATTGAGCCGTGGTAATACCCTCTAAAAAGTCTCGCGACACCTTTGTGTTCCAATTGGGAACAGTGGTGGGCATGGTAAACGAAACATCTCAATATTCATGAGAATATTATCTATGCATTATAAAACTCTCGCATTCCGTTTCTGTTAAAAAAAAATACTAGGATATCAGTAAATATTGCCTTTGAAAGATTTGGTTTTGAGAAAATTTTTATACATAAGTACCTAAAATAAATACGAACAAAAGACAGATTTTATTTTTTAATGTAATTCCGTCTGTGCTATAGGTAAGTACACAATCCGGTTCCATACCTAAATAGTTTAGGTATACCTCCAATCAAAAGACAGATTAATGGCTAATCCAAGATTTATTCCCTTCTGTTTTGATAAAGTTTCAGACGAAATCGATTTTTCGGGGCCCTGCTAAATTATTTTTTCACAATAGCATTACGTACATAGATGAAGTGTAATTTTCGGAAAAAAAACTGTGAAATATCAATACTTTTACCTGTTTAGCGGACCTTGAAACACTAGTCTAATGTATTGGTAGCATTATGTACCATTTGAATCTTTAGCGTTATGTTTGTAATGTCGTCTAATGTTTCAGGGGTTGGGTTGCCTGGATAATTAGTCTTTTCCCTATAAATTATACTAACTGCTGTACGCAGGTACCTATCTAATAAGACGCACTATGTGAAGTCTTTAAATAGACTGAATGACTGACTAATATAGGACACCCTCTTATAGTCCTAACTTCACGAAGAAAACAACAATGATTGTATCGAAGACAAAATACATATTGCTGCTACTCTTACCGCGGGCGTCGCCAGCCTCAGAACTAGGGCAGGGCAGCAAAAATTTTAAAGTTTGATACATAACCAAAAAAAAGCATAAATAGCGCCGCAGGCGAATTTTTTTTTTTGAGACATAGTGAAGAAGGTCGTGATGTGGTTTTGTTTATTTGAAAATGTGCATAATTTTTGAACACTAATATGTATGAAAAATGTGTTCTATGAAAATGGAACAAAAGATAGCCACGCAGGCATTTTTTTTTAATGAATTAACTGTGTTTTGATGAATTTTCATGAAAATTTATGATATGATGAGAAAACATGTGGTAATAATATGATTTTTGTGTGGTTTTATCATTTAGTATGAAAAAATATATACCTTTTCCAAACTCTAAGGGGAGCAGCTGCCCCCCCCCCTTTGACGACGCCCATGACTCTTACTACTTGGTTGTTATGCTTCCTAGTGAGAATCTGGGAGATCACAAACTGGTCACTCAGAACTATTTTTGTATTGTATGATTGTCCAAGAAAGGTGAAGATTCAAAGAGGGTCTCCAGGCCGTCGGCGTCGGAAGCATTTTGGATGGAAAACAACCAAAGCAACTTTATAAAAATCATTATTCTATTCTATTCTATCCCCTCACGCCGTTTGCCTTGCGGCGTAGGCAGGGAGAATAGATCGACAGACTTTCCAATCCTTAAACAAACTTCGTTCTTTCGTCACATTCATGCAATTCCTTATGCACACTCTGCGATTCCTTTTACTCAGAACACCTCCGTCATGGTCAAGCCATGTGTTTTTTGGATGGCCGCGTTTCAATTACATATATGACAATTAACGTTTCGATAATCATAATGACAATTAGAAATAAGGATGAATAGAAAACAAAACGTCCAGCCAAAATATTTTTGAGCGAAGCGTAGAACAGAAAAAATAACAAAAACAAAAAATACGCAGAGCAATGGTACAGAATTTTAACCAATCCACCACGTAAATTAATTTATATAGTTGAGTGAGCGAAGAGGGGTGAGGAAGCGAGGCCGCACGAGACTGACTTGGTCCGTTTAAGTCCACCAGATCCTCAAGGATGGACGCGTTTTGAGGAAAAGGAATTGGAGAGCGTGTATGACAAATTTCACGAATATGACGGAGGCTAGGAGTGTGTGCAAGGATAGGGCTGTCTGGCGCTCTGTCCTCTTTGCCTACCCTGCAAGGGACGTGGCGTGAGAGTATAGATAGATAGAGTAAATTAATTTAATGAGTACTAAAATTATCATCAAATCAGAAGATAAGACTACCTTGTAAATATAATATGAACACATGTAGGTTATGGTAATATGAAAAATGAAGTCAAACTCGAACCACGAATTGTGTTGACATTGACGATAAGTTCAATACAATGTGAGAATGCATAGAGTTAATTGTACCTGAATACAATAACGTATGTAGGTTCATTATAATATAACATATAGCAGTAAGTATATCGTGTATCACCTACTTAAGACCTAATGAAATTGACGTATGATATTTGTTTAAATAGCTACGATTTTTGTAATACATAGGAGTATACATACAACAATGAAATTGCGAAATGTTCCAGTAACAGATCGACCCGTAAACTTACCGGTATATCATTTTACTAATAAAATATCTTATTCTTTCTTCTTATTTCTCAGCCGTTTTAATTTTTAATTACAATGCTGGACATAAGCCTCCCCTTTGACTTTCCACAGATCCCCACTTAGGCATGCTGCATCCACCCGATTCTAATATTTTTTGGACGGTGTATTTTAGCCAATTTATTTAGAAATTATGTATTAGTAAGAGGGTAAGCATGAAATTCCAAAGATTAGCTATATGAAATTGCATGTTTAGTGAATGATTGTGAGGGACTTGCATTGGCCATTGCATCCATGAACATTTATTGCTCTTTTATAACTCACTAAGAAATGTGGAAACTATAACTTGGGCTATGTAATTCATTCTCTATCCATCAACAATTAATTAAAATAAAAAAAATAATTACCTCCAAAATTACGCCAAACCTGTAAGGTTTGTCGGCGTGTGCTCACATAAAAATATATACATGTCATATTTACAATAATCTACCCTCTTCAAAATATGTAACTATAGCATACAAAAAAGCAACAATAATATAAATAACATATACATCTACTAAAAAAACAGAAGAGTAGCGATGTTCCACTATTCTGATGTTCTACTTTTGTACAAGAAAAAGTATTTCGCAAAAGTCTGCGTTGTTAGGACAGCTGATTTTAAGTAACATACAGACAGGTAGACAGATAGAGAAATAAATAGAGTATTATATAATTAAATATTTGTGTGTAATTATAACATGGAGTGTAAATAACGTAACATTTAAAAAGAATAATCGTGTGCTAGTTTTAATAGAAGAAATCGACACTACAGAGGTCTCGTATACGAGTATTAACTAACAAAGTAAAATAACCTTCTTTTAGAATTCAATGTGGTCATCTGAACATACAATCAGATCATTGCATCTCAGTGTTTCACAATTTCATATAACTATGAACACTAATATGATCTAGCTAATAATGTACTTACATACTGGCATTTAGCATAAATGGGACAACCAACCTGTAGTGTAGCTTATATTAAGACTTTCGACCAACGGTACATGGTGGAAGTACATTTCTAACTAAATGTATGGACAAAAGGTATGCACTTCGGTTCTTGTATTAGCAAAGAAGTGATCTTGATCTTTGTTTTATTCGACGTCCATTTCCATCTCCTTTCCATAATATTTTGCCTTTTAAATAAGTCTGCAGATCCTTGCTGTGAGAGTCTACTCCAAGGGGCATTATCGGTGTTAAGAGCAGAAGAGGGCTTTTTTAAGGGGAACAAACCTTAAATACTCACTTAGAAAATCGTTTTTTGGTTGGAGCAGAATTTCCTGAAATATCTATGGGTAAAAGAATAGTCATCAGTTAAAGTAACCACGGGCTTTCGTTTCACGAAGAAGCAAATCAATAATTATCCCTTCCATAAAATGACGTAAGAATAAAGTATCTGCTACATAAGTAACCAATACTATTTGAATGGTGGAGTAAAAGGTGATTTATGAGGTTATACTAACTTATTAGTATAATTTGATAACAACAGTTAACTCGGGAATTAGTTCTTTAAATACAACCAATCAATAAAAACATCTCTTTGTAAATACAAACGTAAGATGTTTACTGTTATTTTATTTGATACCTTTTTACAAATTTGCAAGAGGTGTTTCGTGTTTTGTATTCGTTGTCAATGAAGTGTTATTATTTGCCTATGTAAGAGTGAGTATATCATTGGGTTATTGTCTAACTATCTATCTATCTAATAGAAAGCAACTGATGTTGCTAGTAGTAGATTATTATTACTATTATCTGATTATGCAAAACCTAATTCACCGGAGTAATAGTCTATAACAACTTACTGCTAACTATTTACTTACTATACAGATGATATTAAAACATGACAGGGCTGGTAGCAGAGATGATAAAGATGGATGTAGATAGAAGAACAGCGAAGGATGAGCACGTAGGTATTACTTACTCGATGACTAAAGTCCAGATAAAATATAAATTTTCGATAAGTTTCAAGACTTCTTAATATTGTTTATTGTTGTGAATCGTCCCTAAGCCATTTGCAGGCACATGGACTCCTCAAAGTTACGTGTTAACAATAATATATATAAAAAGAGATAAAGCAATAAATTTACAGGGAAATTCAATGCCAAATAGAGTGTAAAAGGCTGTATTGGCACTTTGTCATAAATTACAAAAACAAAAAATTGGGATAAAAACTATTTTTCCTGATTCCTCGATAACTCTTAATACTCAAGCCACAACTGCCTGCCTAATATAGGTATCTTACGTACGAAATATATTAATGTAATTTTAATCAATCCTTCTTAAAATAATAACAAAAATTTGAATAATTACATGAAAGTATGGTCGCTCTGTAAAATGCTGTTCAAAAAATCCTTTAAATTGCAGCATGTCGTGGTTTGTTTGAGAACGGCGCTGATGATCTATTCTGCACTTTACACCTAATGCAAAGAGCAGAGGAATCTAGAAGGAATTGGAATATTTTCCTTTTAATAAAATTATCTGCGCTCAGATTTTCGCACACACTAGAGCAATCGTTGTAAAAGGTTTTGGATACAGATACACATCTGTTTGTATGGATGGTGTTACAGTGTCTCATTGGTGAATTTCGACAGAAACAATGATAACAGATCACGATCTCGATACCTAATTCCCTTTCACTTTTTCATTGAGACGAATTATTTATTTACTAGCGTAAGAACCCGTGCTTCGCAACGGTAAAATGTTGGGTTTGGATGAAGGAGTAGTTCAGCAGTAGGACCCGAAACACATTCATCCATCTATCACTTAAAGTAATGAGTTATAACTGCTCTCATCATAATACGTGCCTCCTTTGGTGACCTTCACGCTTACCAATCATGAGCCTGCATGCATTCACAGACTCTGCCCAACTGCATTTAAGTTCTAAAATCATGGATATTGGATACACAAACTTTTTCTGATATGTTTGATTCCCATCGTATGAAACCTTTGAGTTCATCCTTATGAAACTATATGTAATATAAGCATTAGGCGTACACAACCATTGAAGAATAATGGTTAATGTATCAATCGGCGTCAAGAAATCATAGAAGGGAAAAGCTATTTTCTTTATTAACTTAAACATTTCTGTACCGTGTCTAAAGGATTTGAACTTATTCTAGTCATATGTAACTATGAATGACCAGATGCTGTATGTTCTTCAAAATGAAAAGAATATTCAGTTAGTGTCAATAAATTGTGGTGATTACCTACTTCAAAATTATCAGTTTAGATATCTCGTACATACAAACCTCTGTTTTATATATCACTCATGGTAATTTGCTGATCTTTCATAATCTTTTTAACTGTAACTATGTAGTACCCATTGTCAGCTGCAGAAGCATTAAAAGAAAACACTTATTGATGTAAATATCTATACTTATATTGTCCAGAAATATTTTAAGTGTATTCACAATTTTCATAAATCTTATTTGTGCAGAAGTTTTTATGTGCAAAAGAATTTAATTTCCACACATAGTAATACTACTTACTTATGTCTAACAATCACTCATAAACCCACATTCCCTCTCTAGAATTACAGTATAATAAATTAGGTATACCACGTTTTAAGTTTCCTTGTATGCATGTTTTAAAAAGCCATGATATATACATCATCAAATGTTCACCATGCAAACACATCAACACTACACTGATTAGGTTAGGTTACATCTTGAAATACAAAATCATCTTGAAACCAAATTTTGTGGAGCAAGGTAGTATAAATAACAGGTGAGATGCATCTGAAATAAATTAACAAACATAAATTTAATATGTTTCAAGAAAATAATGAATAATATTGAGGTTATGCATCCACAACAATGATAAAAGCAGTACTTACACATATGTTGTTTAAATAAAGAATTGCGAACGTATCAGTCTCAAATACTCGTATATACGATTATTACATGTATCATTTACATTAACAAACATACGTATTAATACATAATTAGTCGTAAACAAATCGCAGTTAGGTTCCTCAGTACAATTCACAATTGGAACTGACAGACACTCGACCGGCAAAAACGTGAAGAAAAACCAGTTGCGCATTCAATATAGTAGCACTTGTAGCAGTGCCAAGAGCTCGGCGCGTTTGGGCGCGTAGCGCCCAGACAGAAAATACATTTCAAGTACTTATCAAGCAAAATATAGTAAAGAAGTAGATAAATTTATAACTGTTATATTTTTTTTATATCTATTACTGCGTATGCGTATTTTCTATGCTGATGCATTTTTTTTTAAATTACCTATGTAAAATAAAGTACCCAATTTTACATCACCACCTTTTATGCAAACTTTTTATGTTTTAAATTTTGCCTGTAGCGCTATCTTTTTACTACATTATGTATAAGTAAACAATTTTCATACCTATTACGTAACGTACCTACATATTTATATTTTTATTGAAATAAAATAAACCAGATCTGTATCACCCCCTTCTTGACTCAGTCTCAAAAAATCCGCATTTAGGCATTTTTATTAGTTGTGCCCTTACTTTTTAATTGGCAACGCCTCTGTAACTCACAACAATGTATATTTTTTGCTTCATAAATTTCTACTTTGGAGAAAATGTTTAAAATAAACTTGACGCATATCTTTGCCAAGGGCCTCGCGCAAACTGAACGTGGCACTGGTTAGAATCAATGCTACCAACAGAAGCAAACATTTAACAAAGCGTTAGTATTGCCATGTATTTAAAAGTGATGCAATTCGATCATTATTATCAGATGTTAGTTAATTCCGACTTTTTACTGAAATTATCGCAGTATATTTTTGTATCTCGAAAAGGGATTAATATTATAAGTGAACTTGTTAATTTTATTATTTTTTAATAAATCAAAGGTTGGTTTATAAGTGCAAACTTGTTGTTCAAACTTGTCGTTTCAACCAAATTTATTTGGCAAAACAATTTCTCATACGTTGGAATCCTGTCTGTGACATTGACATTTCGCATTTAGGTACTTGTTGATATTAGAAATGTCACTGGATTTGGAAAAGAAAGTGTTTTGTAATCTGGTTTTATTTGCAAATTATAACTTTATCCCAATGAAACAATACCTCGCCGTTGTTTTATAATAATTTCGTCATTCTATTGAGTAAAAGAGTGCCACGGGATGCAGAGTATAATGTAAGAATACAAGAATATGATAATACTTCAGACATACATTCTTAAAGGTATTGTATTATGATTGTATTGAATAATTATTTTCTTTTACATAAATTAGCGCTTTTAGTAGGTACCTACTTTGTAATATATGAAATTTAGGTAGGTACCATAAATAATCATATTTCCTATTGATATGGCAAGTTTGAAATCTTTGAAGAAAATAAGTAGAACTATCCCAGAGTGTTGTATGTACAGATATGACACAATTGTTGATAATTAGAGAAATAACTCTAAGCCACTCTATAGAAGGATGATATCTCTGATGCACAAAATATGATAGGTTCTTATGAATTGTTGCTATGATAATTTTATATTTTGCTGTATCTTTTTTTATTTATATAGAGAGAGCTAGAATTTTAGTTGCAAAATGTAAGTAAATAATACTTTTACATTTCACAATGTACTTAATAACTGTACCAGCTTTCATTAATTTAAAAACAACATATAATTTTAAAAACTGACATCCCGGCTGGACACGACTGATGGACATTTTTTTTGATAAACCTTGAATTTTGATGTTTTGTGTAATGAAATATCTTATTCAAGACAACAAATTATTAATTTTTTTATATCCTATGTGTATCTTGGAAGTGTTTACTAAATCCACTCAATTAATGAACGCACAAAACTATTTCATATAAAAGATTACCCCGGAATGAATTAACAGGAAATTGTGGAAATTGGACACGAAGTATTCTCTGTTTCAAGTATGTTGTACGCTGGATCAGTAGTAATTCTATGGATAAACTTTTGTATCCATGGAAACCCATGAGAGGGATGATGTGTAACGGGGAGTGAGAAAAATACGAACATACGTACGAACTGAAATATTTATGTGGGATTTATATTATTATATTTTTACTTCTTAACATATCCCACTCACTGCAATATACTTACTTACTAAACATTCTGATACAATAAAATTAATATACTCTATTAGACAACACTGTTTTTTCATCTCATTCGCTAACAGTTGTATGATCTTTCACTACCGTCTAATTTACACTCATTTTGGCGTCAAATTTCATTGTTTTAGCCGAAAACTAATATGTGAAATGAGAAATCCTTTATGCTAGTCGTTAACGAAAAGTCGAATATAATAAAACGGTTGGAAATTCGTGAGAAAATTCTGGGACACTTATTAGCAAAGAATTAATTTATGTCCAACAGCAGATCAATAGATTTAGGACCATGACTATAACTACTCAAATTCGCGCTTTTCACTGATAATTACATATCAATTAAAAGAGCAACAGAAATACGCGACTTTGTAATAAGATCCCGTAACGAGCTTTTTCCAGTTTTAGATTTCATATTTTGTTTCCATTACATTTTGTAATCATTTTTGTGAAGAATAAACACGTTTGTAAGAACTGTCATGCTTACATACATTTTATAGGTACTGCTACGACGTGACGACATCAAAAACGTGGGAAAGGTAAACAAAATAACAAGCAAAAATTACTGCATTTATGGAAAATAAAGTAATCGCACAGACACACAGACGAAGCTTTCATTTTCAACAACATCGCTAGAGATAATAAGCCAATGATTAAGTTTAGAAATAACTCCTACTTATGCCGAGATGTTTGTATTGTGTTTGTGTATGAAGTTAAAGAGTGTTGTATCTATAGAAATGTTTGCATGATTGTGTCGGAGTGTTTCTGGCTGTCAGTTGATCTATTTGCGTCCATGGAGAATGTGTGATGAACAATTTTAATAATTGGAAGTGATCGTCGTACATATAATAAAACGTTACCGATGTGAGTAGCCGAATCTGGCAACTAAATTAATACACCTAAAGTAATATTAATACGTACTAAATTTAGCGTATTATTAAACCAATACAATCACCCGACTTCGGAAGGAATTCTCGTCACTAAATTCCTCTTAGCAGTTTGGTCAAACTAGGTATAATACTATAAATATGCGTATACGTAGGTAACTCCTGTAACTGATGAGTGAATCACTTTTCAAGAATGACAAATAAAGACCTTTGAACTCATTGATTTTACATCTTTAAAAGACTTAATACAATACTTCTCCCATAAAATTACCACCTGCCACGGCGAGACTAGACCGCTGGAACGCACAATACAGTCAATGTCAAGTCGAGCTGCTGGAGACATTGGGACCGAGACGCCAACTACCCTTTTGCACGTGGAAAACGCTAAATAGGCTCCGAGTAACACGGTGCAAAAAGAATCCACATAGGTATTGCATAAGTGTGGATGATGACATCTCCTGAAGCTGTGGACAGACACAAGATGACGAACACCCCTTCGTCTGTCGAGATATGGCGAAAAAGTGGGTAAAAGTGGACCTATATAGGGCCAATGACAAAGCGATTACTGATGCAGTGTATTGGAGTGGGTTAACCTAGTGTTAACGGATTCGTTAAGTAAGTAAGTAATACAATGATGTTAAAAATATTGTAGGAAATTCGGAGAGAAATTAATAGGCATATTATAACTTTTCTTGTTGTTTTCTTTTATTAAAAGGTACATTACAAAGATACACATCTGCCAACTGACCCTTGGATACTAAAAAGGAAGTTTCCATGGCATCCAATATAGGAGGTTAATTCAATGTTACTATCATAACATAACAAGTGAAAGAGCGAACTAAAACTCGGAAAAAAATCAGACTATCGATTTGCCCAGAAGATCTTATGGGGTAATTAATAACAAATAAAAATACACATATTATACGAGTAACTGTAGTTCAATATTCAAGTAAAATGCCATTTCGTGAGCTGTGATGTTCCTATTTGTTTCAATACGAACATACTTAATTTTATAATGAATCTATTTACTAGATTATAGTATAGGTTGTATGTATTGTATTAGGTATTTATTATTATGTATTATAAACAAACAGATTGATAGCCAAGTGGTATTTTGTTGAATAAGAATTATTACAAAATCGTGCATTTTTCAAGATCGGACATTAGCTATTGAGCTACACAAGTAGATGGTTGATAACGTAAAACTCCTAGCACTACAACTACAGATGAATGAAAATCACAGTAGCAATACTGATCCTAATGACTCAAAATAGCAATTTTATTTCATAGAAATAGTCTAATTTTATAATAATGCTGCCGTCATAAGTGGAACCATTGGAAATCGGTAAGTTTGCAGAGTTTCCATACACAATGCCTATTTTCCAACCCCTATTCCACGTACATGTGTGGAATTATATAGGCCACACCAGATGTTTATCGCGATTATCTCGGCTTCAGCTTTTTGGCTTATGTGTGGCTCTTGCTTGTAACTGCAGAATTTAGGTATCCGTTGGTATTAGCAAAGAGAAATAGTAAAATATTTTTTTCTAAAGTCCAGACCAACTATGGACTACATCTTGAGCCTGATATACCGATAGATTTAACAGCATCAGCCAGCTCCAAATAGGACAAACTGGTATATTCACTGCTCCACAATTAGAAGAAGTATCCTTTGACATAAAACAAAGCAGAAATAAAGTAGTTGCTCAAATCCTATTAATTCAGTGTTTATTTATTTGTCCTTTCATAAATGTTCTATTCTTGCTTACAAAACAGCGAAAAATAGCAGCGATTAATGTAACATTTAAAAGCTCTGTTCTTTAATTTCTCAAGCTCATCATAAAACTGTATGAAACTTTCTAGTCGATAAATACGATATAATTAGGTTGGTACTGTAAAGATTGCTTATTTCAATATTATCGCAAAAATAATGTATCTTTTGTATAAGGTAAGTAAGTAAATAAGTACATACGTAGATCTTCCAGATATTAGGGTATAAGATAAAACCTCATATACACCCATAAACTGTACGAGTATTACTTATGGTAAGGTATGTGTGGCTCATGGCGATTATTAACAGCTAATAAAATATTATGTGTTATAAATATTAGGTGCGTGATTACAGTACCTATTCTTGTAATAGTAGATACCTACTGTAACCTTGTTCAAAATAAATAAAACTTAAGAAAAATTAAGGACACATTCATAAAACAACCAATATTTGAAAAAAAAACATAACATAAATCTTGTACACACATTATGCACGCGTCGTACATCCTTTGAAAAAAAAGTAAGATTACCCTGGTTACTGGTTACCATACGTTAAAAAATTCCGTATAAATAGTTTAGTAAAATTGAATTTTATAGCTAGTTGATCGCATAGGCGATGTAAGTACAAAATCAGTTTTGCACGGGAAAACTCTCAGACTACGTATTTTGCGTAGCGATGGAACAAATTATCGGCTAGTATATATGCTATTAGAAAACCAAATATCTATTACAGTTAAAGATAAGACAAAACAACATGAAAGCAATAAAATTGCATACAAACCAGGCGCACTCCCGCCGGGTACGTAAGCTAGTTATATAATAAATCATATCATAAGCAAGCTATCCGGACTCTTTTTATGCTTGTTTTTACTGATATTTTTTGAGCTATCCCGGGTAACGGGCTTACAAGGTACAAACGCTACATTTACTGGTATGTGCGGAGGCTTTCACGGCCGGAGTCATCTTGTCTTAGATTCCGGGCTTAGTTTCCGGGCTTGGAGGACGTGGTCTTCTAGTCTACTGGTTCCCCAATTGACCAGTGGACCACGGCCTCCAAGCCCGAAAACATATAATCTAAGATATGATACATTTACTGTTGGGGGGATTACTAAAACTTAAAACTTGATTTTAAAAAAGGGGAATTTGTACGAACTTAAATTAATTTTATTCGCATCGACTGCTTAGCTTAGATCAAACAGACTCCTCAGATACCTAGTAAATAAAATGAATCTAAAATGAGAATCATCGTCTATATTTGCAGTCACAAAATTAGTGTTGTCTGTTTATTTCAACATGTAAACTGTTTACGTTATTCAGATTTGTTACAATACGCAATGTTGCTTAGCTCTGAGAGTATTAGTATAGTGAGATACAAAATTAGAATAATATTCTAATAGGTAATAATGATACTTCTCATTTAAGAGTATGCATACAGACATTTCAAAAATTTCTAAAAACGGGAGACCTTATATCTCGACAACCGTTACTGAATATGCTTTGGAACAAAATAGGGTAGATGCATTGAACATTTATCTAGGGAATAACCGTAAAAGATTTATAAATCTTGTATAGATTACTCAAAAAAAAATTTAAACACCTCTGATCTTTTTTCCGAAAGACGGAAACTCGTTTCCCGAAAGTCGCGGAGTAAATTATTTTTTTTGTACTGATAATAAGCATTAAAATCTAAGGAATAACCGTAAAGTTTTTTTGATAGACGCAAAATGAACCCCAATAAATGGAAAAAAAACGCTATTTTACCATTTTATCATGCGATTGTTCACGCTATTTTGAACCTTATTGCCGTGGGAAATGACTGTGACGTCATTATTGGTGCCAAGCTCTTAAACACAACGTAAATCGTAGGTAGGTACGCAAATAGTATACCAAATAACATTATTATATTGTAATGTAAATAGGAATTTAAAAATAAATATAAATACCTACTTCCATATCGATAAGTGACATTGAAGATGTACCTACTATGTTTGTTATAATATGTATCTTATAAGTTGTGTATGGTAATGTTAATACTATTGGACATGACATGAATCTTGTTGTAAACAAAGAACTGTGTTTACAAATGTTAATGTTAACGCATTTCCTGTAAATAATTTCATTCAAATCATCAGAATAGTTTAAGCAGTGTGCTAAAAGGGCGAAAATATTCTCAATTTCTTTACGTTTTTTTTTTCTCAAAAATCTGGACTTTATCTCACTAGATTTTACTATAAAAACCAGGGTCCTGAAAGCAAAATAATTGTTGTGAAAGGCAAAAAAGGAACACCTATCGATATTCTTTTGAAATTCATTCAAAACAGGGTGTGTTCTGTACATGGATCCATTGATTGAAAATCACAATTTATGTTTTGTGAGAACATCGGAATTTTCTACATGTTGTAGTTGAATATAACAGATAAACAAAAAAGGATGGACTTTCCATCGGGCTAGTAAAGTCGCACATTAAACCACATCAAACCAGCCGACGATCATAAGCCTGATTGAAAGTCCATCATTTGCTGTACATCTGTTGAGATAACTACTCGTTGGATCCATCGATATTTTTTTAACTGAAATTCTTTAAAGACACTCTCAATATGTATTGAATACAAGCGCTAGATTTTTTGCCCATTTCAATGTTTGCATTTGAAACTGATTTAATTGAAGGGTAAATCCAGAGGAACAATCCAACTCCAAATATGAGAAATATCCTGAAAACTTATCCACTATCCGGAAAGACTGGCTATATAGAGACAGAGACTATACAGGGTGTTTGATAGATAGAAACAGATATCTTCAGGCGTGATAGTAGAGGTAATTTAGGATCTTTTAGCCAAACAAAGCTCAGTCCCAAGTCGCATGGTTCTCGAGTTATTCGAGATTTTAACTTTTTATCGAAAAACCCCGAATTACTCAAGTTTAACGCCGATAGCTTCGTAAGCAAAGGTACCTACTTAGTTCTATCATTCTTTTTTGTTACTAGAATATGTGTTTAGTCTATTTTAGGCATTAGTTTCAATCTGAAGAAACAATAATGGTACATAATATCCCATTAAAGTTTCGAGAAGGAGATATTTCAAAAACGAGTCGAGACTATGGAGGGGATTTTCGATAAGAAAAAAAATGTCTAAAGATTCAGAAATCTGGAATAAACTTCTCTGGTTTATCCTCTTTCAAATGATATACAAAACATTATAAAAAACATTAGGTTCATAAAAATACGATACAATAACTTAAAGAGATCGCTACTAATTTAAGCTAATTTCCATACAAATTCAGAAACGGGAAATTGAAAGGAAATGTATGGTTCATTATGCAATCAAAATATGTATGGAAATTTGCTAAGATTAGTAGCGATTTCTTTAAGTTATTGTATCGTATTTTTATGAAACTAATGTTTTCTATAATGTTTTGTATATCACTTGAAAGAGGATAAACCAGAGAAGTTTTTTCCAGATTTCTGAATCTTTAGACATTTTTTTTCTTATCGAAAATCCCCTCCAAAGTCTCGACTCGTTTTTGAAATATCTCCTTCTCGAAACTTTAATGGGATATTATGTACCATTATTGTTTCTTCAGATTGAAACTAATGGCTAAAATAGACTAAACACATATTCTAGTAACAAAAAAGAATGATAGAACTAAGTAGGTACTTTTGCTTACGAAACTATCGGCGTTAAACTTGAATAATTCGGGGTTTTTCGATAAAAAGCTAAAATCTCGAATAAATCGAGAACCATGCGACTTGGGACTGAGCTTAGTTTGGCTAAAAGATCCTAAATTACCTCTACTATCACGCCTGAAGATATCTGTATCTATCTATCAAACACCCTGTATAGAGCTATAGAGAGACATTGTAAAATCTTCGGTCTTGCAAATGGAATGAGAATAGTAAATTTTTAAAAATAAGTAAAAGTGATTAAAATATAAACTACTAGCTGAGTTACCAGTGCTACGCAACGGAAAATGCGGATGGTGAAATAGAAGATCCTTTCATAAGATATCACACACGATCCCACACAACACTTGGATCCCGTCATCATTCGGTGTCTCCCGATGGCTTGACCTGGACAAAATATGACTTAAGATTTAAATTTCTTTTTCAACGCCCTTTCATATGATACCACACATAACCCCACACAACCCATCATGTTGGCGTCTTCTAAGAAAAACTTTTTCTCCAAAAACCGGCGACGTTAGAACACAGCCTATATTATCGCAAATGATATTCTAAATTTTCGCAGCAATCCATTGTAAAATGCGGGAGCTATGCGAACACTATACAAAAAATCAGACTTTTCTTTATGTACGAGTATATACTCGTAGATAGGATCTTGTAAGATATTTAATATCTGTCCGTAAATCATTCTTAAATAAGTTTCACTGAGAATAAAGAAAGGAAAATAATAGACTGGTAATATTAATCAACCAGTATTAATCAAATCAATAACCGAACGAATGAAAATAGAATGTATTCTGTTAGTTATAAGCACAAGACACAGACATTGGAATAAGCAATCACAATGCTTAATTATAATAATACTTATGTTTGGATATGTACAAGAATTCCATTACATAACACTGGTAAAAGCCAAGTCATGTATGTTTGTAACGATGGCCCTTTGGCAAATTTTGTAAGTTCTATGAATATGTATGAAAATTTAAAGCAGCGACGCGTTCGTGGGTGGCTAAAAATTCTTATCGAAGTCTCACTTTTTATGAATGAAAGATCGAATGAAATTATGAACGTAAATAATTTTCCCCGTAAAAGCACTACAGTATACATACATTCCTACCAGAAAATAATTTGATTAGGTACTTCTATAAATAATCAAATATACCTGCCTATTATATTATTGATGCAGAATGCAATTCGAATTCTTTCAGTAATCATACTTACTTCAGTTATTATAAATAAAATAAAATAAAATACATATGTATAGTAGGTACGTATGAAGAATTAGTATGGAAAGTAGGTTAGACCAAGACCCTCTCTGATATGTTCCTTCGAAGAACTTTGAAGGGCGTCGTAGAGTGGCAGTATGAGTAGTTAGTTAATAAAAAATGCCAAATTCCGTGAATATGCTATTCACGGGACCCACTAGTGATAACTGTGATAAGTATAAGTATTGGTATTAAGCAGGCAGGTATATTGAGTATGTACGGCTGTGAATGACACAAATAATATTATAAAAAACCAAGTGCATTATTGTAGACACAACTAGAAAACATATTATTTACTATGTTACACCCAGTGTATATAATGCTGGTTATTTGTAAATTGCCTAGTGCCGGATTTCACCAACTTTTTAAGTGAGGAATAATGGAGTCAGGAGCCACCTATGTAGCACAAATTTTGTCTGAAAAATAATGATAAGTGGCACCTATTTCCGTTATTCCTCACCTAAGAAGTTGGTGAAATCCAACAAAGGTGTTCTAGAAATACTTCAACCCAATCAATACGAAAGTGGTGGATGAAATGAAGTGATCAGACAATTGAGTGAATTTAAAACGGATGTCGTGACTAGAATTAATGTGAACAAGTTGAGATTGTTGGTACATGTACATAGGATGAATGATGAAAGGATAAAGAAGGAAATATTGTACCTGGGAGACAGAAGAGATGTGAGGAAGCGCGGCCGTCCAACAAACACGTGGTTTGATCATGTAGATCAGGGCGGGCTCAAACTTTTAATGAAAGAAATTAAATTTTTACTATTTTCCGAACATTTATTGAATTATTTATACTTAGATTAATTGAATAACAAAGGTTTTTCAGAAGATATTGCCGAACATCTCGAAGTCGATACCTGCGTCGTGCGTTCTTATTTATATCAATTGTTAATTTAGTAACATACTCGTAATTACTAATACTATATAATAAATAAATTTCCACTTTTGTTTCAGAAATTTTACGCATCTCTATATATGCATCAGGCCTTCTATAGTTTTCCCGGACGATTCTCAGATATCTAATTCGGTGCATTGACTGTAACAATTTAATATTATAATAGTACATAACGTAGGTACTTGTGGCCATCCGATCAGTTGTTAGAAACTTTAATTTTTAATATACAGTTAAAAAAAACTATTTAGATTTTCAATTTTTATGAGCATATAACTCAAAACTATCACTCATTAAATTTTCCTAAATTCACTCGTTATAAAAAGTTCCAGCACGCAAATCTTTCGCATGTAATTTGAAACTCACTTGAAGCTCACAAAGATAGAGAGTACGGTATAAAATCAAATGTAAGATGTGATCGAGACGGAAAAGAAATGATCATAATAGAAGTGGAATTACATAGTACCGATCCAGATTGAAAAATAAAGTTCGTTTCCTTGGTTATAATCACATATGAAATCATTGAAATTTTCAATCATCCGTCCACACCATCAACATACTCGTATTTCACATATCATGGATCGAATTTCTCTTATGTTATAAAGGATATGTTGAATATTTTTCGCATGTTAATTAGAATTTCTCTTATTTATTCCAACTTTGTAGAAATCTCAAAAATTTGTATAAAAATATCACAATAATGTTTTAGTATGGTTGCATAGGTACGAAATTTCCTATGTCCAGAAATGAATTTTACACGGGAGAACTCTCAAATTACACATTTTGAGTAACGATAGAGTAGAATCAAAAAAATCTTTTGAAAAAATCAATTACCACTAAAATCCAAACGCAAGCCCACCTGGCACCAAAGCTAGTAGTCAATAATCTGACTGGAGCAGCGATCAAATTACGAAGGATACAAAATTCTCTGGAAACAAACTGTTTTCATAATCCGAATGTTGACCATCCCTTAAGATTGCGTGTAATGTATGCCGGCATTTCACGCAAGGCGATTTCCATGACCGATCAGTGGTCCCAAACCATCGGCCCGTGACCGCTTCGAGGCGATTGTGATTTCGCTCAGTGATCATAATAATATTATTGTACATACATACGACTCCAACTAAATATTTTAATTAAGAGAAATCGATGTTGGTGTATCAAAGACAGGTTTAATTTATTATTTTATAATATTAAATCTAATAAAAATATTACATATTGAACTATATCTAATTTCATGTTGTAGAGACATTTGTAACATTTTTTTACAGATTATTTCCAATATTAATTGCTTCAGACTCTCATATCGAAATTGTAATAATTTATTATAAAATCTAATCAGAAATAATCCACACAAGTTATACCTACATATGTACTTATTATTAATAGATATTTTACTAGATTGCTTTACTCGTCAAGCTGTGTTGCTTAATAAGGAAGAAATGAGGTGGTAAAGTAAATCTCCTCGACGCCTCTATTGTCGTTTTTTTTTAATAAAAAGGATCTGGGCTTGCATATACAAACCCAAATACTTTCTTGCACACCTTGCACTAGGCTAAAAGCCTGTATCTCAAAGTGTGGAATACATCGCCAGCGCCGGGGTTTGAACCTAGCACCTCCCGCTTGAGAGACTGCCGCCTCAATCAACTGCGCCAACCATGTACTCAACGTTACTTGTCTAATCTAGATGCAATTAACATGATTCAGGGATTTTTATACTAGTCAATGATTTTTTTAAACCAACTACTGAAACACTTTTTTTTTTCAATACAGTTTAAATTAATCTTTTACGGGTAATGCATGATCAACAAATAAAACTAGGTTTACCCAAGCAAACCCAAGAAAAGCTAGGTTTACTCTATCTTCCAAGATTACTCGTAACTTTAAAACATTCAGATTTTTATATACACATCCTCCAAGTCCGGAAAACCATCGAATAAATCATATGGTTTTCTCCGGGCGTGAAAACCTCCGCACTTATCTTTCAGATATTTAATCGATTTTTACTAAGGTGACCAACCGTCCTCCTTTTGGAAGGACAGTCCTCCTTTTTTAGGTTCTGTCCTCCCTCCGAAGGTGTCCTCCTTTTTGTCCTCCTTTTTTTACTTTTCGACATTTTAAAACTAATCTGTTAATCTCAAAACCACACGTTTCTTCATCATACCATGAATTAACTAGTAAGTACTATAGTATAAAAATACATTGAAATGCAATTGTTTACTGAAAAAATTTGCCTGCGGCGCTAATTACCTTTGCCTTTTGTGTACAATGGAATTTGATATGTCTTATGACAAATATTTCACCTGCGGTGCTATTTTTTTGATACATCCTTTATAAAAAAACATTTTCATGAAAATAAATCAAATAACATAGCGACCTTCTTCACTGTCAAAAAAAAATTCGCCTGCAGCGCTATTTACGAATTTTTTGTCCTCCATTTTAATTTTAAAAATATGGTCACCTTATTTTTACGCTTCTAATTTCAGTCATAATAATTCCATTTTCTACGAATTATACAATAAAATGTTTTTTATCCTATTTTGTCCTTTTTGAAATAAATGTGTTTTTTCAATATGTACATGGTTTGTGTACGTGTTTGCGTACATGGTTGGTGCAGTTGGTTGAGGCAGCAGTCTCTCCAGCGGGAGGTGCCAGGTTCAAAGGCCGGCGGCGGCGATGTGTTCCTCCACATTTTGCGATACAAGTGCATGCCTAGTGCAAGGAATACAGAAAAGTATTTGGATTTGTTTGATGCAAGCCAAGATCCTTTTAAAAAAATAATAATACACTCCTACCTATGTGCCTATATTTATTTATTACAGGTACTTTATTATTTACGTAAGGTTCAAAGGTTTTTTAATAAGAATGCGTTTGTATCTGATATTTACTCTAAGCCATAGCACTTATATGCGAGTAGGTAGTACTTAATTATTAATTTGTTGTAACATAGAAAAAAATACCAAATTCAAATATTGTTTGTATATCGTATTGTGTCGGCCTACATAATAACACTGTATTACTAGAGTAACTACTGAGCTATTGTAGTGTGAGAAGGTATGAGTATAGCGTCAGCCATACAAGGTAAGGTCTCTTTCTTCAGCTAACTTTCCTCTTCTCCCATGTGGGCCGACCCAGGGTCGCATAGAAGTCCATTGATGATTACTCAACAATGACAAAAAGAATACAACATGTACATTACAGAAACATTCATTCTTTTTGTTTATATTACTTACATACTGTGATGGGAACACCCTACTAGCTAAAAATAAAAGAATACTAAACTAACTTTTGGTGTTCAACATTACCTCCTAAATAACTGCTACCTAAATTCAAAAACTAAACCCTATTGCCTAGTTCTAAAAGCTACTTTCCCTAAGTTCATTTCTACTTTCACTCTATCACACATTCTAATCTCACCTTTCATTCCAAACTTACATTCAGACACTGAATTTGCGTAAAACGAATCGCCGCTTGTCCACCGTTATCCTGTTTTCGTAATTCGTAGCGAAGTCTTTCTTTGTTCTACAATATTCGTTGTAAATTGGCCTTTACGTGATCAGTCTAATGGTTAGATTTTCTTTAATTTGGACCCACATTGTGTTTTCCCGCTGAAATAAAATCTTCACCTCAATTTGGTGCATCTACCTATTATATAATACGAAACATCGACTCAATAAGTACCCCCAGCGTGTCACTGAGCTGTAGGTACCTGTAGCTCAATACGAGGTACGTGCTACACTCATCTCCTACACATAACATTCAGGGGCGTATTCAGTACGTAAAAGTTACATTTTAATTTTACAAACAGATAAGATATTCTTTCATTCGTAGATGTTAGTAAAATATTGATAGTATCACCTACCTTTGTCCTTCTGAAATGTTACATAGAAAGCACACACAATAACACAAAGAGAATTCAATAAATATACAATTCAAAGTACCACGAATGAAAGATTATGAGCTGTGGAAAAATTAATTAAGATGTTATTTGTCTTTTGTACTACAATGTTAATAAAAGACAAAATTAAGGTGGATTGAGTTTATAATCGTAAATAATTAGATACTTTTTACATTCGAGAATAGTACTTAAACAAATGGACATTGTCAAAATTGTTTGTCATGCGGTTAGCTTAGGGCGCCCTCCCACGCACGCGCCCTAAAGTCCTGAACAACCAGAGTCGATTTCAGGTCCAGTTAGTAATCTACCCTCTATCCGTTCGCGGAATAAATAAATTTCATTCAAAAAAACGACAAGCAACTACTATATAATAAAATATAGGGGCGACCTCGTCTTATAGGAACTCTCACCACAAGAGTTTTTAACCCAAGACATCTGAGGCTTTTTCGAGGAAAGGACTTGCCGGCTTGCGCAAGTACACCTTATCAGGTGTCATAGGTAAAGGACGGGATCATTAGTAATATATATTTTGTTAGTTCCATCCAAAAGACTCAGTACAGACGCCTTCGGATCAGGACCGGATTTGGGTGTATAAATTTCTATTGGGAGGACAATAATAATAAAAAGCATGCTTTATAAGGGCAAGGATAGAGTTAGGTATGTTAGTATAAATTTGTATAATGCAATGCTATAATCATATGAATAAATGTTACAAGATGATGACACTATCCACTTTTGTAAATTAATGAGTAAATCTTCGCATTGGCTGAAGATTCACAACAAAGAAATGGTAAATGATAAATAATTTGTCTCAATCCGCCTTAACCTAGTAGTAGTGTTAATACAAATTATTAAAGTTAAAATAATAAAACAAAATAAGATTTCTCATCCTTAAAGCGGTCCTGTTCTCGTTGCACTGATGCTAAATCTAATATTAATATAATTAGGTCGGTTACTGCTTCCACCATATTCTAAATAAGAATATTTCACTCCAAAGCTAAATTAGACTATTTGAAAGGCGAAAGAAATTAATTAATTTAAAATAAATAAAACACACGATAGTCTTAAAGCAAAGCCCTTCCAAAAATAATTAATGTCATATCTTATCAACGAATGACCCGCCCGAATCGTTAGATAGATATTCACTCTCTGTCCCGAGAAATCTCTTCCAAGCCATCACATCTTGATTCTGGATACCTGAATCCTGATAAAAAATATCAACAAAAACATACATCACCCATTTCACACACACACACACATCTTACCCTCAATACCTGAAATAATGCATAAAAGGAATGTCTATGATGTCATCTCTTCTTCAGTAGATTCTGAAAGAAATATGTTAAGTGGGAATCATCTCTCTATAAAGGGAACAAGTATACCTAACCTTTGCCCTATAATATATAGCTACTTACTACTCATGATATTGCTATAAAGATGGGCCTCCATCACACCCCCCTACGTGTACTGACGTTTTGATCCAATTGAAAATTTTAGCTAAATGTCAGTCCACGCCAAACGTAAAATAAAACATCTGAAAATAATTTTATTAATTCCTTAGTCCTGCCCTGTTTATCTGAAAGAAATGCATCGCAGTACATATTTATTATTAGTCTCGTTCTCCAACCGTCATCAGTATATTACATCGATCCACTTGAAAATGGTTACACAAAAAATAAACACATATAAATAAATGAACCCTAAAAGTTTATTATTATTTCGTGTCCTATACGCACCTTATAATTAATTACCCACTCAAGATACACTAATATTCTCGAAACTGTAAAATAATAAATCAGTCAATATTATGATTTTAGACTAGTCCCAAATCTTTTCCTAGTATTTATTTTAATATTTCCTATCCCTAATTGACGGAACATGTTTACGTATATACCTAACACGTTGTATGTATAATATGCATCAATATCCCGAAGTAGGTAGGTACTCTCTTGTATAACAAACTCCTCACCGACACGTTGTTTCAAATTCTATCGCTCTGTCAATCAACCATTGGTGAGAATCAGTGGCGAAGGGTGGACTTCTGCAGAAGGGAAGCCGGGGCTAACATTTCCTATTGGATTACGTCAGACTAGACACTATTATACCCATAATTTTTCCAAAAGGTAACTCGATGGGAAACGCGTTCCTAGGCAGCTTCGCGCCTGGTGAGAATATATCATCTATGACATAGTAATTACTTCCCGCACTATCTCCATATTCTATTTTCCAGCCATCCGTAGAACTGTCTTCTTGTAATCCTTGAAGAACTTTCACGTCCTTGGTTGTATGGTTTTTCTGTGGTGGGTTTTGTGACGATCTTCTTCAATTAATTTCGCCACAACGATGAATCTCTTCTCGATAAAAGGTTTCGTATAATGCATGTCTTCATTGTTCCATTCGTCCTCTTAAAGCAACGTCCATATTGGTGAATTTCCTCTGAACATCGATGAAATATCAAATCATTTATTTAATAGTAAGTTATCCTAAAATTCCATGGTATAAATCCAACGTAACATTCTTAGATAGGTGTATTTCTTGTATACCTACTACAAACTCCCCAATAGGTAATACGCATATACCTACATGTCAATACACAAATGTAGGTAGGTACCTTCCTACACAACGAGCGCACAGATCTATACCGCTGCAATCAAAGTAACAAAATTATCGTGTCATTTCATTTGTAGATTCACAAATCGCAAGTATCATCATACTTTGTTACGTTCTTCACTTATAACTTACACCATTATCTTATTACTAAACTGAACAATTATAACAAAATTAATTGTCATAAATATTTTATCACGGACTTACCCTAATTACAAAATTAGCTTAAGATATTTGAATACTAAAATAATATTAATTGTAATTAATAATATATATTACAACCAAAACATCCTTGACATGGCATCCCTCTGTTGTATATCCGGTCACCTTTCCTTATCTGACATATAAAACATCTGATAGAAGCTAATTATTATTATTATTTTTGTCCATATTTCACACTATAAATTATTGCATAACTTATTTATTTGAAACTAACAATAACGTCTTAATTATTTGATATTTACAGCGTCATTCTTAAAATAATAAACCTAAAATTTAATTATAAATACAAAATTACATTCTACTTGTTAATTATAATATAGTCTCTTGTCCCTCACGTAGTCTAATATTTCAAATCAATGGAGCTGAATGTCCGCACACTCTTAGCACTTTACATACATAATAATATAAGATCGTTGATAAATCCAGCACTAATATCGAATGTACCTAAATAGCTATGTATCTAAATATCCATAACAGACGAACGAGATACATATCTCTATATAATCCCTCCGTGATACCTAAAATTCAGGTATAATCCTCTGTAAGTTCACTAAAGTACCTACTGACTTCGAAACAAATCTAAAGTCAATGACCTAAAATATAAACATATTTTCGTCCCCAAACCGTATCCTTTCATAATGTAGATATTCAACGCAAACGTTCGACTAAATCAACTAGGTACCTACTTCAGATCAATCTTAGACCTCTTATGACGAATCCATTCTAAAAAAATGTATTTCGATGTTTTATTTATTTAACTAAGACATATCTATATCACTCGATGTATCACGTACCTAAACCGCAGGTATATTCCAATACTATCGGAGTATCTATCTTCAATCGTTTCATAGAACTAAAATCGTCCGTAACCACTTCTCGATGTACCTACAGAGCCAATATCTCTAACTAATAATAATATTATTAGTTTCCGATCCCCGTTGTATAACACTACGCTGTATAACTACCGTCAAACCCCGTGTTACATATATTCGAACGTATTCCGAATAATACACCAATATTTTCGTATTATCCCTTTTAGTATCACCAACACTAAAACATCACATCACTTAAGGGGTTAACAACGAAAATCCCCCCCCCCCCTTAAATTATCAGACGATACATAATTTTACGCAATATTTTGATGTTCCTTGTACCGATCCTAAGGATAGTTTTGCCGCAAATTCCTACATACATCTTGATCTCCATGCTTCTCTGACTCCAGCAGCCCTCCTCAGCTTAAACATTGCATCCCTTCGATGGCAAGCAAAGTGACTTCTTGATTTAATCACCACCTCCCCTCAGTTTTTAAGACGTGTCATATCTTCCCATTAGTGTAGACAAGCAGATTTAAATTTTCTTCATACTATTTTTTTTTTTCTAACTAATTCTAAGTCTATTTTCTAAAGCTATCCGTGGTAACTCAGTAAGTATTTAAAAAATACTTATATCCGCTGTCAGACGGCACCATTTTTTTTGTGATGGGAACACCCTACTAGCTAAAAATAAAAGAATACTAAACTAACTTTTGGTGTTCAACATTACCTCCTAAATAACTGCTACCTAAATTCAAAAACTAAACCCTATTGCCTAGTTCTAAAAGCTACTTTCCCTAAGTTCATTTCTACTTTCACTCTATCACACATTCTAATCTCACCTTTCATTCCAAACTTACATTCAGACACTGAATTTGCGTAAAACGAATCGCCGCTTGTCCACCGTTATCCTGTTTTCGTAATTCGTAGCGAAGTCTTTCTTTGTTCTACAATATTCGTTGTAAATTGGCCTTTACGTGATCAGTCTAATGGTTAGATTTTCTTTAATTTGGACCCACATTGTGTTTTCCCGCTGAAATAAAATCTTCACCTCAATTTGGTGCATCTACCTATTATATAATACGAAACATCGACTCAATAAGTACCCCCAGCGTGTCACTGAGCTGTAGGTACCTGTAGCTCAATACGAGGTACGTGCTACACTCATCTCCTACACATAACATTCAGGGGCGTATTCAGTACGTAAAAGTTACATTTTAATTTTACAAACAGATAAGATATTCTTTCATTCGTAGATGTTAGTAAAATATTGATAGTATCACCTACCTTTGTCCTTCTGAAATGTTACATAGAAAGCACACACAATAACACAAAGAGAATTCAATAAATATACAATTCAAAGTACCACGAATGAAAGATTATGAGCTGTGGAAAAATTAATTAAGATGTTATTTGTCTTTTGTACTACAATGTTAATAAAAGACAAAATTAAGGTGGATTGAGTTTATAATCGTAAATAATTAGATACTTTTTACATTCGAGAATAGTACTTAAACAAATGGACATTGTCAAAATTGTTTGTCATGCGGTTAGCTTAGGGCGCCCTCCCACGCACGCGCCCTAAAGTCCTGAACAACCAGAGTCGATTTCAGGTCCAGTTAGTAATCTACCCTCTATCCGTTCGCGGAATAAATAAATTTCATTCAAAAAAACGACAAGCAACTACTATATAATAAAATATAGGGGCGACCTCGTCTTATAGGAACTCTCACCACAAGAGTTTTTAACCCAAGACATCTGAGGCTTTTTCGAGGAAAGGACTTGCCGGCTTGCGCAAGTACACCTTATCAGGTGTCATAGGTAAAGGACGGGATCATTAGTAATATATATTTTGTTAGTTCCATCCAAAAGACTCAGTACAGACGCCTTCGGATCAGGACCGGATTTGGGTGTATAAATTTCTATTGGGAGGACAATAATAATAAAAAGCATGCTTTATAAGGGCAAGGATAGAGTTAGGTATGTTAGTATAAATTTGTATAATGCAATGCTATAATCATATGAATAAATGTTACAAGATGATGACACTATCCACTTTTGTAAATTAATGAGTAAATCTTCGCATTGGCTGAAGATTCACAACAAAGAAATGGTAAATGATAAATAATTTGTCTCAATCCGCCTTAACCTAGTAGTAGTGTTAATACAAATTATTAAAGTTAAAATAATAAAACAAAATAAGATTTCTCATCCTTAAAGCGGTCCTGTTCTCGTTGCACTGATGCTAAATCTAATATTAATATAATTAGGTCGGTTACTGCTTCCACCATATTCTAAATAAGAATATTTCACTCCAAAGCTAAATTAGACTATTTGAAAGGCGAAAGAAATTAATTAATTTAAAATAAATAAAACACACGATAGTCTTAAAGCAAAGCCCTTCCAAAAATAATTAATGTCATATCTTATCAACGAATGACCCGCCCGAATCGTTAGATAGATATTCACTCTCTGTCCCGAGAAATCTCTTCCAAGCCATCACATCTTGATTCTGGATACCTGAATCCTGATAAAAAATATCAACAAAAACATACATCACCCATTTCACACACACACACACATCTTACCCTCAATACCTGAAATAATGCATAAAAGGAATGTCTATGATGTCATCTCTTCTTCAGTAGATTCTGAAAGAAATATGTTAAGTGGGAATCATCTCTCTATAAAGGGAACAAGTATACCTAACCTTTGCCCTATAATATATAGCTACTTACTACTCATGATATTGCTATAAAGATGGGCCTCCATCACAATACTTCTAATAACAAAATAGTGCTAGTTAGATATGTGATAGTAAGTCACTGTAACAGTTATTAAAATTTAATCACACATATACAAATCACAGTATTTTTTTTTATTATTATTTAAATCACTTTATTACAAAATAACATAACATTTACAATATCACTTGAGTTACAATCACATACTCTGTATAGTTTTGGATACTGCCCTCCTTAAGCAACCGAATAAAACACTCTTATGCTGGGCCAAGTTTCGACAAGCCATCACAAAATCAAACGCGTGGACAAGGCTTGTGTACTGTGTATAGGCTAGCTAGTAGCTAGCACTTGCAGTCGATCCGATATAGTGTCATATCATATCCCTTCATATATTGAATATGATACAGAGCGCCTTTCCAAAAATTAACTTATCCAAATCGTGTTCTAGATAAAATAACATCATCCTTTTGACAGACGTTGTATATCATTTATGCATACAACGACGTTAGGTAAGTATCGACTTGATGTTACAAAAAGATTATCACTTAACGCATTCGTATGTTCTGTGAATTCACAAGTAGCAGTGACTGTTATTGTCGATTGTAATAAAATATCACACCTCCCACTACGTCTCCATAATAGAATTATATTCATCGCATCACAAACCTTGGTGACTTCCTCAGAATGTGAAACAACTAATTAATTTCGTATTGAAGTTGTTGTGTTATTTTTAATTAACACTCTGTTGTAATTGCCAGTTGCCACCGACAACAATAAACATATTATTTAAACAGTTAGTAATGTTATTGTGATTTTTTGGGAACTGTTACAATCATACCTATTTACTACAACTATTTCACATCTACAATTTCTTGGGCAATTGTCAGATTTCTTTACGTTATTATTTGCTCTATTCTCTATAATCCAAGAATCAAGGACATTGAATGAGACAGTTAAAGATATAGACACAACATTCAAATTTACAGAGATTTCTCATTTCAGGTCAAAAAGAGGGTTTTCTTCTTATTATTAGCATGGTTCTCTCAACTATTGATATTTTTAACTTTTTGTATTGTAACATTCCAAAGGCCTTGTGGCCGTCAAAACTATAAATAAATAAACTACAGAATAGGGCATCTTCCATATTTTTTCACGTCTTTACCCAGTTTCTCCAGATTTTTCTGTTTTGCGTCAACTTCGTTACCTGCTTTCATGTCATTCCGTCAAGCGCAGTTCATGATTTGTAAATGTAAGGTGCCCTTGGGGCGATATTTATCGCTAAACGGCGCCAAATAAGTGGACCAGTAATAATTATTATTTTGATGCTATCATTGCAGGTATGCCAAGACGTTTTTTCCTTAACGACATGAATATAGGCAACCGAAAATCTTTTCGTAGGCTCATTCAGGGAACTTTCACAAAGGTGGAGTTTTCGCAGCACTAAACTCAACAAACAAATTGCAATAACAATGTAGTAAAATAAAAGTATTTACCACATAATCAAACTATTTCACGAAGACATTGCATAAGTATAAACATGGATAATAAGTTAAATGCAAAGGTGATGCATTACTTCATGCTGTCATTATGTACCTACTACAATGATTATTATTTAAGTCCTTGATGGAGTACTGAGATTAAACCTATTTACACCACATGATGATACATTGAAATTACTATTACAATATTATGGCGATAATGCCACCAATGCCTTGTTTTAATTTGTATGTCAGATAGAACAGTAAGTAAATTAAGTATAATAGTCTTACTAATGTATCACACCTTATCTGATGTCATCAAATTGACGCGGCTAGGAGTATTTCTATTACGGATCCTCTTAATAATATTTCTCATAGTTTATCTACTAGTTTGTACAATCTAAATGTACGTTCCACTTGCTGTGATATTAACCATTACTTTATCTATAGTTTGTTATTATACTATACTGTACCCTCAAGCTGCGTCCTTTGCAGGGTAGCCAGAAAGATTTGAATGCCAGTCTCTCATACACACACTTCTTGCTTAGTCACGTTCATTCAATTCGTGATACTCCCACGTCAATTCCTGCATGTCCCTTCCAGAGTAAGTGGTCGCTATGATTAATTCTGGTTATTCTAGGACGGTTGCATCTTTTCAAACACTCCCTTTTTCAGCCACTTCTCATCCTATCATCAGTCTCTCGGCATCTAAACCATCTTTAACTTGTTCACTTTCATTCTCTCCATAACATTACCCTTAGAGTCGCTCAACTTTTGTTTCTTCTTTACTTTTTTTGTCGGAACTATAATTTCTAGGTCACCATTCTAGGGTTCGGTTGGTCCATCTATCAGCCGTAGTTCTTACGATGTGACTACAGCCCACCGAGCAGGCGACCGAGAACCGGTTACAGGTATCCAGGCAGACCACAGGCGAGATGGTCAGATGACATCAGGAAGGTGGCAGGACAACAGTGGCAGAGTCTAGCGATGGATAGAGAAATGTGGAAGTCGGAAAGGGAGGCCTATGTTCAACACTGGACGAGTGAAGGTAATGACTCTGATTTCCATGAGATTCAAATTGTTCCTTAATTTAAAGTCACTCCGAGACAGGCATTGCCTAGTGGAGTGACCTATTGTAATCTGTATATATGTATGTTTTCTTGTGTAATAAAAAAATATATTTATTTATTTATTAGTTTCTTTTAGACGCTGTTTAAAAAAAAGCCAAATCAATACGAAAAAATGTTGATTGAGATGATGAAGATGATGTAGATTGTAGGTATCTGCGTTTTCAAGGTAGGTAGTTTTTTTTCATACATTTCTAAATGTTTGGGTCCCTTATTTGCATATTCGAGTATTGAGATCATCAGGATACATTCGAGACGAATATTTTTTTGTATATTTTAGCGTCCTAAAGACGACTTTAAACCATTCCAGTCCAGACGATTACAATTATGATGCTATATCTACTGTACACTCGTATACACCAGCGATTCTCAAATTATTAAATACTGTCACTCCACAGATGCTCCTGTTTACATGAATTACAGAATATCTTCATAATCGTCTTACATACAAACAATCCATAATCTAATACATGTACAAGATGTGCGTACGTCATTCGGAATTATTCTAAGGACTTCGTATGCACTTAGTTGTAAAATAAATACATTATGTAAATCATTTTTGTAACAAAAAAAAACCTTTAAAAAACCCAAAAAAAATATGTATGTCACAAGTGTTTGTTTGCAGATATTGTTTACGAAAAAGAAAAAAAAACAACTAAATAAATATAAAAACAATATAATATACATACATAATCGTAAATAAATAGGTGGATGAGATGAAGGAATCAAGGAATTGTCAGTTAGATGGACTATTATTTATGGAAAGGTAATGATGCCTCAGTTTACTATTAAAAGAAAGATTCGAGCTAGTGAATGATTAAGTATAAGAAAATTTTTAATAGATGGCGATTGCTAAATTTATGTAGTTCCAAACTTTTATAAGCCGCCCAACTTTTTTTTTTTTTTTTTATTGTACGGCATTCCACCCGATGCCGAGTGATACAGCCATAGTACATACCTGCAACAGCCCTCAGTAGGAGCTGTGCGGCTCGGTAGCAATATTTCTATACTCAAAATTGCAACGATACTACATTATACTTGTACAGCGCACGGTCATAATATAAACCGAGCTGATTATTTCGATCGAACAATGGATTTTAGATTATTTTTTTGTATATATATTTTTTAAACTTTTTACTTATTAGGTAGTATTATTTCTTTGCTCTAAATAGGTATAAGCTTACATATTCTCTACAAAAATTTTTCATTGTATTTTAGGAATCTAACTATACTTCTCATAATAACAATATCTCCACTTGCCAACAGTGACTGAATACTAGTCGGAAACGGCGTCACATTCATTAATTCGCTAATTAATTCGTCCCGATCGAGGAGAGGACACTCAAAGAAGATGTGGTTTAGGGATTCCTCCTCATCACCGCACCTGCATTTTGGAGACTCGATCACTTTAATTTTATATAAGTGGGAAGCTGTGCAACAATGTCCTATTCGCATTCGGCACAATAACGATATATCGACCTTGGACAGTCTGCAATGTAGGAACCACGGGGATGATATAATTTTTTCTTGTATATTTTTGTAATGATTACCTTTAGGTGAAGATTGCCACTCAGAAAACCATCTATCTCCTATCTTTTTACGGATTCCTACCAGCATCTGTGATGCTGGAGGGGCAAATTTCTCAACTGAAGTACCCGAGTGACAAGCATCCTTAGCCAATTGATCGACCATTTCATTACCTACGATCCCGACATGGGCTGGGATCCACGCAATATGTATTGTAAAATGACTCTGAGCGAGATCAAACAACGCTTGCTTGATTGCCCAGAATGTCGCATCTCGAGGATCCTGTTTGATGTTTTTTAATTTATGAACGAGGCTAAGGGAATCGGTAAATATTACTGCCTTATATAGCTTTATCTTTGAAATTTCTGTCAATGCCTCCCTTAGTGCAATGCACTCTGCTGAGAACACCGACGAATTCCTGGGAAGAGTAATTTTCCTTTCCAAACCAAATTTAGGGATGCAAAATGCTGCCCCACACCATCCCCCAATCGATTTTGAGCCATCAGTAAACACGGGGGTGAAATCATTCCATCTAGAATCGATTTCTGAGTCAAACATCGCATTGACCATTGCCTGGCTCCACCCAGAAGACGTTCTATTTAAACCCATTGACTCAGAGATCTGCGGTCGGAACATTATGGCCTCGAACGGCACCGAAAATACTGGCATATTTGACGCATTACAAGATGGAAGGAGTGTTGTTCTCTCTGTTATAGCGGTGCACAAAAATGGAGCACTAGCATCCTTCGCCCTGGAGGGTCCAGCGATTACCTCAACTAGAGACGAAAGCTTACTAAGCAAGGGGTGGTTCGAGTTTTGCATTTTTAGGATAAACTTAAATGAGAGAAATTCTCTACGAAACAGCAAAGGCATCTCAGCACACTCCACCTGCAAGGCGTTCACCGGGGATGATTTCATTGCTCCTAGTATTAGTCTTAAGCATTTGGATTGGACACGCTGTAGTTTTTCATTCAAGTAGGTGGGCAAAGGATCCAGGAGCTGGCATCCATAATCCAAGTGGCTGCGTACCAAAGCAAAATATAAAATTCTCATGGTTGCTGGGTTACAACCCCACCATACTCTCGATACCGCCCTGAGGACGTTCATGCTTTTTTCACACTTTGTGATAGTATGTTCTATATGTTCATTCCAAGACAACTTGCGGTTAAAAAATACTCCCAAAAATTTAACAGACTTTTGTATCGGAATATCTGTACCGTTCACCTTCACGGACACCTTCGGGAGTTTATGCTTCCTAGAAAATATAACGATGTTGCTTTTCGAAGGGGACAGACTAAGCGCACTGGCAGACAGCCATTCATTCAGTCTTGATAAAACTCTCTGCAAGTTCTCGGCAGCAACCGATATATTCCTGTTCTCGCAGTATAACACAAAGTCATCCGCAAATTGAATTATTTCACATGGTGTTGTGTCGATTTCCTGCAAATCCGCTGTATAAATATTGAAGAGAATCGGGCTCAAGGCTGATCCTTGAGGTAATCCTCGGAAAACTTTCCTGTGAATTACTCCCTCAGGGCAATCTAAACGAACGCAGCGCTCCGCCATAATGTTAATTATGAGTTGAGAAAAATTGTCTGGTAATCCCATTTTCGAAAGTTTCTGTTTCAATACCGTCAATGAGACATTGTCGTAGGCACTAGATATATCGAGAAAAGCGGCAACAATATTCGATTTCCCACAGAATGCCGATCTGACCTCCGTTGTCAACACGCTAAGTCCGTCCAAACAAGACAACCCTCGTCGAAATCCATACTGCCATGGAGGTAGCAAGGAACCATTCTCTACGTACCACTCTAATCGTGTCTTCACCATACGTTCGAATATCTTCAGGAAGCAACAGGAAAGGGCAACAGGACGATACGAGGATGCCAACCATGCATCCTTACCCGGCTTTAGGATAGGAATAATGACTTGGACTTTCCACTGAGCCGGAATCACTCCAGAGTTCAGAATTGCATTGTACAGTCTGAGTAATAAAGAAAGGAGGCTCTCAGGAAAGTTGCGAATAAGTGCATAAGAGATGCCATCGTGTCCCGGAGCTGAATCTCCAGAAGACTGTATGACCATCATTAGTTCGTCAATAGTAAAAGGATAGGACCAGTGTGATTTATTATCCGATGGATTTGAAAACAAAGATGGAATTTCTGAAAGATGCGGAACATATGATGGCACTATTTTATTAGAAAAATCAGAAATCAGTTCTTCTCTCAGATTGGCACTTCCATGGGGCTTTCCAGAACCCCTAAATCTCTTAATTGATCTCCAGACTTCTGATTGTGGTGTATTCGGCGATAGGCTGGAACAAAAATTATACCATCCCTGCCTTTTTTTCTTTTTCATAATACGTTTGGCCTTGGCTTGTGAGTTCTTCGCCAGGATGTAGTTATCAAATGTCATATCTTTGTTGTACCTTTTAAGCATCTGTTTTCTTTCCTTTACAACTTCATCACATTCCTTGTCCCACCAAGGTGGATTTTTATTTCTTTTAGGTTTATTACTATTTTTTGCGATAAACCTTTCAGCTGCTGAAACAACAATTTCGTGGATATCTTCCGCAGCTCTGTTGATATTACTGGGGTCTATTGAGCATTCGTAATGCTCAGAGGAAGAATCCAGAGTTTTTCTGAATTCTGCCCAATTTGCCTTACTCAAGTTGTAAGTGCGAGTACCTCTGGGATTTACTTTTGGAGTATGGTTTTTCCCTAAGCGTATTATGATGGGAAAGTGATTGCTTGAATGAGTATCATCCAGAACTGTCCACTCGATCGAAGGCGCCAAACTAGCCGAACAGATAGAGAGATCAACTGCGCTGGGTCTATGGTTAGGGAGCGTTATTATTGTGGGTTGCCCGTTATTTAGAATACACAAGTTATGTAAATCCACATACTCCAGAACATTTCTTCCAGAGTGGTCAGTAAAAGCACAACCCCACATATTAGCGTGAGCATTGAAGTCACCCAGAAAGATCAAATGTTTTGTGAAAGAATTTGCTATACTGTTCCAGTATACTAGGTCGAAAGTCTTCTTCGGTGGAATGTATATGGAAACAAAAGTGATATCGTAGATTTGGGCAGCCACCACTTGAAAGTTAATGTTATAAGGTAAATTAATTTGAGTGAAAGGAAACTTGGAATCAATGAATAGGGCAGCTCCTCCTTTACCATCCAGTCTATCCTGTCGAAGGCAGGAAAAGCCATGGATTTCGAAATGAGACCCAGGAGGGAACCATGTCTCAGAAACAGCTGCAATGTTGATATTGTAGGATTTGATTAGTTGTCTTAATTCATGCCAGTTTGAAACAGCGCTTCGGCTATTCCACTGTAGGATTGAGAAATAGTGATTATTAGGATGTTGTAAAGCCATTTTGAGAGATAAAGTGTTGAAGAGATGAGATTAATGGAGCAGCGTTGGACGGTAATTGATTTTCAGAAGAGGAAAGAGTTTCAATCAGTATATTTATGATGTTTTTAAGAAATTCTGTATTGTCGGAAACCAACTTGCTTTGAAGCTTGTCAGTTTGGTTGGGATTGATTTCATTACTATTGGGAGTGGGACTGTCTGTCAGAGCGCAACCATTTGGAGACGGTGAAGGAGTAGTTCCGTTTGGGAAGTACAGCAAAGATTCGTACTCAGCTCGAGTAAAAGAAGGACGAAGTGAAGCGTTGGGAGTTTTATATGTGAATTTACCTCGCGTAGTAGAGCGCTTAGAGCTAGAAGGATTAGAAGGAGCAGGTACAGAGTTGGATGAGTTAGAAGGAGCGAGAGAGGGATCAAATGACATAGTTTTGGCAGTTGCATTTGCATAGCTGTTAAAAGTAGGAGAGTTAGTAGACTTGGGGGGTGCCGTCTTTGCAGTTACTCTTGCATAACTGTCAAAAGACTGAGGATGGAAAGAAGCTGCTTGGATATATGAAATGTTTCTGCAAGCCATAGTTTGTTTAATTGCCTTTTGCCTTAAGTACTCAGGGCAGGATTGACTAATAGCCCTATGTGGCCCCTTACAATAAAAACATTTCGCATCTTGTGCTGTACAATCATTTGGTGTGTGGCTACCTCCACAGGTGTAACATTTTGAGGGTGAACGACAGATATTTTTTGCATGCCCAAACTTGCAACAGTTGAAGCATTGTACAGTGGGGTAGCAGTATGTTTCTACAGTAAAAGAATTGTAAAAAATATATAGATGCGACGGCAGTGACTGACCCTCGAAGGTCAAAACCAATGACCGAGATGGTTTCCATACCGTCTCTCCAGATGACACATCCTTATAATTAATACGTCTGATTTTGGTTACTGGGCTCATGTCCGGATTAGAATCCGAGATTGATTCCAGTATCTCTTCTTCATTCACGTCCGTTGGTACTCCTCTTATGACACCCATTCGGGTGACATTGTGGGAGGGTATAAACGCCTTGTACGTTCCATTTGACGTTAAATAAATTGACTTTATAAATGAATTTGCCGACAGTGCACTTGCGAATTCCATTGCTATCTTGTAGCGTCCCTCCGCCTTAACCGATCCGTTGACGATATTAGGGATTTTTTTCGAATGCAGGAATTTCCCGAAACTCATGGGATAAATGGGTTTCCCCTCTTCGCACATTTGAACATATACGCTGAACGGCCCGTATGATTTTTGAGAATAGAAATGTTCCCTAAGAGGCATGGTAAACAATTGTTTAGCGTTAACATTTTTCGACGTCTCGCCCTCCTCGTCCACCAATCTTCGTTTACGCGAATCCGGAGGATCAGGAGGAGGAGGAGGAATGGGAGGGTCCGGAGTGTTCAGGGGCGGATCGATGTCCATCCCGTTGACGAAGTCTTATTTGACAAAATAATAATAATAAAAAAAAAAATACAAAACACAAAAAAATAAACTAAAAATTTCTAATAAACAAAAAGAGTCAGCTCGACTTTTTAAAATAAAAATTAATAATGAAGTTTTGAAATATAAAAGTATTGATACGCTCACGTAATTCAGCTAACACAGCAACACAGACGTCCAACCAGCACACTGTCACGATATCCGCCGCCCAACTTTTGATAGTAAGAAAAACCGATTGCCGAATTGTTGCATAATTGCGCAATTAATTGCTCCTGTTGGTGTAATACGAGTTGCCGAGCAATGAGAATCTTTAGAGCAAATTGCTACATACATCAGCAATATTGGTTGGTGATGTTTATTTAAGTGAGCCACTTCTTCTTCTACTTCATCAGCCTTCTTCCCTCCACTGCTGGATATAGGCCTCTTCCAACTGTTTTCACTCATCTCTGTTCTGACCCTCCCGCATCCAGGTTCCTCCTGCAATTTGGACAATGTCGTCGGTCCATCTCTTTGGTGGCCTTCCGACGCTCCTTCTATCCTATATCTATAGTGAGCCACTACAGAGATTCTTTGAGAACCACTGCAATGCAAAACTTTGGAAGATAAAAAGGATACCGAATCAATAATAATATAGATGAGCAGCAGCAGTAGGTATTGGTATATAAGGATATATGAAGGTATATGTGTGTTGTATGTATATATAGTGTATAATGATATGGCAATATGGCGTGAGGCCTAGACAGGTGTATGTATAAGTACAAGGAATCCATCAAGAGGCGCGTGCCTGCTGTGCTAAACAGTTGCTAGTGGAGCCACAACCAAAAACACTACACTTGTCACTTAACTTTATTTATTTATGCATTAAACATTCTCATACTAATATATTATTTAAATAAATTGGATTTTCCGGAAAATTTCAACACAAAAATGTGAAAATCAGTCATTATTAATACGTGCAATATTGTAAGAAGATTTCTAAATATGTACCTACCTATATTTCAGGCGAAATACTTATGTTCGTTTTTTTTTTCTTTTTTTATATAAAAAAGGGATCTGGGCTTGTATGCACATTGCACAAACCCAAATACTTTCCTGCACACTTTGCACTAGGCTAAAATCCTGTATCTCAATGTGTGGTATACACTATACATTGACAACGCCATGGTTTGAACCTGGCACCTCCCGCTTGAGAGACCGCCGCCTCAACCAACTGCGCCAACCATGTACTCGTTTTGCATTTTATTTTTTGATACCACAATTATAATTTTTGTGAGAAATATTGGATTTTCTACATGTCGTTGTTGAAGCAACAGATGGATGGACTGGAATTGGTGAATGAATTAGAATGAAGTGTAAAAGTGATCTCACTCATCTGTGATCACATTGAGCCAGCCGACGATCAATCATAATAAGCCATCCTTTTCTAAATATCCGTTGAGATAACTACTTATATTTACGGCGCGTGATATTTGTAATATCTGGATAGGTAAATGTTTCCCAGTATTGGGCTGACGAGTTTATGTATCAATCATGAATGGTAATACCTATGTAGATTTTCTGGCTGATAATACTGAGATGTGTGTTGGCAAGTCCTGCTTCCGTGTGCAAAAATGTTACGTTCAGCAAGATTTTCCAGGTAATCCATATACAATACATGAACCCATGAAAATGATCCCGCTGGTTGACGATGCATACAATTTAAGGATATTTAGAGATAAAAGGTGTTTCTCCATATTTCCAATTATTGTAAAGGATAACATTATAACGACCATCAGCCATGTAAATATTATGTAGGGAGTACCTATATTCTACATATATGCTCACATGGGTATCGCCAGCCTCGGAGCTATGGGGGGGGCAACAAAAATTTTAGTTTTTTTTTTCTTAAATGAATCTAGGTTTATCGAAATAAACCCAAATACATCTTTGTACACTTCACAGAAAGCTTAAATGCTTGTGTTGTGAAGTGGAGTAAGTCGGGGATTGAACCCGCGCCCACTGGATTAACAGTCGAACGCGTTACCAACCAGGCTACCGACCACCAGATAAATGATATAGCATGATAAACGCGTAAATAGCGCCGCAGGCGAATTTTTCTGTGAGACATAGTGAAGAAGGTCATGATGTGGTTTGGTTTATTTGAAAATGTACATAATAATTTGCACAGTAATGCGTATGAAAATGTTTTGTATAATAAGTAATTAAAAAAATAGCGCCGCAGGCAAATTATTTATGAAACCATTGTATTTTGATGGATTTTAATACTAATTTTAGAAAACTTATGACATGATGAGAAAATGTTTGGTAATAATGTGATTTTTTGTGAGATTTTATCATTTGGTATGGAAAAATATATACCTATTCCAATCTCTAGGGGGGTAGCTGCCCCCCCCCCCTCTGACGATGCCCATGGTAGCGAGTATAATCTACGTATATGCTCATATTGATATTAATACAACATGTTAAAATATCGATACATAAATAATATGCAATAACCGCACCAGCATGCAGGTAATCTTATGTACTGAAAAACACCATCAATCTTTTACTACAAAAATGAATGTTTGTCTCACTGTTCTCTATGCATTCATGAACCACTCATCCGATTGAGATAAAACTGTGGTGAGTAGTTGTGTCGTGTGCGCATGCGCACACCCGTGAAGATTTCTGACTTAGTACGACTTTTTATAATAGGTGGTGCATGGGTTTTTTGAACAAATAAATGACGTTCATTACTTTTTCACGGATTTATGGATCTTCGGGTGTCGTCAGAGGGCGGGAGAGGGAGTGAATTTCAGGAAAATCCCGCGGACTTAAGGCCCTCCACATCCCCGGGTAGCTCAGGCGCAGGGGGTGCAGGCGGCAGGGGGTGACATGCAAAAATTAATATTAGTGTTGATTCCATAGTTTTCGGTATATATTAAATGAACAGTGACACTCCCCGCACCCGCAGAAGTGTAGGAGTTGACATGTAAAAATCGATGGTGGATCTAAAAGTGAATGGTTGTCTGACTCATTTATATGATTTTTCATATCCTTTTATACGTACTTACAGATTTTTAAGCGTAGCAAGGCATGTAGGGTACAACTAGTATTATAATATAGAACAAGTACCTGCCAACTTTGCATACACTTTATATAAATGTTGTAAATATACTAATAATTATTAATTAAATATCTACGTACATTTATGTGTGTATGTTTTAAATTGAATAATTTCTCTCGCAACACATGATGTTACCAATCCAAACTTTTGACATTTGACACTTTGGATACACATTTTACGTTCAGCAACGAAAAAACGTAAAATTTGACAGTTGACATAACAGAAACTTGGCTAGTACTGCGACGTCCGATTTTATATCATGATACTTTTTTTAACACACATATCGATCAAATGAAGAGAATGTATACCGATTTTTGGCTGGCGCAGTGGGCTGAAGGGATTCTCGCAAGCGGGAGGTTTTGGTACAGAGGATGAACGAAGTAAGGATAATGAAGAAAATATATTTGGGCGAAAAGGAAGCGCGGCCGTCCAAGAGCAAGAGAAGACAACAAAATGAATCGTAGCTTGTTCATGATGAATTGCATGCATGTGACGGAAGCAATAAGTGTCTCTAAGGAAAAGGAACTATGGCGATATACTCCTCCTGAATACCTGAGTTCTCACAATCTTAATCTATCTCCAGTGCCAGAGGACATACAGTATAGGCAGTAATGAGTAAAGTCACAGAGTAACTGCTTAAATAGAGCATTCTGATAATGACAACAGAAGCATTTACTGAAAAGTCCATCGGATACAGTACTGAGATGGAATGTAGAGAAAATCTACTCACTGCAGATAAAATCTATATTAAACAATTACTGGAAAATGTACATCATTAGTACTGCAATACGAAGTCTTAATTATGGTTCACGAGTGATTACTAAATTATAAACATATAGCGTGCATTTTTTTCTTTAATCTTATCAGCAAGGAGCAATTTGTCACTGCTTATAGTGACAAATTGTTTACTTATTGTGTACATAGATAATACGAGTGTAATGATTGTATTATGTCTCTATTGCAATACTATACTACACACTACACATTGCATATAAAATATAGCAGTAATGTGGAAGATTAGCACTACAACCTAACATACTCGTACGTAGATGATGTAGTTCTGTTCATCTGTATGAACACTGAACAGTGAACAGCAATACTATAAATACTTTGATGTGGTGTAATGAGATTGTACACTGTACAGCCTTGTTATAATAATAGAAATATAGGAGTGTCTGACTGTAGTGATTAGACCAAGTGTTCATTTAGCGAATTACTTGAGTAACAGTGTTGCTGCAGTTACGTAAGTCTCATCACCATCATCATCATCACTGGTGCTACAGCCCACTGATGTGAGCCTTGGCCTCCTCCAGAATTCTTCGCCATTCTATTCGGTCCATCGCCCGCACCTTCCAGTTTGTCACTCCTATTGCCCTGAGATCCCTCTCTACGCCATCCATCCATCTCAGCTTAGGTCTCCCTTGTGGTGGCGTGCTGAAAATCTTTTTCGGTATTCGGTAGTTACGAAAGTCTACTCTAATAAAATCTATATTACGTGAGATCCAGGTAGAAACTCTGCTCTCCACAATATGCCAACAGCATACTTTTCGAGACCAGCCTAGAAAAAACTGTACTGCTGAGAAGTATACAAGGAATAACATCGAGAGACAGATCGCCGATGCGGTGGGAGCGACCAAGTCAGAGTAGCCACCAATACCACTCTACACGAGGCCGCACATCTGGCCATGGACTGAAGCGCATGGAGGAGAATGGTCAACTGCAGCAGTGGGAGTCACAAGCCTTAAAAGTCATTAGGAAAAATGACAGCGACACATGTCAGAATACAATTCAAAATATAAAAATTAAAAACTTTCATTTTTTGTTTAAAATCCTTGTATCCACTTTTTTGGTTTTTTAGTATTCTTTTCTATGGATCACTCGTCTCGAAGTAGATTACCTGAAGATAAAATTAGAATACATTATATTCTGTATCTGCTTGTTCTTACTTTCATATTTAAATTACTGTTTTTTGTGGATTGTCAATGATTTACTTTCTTTTTATGTGCTTGCTTGGACCTATATTTAGAAGCAACAGTATAGAAATTTTGTGGATTATTTGTAAACATGATTGAATTGTAGTAAGTAACCACTTATAAAGTAGTTGAAAATAAAAGCGAAAAATTAAATGAGATATCCGTCACTATTGATGGTTTCCATAATAAAGAGATAATACCAATATTATAAATGATTACCTTAGTATATTATATCTATAGGAACTATAGGTACGATAAGTACACATACATACAATACAATACAATAATTGCACCTATTAATAATTATTATTCCTGTACTTGAGCTAAGCAGTAGAGCGCTTGTTTCTATATCAAGGCTACTAATTGTATGAAACATCCAACAGTTGTCATCATGACACATTATTCATACAAATAAGTACATACAATACTCAATATTATATAGTGCAGTAACGAGAGCAAATTTAATGGCATTTTCAGGAAAAAAATACAGTAGTCTACTTCCCTTTTATACTTTACGTATTTGGGGGCGCTGAATTCGAATTTCAACTTTGCCACCTCGTAAATGAGATGCGTTCTGAGATATTCGAGAAAAACTCAGAAGAAAACGTTCTTTTTAGAGACTTTCGCTCATAACTCGAAAAGTATACATTTTAGAGAAAAGAATCTCGAGACAAGAATAAACTAGAGTAAATTTCCTACAAATAGCGATGATATTCATTTTTCTGAAATAAACCGCTTACGCGCTACTATGCGCTAAATAAGGGCATAAATTCCACTCTTTTTTAAAAAATATTTTCTCTTTTAATTTATTGACTATAACTCAAAATATATAGAGTTTTTTGGAAAAAATTGTTGTACATAAATAAAGTACACTATATTATCTACAATTAGTGCTAAGAAGGTTTCTGAGACAGACTAACCTCTATTACGTTAGAGCGCATTGAATTTCACTATAGTACATTAGAAGCAAATTCTTCATTATTTAAAATGGATATATAACATTAAAAAAAATAAAAAAATCTACTAAACTTTCTTGATGCTATAAACACAAGGCTGAAATTTTTATATTTAAATGTTTGCTACCCCTCAATAGCGATGGGTTGGTAGAAATTTGAGAATTTCTTAGAAACAAAAGCTCATTCTCCAGTTTTTTGTCCATAATGTGAAAATTAAAAACAATAGGGACAATTATACTAGGACAAAAATAAAGTACATTTTATTATCTATGAACTACCTTAATAACTTTTTTTAGTCAAATAGACGATTCAGCAGCCAGAGTCCGTTAAAAATTTTCCATATCTCGGAAATATTCTAAAATCTCTACTTATTTTGGTTTACCGCCTGCAAATAAGAAACTAAACATTTTTAAGAAACAAAATGTGAAAATTCATTAAATTTCCTACAAATTATGTCTCTTGCGTTTTCGCTCAGGCGAACTGGTTCGCTGTTAAAAAGCATCGAAATTTGGTATAGCGTGTCATATTAATTAAGCGTTCATAATACGAACTACGACTATGGTATGTAACACACGTACCATAGTCGTAGTTCGTATTATCAACGCTTAATTAATATGACACGCTATACCAAATTTCGATGCTTCTGAACATCGAACCAGTTCGCGAGGGCGAAAACGCCAGAGACATAATTTGTAGGAAATTTGATGAATTTTCACATTTTGTTTCTTAAAAATGTTTAGGTTCTTATTTGCAGGCGGTAAACCAAAATAAGTAGAGATTTTAGAATATTTTCGAGATATGGAAAATTTTTAACGGACTCTGGCTGCTGAATCGTCTATTTGACTAAAAAAAGTTATTAAGGTAGTTCATAGATAATAAAATGTACTTTATTTTTGTCATAGTATAATTGTCCCTATTGTTTTTAATTTTCACATTATGGACAAAAAACTGGAGAATGAGCTTTTGTTTCTAAGAAATTCTCAAATTTCTACCAACCCATCGCTATTGAGGGGTAGCAAACATTTAAATATAAAAATTTCAGCCTTGTGTTTATAGCATCAAGAAAGTTTAGTAGATTTTTTTATTTTTTTTAATGTTATATATCCATTTTAAATAATGAAGAATTTGCTTCTAATGTACCATAGTGAACTTCAATGCGCTCTAACGTAATAGAGGTTAGTCTGTCTCAGAAACCTTCTTAGCACTAATTGTAGAAAATATAGTGTACTTTATTTATGTACAACAATTTTTTCCAAAAAACTCTATGTATTTTGAGTTATAGTCAATAAATTAAAAGAGAAAATATTTTTTAAAAAAGAGTGGAATTTATGCCCTTATTTAGCGCATAGTAGCGCGTAAGCGGTTTATTTCAGAAAAATGAATATCATCGCTATTTGTAGGAAATTTACTCTAGTTTATTCTTGTCTCGAGATTCTTTTCTCTAAAATGTATACTTTTCGAGTTATGAGCGAAAGTCTCTAAAAAGAACGTTTTCTTCTGAGTTTTTCTCGAATATCTCAGAACGCATCACATTTACGAGGTGGCAAAGTTGAAATTCGAATTCAGCGCCCCCAAATACGTAAAGTATAAAAGGGAAGTAGACTACTGTATTTATTTCTCCGCGAAAACACCATATGACTAGACTAATACTTGTTTTCATCTATTCAAGTGAAAATCAAATACATTACTCGATATAATGTCGACCTTGCGACATAGTAGCCTAGTTTTATAGGTATAACTTTTATTTGTTATCCATTTACAGTCCATTAAGGGTAAAGCCACCTCCACCCCTGGATGTTTTAGGAGCTTCAGCTCCTATACCATCCAGTCTTTTACGCAAAAAATTTTTTTTTCAAAGGAGGGCTCAAAGTTCGCCGGAAGGGCCCCTCTCAACAAACCCCTCCCGAAACTACTCTTAATGTTCCCTGGAGGAGACTCTCACTGCAAAGATCTATACACTACTACATTTTTTTAGAAACTAGCATCTTACAATTACGTATTACTACGTACTAAATTTTAATCTGGAGGACAACATTTTACAATTTGGATAGCACATACACGAAATCCGTTTACAGTCCAACGGGCTCCTGTTTCTATGACAGAGCAGAACACTGGGGATCCTGTTTTTATGACAGAACTTTCAGTGCTCGGGACTCTATTGGGCGAATTCCTCACGGACTTAGATGTGCATGATTCATACCTAAGTCCACGAGAAATCTTATGCTGGCTTTCACTGACTTCTTAGGTGAAGAATAGCATCAGAGAAAGGAGCCACCTAGCACAAATTTTATATAAAAAAAATAATGAAGTGCCTCCTATCTATTCCTCGCCTAAGAAGTTGGTGAAATCCATCAGCAGTAATCTCCTATCCTATCTCTTAAGGTGGTGCGAAATATGCAAGTCAATCCATTAAGTCGGTGTTCGGTAGCCTGGTTGGTAACGCGCTCGACTGTTAATTCAGTGGGCGAGGGTTCAATCCCCGACTTACTCCACTTCACAACACAAGCTTTTAAGCTTTCTGTGAAGTGTACAAAGATTTATTTGGGTTTATTTCGATAAACCCAGATTCATTAAAAAAAAAGTCGAAATTATCGGCCTTCCACAAGAAAGTGTTGTGTTTACTGTTCATATTAAACGTATGTCTGATCGTATCGTATCTAATGTATAATACGTGTGGTAAGTACGAGTATATTAGTTGGTGTGACATTGTGTCAACGCACTCCGTGTGATTTGTAATTTGTAAATTTTCATGAGAATGATATTTTTATTCATCAAGTTTATTCTGAAGAAGACAACGAACCTTTCATGTGCAAAGGACAAAATGATCAAACTTTAGTAGTATCTATATGCGTTCATTTCAGTTCACGAAGAAAACATTAAAGGCAACCCAACGTAAGTCTAATTATTTAATTTTTAAATGAGGAGCAGCCTTGTCCAATGTGCGACAGAGTGTGCAATGTGCATATCCAGAATCGGCCTCCATAGTCACCTTCAGTGACATCATCGACAGGATCAGTAGTAACGTGACAGCGATTCTTCGGAGCTAAAAACATGCTGGGCAACGGGCTCATGGCTATTATTATTATTATAATTATTTAAAACTTCCAAAACGAAAAATGTACGACAAGTAGACGGTCCGACGGAAATCATGTAAGGTAAATGTAATGCAAAGCATATGAATGCGTCTGTAATTTTATTTTATTTTTTATTTTTAGGTATTGCCCACCGAAAATTACTGACATTGTAACTCGATAAATCTGTAAAACTATCCCATAATTTGAAATCTTTCAAAAAAAACGTTATAACCGTCTGCACAAATAAATTTTGCGATTTTATATGTATTCGCAATGATTTATTATTTCGATAATATTGGAGCCTTTTGCTTAACTATATCATTATAGATATTATCATGAACCCATTTTACGACATAAAAATCATAGTTTACGCAAAAAAAAATGTTAAAAAAATATTTGTACTATTTGACATACAATATTTTTCCATGGAGGCAACTCTGCATATAGATACGATACAGTTGATGTAATTTCATTTAGCAATACGCACTCCTAATATAATATTGTATGTACGATGAAAAATGCGTCATTCATTATGCATATGTATTGTATACCTAATATTTATCCGACTTGCCGATTATACATTCCAATAAGCCGATACGCGAATACTTATGTTAAACATTTTATTTGTACTGATTGTTGTGCACGTTTAAACATGCACGTAATGTGTGGAAGGTATCACAGGTATTATAATACTACATATATATATATTCCTTTAAATCAATTTGTTTGTCCACAATTGTTTACCGGGGCAACGCCAGGTACAAAAAACTAGTAAATGAATAAACAAATAAAACGTAATAAGCCATACCCTCAAAATCAAGCTGTTCCGAATCGGGCACAAAATTGCACACATTATTAAATGCCCTAAAACCCTATCGCTTAAAAAGACCAAGTAATTAAAATGAAGTAAAACGTGAAAAAATCATATTTTGTAAAACAAAATTGCACACATTAATAAATAACCAGTACATAAAATCATATCGCCTAAGATGGTTGGGACATGTCCAGCGAATGTAGGACAACCGAATACCGAAGAAAATTCTCAGCATGCGACCAGATGGGAGACGAAATGAGGGATGTCATAAGCTGAGATTGAGACTCCGTAAGACGCCTAGGACTAGAGGGGCTGCTCTAACTGGGTACTGGGTAGTTACCAGATGGGGAAAGTAGGGGGAGTACAATAGATCTTATAGGTCGCAGTACATAATACACCCCATCTAATAAAATAAAATAAAATAAATAAGCTGAGATGACCTGAGGAGACCTAAACTGGAAGGTGCGGGCGATGGACAGAATAGAATAGCGAAGAATTCTAGAGGAGGCCAAGGCTCATAGTGGGCTGTAGCGCCAGTGATGATGATGATGATGATGAATAAATAACCCAAAATCTTTTTGCTCAAGTACCTAATGAAAAACACACAAAACAGTTCCAAATTGGGCACAAAATTGCACACTTAAATGCTGTAAAAACCTATATTGATGAAATACTGAGTTAGGCTAAAAATAACCTCTGATGAATTCAAATTAGTTGTGCTTCAAGGAAAATTATTGGAAGATTTATTCTCATGTGATGAGAATGTGTAGTTCCGAGAGTTTATCAGTGAAACAATAATATGTAGTGGAAGGAAGTGAGATAGAGGTGACGTCCTTCTCTTATATTAATCACCTTGCGATACTTTACTATATAGTATACGAGTATACCTATCCTTGTCTGAATTAGGTAAGTTCCTACCTACCGATATAATATTAACATTCTTCTCCCCAGTGCAATATTCACTGTCACTATGGAAATAATACCTGGTGTGTGCACAAAGTATGTGGACTTACATATTTATTTATTTATTCATATCAACATATACATAACATAAATAATACATACTTCAATACATTTGTACACAGTATAGTATACAATTGCCAACCCCACTAGGTTATGACCTGTATCGGGGTAGACAATTAATCAAAATGAAGACATCTTCATTCACAACAAAAAACAAAATGAAATATGATAATCCTCATTATGACAAATTAATAATATAAAATATACTAAGAAATACATATACTATGTATTTTTTTATGTTTTTGGTGATTGTTTATTGTTAATTGTTTATTGTATTGTATCGTCCTTAGGCCCTATGTAGGCACTTGGACTCGTCAATTTTATGCCGATCTTATTAGCCGAATTATTACCGATGCATCGGTGCAAAATCCCAAATTCAAAGAAGGCAAATTCGATCCAATTTTGAATAAGTCCTGGGAAATTTTTGGGTTAACAATAATATTTCCTAGTCCAGATATTTTTTTATTGTTTCATACTCAATTCACTAGGTATTTCACACAAAAGATTCGATCTGTGATTGAAGAGTCTTTCTTACTGATAAGTTCAGAAACTTACTGAATCACGGGCATCACACACATACTTATCTATACATACAAAACAAACGAATAATAATAACAAACAAAACAACAGTACAGTGTATCAGTATTTAGTATGTATGGATGTGCAATGGTTCTAGGTAGGATATTAGTATGTATGCATTTATTGTGTATATGTATGTATGGGATGAGTTCGCTCACCGCCTCGCCACCTACACCTTCTCACTACACTATCACCTCACCAATACTACTAATAGTACCTACACACTATATGCACTAGGTACTACTCGTATCTACTTTATAATAAGCACTAAGGGAAATTATCACCAAGGAGCTATATGAAATGTCAACGCGGTTTACCCAAGCGGTCCACAAATCACTGTGGACGCTTGCCAACGAACGATAACTTCAAAACGCGTGGACAATAGGGTGGGCCGTTTTCCTTTTCTTGGGAAATCCGACCTTCCCTAGTTCCAAAAGGTTGCATTTGGGTCTCAAATGAATAAAAATCATCTTTAAAAAAATTTAAAAAAATGTCCTGAGGTTCCGCAACGCGCATTTATGTTGGGAAAAAATGATGAAAACGCCCTTTTTTTAAAATTATTTTTTAAATACTGTTTAGAATTTTTCCATGATTTTTTTGAGTTACGAACAAATAAAAATAGTATATGTACTCTTTTTTATAATTTTTCCCATAAAAATATTTATTTCTCTGAAAAAATATTGACCACGAAATCGATGAAAATTCGTACTTTTTTTATCTTAGCGGAGGTGTAACATTTATACATTTCTTTGATAGTAGGTAGCAGTAGATGCCCAAAGTGCATATTTAGCGTTTTAAATATTGTTATTTTTACATAAAAAATAATTATAATATGTATACTCGACAGCCAAATGCCCAATAATAGGAACTTTTGAATTTTCAAAGAAAATGTGTTACCTACGTATGATCACGTATTAAAGTGTTATGAGTATTAAATAATAACTTGGAAATCAATACATGGAACCCATGACCCTCCATTTGGAACCCAGGACCCCCAAATACATACTTGGTGACAGTATTTCTTTATATATACGGAAGAATGCTTAATCACTAACTCTCTGTGAAACAAGAGTTAGATCAATGACCAATAATTTTCATTTGAAGTATAAAAATACGATAAACTCTTTTAAAAGTCGAGAAACATCTGAGAGCTTCTAACATAAGGTGAGTAAATTTCATTAATCTAGCTCTTAACTTTTCGATGAAGCTTTATGTAAATGCAGGATCACATGCCTGTGCTCCAAAGATTTAAACGTGTCATTAAAAGGAAAACTATTCTTATAAGACCAAAGGGGTCCTATGAAAAGGATAATAGTCAATGCTGACAAGAATGAAGATAAGAAAATAGAAAGAAGGACACCTGGATGGTATTTACTGACAGCACTTTATTATTAGATTCATCTGATCGTAAAACACCTAATGTGATATTTTCTACTACAAACAGAAAACTATTCAAATAATTTCGACAGGATAATGCTTTTATTACACACCAGAATTAATCATTAATAGTGATAGGTATAAAGTTTCTGATAGAGCTGGTTTTGGTCTGTTATAATGTGTGATACAAAAGCATGTTGCCCTGTGCTCTTCGGTATAAACCATAGACTTTTATATTAAGTGTCCAAGTACCTACCTTACAAATCTATGGTATAAATACCCACGAAATATTCAGATGATGAATTATTTTTTGATGCTCGAATAAAATTAATAATAAGTAGAATTAAATAATCAAATAAACGTTGGAAAATTCTACAAAATGTATTAATCGAGGAACATTTTTCATTGATTCGCAAACCTGGGAGTGATAATATAACACATATTACACCTGAAACTGGATTTGCACTAGATATAACTATCGGTAGGCTATCGCACAAAATTTAGAAACTAAAAATATATCTCTACAACATCTAACAGTTATTGATTGTGATGCGCTTGAATAGGAGGGATTATTTTGCTATATAGAAAAATAAGTAGGGTGATTTGTTCGATGGTTTAATTTGTCTAGTACATGGAAACTATGGCACTTATATATTTAGTTAAATGGTGAAATAACTGAACCCTGTGAATTTTTAAGTTCAATTGATTCATCACGTCGCGATTGCAACGATTAATATGTACACTTTTTCAGAAAATCGATGTAGAGTATTTTAATTGCAGTACAATATTTGGACTTAATATACACACCAAAATATCTACTTGATATGTTCAAAACAGTATAATTTGGACAACTTTATAATAATGTGCACAAACTTAAAGCAGAAACAATCGCTAAAACGTTTTCACTCGCCCCATTTACTTCGTAAGTGTTTCTTTATAAAATGTTGTTACTTATTTAGTAAGCATGTTTTTTAGTATGTTTTCAATATAGATTATTATTCTAAAGCAAATGTTAATAATGAATTTATTGCTGTTTTAGTGTTGTTTTATCATTTTTAAGCATTCCTAAGTAAAAATGTTATTAAATACTTTAGACAAAATGCTTTTTATAAAACCTTGCACATATTAGAAATTTATGGAAATTTTCATTTTTTTCAAAACTTCAAGGTCGTTGCGGAACCTCAAGATGGACTCCTAGGAAGCTAATATTTGCTGTTGTTAACACTTTTAGTAAACTGCAATTTTTCCGCACTAGGGCTATTTGAGTATCAAAAAAAATTTTTTTTTCATACATCAGGTGATGCACCCTAGTGGACAATGATATAAGCAACAATATTTTAAAAGGAGCGAATCCATGTCAAAAAGAACAATATTCCCAGACCTTTGTTGACATCAATGTAAGTGTTTAATGAAACAATTTTTTAACAGACTTTTATGATCCTCTTCCTTCTAGGTTGTTCGGGTGTTGGCTTGATTGTACGTTGATTGTCTCGAGCTTTCGACAGCGATACTGCTGCCATCTTCAGGATGAAATTTGGAAATTAAATTAGAAATCCTATCGAAATTTGGGTAAAAGCCCCTTCAATTACCAATAGATCATTCGTCGATTTCTCAATGACGATGTCACTTGTCTATACTAGATCAGTACCTACACCAAATTTGGTCCAACCAACTATCTAGATTCTTATTCAGTTTTTCGAATCTCGGAACACAGAAATGATTTCAGCAACCTTTGGGTAACGTCATACAAACTCCAGAATTAGCTGAATAATTTTAGAATTCCCTGAAATAGAATGAAGAAAAGATATAGAAATATGTAAAACGTACACGAAACAACCCAATATAACCAACAATGAAATGCATATTGTACGTAGTTTTATTATAAGTGTATGTAGGTAGGTACTTACGTAGTGATTCGCGACCAATACCTACATTATACAAGTACACAAACACATAGCATAGGTATAAATATGATACATATTGCAGTAGTACTACGTTACGTACATACGACTCATACATCTAGATGCATTATACAGCACTCAACAAGAGTTGCCATGCCGCGATTGTTAAAAGAAATCTTCTTCTTATTTATCAGCCTATCCCCGTCCACTCCTGAACAAAGGCCTCCTCCATTTGCCTCCATGTTGTCCTGTCCTGTGCAGAGTGCATCCACACTTATATTCCCATCTCTAGGTCTCCAATTTAGGAGGTTCTTGGTCCACTTGCCCTCTGCGCTTCTAACCACGTGTCCTGCCCATTTCCACTTTAGGGGTGCTATGCGATGCATTATGTTATAGTCACTTTGGTTCTACGTCTTATTTCTTTATTTTTGACTCTGTCTCTTAAGCTCCCCTAACATGGCTCTCTCCATGGCTCTTTGTGTTATGCGTAATTTTTCAGCGCTTTTTTTGAACAACGTGACTGTTTCTAGGCCATAAGCAGCAACCGACAGCACACATGTTTCATACACTTTTCACTTCAGTTTGATGGGTACTTGCCGGGTTAAAAAAATTTATATGTATAAATTCTCCTTTAAAAGAACTAAAAATCTGCTTAGAACATTTTAGATGGAAATATTAAGGGCAGTCGTATACAGAAATGGCTGGGAAACAAAAAAGGAATACTTATATCACAGAAAATATCGGTAGACTATATACGAAACCTCATCAGTAGCCGATGGACAGCGGGTACAAAAGGCGGGTAACAGAAGTGAATGTAAATGTTTGGAAGAGGAGAGAAGGGCAGCAGTGGAGAGACCAGGGCTGAAGGAGAAGAATCAAAGGGAGGACTCTCTGGGACTGACTACGCAATGAAGATATAAGGTGGACCTGTGAAACTGAACCAGGAGTGGTTTCTGGAAGTATCACGTAAATAGGATGGTCCACTCCAGAATCCATGTCGTGGCCAATGAAATCCCAGCAAGTCACCGTCTCCCTGGAAGGCCTCCAGTACGATGGAAGAATAGCTTGACTGAATCATCCCTTGGACTTTCTGGACTAAACAGATCAACCACCACAATATATATTAACTAATTTGAACAGAGACGTAATCCAGGAAGAGAATCTACACAGACAACAAAAAAATACGGATCGTCTTATATGAATAAAAACATTGAATCTTTTGGTTAGAAACGATTATTTTGTAGACAACAGTAGAAATCATTAATTTAGTTTGTAAATCGAAAGGCGGGTATTAAGTTTACACTGATTGGCTGTAGTACGACAACTTATAGTATATTGAACAATAACATTAATGACCAAAGATTATAAATTTCTTGTGGGAACTATGTCATTAACAGGAAAGGACCCAACACACTTCCTTGAGGCACACCAATTCTAATCTCAGCCCGAGTAATGAATATTACAGCGAACACATTCTTGCTTCAATCACATTCATAAAATTCGTCTTATACATACATACATATTCACGTTCGCTCCCTATGTGGAGCATTTGGTCGTCACCCAGTTTTTCCAGGTTTTCTGTCCTGGGCCAACTTCGCTACCTGCTTCCATGTCATTCCAGACTGGAGCAGCTCTGTACTGTACAGCCTCTGGATGGTCATAGCAGGTCTGCCCAGACGTCTGTTGCCTTCAGGGCGATATTGGAGACAGCTGTTATTATTGCTGTCCGTAGGCATACGTAGAATTCGTCTTATACGATGACGTTTACTCACGATGCATTTTTCCTTGAGAATCCTTTAACAAGGTCTTGGTCAACGTTGTCGAACCTTAAAAGTTGACGACCTTAACTAAAGTTTTCGCCTCTATATAAGTATGATCCTAGATGGCAACAAATAGCCCAAGACAGAAGAAAATGGAAAAGTTTAGAAGAGGCCTATGTCCAGCAGTGGAACGCAAGTGGCTAGCAGTAAGTAAGTATGAACATTTAATTCCAGTGGTATATAAAGAAGTCATCTTCCGCCAGTGCAACTAAACATCAGATCCATTTATCTCCCGCCTCCCTTCCCCTAGACCTCGCCCTGTCTCCCTGAATGTTCATTATACCTATAGATACACACTTACCAACTTATTAGGAAGGTATTATATGCAGTCATACCTTCCTACTATATTATAATCTCACAACTTATTTGAAATTCTCTGTTAAATAACAATACAGTGGATTCCGTTTTATTCTACAGTCCTGAAAGATGAAAAAAATCTCGATATCATTTTTTTCTTTTGTTTACATTTAAAGACTGCTTGGCCACTCCTACGATGCAATCAGCCGAGCAGCCTTTAAATGTTAATAAAAATTTCCTTGGGTTGGCTGGTAGAAATTAAATAAACCCGCCTTTTTCTCATATGATATGTACAGTGAAGAGTATTTTATTTTTATTTAACTCAAGCAGATTGACCTAGGAAACTCAAAAAAGGATATATTTTAAGGAGCAACTCCCGGCCTAGGCTGAATAATTTACTTTTCGAGAGTAAAAGCAGTGCATTGATACATTGAGAATTTGGATTTATCTGTTGATTTTCATTTTTGACATCGCTTCTTCTTCATGGAGTGCCATGTCATATCTCCCCATCATCAGCTATTACTCTGGCGTAGTCTCCACTGTGCTATGCTATGCTAGCCGAAACAACTCCCCTGCTCTCTGGATTCAGGTCCCTTCTCTGATGTTTCTCAGTCAGGGCACCTGCCTTCTTCCCAGGCCGGTCCGTAAAGTGCATCACACCGGACTTTTGGTTGCAGAGAATGACTCCCAAGTATCCCATTTTTCACATCTTTATATTGGACAGCAACTCTCGTAATAGCTACAAAAGTCCTTTCATGACTTACGCATTCCGCAGTCGTGAAGACCTAAGTGCTACAAGTGTGAAGAACTAGAAATGGAGCAATATACCTTCCACTTCAGATATGAACCCATGTTTAGCTGACTTTTTGTCCCGAGCAAAAAATACAATTCTAAGTACATGGTTAGCGCAGTTGGTTGAGGCGGCAGTCTCTCTCGGCGGGAGGTGCCGGGTTCAAACCCCGGCGCTGGCGATGTATTCCACACTTTGCGATACAAGCTTTTAAAAGCCTAATGCAAGGTGTGCAGGAAAGTATTTGGGTTTGTGCATGCAAGCCCAGATCCTCTTTTTTAAAAAAAAGTTCCGAATAATAAGAAGTGTAGTGTGTCTAGTAAACAAGTAGATATAGCTAATATTATAATGCACAGTGGAGTAGGTACCTACAATAATATTACAATGTGTTCTCCTCATTGTTGTCAAGCTGAGAAGGTGGTGTGACGGAGAAAGGAATACCTCACTCCTGTATCCACTCCCGTAGGAAGCAGCGGTAGTGGAAGGAGGATGGGACACGATGATCGGGTCAATTGCATTTAGAATGATATCTACGTACGTACATTCCATAACACTGGGATATTATAATGTAGTACCTACTTAGTAGCTCTAATGCAATCAAATAATGTATGTATGTAAAATGTACTTCCATTATAAGGAATTAATAGTCGAGTAATCCAGGATGAAACAATTATACTGACAATCTGCAACAAGTTCCTTGATGCGGTTGACGACATTGAGACAAATTAGTGAACATAGGATTGTAAGGCTAAGGATTGTGGACCATGTATAATATGAACTTTGTATATTTTTCAGTGTAACTTTAAGGATCAACATTTTAACAATAAAACTAAAAAAACATAATACTCTTATAAATTAAAATAACACTGATTTATATCGTCCACAACGAGTTTTTTAAAATACGAAAGATCTGTCACTACTCAGTTAGATAACGTACAGTACAGTAAAATTGTCACGAGTGTAGACATCTTCTTCTTCTCCCCCCATCAGCCCCCCTCCCTCCACTGCTGGATATAGACCTCTTCCTGTGTCTTCCACAATTCTCTGTTTTAGGCGCTATATCTCCACCCATTTCCCACCGATTCGATGATATCATCGGCCAATCTCCTTTGTGGTCTCCTACACTTCGTTTACTTTCGTAGGCTCTCCAGCTCAGTATTCTGGGGGTCCATCTTCCGCCCTTTTGCCTTGCCACATGACCCCCACTGCCATTTCAGTGTCCCTACTCTCTCCGCAACGTCTGAGACTCTTGACCGTCGTCTTATATCTTCATTTCTTATCCGGTCTCTCGTATGGGCAAAGTGACGACCGAATTATTATATCTATAAACGCAAAAGTTGTCCTCTCCAAAAGGTCTCAATGGTTATTTTGTTTACATTACCGGTGTCCGATGGCGTCAGAAGCAACTTAATAACTTGCGTTGAGCTCAAAATCTATTAATTTGTACAACATACGTCAAATCATTATTAATAGAAAAACACAAGTGTTTATTGCTAATTAGTGAAGAGATATTATACCTGTTAGATTTTTTAACTAATTAGATAACGATTTAATAATTAAATCTGTTTTCGACAAGCATCCTATCTTTTATTACTCGTATTACGAAATTACGCAGCATATAGTTGAAGAAGACAAATCAATATTTTAATCGAGTATGATATTTTTACACGCTTTTTACTCAACTTCGCTTGTCGTTTCCCCTTGTCTGCGGCTATATTTTCCATTTATTTTTAGTAGAGGAAGATCCCCACTAGATGGAGTGACCAAATCGAGGCTGCCACAGGTACATCAGTGGTTGGAGCAATGCGTACGGCGTTGTATCAGGAGAGTTGGAGGATAACAATAACGTAATACGGACAAGAAAAGAGAATGGTCACGACCCTCAGCATTGAGCACATCGACGCAGAAGAAGAAGAAGATATTTTTTTATTATATACTACTGTTCAGACTACTAACCCTGGGCTCGCCTCTTAATAAGATTTATCTAGAAGTGCGGGTAAAAAGGTAGCTATTAATGCGCCTGAGCTACCCGGGGATGTGGACTGTGGAGAGCCCTAAACCCGTGGGATTTTCCTTCAATGTTCAGATTATATTAAAAATAGTGTAAATGTAGCAATTTAATAAATTGGTTTAATGGTTTGTTGATTTTAAATCATCCGTAGGCCTTATTTAAGGCACTTGGAATCGTCAGGTTTACATATTGAACAAAATTTATATTATGCAAACTTATAAACAGTTACAACAAGAAAAGAATGGAAACAATAATTACATGATGATAAACCAAGATTATAAAAGAGGTGTGGATTAGTTCGATGCAGGTCTGGATGTAAATTGTCCAGAACTACATTACGTCAATGACAACATAATTTGTGATGGCAATACTTGCCAAATGAAAAAAACGTTTTTTTTCTGATAAATATGATTCAAACAGTGGTCCGCATGCACTGAGAAATCATAACACACCAAAACGTCACCAAAAAGCAGGATTTAATAAAATTGCAATATACATTCTTCATACAAAGTCATATAAAAATATTCACATTTTTAGCTCTCCTGTAACTTTTCGTCGAATACTCGCAGCACGTATCGCCATAGGCATATCGCCGACGATGTGATATACAGCACGCGATTTTCTCGCGTCTCAACGTCTAAACGAGTGGTTAAGTTACGTAACATTCCCACATGTCATAATTATTAGGATAGTACAAAATATAACGTAAGTTACAGCTCATAATATAATTAATTACCTACGTCATTCCCGAGTGAACAGTGCTACGAGGCGGTGGTGTTTGTATCGTGTACTAGGAGCTCAGCTAAGAATATTTAATATTATTATTTTTTCTTCTTTTCTAACTTGTTTATTCTGTTTCGGTGACAGGGTTGTCACTAATTTTTGTTTTATTCTTATTTAATTTTTGTTAATTAATTTTTCATTTCTGTAATCTACCGACTTTACGTACATTATTTAAAAAATATATACCAGGATGGAGGGGGTGGAGATCCCCCCTCTCCCTCCAGATCCCATCAAAAAGAGAAAGATTGACCTCGGCTTGAATACGGACTCCGACACCCCATCACACAGCAATCTCACTTCTGGACCTTCTCCTTCCAACCCTCTTCCTTCTAACTCTTCTTCTTCCTCACCTATACAACTATACCCCCCCAGATCAAGTGGACCGTTTGTTGTCCTTGTACAGCGATGCGAACAAGGGAAGGCTATCTTCCCTGTAGAATTCGGTAAGTTTTTGTTTTCGAGAGGAGTACAAAACGTTGTTAACGGATCGGTAAAGGCGGAAGGGAGGTACCGTATATCTATTGAATTTTCCAACGTACTTTCAGCTAACACGTTCATCAAAAATATCTTCTTAATTTCAAACAGTTTATACAAGGCCTTCATCCCGACCCATAACATATCCCGCATGGGGTTGATAAGGGGGGTCTCGGTAGACCTTACCGAGTCCGAACTCGAGTCTGCCCTCTCGGAAAGTAACCCAAACATTGGCAAGATATTAAAAGTACGGAGATTGAATTTTAAGGACAAATCAGGCGACACAGTCGAATGGAAACCGTCCAGGTCAATTGTGGTCACGTTCGAGGGGCAAGACCTGCCCTTCCACGTTTACCTGTATTATAATTCATTCAACGTCGAGACTTACTTTTACCCGACTATGCAGTGTTTCCGCTGCTGCAAATTTGGGCATACCAGAAACTCCTGCCGTTCTGCGGAAAAATGTTTCAATTGCGGAGGGGATCACCCTTCACTAGAATGTCCAATCCAAACGCCAAAGTGTTTTAATTGTAACGGACCTCATAAAGCGATTAGCCTGGATTGTCCGGAATATAGCCGGCAAAAAGCCATAAAATACACAATGGCTTCTCAAAACACTTCTTACATTCAAGCGGCCAAGCAACATCCACCTAGCCGAGTCTCATATGCCAGCGTCCTTAAGCCAACTCCTACACCTACAACTACAGTATCCCAAAAAATCCGTGGAAAATTCGTATATAGAACTCCTAAAGCACCGCCAAAGCCTAACTTCGATCAATCAGAACATAATTCCCTTCTTTTCTACCCTAATGGAAATTCAACTTCCGAGCTTCCCAATGGGTGTGCACTAAATTCAACTTCGTACCTTCCTAACAAAACCTCTAACATCGAAAACTTGTCCGAAAATCTTGCTTCAAGCAATGAATCATTCACTAAATCTCTTCTGTCCATGCTCCTTAGTCTTCTGCGCACTCAAAACTCCTTACCGTCCAACGTTGCCTGTTTTATTCCTGTTCTTCAGTCTTTTCTCGAAAATGGCGTCAATAGCAACGATTAATTCTCTTTCGATTCTCCAGTGGAACTGCCGCAGTGCAGTTGCCAATAGAGATGAAGTAATTTTCCTTTTACGTACCCACAATATAGACGTAGCTGCTCTTTCTGAAACCTGGTTCCCTCCAGGTTCCTCTATATCATTTCCCGGTTTCTCTTGTGTTAGAGAAGACCGGTCTGATGGCCGTCGCGGTAATGGTACCGCCATTCTTATAAAAAATAATCTGACCTTTCAAGAGATTAGCCTTCCGAAAACTCCAGGACAGCAGATTTTGGCTGTTAGCGTCATGAATATTTCCATTGTTTCTGTATACACTCCTGAAGGGCGTTTTAATCTCTCGTACTGGAGAAACGTCATAGGTAATTTATCGCCTAATTTTTACATTCTGGGAGATTTCAACGCTCATTCGACATCCTGGGGGTGTGTTTCGACGGACACTGCAGGCAGAGCGATTCTGGACTTCGTGGAAGAAACTAACATATGCATCTTAAATACCGGAGTTCCAACTCGCGTTGCTCCCCCTCATCACAGTCAAAATGCCCTGGACATCACATTGTGCACCAGTAATCTCGCCACAATAACATCTTGGAACCGACTATCTGATCTATATTCCAGTGACCATTTCCCTATCATAGTAACCATGATCAATCCTCAAGGACCTCGATATAACAAGCCTACCAAAACGAAATTTCTTACAAACAGGGCGGACTGGAGTCTTTTTGAAGGATTGCTTGAGTTGGGTTCCGAGGTTCCTACTGTCAATAGTGCAGAAATGGATATCAATCCCTTTGTCGAGGTAGTTCACGACCGCATCATCAAGGCGGCCAACCAGGCAATTCCAATATCTAACGGTAATTCCTTTTACAAGTACTCTCCCCCTTGGTGGGATAAAGAGTGTACGGCTGCGGTAAAGAATAGGACTAATGCGATTAGGAGGTACAAGAGAAATATGTCACTTGCCAACTATTTGGAAGTCCGTAGGGCTCAGGCCGAGGCCAAAAAATTACTAAGAAAGAAAAAAAGGCAAGGTTGGTATGATTACTGTAACTCTTTGTCGCCAGAAACCTCCTTCACAAGTGTCTGGGATTCGATTCGAAGGTTTAGAGGTGCGTATTCTCCGAAGGCTGATTCTTCCAAGTGTACGACGTGGGTATCTGATTTTGTTGGAAGGTTGGCCCCGTCCTACGTTCCAAATTCTTTTGAGCTTCCCAAGCCCTCTTCAGAACTGAATCGCTCACAGAACTTGATCCCTCCTTTCACACTTAACGAATTAAAGACCGCCATTCAGTCCACGAGTGACTCTTCTCCAGGACATGACCTCATTCCATACACTTTTTTCAAACACTTTCCCGAATCGTTTCTCACTGTGATTCTGAAAATGTATAATCTTGTTCTGGATTCGTGTTCGATCCCCGAATCTTGGAGGAAGCAGCTAGTGATTCCTATCCCTAAGCCTGGCAAGGATTTATCCCTGGGATCTTCATATAGACCCATTGCCCTCTCAAGCTGTTTTCTAAAGATTCTTGAGCGAATGATCAAAGCCAGGATTGAATGGTTCGTTGAAAATAATAATCTTTTACCCCCCTGGCAGTTTGGCTTTCGAAAAAACAGATCGTGCACTGACAACCTCAGTGTACTAGTTTCAGATATTCATCTCGCTAGAGAAAATAAAGCAGATATGATAGCCTGCTTCTTGGACGCATGCAGTGCTTATGACAATGTTCTCATTCCAAAACTATTTGACACTATGATGTCTTTGGGAATCCCAGATGCTCTTGTTCATCTCATAATTAACATAATGTGCAGCAGAGTGATTATGATTGAGACCCCAATGGGAATAGTAGAAAGAAAAGTTTATAGGGGTCTCCCCCAGGGTTCCGTATTGAGCCCCATTCTATTCAATATTTATACTCAAGATCTTATTTCATGTATCCCTCCCGAAGTCTCTATTCTACAATATGCGGATGATTTCGTAATTTATTTAACACATAAATCAGTATCACGTGCCTCAAGGTTACTGGAGGATGCTTTGCGATCTGTGTGTGAATGGTTTGATGGCAAGGGCCTCACTCTGTCTCCGGGCAAGAGTCAAGCAGTAATATTTTCCAGGAAGCATAATACTCCAAATATTAAAATCAAACTTAACGGTATCGAAGTCCCTTTTAAGCAAAATGTAAAATTTCTGGGAGTATCACTTAACCGCAAACTGTCATGGAATGCCCACATCGAGAGTATAATAGCTAAATGCGAAAAGAACATCAATATCCTGAGGGCAATCTCGAGAGTCTGGTGGGGTGCTCACCCATCTGTCATGAGAATGCTATACTGTGCGCTTATTAGAAGTCATATAGATTATGCATGCTTTATCATGGACCCACTTCCAAAATACTTACAGATTAAATTGGACAGGGTACAATCAAAATCCCTTAGACTCATACTTGGGGCAATGAAATCCTCCCCAGTGGTTTCCCTGCAGGCGGAATGCGCTGAAATGCCTTTGTCCTTGAGAAGAAAACTCCTTTGCCTTAAATTTCTTGTAAACCGATCAAATCAAAGCAATCATCCTATTTTTTATAAACTTCGATCTCTTCATGCTTTATTCAGTTCAAAACCTAATCGACTCACTTCCACCCCACCTCTGCTGTATGAATCATGGTACTTCATCTTCAATGTTCTTTCATGCCCTCTCAACCCATCTCTCCCCATTTTCAGCATTCCCCTAGACGCAACCATGCTCGTTCCTAACATCTATCCCTCAATTGGTATTAACAGGTCTGTTTCTTCTTGGAACCCCACGTACGTCAATCGTCTGTTTTCCCAAACAGTTGAAGAAAATTGGCCCTCACATATCAAGGTTTTTACGGACGGGTCTAAGGGTGACGATGGAACTTGTGGTGCAGCATATTACATACCTTCTCAGAACCTGGTAGGTCAGTTTCAACTGCCTGGGGAGACATCTGTATTTACGGCCGAGTGTGTGGCCCTCGTCGAGGCTCTGAGGAAGATTGTTTATTTATCTATATCGCCTGTGATAATCTTTACTGACTCTCTCAGCATTGTCAACTGTTTGATGCTGAACAATACTTCCGCTTTAATTAATAATCGACTTATTTGTGATATAAAGGACATGTTTCATACCTCCTATACAAAAAACATTGATGTATCGATTGCTTGGATTCCCTCCCATGTGGGAATTGAAGGTAACGAAAGAGTAGACGCACTAGCGGGAGAAGCCCGCTCGTGTGGCGTCATTCCATGCAACTTCTCGCTACCAATTGACGATTACATTAATATATTTAAAAAAAGAGTTGATGGGGAGTGGAATCTTATGTTTTCTGAGTCTAGTACTGGTTCCTATTATAGAAGTATACAACCATCGGTCCCAACTTTCCCATGGTTTCGACATCTAAAAATCCCCAAATTGAGCGTTTCTCTTTTGTGTAGGCTTAGAATAGGCCATACTGTTCTGGCATCGCACCTTAAAAGGATTAATATTTTGTCATCTGCTCTGTGTGAGTGTGGAGAGGAGGATGAGACGGCGGATCACGTCTTTTTCAATTGTAGCCGATTACCCAATAATGATCTACTGCGTGACTTGACTGGCCTCGGCTTGTCATTTCCAATTAATGTTCAACATCTCCTTTCATTGAATAATCCTAGAATTAACTTCGCCCTAATAAACCACTTGAAGAAACACGATAAAAATATTTAGTACATGCAAAAGTTTTGAATTTAATAATTTAATTGTAATTGAAATGCAGCGGCACATCCCTGTTTATAACGAGCATTGAATTTACCGATGTCCGCTGGAGATATTGTATACCGATAGGCATTGAAACTTGTAACATCTTGTACTGCCCGCTTCCTACTGAAGGAGGGTAAGTTGTTGTTTTGCGTGATAGTGTGACTAAGTGATTTGATATTTTGATTATCGTGTGTGCGGAATTGAATTGACTTTGTCTCTGTATGGCATATATCACTCGCGATCGGGTGCCTTGCCGAAAGAGAATAAAAAAATAAAAAAAAAAAAATAAATAAAAAAAAAAATAATTACCTACGTTGATGTTTACTCAATTTATCAATAATTTTAATAGTATAATTTATCCATTTTACGAATACTTAAGCAAGTTATCACATTAACAGTAGCATGTGGTAAAAATAATGTTGCAACAATTCATATGTCATAGATTTTCACAATTTTAAAATACGAGCTGACCTGAAGTGGAAACTATAGGCACGTCACTGAAGTTTAATAATTTGTGTTTTTTTTTTCATATCACTTTGACGGTAACTTTAATAAGTGCGTACTAACTAAAATAAAACTTTTTTTTTTAAATTCGGAATGTTGCAGAATCAGACTTTCTATATCAGACATGGCGAAAATGAATAAAAAAAGAAAGCAGAAAATACCAACACAAAAATATGTGAATGAATATTTGTACTGTCACTTATGGATGTCAGCTGTTCATCAGATTATACTAAAAAGAACATTTTAATTAATTTTACAAAGTACCGTTTTCGAGGCGGTGTTTATCATAGGTATGAATAAATAAATAAATACTCGCAGGTAACTATGTATATAAGTAACAATAAAAAATCCATTAATATTTTCATATATAAAAATTGAAAAATATCAATTGATATTACAAAGTGCATGTTATGTCCATGATAATTGGACACGGGACCAATCAGCTGAAGGAATCTTCCAATGAAAGTGGATTAAATGCGAAATTGATATTTAATTATAAACAAAACAGAGGTTGATTTGGTGTGCAATTGTCCGTGAACACGGTCGCGTGGTGTTGAGTGGTGTATTATGCTTATTGGCAAAACCGGTCCATCTCCGTGGTATGCACCTGAACAAACCACCAGCAATTACTTTAGAATAACAATACCAGATATTATTTCAAGTATGACAAATTTCCTTTTCAGTACGCGTTCTTTTATCACCAGATGGGGCTGCTATCAATGCTTCTTCTTCTTGCTCTTGTATTAGGTCTGGTGACCTGCTTGTGACGGCGGGCTGTCCTGAGATGAGGAGGTCCAACTGTCCTTCCATCTCTTGGGTAATCTTCTTCCAATGGGGTTTTCCGTTTTGACTATCTTTGCAAGTCTGGTGTCATCCATTCTGTCGACATGGTCCCTCCAGAAACGTCTTCTACTTCTCCCCCACATTACTATACCCTCGACATCGCAGACATCAATGCCATAATACTTATTGTCATATTGTCTTTAAACTTCCACTTTTTCCTCAACAGTTCCTCGTGGAACAGAGGAATACTATCAGCAAAAACATTTCACTGAAACCAAAATTTCTGGCATATTTCGGGGATGAACAAATTATTTCGCCCTGCTCGAAATGAGAAAATGGAAAAAGTAATTTAAAAGGACCGTGACTCCCACAAGAAAATCCAATATGTAATATAATTTATTTAAAAAATAGCAGAACAAACCCAAATACTTTCCTGCACATGTCATAGTAAGCTAAAAGCTCGTGTTATGAAGTGAAGAATGCATCGTCTGAAACCGACACCTTCGGATTGGAACTCCTGGACCAACCATTTACTCGAAAATCGTAATATACTGCAATACCTTGAAACACAGAAAGCAAAAAAGAGACCTAATTCTTTCAAAATTAAATTTCCACATAAATTTCGTTTATTCAAAAGCTCCTCACAATTAAGTTTAAATAAGCTTCGATCAAAGTGTGACGGTATATGTACATTAGACATGAGCGCCACGCCGGCGCGCCGCCGCTGATCACGGTCGGCGCGCCGCCGCCGGCAAAACGCTTACGCCGGCGGCGTGGGATCAGTGTTTATAAAAGTATTTATCCTGCGTTTCTTTAGACAAAAATAGAAATAAGTACTTTACCAGTTAAAAAAAAAAGTATTGAGCTGTGGCGACGCTAGTATTCAGTAATTATATAAGACATCGAATAATAACTAATGCAGTGTTAACCTATTCCGTCGTCTCAATTTCGTTCATTTGGTTTTGCATAAGAAAAATTGGGGAATTTTCTGTGTCTTATTTATTCAATACTAAAACAAGAAATAGGATGGGATGGAGGTATTAATAGTTTGGTTCTTCGTGGTGGAAATTAAATGAAAAACAAACGTTATTTTATGTATGTAATTTTATGTTTTTCTGATCGATTTTTAGGACAACAGTCGATTTTACCACGCTGAAATTTTTAAACCACGTGAATTTTGGCAGAATATCTGACCAAAATATGCGGCCTTTCGTCTTTTCGGTCAACCGTTCTCTCTTTTCATTAGTTTAACCTTTGATTATCGAAGTACCTAATCAAAATTATTTTAATTCCACTTAACTAGATTCGCTACACTTCATTTGTTTCAATACAACACTGTGGAAATGATAATGACTCCTTTTCTCTTGACAAAACGATATTCATTTGGTAATTTTTGACGTTTACGACCTTCAAAGTGGCAAAATGTGAATATAATTAAATATTTTAACGTTAAAATCAAATTGTTTCGCTCACCCAAAGCTGCATTTCAATAATAAAAAAATACTATCACCTAACGTGGTTTCTCAGACTGTGATTACAGACTACTCTCAAATTGTAATTTATCTTTCCACCGGTAAGCATTACGTATTTCGGTTGATATTATTATGAATTTGTGCACCTTTCGACGAAAAACGCCATAATTTATGTTTATTCATTAATTATCCTTATTTTTACTCCTAAAATAACATCGCAAATAAGATAGTTTAATTAAATTACATAATTTTATTAAATTGCCCTTCAACTACAAACAATAGTACATACAACACATATGTTTATACAGCTTATGCTCAAGGAGTTTTGGATTTTGTGGAAGGTCGACCTCGTCATCGCAATTCTAGACTTTATTTCAGAGTTTCAATTTCACTCATCGTTTAGCTAACAGCCCAAATATTGCCAAATGAGAAACCTGTTCGACTGCACTACTGCCCATAGTGAGGCTCATTCTGACGCGTTTGACTTTATGGCTTAGTTTATTTTATCCTGCCCTCCAGTACCATGAAAAAGCAATAATGAAATTTTCTCAAATATTTCTTTCATTTGGTTTTCTAATATTTCGTTCATTTGGTTTTGCATAAAAAAAATCGGGGAATTTTCTGTGTCTTACTTATTCGATTCTAAAACAAGAAATAGGATGGGATGGGGGCATTAATAATTTGGTTCTTTGTGGTGGAAATTAAATGAAAAACCAACGGTTTTGTTATGTAAGTAACTTTATGTTTTTTTGATCTATTTTTAGGACACCGGTCGATTTTACCACGCTGAAATTTTTAAACCACGTGAATTTTAGCAGAATATCTGACCAAAATATGCGGCCTTTCGTCTTTTCGGTCAACCGTTCTCTCTTTTCATTAGTTTAACCTTTGATTATCGAAGTATCTAATCAAAATTATTTTTATTCCACTTAACTAGATTCGCTATACTTCATTTGTTTCAATACAACACTGTGGAAATGATAATGACTCCTTTTCTCTTGACAAAACGATATTCATTTGGTAATTTTTGACGTTTACGACCTTCAAAGTGGCAAAATGTGAATATAATTAAATATTTTTACGTTAAAATCCAATTATTTCGCTCACCCAAAGCTGCATTTCAATAACAAAAAAATACTATCACCTAACGTGGTTTCTCAGACTGTGATTACAGACTACTCTCAAATTGTAATTTATCTTTCCACCGGTAAGCATTACGTATTTCGGTTGATATTATTATGAATTTGTGCACCTTTCGACGAAAAACGCCATAATTTATGTTTATTCATTAATTATCCTTATTTTTACTCCTAAAATAACATCGCAAATAAGATAGTTTAATTAAATTACATAATTTTATTAAATTGCCCTTTAACTACAAACAATAGTACATACAACACATATGTTTATACAGCTTATGCTCAAGGAGTTTTGGATTTTGTGGAAGGTCGACCTCGTCATCGCAATTCTAGACTTTATTTCAGAGTTTCAATTTCACTCATCGTTGAGCTAACAGCCCAAATATTGCCAAATGAGAAACCTGTTCGACTGCACCACTGCCCATAGTGAGGCTCATTCTGACGCGTTTCACTTTATGGCTTAGTTTATTTTAATCTGCCCTCCAGTACCATGAAAAAGCAATAATGAAATTCTCCATTATTTTTCAAATATGGGCTTTTATTTTACTTTGTCATTGAAATAATCATAGTTTTTCAGAATAAATAAATCGATTTTATCATTATCCTTTTCACATATGCGTATTTAATCATTTAAAACCATAATGCAAAAAATTCGAATGCTCCCCCCCACTTTGTATCCACGCCGCCGGCGTGGCGCCGCCGCCGGCAATTTTAGACATGGGCGCCGCCGCCGGCTTTTTTGCAGCCGGCGCACATGTCTAATGTACATATTATTATTACAGAGAGCTTTCTGTTCATATCACGTTCAAGTACGATATGGCCCCTTGCTGACCAGTGTTTATAGGATATAGTATTTGCCACCAAGCAAGTGAACCGAAGAGATTCAGTGTGTGGACCAGGGCGATCATCGCGTAGCAGAACTTTTAACACCACGCCGCGGCCGTATCGCTTATCCATATTATAATAATATTACGAGTATTATACACAAACCTGAATCTACGCTGAGATTCTAAATACGTGTAAGTAGTATATTATTACTGAAGTGAGAGTTCCAAGATTGGTTGTGTAGTGTATACTCACTACAATACTACATAATAAAATACTTACTGATGAGATGAACCATCGGCCATTGTCCTTCGCAAGACCCTTCATTACAAATTAAATTCAAGTTCTTGACTTCAATCAATAAAAACACATATTTTTAAACTACCCAACTATGACGTCAAAGTCATTTCCCGCGGAATTAAGGATCAAAATCGCATGAACAATCGCACGATGAAATGGTAAAAATAGCGTTTTTTCAATTTTTGGGGGTTAATTTCGCTTCAATCAAAAAACGTCTAAATAATTGGGAGACGCTGTACGTATTACTATTTTTATCCAGAATTTGCTTCTACTGTGGTAAATACAAGGTGTTTTCTTCCGTGTGTAAAATCTCTTGAAGAGTGATAGAGGATGAAAAACTATGAAAAAAAAGTTTAACGAATGCATGACCGAAAATCAATGGTTTTGGAGTTATGGCCTTTCGTATTATTTTAACGCCCTCGCGAATACACTTGACCAGTATTTGGATTAGATCACTCGTGAGAAAGTGCTCCTGTCCTTGGCAGATCGAAACAGCTCTTCAGCACTCCTTATTCCAATCCAGTCTCGTATATTGCGGAGCCATGAAATCTGCCTTCTTCCAACCCCTCTACGACCCTCTATTTTGCCCATAATGATCAGGTGGAGTAATTCATATTTTTCTCCCCTGAGCACATGACCCAAATATGATACTTTCCGGACTTTGATAGTTGACAGCAACTCATGCATTCATTTTTTATCTTCATATTTTTTCCTTCATCACCCCTCAAAAGATTTTACACACGGAAGGATACACCCATGTGTAACTACGGCAGCCTAGCGTGTCGTTGAGGAGGTGCAAACACTAAGTGGTATCTACCGCTAAATTATCATATTTTTATATAACTCGTTATGATTGTTTTTTATTATTCCTCATATTGTTAGTACAACTACTCCACTCAAGTTTACACTAATTAATCCGTATGTAATCTAGACGTGTGCATTATTACTAAACACTACACGTAATCCATCTTGAATCTACCTACCTATATTCATATTATCATATCATACATGGGCGTCGGCGTCGCCAGCCTCGGAGCTAGGGAGGGCAACGAAAATTTACAACATTTATACATACATACATCTTCTTCCCCGTCTAGCCTTGGTTGGGTCGGGTCGGGTTGACAAAATTTATACAGGATGAAAAACGCGCAAATAGCGCCGCAGGGGAAAAATTGTTTTTGAGGCATAGTGAAGAAGGTCGTGATGTGGTTTGATTTATTTGAAAATGTACATAACAATTTGCACAATATTAAGGACTTTGAAAAATTTTTTTATGAAATAACCGTATTTCGATGGATTTTCATGAAAATTTGTGATATGATGAGAAAAGATGTGGTAACAATGAGATTTTTGCGAGGTTTTATCATTTAGTATGAAAAAATATATACATATTCCAATCTCTAGGGGAGGGCAGCTTCCCCCTCCTGCCCACTCCCCCTGACGACGCCCATGATACCATATACCATACATTAAGTTTGCATCAACCAACGACCGACATGTTGTGATACTCGTATGATATTATATGAATATTTACTTCACAACTTCGCCTTTGTTTATTAGGTCCTATATTGGTTATATTATAGAACAGTTCTCGAAAGGTTCCAGAGCCCAGTCAATCTGAATGATGTGTTCCTCAATTGAACACAGGTTCCAATCTCGGTGCTGAAGATATACCTTAATAGTGGGCACTTTACATACATTCCTTAAAAATTTATCCAGAATATTTACATGTCTTATATGTATACAGGTGTTTAAAATATTCCACAGTAAGTATGTGAAAAAAAACTAATTTCAAATTCATATTTCAATCGTATATAGAGACATTTGATTGTCCGTCACTTCCCGACCATGTATGGCAATGTCTTCATATGTTGGTGTGACGATTTGTAAGCGACGTAAGTCTATTACAATCAATGTGTTACTACTGTATTTGTATAGGTGTAATATGTCTATTACATAATGCTATGAATACGTATGAATATTATGATTCTTATTAATTCGCACGATTAGGTAGGTATCTATTAGAAATCGGACAGGTATTATTGGCCGTAGAGCGTCCCACTGTTTCATTTCGAGTAGATATTATGTACTTCCTCTGATTTTAATAATATTCAGCATTTCTCAAAGGGTTTGCAAAAGGATTATCTATAATATCATTATTCTATCCTATCCGCTCACGCCCCATCCCTTGCGGAGTAGGCAGAGAGAAAAGATCGCCAGACCTTCCTATCCTTACGCACACTTCAGGCTTCTGTCACATTCATGCAATTTCTAATACACATTCTACGATTCCTTTTTTGACATGGTCTACATGGTCGAGCCATGTGGATCTTGGACTGCCGCGTTTCTAAAATAAAAATTTATTGCTTGGTTTTTATATCGAAAAGATTTCTGAATACTAAAATAAAAAATACCTCTGAAAAAGAAAGTATCTCCCTCCATTCACGAAAGTCGCACAGAAAAAATATTTCTCCAAAAAACGTAAAAAACATGTTTCTAATATTTTATAAGGGGATTTTAAACGTTAATGATAAAGGAAATGTTTTCAGAATATCATCCCCTTATTTTGAATAGTGAATGAGAAAGATGATTTAATACAAGTATGATATTGGTTGGTCCATATCGGGTTGACTGTAAGATATTGCGTTTGCAATAAGCCCGCCTTTTGGCACACTACGATTTTCTTATTTTTGTAATTAATATGCATTTTTGTTTTGGCCAATTAAGATTTATTTATTTATTTATTATGATAATTCATAAACAGCATTCATTCCCTTTTACCTATATCTTAAACTCTTAAAATAATCGCGATATTAAGGAATAATTTATATGATTTTTACAAACTTCCCATGCCAAGATGAACTAGTTGGCAAAAACTTTAAAGTACCTACTTGCCTATACATATAACTTTACCCAATTCTAATGAGTTCATTCATCTATATCTAACTTACTACATGTTATCTATACTACATAATTCCGGAAATAATCTCCAATGAAAACAAAATACATTCGTGAAAAATTAGTCCATGTGGTTACGCGACGATTTTGTCTATCTATCTATCTATACCCTCACGCCACGTCCCTTGCAGGGTAGGCAGAGAGGACAGAACGTCAGACTGCCCTATCCTTCCGTCACATTCATGCAATTTGTCATACACGCTCTCCGATTCCTTTTACTCAAAACGCGTCCATCCTTGAGGATCCGGTCGACATGATCGGACAAGGTCAGTCTCGGGCGGCCGCGCTTCCTTACCCCTCTTCGCTCACTCAAATATATATTTTTTGTCATCCTGTCATCATTCATTCTCTCAACATGCCCAAACCATCTTAGTTTGTTTACTTTCATTCTTGTCTCAACACCAGTCTTGCAGTCACTCATTTCCCTAATAACCTCATTCCTTATCTTATCTCTCAGCGTTTTCCCACACATTCTTCTTAACGACCTCATTTCAACTGCATTCATCCCTGATTCATCCTTCTTCGATTTGACGATTTTGTGATGTGCGAAAAAACTTTGAAACACATTGGCATAACACAATATGTGTACAAAATTATTATTCATAATATACTAACTAACATCGGCTAGTAGGTAACTGATCAATTCGCTGGCCTAGCGCCAGAACCGAGCAACTAGAATAATGTGGATTGGAAAATATTTTGAAATCCTATCACTAAAATGTTGTTTGTCTAAACTAAATACAAAATATTTTATCATAAAATGACTAATAGTCCATATTAAATATATTTTCCCACATATCAAAATATGAACTAATCAAATACCTCAATAATAAAACGATATATCTACTATTATGAATTCATTGAATGCGGAAACTAAACAAGAAAATGTATTGCCTAAGCGTTCAGCTCGTGTAAACTTGAAGACATACAGAAAACAAACCGAGATAGATTGATTTTATACCCTCAATTTGATCCGATGGTGGTCCCACGACATCAGGAAATGTGCCGGTGGTGGATGGATGCAGTGTGCCCAAGACAGGGAGCTGTGGAGGACCAAAGGGGAGGCCTATGTCCAACAATGGACCTGACTGGCTGCAGAAGAAGAAGAAGAATTTGATTAATGGAAATATGAGAAAAGAAAGTTGAGAGAGTGAATGTAAAATGGATGTTGTGACTAGAATGAAAGTGAACAAGTTGAGATGGTTGGGACATGTAGAGAGGATAAATGATGAAAGGATAACAATGAAAATATATACCTGGGAGAGAAGAGAGGTTTAACAAGCGCGGTCGTTCAAGAACCACATGGCTTGACAATGCAGACCAGATTGTCACGTGGACACGTTAAGGAATCGTAGTGTTTATGACATATTGCATGAATGTGACGGAAGCAAGAAGTGTGTGTAAGGATAGGCTGGCTCTCTGCCTACCCAGCGTGGGATGCGGCGTGAGAGAATAAAATAGAATATGTCAAATTTATAGAGCCCGAAATTGCCAATTTCAATAAAAATGTGTAGATAAAAACTTATTTACCTGAAAAAATGTTGAAAGGAAACCATTTTTAAAAACTAGACCAATAAATGTGATTAATCGGCACACTACTAACGCCATCTAGTAGCAAATGTTACTGAGTTTCAGTGGAATGAGCTTTCATGAAATGACCAATAATCGGTTAAATAAAGTGTTCACTAAAGTAGTGACACATATTTTGTGGTGACGTATATTTCGGATCAACGTTTTATGTGATATGCTACATTTATATGGGTCCATCCATATATACTTCAGAAGTATTTATAATTATTTTTAAACAAAATATTTGCAATGATCGATCATATAGACCTGAGTTACTATTTTTTTCATTTTAAACCAGATTGTTTCCATTTTGTCAATTTGTTAGCGACATAGAATTCTCACCAAAACTTGCAGAATTCGATGTCAAAACATTCACTAACAAATGGCCCAAAATAGAGCAATAGGCAGATCTGGGAATCTGGTAAGTCATTGGCGGATTTACTGGAAAATATTACGGATACAATTTGTCTTTTGACTCTTACTTCCTTCCAATGCCTATACAATTACCGCAAAGTTCCTGAAAACGGTGGCGACAGTTCGTCCCTCCGATAGTTCGTCTCGACAGATCATATCTTCAATTAGCATACTTAGGTACAAATATTCGCGCCGTCACAAATGTTTCGTCATTTAGGTCATAGGACCTAAACAGAACCACCCGCAGAGCCGTCACAAATGAGGAGCAGCCTTGTACAAAGTGCGACACAGTGTGCATGTTCAGAATTCGGCTTCCATAGTCACCTCCAATGCCATCATCGACAGGATCAGTAATAACGTGACAGAAATTCTTCGGAGCTAAAAATATCCTCGGCAACGGGCACGCGGCTATTATTATTAATATAGGACCTAAGACAAGACTAAGAAGAAGAAAAAGAAATAACTTGACGATGGTTTTGTAAGTGCGTACTACCTTCAACAATATTAAATGTATAGACACATAGGTATGTTACTGGTTGGCAGACACAACAATATAGAAAATAGTTAAACACAAGTGTAGATAAGCATTAAAAGGCCAGCGGTCGTTGTCGTCGCCTGTCTTTACCTTGGAGCCCGGAAACAGAAAAGGATCTCGCAAGGATATTTCTTCAATAATCAATATATTACCAATGCAAAACACATGCATATCTCGATTAACGCTTGCGAATTTTCCCGATAACTAACGTGTAGTAATCACTAACACGGTAGATTATGGATTCTTCATTCTACGAAGTTTTTCTTAGTTCCTTTCTTCTATCAGTCCACTCCCGTCCACTCCTGGAGTAAAGTCTTCTCCATCTGCTTTCACACCGCTCTGTCTTAGGCTCTCTGGATCTTTTCTTAGTTATTTACTCTACACATCATTAATTCGTATTACATGGCTACACCGCATACAGTCCCGTCAGTACCTAAAGATTTTTTTATCCAATAAAGGGCTATTTAAATATTTTTTAAATATTTATTGACAAATCCAAATCAAGGGGAGAGACAAGTCTAAAATTATTTCGTGTGCATAATTTTTTAACACGCGAGAAAATTTGACGATTTATTTGAAAATTAAAACTGGATACTTTTCGGAAATTACATTATCTAATAATTGTTTCACCAAATGTCCTTTTGTAGTTGTTTTATAGAAACTACTAATAGCAAGTTCTTCTACAAATTAAAAAAAATAAAGATTTGAAAATAGCGGGGTTTACTATAATTAACTAATTAATACGTAAATATTTATCTTTTTTGTTTCAATAAACGTAAACCGGATCGTTGACGTGAAAAAACGTAAAACGAATGGCATTTCTCGTGATGAGATTGTTAAACGTTCAGTACATTTGTTTATATTATTACCGTGTATCGCGCAGTACAATATGATTATTGAAATCAATAAAAATAATATATTATCAATGGAATAATTCCCTTGCATCGTGTCACAATATACAGGCGACATTTTAACTTAACACGACGCCATTTTGATGAAATGCATTAATATAATAAAATTCCATTACTATCGTAACTTTTATTCAACAAGCAAAATTGAAACTGCATTTCATAATACTGTGAACATTTCCCCCTCAAATTGATCTGTCACTTGGTGACCGGACACTCCGAATATCGTGGACGGATGGTTGAAATGAAAATTTTCATCAATCGATAACAATCAACCAATTTGATTTAAAATTGGCCGTTAAAATGATGCTGTCGTCCCATTCTCCGCAAATGTCATGTTTTTTTAAAACTCAAATTATTGAAAACTCAATAAGCCTTCATCGCAAAATGTTAAAATGGACGATGGGGCTATTTTTTATGTTTATTGAAAAAATGTTTTTTTCTGAAAAAAAATGTTTATTCACAATAATTAAAAATTTTGGTTTGTTTCGCCTAAGTGGAGCAAGCAGTCCATGAAAAGCTAAAAGAGAAATTTTCATACTCTTTAATTTTCACAAGGCCAGTAAATATCCAAAGAGGTTAATTTTTGGATATATGTACTCACAAATTTTTTTTTCATCTTCCAGTACTTCTTTAAATATTTGACATAGTGAACCAATCTTTCCATATTCTGTTACAGCAAAGACTATAATATCATATAGTTTCGACGAACAAAAACAGCGTTCAAAAAACCCTTGGAGGCATTTTCATTTCCTTCACCGAAGAATGCAGCGGAAAGAGACGGTATGTTATGTAAGAAAAAACTGTGGGTAACTAATGAATTCACCAATTAATTAAAAGTAAGTAAGATTTAATTAAACATTCACACCTTTTAATTAAGACATGAATCTGTTTTCTGTACAGCTCATATTGAATAATGCAGGGCAGGTAATACAGTTCTAATACAATAATACAGCATGCCATATAACATACTGTACTATGTGCTAGGCAAACAAGAATACGGGGCTATGTATTAATTTAATACGATCATCTATTAGATACATACACATATTATATGTACCTTCGTATTACGAGTGTACCTATGCTGAAATACTAATACACATATTGATATTATTAACTTTTTAACCCGCCATAGCACAGGTAAGATAATTAATCTGAATTAACTGGAAGACATTTTTTACAGGAATCTGGGTTTATCAAAATACACCCAAATACATCTTTGTACACTTCACAGAAAGCTTAAAAGCTTATGTTGTGAAGTGGAGTAGGTCGGAGATTGAACCCGCGCCCACTGGGTTAACAGTCGAGCGCGTTACCCATCAGGCTACCGACCACCTCATTTATTTTGGGAGTTTGGTAAAAAACGTGATGCTGCCTGGCTTTTTTGTGTCACAATATTATACTCTCGGGTTGAGTGTAAGATATCGCTTTTGCTATGAGGCCGCCCTTTAGCATACTACTATTAGTACTATTGTCTGGTTTTGTAACACATCTGTGGCTACAATAACGATTAATTTATCTCTTCCATGTCTACTCCCAAGAAACCAAATTCGGTCGCGAAATTTGCAATTCGGTCACAAGTGGTCACATGTGGTTGCCGTGTCGACACTGTGTGCACACAAAAACCCGGTCACAAAACACACACATTGTGTACGCTTTGCGACCAGATTTGGTCGCGGAGTGTACACACTGTGTGGTGAATGTGTCCGAACATAACTTGGTCACAAAGCGCACACATTGTGTACGCTTTGCGACCAGATTTGGTCGCGGAGTGTGCACACTGTGTGGTGAATGTGTCCGAACAGAACTTGGTCACAAAGCGCACACATTGTGTACGCTTTGCGACCAGATTTGGTCTCAGAGTGTACACACTGTGTGGTGAATGTGTCCGAACATAGCTTGGTCACAAAGCGCACACATTGTGTACGCTTTGCGACCAGATTTGGTCGCGGAGTGTGCACACTGTGTGGTGAATGTGTCCGAACAAAGTTGGTTCAAATTGTTCAAAATATATTAGTCCACGCTATAAGTAGTTCTCAATCTGTTTCTTGTTCAGTCGTGTTTGTAGTGTTGAAGCGAATAGAATCCATGGCTTTTTCATATGTTGGAATATCTATAACTTTTATTCGGCATTTTATGCGCATCCAACCACTTTCAGGCACACTGTCCTCGTTTCTCCTGGCCTCTTCCAATATAGTTTTCCGTATAAATTTTGGCCAATACAAAAGACCCTCCTTCACCCAACCACTAGGAACAGCAGAAATCACAACTGCCGAATTTTCCTTTGTTGCGACGAGCGTATACTGCATTTTGTACAAAGACTGAAGACGTTCTGACATGAGGAGCGGAAACTGTTTGAGAATAGTAGATCAAGAACTATGGCGGCTAGCTAATGAAAAGCATTGTGACCGCTTTTGGTTACATTCGGTCACAAAGCGGTCACAACTGGTTACAAGTGGTCATAAGTGGTCACATTTGCGACTACTCCATATTCTACGAAATTTTGATAATTATGTTCATTAACATGCATGTTTAATCGTTTTACAGGATGAAATTTCTTTGGATTATAGCGTAATAGGTCAAAATTAAGGTTTCTGCGAAACAATGGACTTATTGGAAGATGTATAGAATTTAATATAAATAAATATGACTATCACATTAATTTATTATTTGTTGTTAAAATTAATAATTAAAAAGGCGCGTTTTAAAATAAGCCACCTACTTTACTAAATTACACGATAAATTTTGTTTCGCAATGAAATTCGGATATTATTTAGCTATACCCGTCCGTTTTTATTTTCATTAATATTATATCATGGCTGTAAAGTATTTTGGTGTTAAGAATTTTGTTGCGCATCCATGTTAAAATTATAACTATATATATTTATTTTTGCGGGAAACCGCAAATACGTACGCGCCAGCACCGGCGGGCCATTCAAGTGGTCACATTTTGGTTACAAATGCGACCGAATGCGACCGGATTTGGTCGCATTTGTAACCAGAATGTGACCGAATGCGACCAGATTTAGTCACAAATGTTCCCCACTTTTGGTTGCGGTTCCGGAACTGTGTCCGAACAGCGACCGAATTTCCGATTAGTGTGCACACAGTAGTGTGCGAACGTGTGCGAACGGCGACCAAATTGCGACCGAAATGGTTTCTTGGGCTGACTTCATTTTCAGTAAGAGCTACGACACTTATATCTTTTTCGCCCTGATGACTCTACGTTTTTTTTATATTGGATATATTTGATTCAACCACTAATCGCAGTCGCCAGTTGGGGAGAATGCTAAAAAATATGGGGTAGCTAATCACATACTTTGTTAATTCGTTATAACCGCTATAACTTCTTTTTTTTATTTTTCAGAACTACAGACATCAAAGAATCTGACTCCAAATTATTTTAGTACCTAGATCTATATGTCATTGTCGAAATCGCTGGGGGAATCTAGACGCGGGGAAGGGTCAGTAGAGCATAGACGAATGGAAGAAGTTGGAATAGGCCTATATCCATAAGTGGAGAGAAGAAGGCTAAAGAAGAAGAAGTATGTCATTGTCTGCTGACTGATGTTGGATAAAATGATATGTGCCACTATATATACATACACACACTCTAAAGCCTGATATATTGAATTTGCTAATATGTACGAACGTGATTATTATGTACCTATGTGTATTATCAAATAGGTATAATATATTAATGTGTCATACGAAGTAAATATGTAGATATTATTGGTAGGTAGTTGTACTAGAGTTCATAGTACCTACCTCAATGCAGTCTGTACTGAGGTATGCAAGTACAGACATACTAAATACAAGCATACAGTGGCATCTAAATTACGTCCATTATTCTGTCCGTGTAAACAAACTTGTTGGTCTATTCAATGCACTCTGTAATTGTATTATTTAGCCAACTGGTCGTGCGCAACTGAAAATATCGTACGGTGGATTGCCAGGAATTGTTTGTATGCACCCGTGTTTTTAGGGAATCAAGGAGTGTTGAGTCCTACAATTTTAATTTATTTATTCTTTAAGTGAACACTATATGAAAGTTATAGATATAAGCACATCCACTGTCCTAACAAGAAGTTCCAAGAGGATTTTGGGGAAATCCGCGACGTGACGTCAAGGGTAATAGAATATTTGAGAAATATTGACGCGGAGCTTTGACTCTCAGATACGCTGTACAATGGTCGCTCACATACGAGAGAAGAAGAAGAATCCAGTATAATAAGTAATGCTCACTAGGGAGAGCTTATCGTTATACAATAATCTCTTCCAGCTAATGAATATGGTGAGCTGGATTTTTTCGCATAGGGTAAGGGGATTGTTATTGACATGATAGAATATCGAATTGAAGATGAAACTGAGTACCAAATGCTGAAATTTTATGAACTAGTTAGAAACAATAAGTCTTTAATTTTATTTATTTTTTCTTTAGCCGAATTCATCACTTTTAGTTCATTGTTTTTTAGTTAATTTTGTTGCATATTTCATAATTTTTAACATGATTTTAGGTACTTTGTCTTACGAGTATATTATAATCCGGCCAGAATCATACTATGAAGGGTAGAAATTTACATACAACGGCGTCCCATGCTTCGCTTCCCTGGGGAAGAATGTCTTTCAAGCCTGCCTTTCATCATGAATGTTTAAATATGTAACTATGTAGTATAAGAAATACTGAATATATGGGGCTGAGGAATCGAAGGATTTAAAACTATGTACACAAGGAAAGGCTTTAATGTTTTATAAGAAGAAATAGAACCTGTAAAGTTGAGGACATCGTAAGGTGGAGCAGGAAAATAAGACGGTTCTGGAAGGATCATGTTGAAAAGATGGACCTCACAAGAATTCCTAAGTCATGCAAGAGATCCCTGAAGGACCCCGAAAAGATGGCGAGAGAGTTGGACCTCTTTATCACAGGAAAGAGACTTGAGACCTGAGTAAACAGATCTATTCAAAGAGGAAGAACTAAAAGAAATAGGCAGTGAAGTTTAAAATCGTTTCAGTATCTATCTACTGCAATTACAATACATTATTGATCTGATATATGTAAATAATTTATTGAAGCAAGTATTCACCAATGTCACATACACAGTATCACATTATGCACACGACATACTTGTACCTAATATCACTTGTAGGTATATACTTACAGCAGAGGTATGTGATAATATTAATATTATCAGTGTACGTGCTACTTACCTCCAAGTAAGTAAGTACTCTACCTGCACAATTCAACCTGCAGACTGCTCTAGGTTGGGTATAATAAGGCAAGTTACTACCTAACTCTGTACATTATCATAATAATACTATGTACTGTATTGTAGGTCGCTACACATCACTGTATAGTGTACATCTAGTGCTAATAGTGGAAACATCAGGTGTAAATGTACCCTTATGATCGTAATAGCAATTCTATGAAGGACTGCTTATTATTGATCATGGTAATTTGTAGCAATTTTCACAGTGGTAAAATAGAATCACTCGAGATCCTTGAAGGTCAACCACGTGGAAACCAAAGATGGGGAGATTGATTGATTGAACATCATTCTAGAAAACAGACTTAGGATAAAATAAAAAGGAAATATCTGAAAAAATGTTTTAGATCAAAAACTGTAAAAAGACGATCGAACCACTAACCTTAACAAAACACTTTTTTTTATGGAATCAACTTACTTACTAACTCAGGAGTCCATTATTGAACAAAGACCTCCCGGACCTCTACAATTCCCTCTCAGGTCCCCCTTTTTGCCTCCCCGAAGCCCTATTGATCTCGTCAAATCATCTTGGCTGAAGAGTACTTACTGCCAATCTTCTGCTTGCCATTTTGACATTTTTTCTCTACTATCATATTAAGACATCAGAAACACGTCCAGGCTAGGACTTTACAGTCGAAATTTGGACTCAGTTAATTGCAAGAAATTACTTCATGGTCGATATACTCGTATTAACTATTTTCCATATTATTAATATCAAACACTGAAGAGAATGTTATCAAAACGATATCAATATAATATCGACAATGTATAAATGATTATTGTATTCAATAAATACCTGAGTACATGTCACATAATCGACACACGGGCTGGTACAAAGTACCTAAGTAGATTCATACATTACACAATTACATATGTAACCACTCATACTTACACATGTAGGTATATTAGGTACAATTCTTACCTACGCTTAACAGTGTAACATATCACTGTATTATATGCATTATAATATTGTGAATTCATATATGCTTATTGCTTATATTGTAAGACGTACTTGATCACAGTAAAATGGAATGCCTACTTATGAAATATACTACGGTATCAATAGGAACACTCCAACTGCATCTTTCTAAATCTCCCCTTAATTCTTGGCTGTTCGTCTCGAGTCTCGATGAGCGACGTGCGCCACGACGCGACGCCGACGTGTGAAATCTCAATCATAGGAAAAGTGAATTCTGTACATCACAAAAGTTTGCAAGACTGAATAATTTTTCAACTGTGGTGATACCTCCTTACTTCCCATTTTCTGAACCTATACGCAGAGTAACCAAATCTGAAGTCAGAAAACTTTAAAAAAAGGGTGTACTTATCATGATATTGTATATCATTAGATAGACCTTAAAAAATTGCATTCCATATTTAGTGCAGTAACGAGAGCAAATTTAATGGCATTTTCAGGAAAAAAATACAGTAGTCTACTTCCCTTTCATACTTTACGTATTTGGGGGCGCTGAATTCGAATTTCAACTTTGCCACCTCGTAAATGTGATGCGTTCTGAGATATTCGAGAAAAACTCAGAAGAAAACGTTATTTTTAGAGACTTTCGCTCATAACTCGAAAAGTATACATTTTAGAGAAAAGAATCTCGAGACAAGAATAAACTAGAGTAAATTTCCTACAAATAGCGATGATATTCATTTTTCTGAAATAAACCGCTTACGCGCTACTATGCGCTAAAAAAGGGCATAAATTCCACTCTTTTTTAAAAAATATTTTCTCTTTTAATTTATTGACTATAACTCAAAATATATAGACTTTTTTGGAAAAAAAAATTGTACATAAATAAAGTACACTATATTTTCTACAATTAGTGCTAAGAAGGTTTCTGAGACAGACTAACCTCTATTACGTTAGAGCGCATTGAAGTTTACTATAGTACATTAGAAGCAAATTCTTCATTATTTAAAATGGATATATAACATTAAAAAAAATAAAAAAATCTACTAAACTTTCTTGATGCTATAAACACAAGGCTGAAATTTTTATATTTAAATGTTTGCTACCCCTCAATAGCGATAGGTTGGTAGAAATTTGAGAATTCCTTAGAAACAAAAGCTCATTCTCCAGTTTTCTGTCCATAATGTGAAAATTAAAAACAATGGGGACAATTATACTCAGACAAATATAAAGTACATTTTATTATCTATGAACGACCTTAACAACTTTTTTTAGTCAAATAGACGATTCAGCAGCCAGAGTCCGTTAAAAATCTTCCATATCTCGAAAATATTCTAAAATCTCTACTTATTTTAGTTTACCGCCTGCAAATAAGAAACTAAACATTTTTAAGAAACAAAATGTGAAAATTCATTAAATTTCCTACAAATTATGTCTCTTGCGTTTTCGCTCAGGCGAACTGGTTCGCTGTTAAAATGCATCGAAATTTGGTATAAAATCGTATATTAATTAAGCGTTGATAATACGAACTACGACTATGTACACGTTACACACATACCATAGTCGTAGTTCGTATTATCAACGCATAATTAATATACGATTTTATACCAAATTTAGATGCATTTTAACAGCGAACCAGTTCGCCTGAGCTAAAACGCAAGAGACATAATTTGTAGGAAATTTAATGAATTTTCACATTTTGTTTCTTAAAAATGTTTAGATTCTTATTTGCAGGCGGTAAACCAAAATAAGTAGAAATTTTAGAATATTTTCGAGACATGGAAAATTTTTAACGGACTCTGGCTGCTGAATCGTCTATTTGACTAAAAAAAGTTGTTAAGGTCGTTCATAGATAATAAAATGTACTTTATATTTGTCTAAGTATAATTGTCCCCATTGTTTTTAATTTTCACATTATGGACAGAAAACTGGAGAATGAGCTTTTGTTTCTAAGGAATTCTCAAATTTCTACCAACCTATCGCTATTGAGGGGTAGCAAACATTTAAATATAAAAATTTCAGCCTTGTGTTTATAGCATCAAGAAAGTTTAGTAGATTTTTTTATTTTTTTTAATGTTATATATCCATTTTAAATAATGAAGAATTTGCTTCTAATGTACTATAGTGAACTTCAATGCGCTCTAACGTAATAGAGGTTAGTCTGTCTCAGAAACCTTCTTAGCACTAATTATAGAAAATATAGTGTACTTTATTTATGTACAACAATTTTTTCCAAAAAAGTCTATATATTTTGAGTTATAGTCAATAAATTAAAAGAGAAAATATTTTTTAAAAAAGAGTGGAATTTATGCCCTTTTTTAGCGCATAGTAGCGCGTAAGCGGTTTATTTCAGAAAAATGAATATCATCGCTATTTGTAGGAAATTTACTCTAGTTTATTCTTGTCTCGAGATTCTTCTCTCTAAAATGTATACTTTTCGAGTTATGAGCGAAAGTCTCTAAAAAGAACGTTTTCTTCTGAGTTTTTCACGAATATCTCAGAACGCATCACATTTACGAGGTGGCAAAGTTGAAATTCGAATTCAGCGCCCCCAAATACGTAAAGTATGAAACGGAAGTAGACTACTGTACTTTTTTCTCCGCGAAAACACCATATGACTAGACTAATTGTAAAGGTTTTTTGAGATCTATTATTACAAAACGTAACTCTTACAATACCTACAATTTGCGTGCTACTTTTGAAAACTGTAAGTCCCAAATGGATATCGAAATGGCTTCTTTCAAAAAACATACCGTTTCAAAGGATCTAAAATATACTTGACTCTACTGAACTTGACCCTTTTTAGGCATTATAACTAATACCAAAAAAGTGATGAAGTCTACAATAATTCAGTCTTCCTCTCCACACCATATCCCATTTATATGGGCTCGGGGTCCTCTCTCTCCATTTGCCCCGATTCCATATCCCCTCTGTAGAGATCCTCTTTGGACCACAATAATTCAAATATTATTCCAAATAAATAAATTAAAGAAACCAATCTAGCTTCACAAAATGTAATGCGAATCAACGTAAATTGAATTGTTGGTGTGAAATAGACTACTGTTTGATCTCTTTAGCGTTGACGCATGAGCAATGCTGCGCTTGTTAATGCGGAAAATTTGTACTAGGAATCAGTTACAATATAAATAAATACCACACATACCCACCTATTTAGATACCCCACCATAACTGTACACATAATTAATACATTTCTCTAATATTATTAAACATAGGTATATTTTAAATTACAATAATTACTAACTGCTTGTCGATATCTATTACAATATGGGATAATTCGTCACCCAAAGCGACATACATGGATGGGTCTAACATTATTCTATCACAAACCGTTTATAGCCGCAGGTGTAGATTTAAAGGTTTGTGGAACATTTCCTTGTTATCAGAGGTGGAGAAGTCGAGATATTTCAGCCAGCAAAATATATACATCAATGACTACATGCGCATACGTGATCCAAATTATATGATTTCAATGAAAACTGATAGTAAGGAAGACCTATCCAGACATACAGATGGATGTCATTCAAGAACTTAGGTAATACGTTGAATGTGTGAACCATTCCTTATGTAGGTAGGTATATAGTTTTATGCCCCCGAAAATGTCGACCCTAGTATTTTTTTTAGTATCTTAGTAATATGTCTATATATTTAGTAATTAATATTAGCGTCCATGAAGATATAAAATGTAGTCATCATTGATTTTTTTTATTTCCATATTCCAATAGTAGAGTCTACTTTGTTGTATGAATGAAATTCTAGGTTTTGCTTTTGACCTTGCGTTTAGTGATATTGAACGAACGCATCGCAAACTTAATATTAGTGCTTGTGAAGAAGCCTTCGATCTACAAGTTCAATAGAAACGGCAATTTTATTCAATTTAATTTTATTAAAGGGTAACCCCATCCTTTGTGATGCTTCGTAATTTTTTTTACATGTTATCGGAGGACAGCCATGGTTTCGGTCATTCCTTGATCGTTGGGTCGTACATTACGCCAAACCCAATACAAACCCACCTTTAAAGGCGATTACTGCAACCTTCTTCTCAGCCTTCTCGCGCCCAGTGTTGGGCATAGGCCTCCACCTTATATTTCCACTGCTCCCTATCTTGTGTCGACCGCATCCATACTACGACCTCCGTGTGATTTTTTAAGGAAGTGTCAAATAAAGTGATGGAAAAACAATGTTTCTGTATATTATTTTCATTTTTACATTATAATCGTCGCGTTAATTTTTATTCCGTTGGCTAGTATCAGCGTGCAAACCTGTTTAATATAATGAATGCATTTTTATGCTATTACTTTCGCTACACGTTCATGACACCGTGTATTTATTACTTACTACCATATTATACTCGTATTTCGTCATCAGTAGTCATCACTCATCGACAGACGTCGTCGCCTTTATCAGCTGATTTCATATATGAATTGACCGAGAAATTGATACCAGACAGACATACATACAAACTCGTACAAGAATCAGTGAAGATCTCGTAGATCATAAGAAATTATAGATGAAAATACCTCGAAAGGAATGTTTTCATTCATACATAAAGCTCAATGGTGGCAATTAAACAACTGAATAAGGGTAAAGGATGTACACTTGTTTTATTACTTACTTATTTATTTTTCAAATCATTCACATGCATACATCCAGAAAAAAATATGAAGTAACGCGCTACTTACTAAAGCGTCTAGAACCAAATTAAATTAAAAATAATGAAAATCATGTAAATGTCATATAATTTTTATCTGCGAGAGTTTATTACTTGAAAACAAAAGTACAATAAAAGTACAATAAATGCCATATCTGAGACCTAGAAATTAACCCGAGCAACCTAGAATACCTATGCCCTTTAGGGAGTAAATAGGGTTTATCGGGTCAATTATCTGCTTTATTTATTTTTATTATGCATTGCACTATTGTTTGCAATTTCTGTATTATTATTTGCTCGCATATTTGATCGTCCTCGTCCTTATGAATAAGAGATCTGCGCTCGCTTTGGTTGTCAATTTACGAGCTATTAATGCGCTCCAGGCAGATATTTTTTAAAAGTTCAGATTGCAAATGAGTTCGTAGCACATGGTACCACCCCAAATGTTAAAGTTTCGCAGAGTTTTAACGGACGAAAGTGAAAGGTTTGACTGACACTAGGGTTGTGTGTTAATTATTTTAGATGGTAAAGGATAAAAACTTACTACGTGGAACTAAAAAAGATACCATAATAAATAAAAAATAAAAAAACAAACATAACATATAGTTTTGATGTTTCGAGTAAAAATCGTAATCACCTATAATCCAACGATTAACATAATAAATTTACATACCACCCAGTGACCTTGATCGTTTCCGAGCTGAAAAATATTTCCAAGATGTATCAATCTCAACTCAACACAACATCCGGCAAACCAATTGTTATGCATTCTAATTTGTAATTCAGGAACATTCTACACAAAACCATAAGTTATAATATTCCAAAACGTAGGTACAATGTGTACATGTCTTGTGATATATGCAATATACGAACGTTTGATATAACATTATAAGCCTTTAGTAGCACATAATGTATGGGACCCAGTTTGGCTTGCGTACGTACCAAAGCAATAATAATATGCACCAGTAAACTCAGCCTGGTTTACATGCTGATATTATTAATAAGAGACTGCAAGGTACATCTTTGGTCTCTAAATGATAATATGGGTAAATTATATGCAAAAACCTGCTTCAACTGCACTAGGTAGGTATATTATTAATAACATAATAGACCATCAGATCTAGCCACCAGTTTCAACAACTTATAATCATCTTATAAATAATTGGATCAACGGATTAAGGAATGTTAACAAGCCGATTGATAATTTGTACAACGTTTTAAGTTCAGCTAAATGAACCACAATATTGTAACCTCACAGTATTCATGAGTTTTTTTTTTCTTTAAATAGATATTTGATATACTAACTAGTGAATATCTTTGACGATAATTGACCAAGTATTCGTGTTTATGAAATAACGCCTAACAATGTAGTTGCAGGCAAACGTAATTCTAAAATGAACCCAAAAAATAAAATGCTGCTCACTGCTGAAAGACAAAAATTAGATGAACAGCTTTGTAGATTTTCACGGTCCTTGTTAATCTCTTCTCCATTCTTCTCGGGTGTACTGTGTGTAGATTGTCGATGTCGTCGAACTTTCGGCCTACTTGCTGAGGCCATCTTCAGGACTAATGCAGTTACACCCGAGAAGAATGGAGAAGAGCATTGAATGATTTGTCTGATTGTGTGCTTATCGATGGTTGTCACATTATGTATCGTTCACTTCGAATGTAAATGGAACATATTAGCTGGGATTCCCCGAAATAGCTCGTCGATGGGTCGCAGCAGCTCGCTTTCGCTCATCGCGATTTCTTTATCATGATATTGTTCTAAACCAGACTTCTGAAGCACAAGTCCATTTAATCAAAATTTCTTCACATAACATAGTAGCTCGACACTACACATGAATGTAATACGGATTAATAAAAATTGTTTTCTCTTCAATGAGCTCGAACAATGACCTTTGCAATGAGTTTCATTTATACGATAAGAATAATGTTTTCATTTATTATTATTATTATTAAATGGCATTTGCCATTTATACTCATACTGGTGTCAGATACGTAATGCAATCAAATCAGTGTTAGGTAATATTCGCATCGTACATACTACCAATTCATAACTTAGTATGACTGAGTGCATGCGATGTTACTGAATAATCAAGAGAAATTTTCAAATTGCATCCACATACACTAATTTCGCATTAATTTTCAACCAGTTGTTTATTGTTAAGAGTGTATATATTGTGAACGGAGTAAAATACGTCAAATTCGTGATAGAAAATAAGCGGATTCAACAAAAAAAAATATACTATACCAATCATTGTTATTCAATAAATTTCAATTGATTGTTGATCAATTTAAAAGTTATACATAAAAAATCGGTCATTATTAATACTTGCAATATTGTAAGACGATTTCTAAATACTGATATTTCAGGCACAATGCTAGTATTTTTTAAAATTTACATTTTACAAAGTACATGTTGGCGCATTACGAAAACAAAAATTTCAGTTGAGACCGCCCCAATAGCTTGAGCTAAATAGATGTGCGAGGACGTTTAGCGCCAATAATATTCTTCATCCATTTGCATTAATTTACAGAAAATTAGGGAACCTGTATAAATGTAGGAAGTCCTAACGGATAGGGCATAGTAAAAAATTGACCTCCGCCAGCATTTCCGCTAGGTATACGCAATTTTTTCTCGATGTAAAGTACGGTAATTTACCATTTGATTACATAGGTTATATTCCAAAGGTATTTTCCACACTGATTATACATAATGAGTCGCAAAAATCACTGAAATATCACCAGGATTCATGCAATTGTGGACAACCAACATGACACGCAATCATATGTTCGCAATAAAAAATGGCGTCCACCATAGATTTGTCATAGATATAGAAGGAGCTCAATGTTCAATAGTTCTTCCCACCTTTATATAGGTTCCTTACAGAAAGTGATGACGTCACGTCTCTCAGAATTCCAGTCGTTACTTGCCCTCTTAATTAGTACATACGAAGTAATACATATTATTTTGCTGCCTTATGTAAAACAATAACAAAGCAGGTAAGTAAATAAGTAGGCATTTATTATGTATATTGTATTACGTGACGTAAATATGTGATATAGTCTACTCTTTTACTCCGTCAGCAGTATATTCGTCAGAGGTGAAAGGAATGGCGTAATACCTAGATGTTTAAATGCCGAAATATTATGTATTGTGTAAATATGTGCGATTGCACCAGACGTACCTACTACTAATTTACTTATCTACACACTATATTATTGAGTTGCATCCATTTCTCAACAGATTTATTTATTTATTTATTTAGTTTAGGCATACATACAGACCAGATTCAATTCGAGTACATGGTTGACGCAGTTGGTTGAGGCGGCAGTCTCCGAAGCAGGAGGTGCCAGGTTCAAACCTCGGTGCTGGCGATGTATTCCACACTTTGCGATACAGGCTCTTAGCCTAGTGCAAAGTGTGCAGGAAAGTATTTGGGTTTATTTATGCAAGCCCAGATACTCTTTAAAAAAAAAGACAATACATAAATTTCAGACAAACTAACACAAAAGTAATCCATTCCACGCTAGCATGTACACACATGTAGATAACTGAAAAACTTGTATATTTCACCTTAAATTAAACATACATATAATAAAATGAGGAGGCAAGGAAAGGTTTTTAGGAGTGAGTGGGAAGTCAGGATTGGTTTACCTGGACTGTAAGCATTGTAGTACTTGCTTCTTGAAAGATGGAGTGAAAAATTTGATAATTTTGAAACGTTCTCGAACTGTGGCATATTTACAACTTTGAAAATCATACGTTTAACAACTGGATGTAGGGAAATGAGGGAACATCGAAAGCGATGACTCAAGCCAGCCAAAGCCCATTCGTAAACGTTGGAGCACCCATCTTGCTTTCGCCCTAAGGGAGTTCTCATAATGCTACCTTAAGTGAATGATATACCTCCAACTTTTGCCGAGGAAAACTTATAAAATTGTATTGATAATTTTTAGTACGTGAATTATGCTTTTAGATATATCAAAAATATGAAAACATGATCTGTAGCATGTACCTGAAATATAGAAAATATAGATTAAGTAGATATTATTTTGTTCGTGGAGAGCTTTCTGACTGTCTATAGTGAAAGTGGCTCTGAAATATTCTCTGAAAGGTCAATATTGACAGAAGAGTTCATATCTGCAACACCTAAAAAAATACGTTTTTTATTTATTTTGTAATTATAATCCTAAAACAGTTTTTTTCTGGAACTAAATACGAATAATATAGGTAAACTTACTTCTTAGAACTGTATTATCGAACTATACATTTTCCTATTAATAATCTGCCTTCCCGGAACTCTATGAGAAACTATTTATAAATCAACGTACACGACGTAACCGAAACTATCCACTTACTGATTTTACTATTTATTGTGAAAAATACAGCAAATGTTTGCATAAGACGAGTAAAAGGGCACAAAACAACTCGTAAAGGTCCATACTAAATTCAGAGCATTCCACGAAAGGGAAGACATTTTGTATGAATCTGCTAAAAAGGACGAAAACAAATACACTCACCTTTCGTTGTCGTGCCGTATCGTTAAGGGAAAAATGTTGTAAATTAAATGTGTAATACGCTTTCCCACTCAATTTACGTGATATACTGTCTCTTTCTAGAACGTAAATAAAACGTGGATCAGACAGAGACACGCTACTCTATACGCTCTCTGAAATATTCATCCGTGACGTCAGGCAGGTTCAATACGTTTATGATATCCCCTATCTCTTTCTAGTGAGAAAACAAACATTTGTATTAAAGTGAGACGGGGATAACACGTTAAAATATTCATTACTCCAGTTAAAGTGATGTTCGCAGGCGAAAACACTAAACCATTTTTTATAATGCTATCACTTATAATCCTATCTACTGAAGTATGTGTTTTGTGTAAGTAAATCTACAATTTTCTTCATTTGCAACTTTAAGGAGTCCCCATACAAACTAATAAAATTTCATTGATGGGTTTGGCATTAACATTACCACTTCATTAGATTGCACACAATACAAATAACTTGGCCAGGAAAAAAAACCAGGAAAAAATATAGAAGCATTTTTCTTTTGGTTTTAAATTCCCAAAAAACTAATGCCATCACTCTTCCAGTTGACAAAGGAGACATCAATGACTTTGAAGACGAAAAATCACCCGATTGTTGATTATTTTTGGGCTCTGTTAGATCCAGGTCTGAGGTCTCATCCATAGTGACAAGACGAAAAAAAAATCGTCAGGATCAGCTTCAAACGTGGTCGAAAATTCGTATGAAAATCGAAAACGAACACATGTTTGTTCGGCCTTAAAAAGGAGTCAAAGGCGTTGACACCCTGCGAACAGAAAGCTTATACAAGCCCTGTTCTGAAGTTTATATGAAATCTATTCATTCACATAAGACAATTGGGATCTCTGCTGTCTGCCAGGTACTAATTTGGCGATCTTTCTGAACCACATCCATGATTTTAACAACGTTTTTCGAAACAACTGCAGTTTATTGCCTTCCACTGCGAGGGTCTTCTTCAACACCTTGCTGACCACATTTAAAATTTGCTACCCATTTTTTGACTACCGCATATGATAGACAGACTCCAATTATGTATCTGACATATTTTAAAAAGTTTGTTTTAATGTGCAGCCTGTGATAATAAAACATTTAATCATATGGATCATGGTTGAAAACTTCTCATTTTCACAAAAATCTCAAACACGTTGAATTAAAAATGGTGTCAAGAGTGCCAGCTTAGTCATATTGATGCCAAATTTTTCCAATAGCCTTTTAAAGGTTCAAATTATCCATATCGATAATAAATTGAAACTGGCCAGTACATTTTTTTCTCAAAGCCGCGAAGTTATCAGCCAACCTTCGTACATAATATCATGATGGTCTTCTAGAATGGTGAGTGTTTCGATCGAAGGTTTTTAATCCACAACTAATAAAACGATGTAGAGTTTGTCGGCGACGACAATACAATGCGATACAAAAAATCTATCTACGACGCTTCTTCACATTAGTTCAGGCGTTTTCATCATCAGCCCACGGTTGCCCACTGCAGGACTAGCTAGCTAGGAGCTCTCCTCCTCCTGATCCTATGCGATTCCCATCCACTGGGGTCCGGTAAATCTCTTGAGATCGTCCATCCATCTAGTAGGTGGTCACCCTTGTGGTGTTTTGTCGCCCCTTGGTCTCAACTCCAGCAGTCTCCTCGTCCATCTGTTGTCCTGCATTTTTGCAATGTGCCCCGCCCATCTCCACTTCTGCACCGATATCCTCTCAACCACATCCGTCACTTTAATTTGGCTGCGTATCCAGTCATTCCTCTTTCTGATGTCGTGCAGTTTAATGCCCAGACGTGTTACTGTGTGTTAATCCAGTAATCGTTCACAATACTAATTCCATCTACAATATGTATAACATAATAGGTAATGTTGCAAATAGTAGACACAGTGGTATCAATTTATATTGTAGGTATTGTAGGTAGCAGTGGTTTGGTTTGAGACATTACCATACAAACGCGTCTTTCGTATTCCTTCAACTATGACAGACGACGACTGAAGATATTATGATAATATACATAAGATATCTGAATAGAATAGCTATAGGTGTATACCAGCGAGGCGAGTGGCAGTGCCTACTTACTACAGCAACAAAAGTATATCGCATTTCCATATATGTATAACGTAGTATATCTAAATAACAAATACTAATAATAATGAGATACAAATTACACAAACACTAGTAGAATATAGTAATAGTAATATTATAGTTAGTACAGTGTTATAAACAGTAGAAAACACACGGAATGTAAACTGTCACTCATTATACTGTTATTATTCTCTATAGAAAATTATTAGTACTACTAGGTACCTACTGAACTTTCTTTCAATCCGTGCGATATGAAGTTAACACAATCGTCAGAAGTGAACCGTGAACTCGTATTTATACTCTTTAAATATAGTCATCATATTTTGAATACTATTAGACCTGCAATTGATTTTGCACATATTCACAAATCGTTAAATCACCACATTTATAATCAAAACGTCATTGGAAAATACTTCTCAAAATCTCAAATGGAGACAAATCTTGAGGCTTTTACAAAAAATCGTACACCACAGAATACTCGAATTACTAATATATGATTTAACAAAATTAAAAACAGTATCGATCGGTGTGTACAATAGTTATTGAATCACCTATTTCTCATATTCCAAGCCTAGGTCTAGTAGCCTGTTGGAGGGATTAATCCTCTTGCAATGTCGATTCCCCGTTGTCAATTTATATCTTTGATGATCTGCCTCAGCCTATGACACGTCTATGTTGGAGCTGGCCGTGAAATGCAATACGAACAAATCTAAGTAACTCCTCCATTCTCTAACATTGGCACAATTGATCACCCTCCAAATTTTATTAAAATGTATACACGAAACTCTATCATTATCATCAAACAAATGACATATACTATATGTGCGGTGCAACTGAGGCCGCATCACAATCACAAAGAACTTCTTTTAAATAAAATTATTAGGTAACTACAATAACCAACTGATGTAACGAAATAACATAAATACTATAAAACAAATACAATATCCGTCGAAATGTAAAGAGTTGATACGAGGTCAGAACAGTGAACTGTGTTCAATTAACAATGAATAATAATATATACCATCCTCAATAATTTTAAAAATACCGGAAGAGCTACAAAATCGTAAGACTTATGTGACATTGGTGAGATGAATGCAAAACGTCAAAACAAAAATTGAACATGTGACTATAAAAACACATAAGTCATAGATTATAATATTCCAATACGCTATAAGAGTAATTATGGGCAAGAATAAAATTATCAACATATGCATTAGAATATTCTATACTCGTACAGACAGACAAATTAAAACGCCCGGAGTAATCCAGGTAACAAAATACGTATTTATGAACAGACTACGTAATAATACTGTATCATAGTTTGACTATCAAGTGTCTTTAATCCATAGTGCAGATTTCGACACCGATGGTGGTGCAAAAGCATGAGCATCTAAGCTCATATCGAAAACTTCATCCAGCGGAACACCCGATAGCCACACAATGATGGATTCATCTAACAGACTATCTACGCAATAATTTATTTAACATGTCGCTATTTATGATAACTATAATAAGAATGTATAAATATATCACAATTGCTTTCTGCTACAGAGAATGACTGTTTAGAATTGATAATAACTATCCCTGAAAGCACTACTGTAGCAGTACACAAGAATGGCTGTAAACAATGGGAGTCAAATTTCAAAAATGAGCCAATTTTAAAACCGGAGTAACATTGAACAATGACAAATCATTGAGAAACGACGAAGGCGGTAGTGATACCAACATGTTACATTCTTTGAAGGTCGTGAGAGCCAAAAAATCCATTGTCTTATAATAAATTTTGTCCATCACATATTACGTACTTTGTCAGACATTGTCACAGACGCTGAACACTGAACACGTTTAACTTTATATATAATATCTGACTTCAGATTATTATGTGCGACGACATACAACGTCAACGTGACAAAAATAATGATAAATCAAAACATTTCCTAACCGTCTAATAGATTTACGCGTCATAAGAACTGATCATTATTAGACTTGGGTAAATTTATAAATATTTACCAACTTAATATGTGAAATTGACTATATAGTGCACTAGAGCAGATTCCGAAGAAGATTGTAGAGACATCATATAAGCAGAATGAACAACGACAGACTGGTTTCTATTGCAGCCAAACCAGGACCAGCCCACCAGGAAAGCCCCTAAACGATGGAAGGACAGTTTGGCTTCATCACAAAATATTAAATAACTGTGAGAAGAACATATCGGCAGACCGCAAAAGCAAAGCTTCCCTGTACCTTGCATATGATTTGTGGTTATTTTGGGAAGCATTTTATCGATTAAATTGTAAAATATTGAACTCATTGTCTAAAGTCTACGAAGCTATACGTAGATAGGTTATAGATTTCGTATAACAAATCAATTAATAAGACAAGTACTCGTATTAAGATCTCCCCATTTCCTCGAAGAGGCGAATACTACTAACGATACTGTATTTCAATGCAAAGAAAATACGTCGAAATCATTACAAAATATCAATCATAAACATCCGAAATAAACATAATATTAATATTTAATCATCCTTGAAGCGTCTAAATGAGTAAATACAAATAAATTAAATAAATAAATGAGTGTAATAAACACATACTTAATAAATTTTAACACAAAACAATAATAAAATGGCGAAGAGTTAATGAAATTACTTTTTGAAGACGGAAATCCAATAATTAATGAAATCATAGCCGCACAATACAATACATGTAATTATTTAGATGGTAAATCAAGTTAATCAAGTGTGTTCAAAAATAACATTGCAACAGTAGAACCAATTAGCGAAGTAAATTTAAAAAATGTTTGGAGAATATTTTTTTGCGAAATAATGTCTCCACCGATTGGTTTCGCCAGAAAAATAGAACCTTGAAGAGCTCTTCTTTAACTTTTATTTATTTATTTATTTATTCAATTTATTTATTCAATCAACGGCTTTAAAGCCTTTTAAAGATATATAAAACAATATACTTAATGACTTAACTTTTTCTAATCCTTCATCCAACTGTCCATGAGCGGCAGATTCTTCATACCCCTTCAATATTTCTGACTACAATTTAGTTCTATGGCTTTTATCTGGCATCGTGCCCACAGTAACCACGTTCTCTGAATGGCGGAAGTATTGAGTTATCATAGTACACGTGATATCAAAACCGGAGAACATAGAATAGAACCTCTGAGCACGTATTCCCCATACTTCTGGTACCCTGGCACAATATACCTAGATGTTCATCACAACGCCAAACAATTCAGTCGTCTGTTTATAGATCCTGGCAATGAAAGTCTTCTCCAAGTGACATTAAGCAAGTTTCAAAGTAATACTTTCGGGACATCGACATCCGTCAAAGAGACCAAAGAATACCTGGATGACACAATTTGACAGGATCCTGTAAAGAAATGGCCTAGATGAAGATGATATAAGGAATAGAAAGGTGTATAACCTTAGGACGAGAAGAGCCGACCATGAGCCGACCCCAATAGCCACCTACGGCTATAAGTTGGGATAGTGCCAGGGAGAAGAAAAATAACAGAGTAGTAGTTTCGAGAGAGGTTTGTCGAGTGGAGTTCTTTCAGAAACCCTTGAGCCCTCCCGTGGAATAAAATTCGGGGTAGACTGGAACTAAAGCTCCTGAAACATTCAGGGGTGGAAGTGGATTTACACTTAATGTTCAATAGCAAAAAAGCACCGAGAGACAATAAATTCAGTGATAAGGAAGTGGTGAAGGAATTTTTATATTCTAGGCCTTCTCCATCCCTTTCCATGCCCAACGATCCTAGGCCACATGCATCCTTGTCGCTCCGGTATGTTTCACAACGCTATTTCTCCATCGGAGTTGTGGTTGTTAGGGGTTTCTTACGGTAGTTCTAGGACGCCAGTACAGGAGGTGTATTATCCATCTAATGTCTGAGCTGCGGGCAACACGACCAGCCTGAGCCAACATTAAGATGACTACTGAGAGATATTACTAAAATATTAATTAATCAACGTTCATCTTCAATGTGCTCAAATAAATAAACATTACTAAACTTTAAAAGCCTTGATAATCTGATTGCTGACATGACACGGTTATGTAGAGATATATTAAATCAACAAGTAATATAAGTATCAAACTAATAACGACAGCACCATGAGATCACTGAGATCTCGTCATCAAGTGAATGGATGACAACTTTACTGTTGACTTTTAAAATGATAATAATAATATGGCCCTGTAAACAACAGGCAGTACACGTATGATGACGGGTGAAAGAAACTTGCGAAGTTGATGTTTCAAAATATTACACACACAAGTATACACTTGGTTTCTCTCGTTGGTATCTCAGTGATTTCTTCACAGATATGACATTCAATCTCTCACAAGATATGCACAATATTATAGACCCAAGAATTTGAGTTTCATATTATTATGATCAGAATTAACGTTTTGTCGTATACGTATGCAGATGATAACTTTGTTGAATTATAATATTTGCATATTATTAGTTAGTGCGCTTACTTAGTACCGTAATCACTACAATAATACATATAATAACTAACATCGTTTCTACATATTAGTATTACAACAATAGAAAAAAATCTAGTCGCACAAAGTAGAGGTCATTAATACACGGTATTATAAGCAGGGCATTACTCACCGTGAAGTTTCTGCCATTAGAATGGGATGGGTGTGAATTTCTTTCTCTCTTCTATTATTTAATAATACAAATAATTGTATCAGAGATTTCACACAGATACAAGTCCGTGAGAGATTATCCGTCTTTAAATGATCTTTTGTATGTTATTGCTATACCCGAGTCAAGTTGGTATGATGATTGTCGAAGTGACTGGCCGAGGAATCTAATTTGGAAGGTCGATGGGTCAACTTGACTGTTACGGACACATTTTTAATGACTAAACCTGTTTTATTCGTCGTCGTCGATATTATAAGTGCGACGTTGGTAATTATTGTTAAGTTTCATAACTATTTATAATAACATTAATTTATTCATATTTTCAGCTTATTACCATTAGATTATTTTACACGGTTTTCCAAAGAAAAATCTAGATCCATATTAAACTGATTATTTTTTAATGGATCTGGGTTTATCGAAATAAAATAAGTACATCTTTGTACCCTTCACTGTAAGACTGAAACGTTTGTGTCGTGGAGTGGAGTAATCAGCATCGGGGATCGAACCCGCACCCACTGGATGCGCGTTGCCAACCCAGCTAATGACCACCTCAAACTATTAATGATTTCGTCAATTGAGAGAAAGCATCCCTTCTGAATGACAACTTCTTACAACTTAGTTAGTACGTAGGAATACATGGGTGAATATTGGAATTAAATTGATAATAGACATTATTGCTTTATTAAATGTTGTTTTCTATGAAACCAGATTACAATATATAAGACATAGATATATCATATTGTAGAGCACAGCACATATTGATGAGGCCTCCGCATTCTTCTAATATAATGTTGTGTGGTCGAGTGTGATCCACAGTCGCGGTGATTAGCATAACATAACGGCTCGAGAATCACAAACCAAAGATTCAACAAACGGTTTACAACAATCATAATAGACAGTACAATGTTAGAGATAAACAATATTATAAAGTATAGACAATAGCAATAATTTAATCTACTTAAGAAATGTCGGCAAAGAATACACAAGAACCTCGCAGAGTTACATCTGCACCAGGGCTGTAGAGACCAAGACTTTTGCTCATCAAAGAAATGATAAATTAATATTAAATATGTAATAGACATCAACCATTTAAAAGCTATTTATGTAAATGACGAGATATTTTCGTCCCTCCAAACGAATATTTAGAAAGACCTATACAAGCCTTTTCAGGCTTTTTCTCTTTGCACGTACAATATATGTTACCCAATTTTTATCAGTATTTGTTGAAGGTTTTCACAGTAAACACTTGACTGCATATTAATGTTTGGTCTTCGGACGAACCGTGTGTTGATTGACTTTTGATCGACGTTTCGATACTCCTGGTGGTGTCTTCTTCTCCAGCGAAACGTCGATCAAAAGCCAATCTACACACAGTTCGCCCGAATACCAAACAGCCATGATAACAAATTCTATTAAACAAATTAATTGAGTTATAGATCTAAAAAAAAAACAAAACTAACAAAATGTTCAATAAACTTTTAGATCTAACAATAAATATGATAGATTAATCATCACATGTGAATCAGGTTGGATTCTAAGAAGTATCTAAAAGAATTCGAGTAGTATATACCAACAAAGCTCAAGAGTCAATAACCGGTAAACAAATAACGATAACCATAGCCCTGCTCATGACCGTAAGACATGAGATCGAAATAAAAGAAAGGAATTAGAATATAAAGAGACGCACTCGAATAAAACACGCGGCGTCAATTTGTAACATCTAGAGCGGCTATGATGGGAATAATACTCGTAATTTATAATACGTTTTTGGACAAGTCTTTGCATTATATTGAATCGGTTGTTTACCGTCACATAACCGTCTCATGTCATGGAGAACCAGCTTGTTAATCATTATATTGCCTACTAAAGCTCGCATTGTATTATTTTACTACGGCAGAGTTTAAATTAAATGCATATTACGTTATTGTTCATACAAGTTCATTTTAATACTCGTATGTTAAAACCTGATTGATAGCAATACTAATTTGATAAGTATGTAGATATTTATGATAGACTAGTGGGTACCTACCCGTGAATTCACGGAGGTTGGTTTAATATGTTTTTGTGTAACCACTATTACAACTCCACCCTTCAAAATTCTTCGAGAGAACACAGGAAAATCACAAGGCTCCGTCTTTTCCCCGTCTTTCCAATATCGTCAAGAAAGTCGTAGAACCAGATTCACATCGTCGACTTTCTTAGTTGGTACCCACCCGTGAAAGCTACAAGACTCCTCTTTACCTGTGTCATTCCCATACTCATACTGCCACTCTACCACGGTCTTTAAAGTTAATCGAAGGAACACATCAGGGAAATCACAAGGCTCAGTCTTTTCCTATGCCCCTGCTATTGCTGTTGATAATGCTGCCCTGACAATGTTCTGATATCATTGTAATAGGAACAATGTATCGTAAAGAGCAAGGGGGTTCCTGAGCATGGGTAACCCTGTGTGTCTTGCATTATTGGAACATGCCGAATATAGGACCATGCGAAACTTTTCGTAGCCAACATCTTCTTACAGTTGGCGAACTGGAATATAGTAGGTATATGGATTACTTTGAATCCCCTAATTCGTTGTCGTGAATCGTTATGTCCCTTCACATTCACTATATAGGATGTATTTGATACATCTCCACTCCATGTGCTGTGCACTTCGCACAGTATTGGAGATCGGTCTGATAGTCTTCTGGTTTGGGCACGTTAAAAAAATAAACACTAAAAATAATCGAAGGTAACATTACCGTCTTTTCGGTAAGAGGTGTGGAGAATTGGTCGCTATTTGGTGTGAAAAAATATAGGGTCTTACCTACTTTCCATACTAATTTTACATACGTACCTATTATACCTACAGTAATTATGATTTGAATGACTCTATCAATAATTAATATAATAGGTAGGTAGGTATGTATGTAGTACTTGATTGTTTCAAAATCATACGAACCAACTGATAGTACCTATTCAAAATTGTTTTCATTCCATTTGGCTATACGTACCTACTATATATAGTATGTAGGTATGATTCGAAAAACTCGATCGATGCATTCTGTATCAAGTAGGTATGTACCTACCTATAAGTTACTGTATTCACCAAGTACCAATAATTCGAAATTTCAAAAAGTTTGAAATCACATTACTTAAACTTATTGTTCAACCAACACTTTTCGTCCGATGTAACGCGCTAGTGTAGAGAACATTTTGAAAATTTCATAGATTCGATCCATTAGTTTGCATAATAATCACGGTACTATTTATTTTCGTCGCGCGCTGCGCACAGACAGACAGACATAGGACAATTATTTAAATTGATTTGATTTCTTATATTGTTCACTGCTGTGATATCAACATGTCACACAATCAAAGGAACATTTGCCTTCACATTAACCAAACAATGTATTCTCAATTTACCACAAACCACGTGCGACGAATTTAATGCACCAACTGACCTACATGCTGCGATCTTATTGTTTCTCATTAACATAATCCTTTTCTTCTTTTACCTTGAACGTCCAAATCTAACTAGTTTACTATAAGCTAAGTGTATTACATTATCTCTTAACCAGTTTTGTTAAGAGTTAGATACTTTTACTATCAACCATCCTTAAGTGCAATATTTATAGCCACAGGTTAACATTTTACAACTGACGTGGTTTCGCTAATTTGTATTTTATCAAATTTCAGTTCACTCTAGTTCCCGTTTGATACGTTAGGACTTGTCTAGCCAAACCCAACAATAACAACATTATTTCATTTATTGCTTGATCATCGGATATGCATATCGTAAATTACAAGTTCAAGGTCAAACCTGAAGGCAGTCAAACCAGTAAATTGTTTAACAACAGCTTTATGGACAATGACTCTGGATAAGGGATATAAAACTCGACAAATTATATTAAACAATTACTATATAATGCACAAACTACTATAATATGATTAATAGACAATTAACAAACAGTAAAATGTGTAAAGTAGTAATAGATAAATTTAAACAATCGGTTGGTAGCTAATTTAAATCAATAAAGTTGAGAAAGATTTAATCTGAAGAGTGCATTGTGTAACAAATCAAGAACGACCCATAAAGTATTTAAAAATATCAGGTGGGTATCAGGTACGTTGTGTACCAAGGCAGGCACTATAGGCAGTATCATGTAGGTCGATTGCCACCTACTCCAGACACTTTTATGGTATTATCTACATTAACAGATCTAAATCATCGGACATATTCTCAGAGGTCCAAATAGGAGGACAACGACCCTAGACATTATTGTACGCATAAAGAATGCGACATATTATTGTAAATAAACCAAAGAGATTAATATTCCGAGAGTCAGAAGAGGTGACCCGCGCGCAGGTACAGAGGCTGAAAAAGGTAATCCGCAAGCAATGGGCCGGACGCCCTTCGCGGCAGCCATTTAGGGGCAGGCGCCTGTCATCGGCTATTTGCCCGTCAAGTAAGTTTGATCTCTCACACCACTTACATAGGGGATAACTTTGACATCTCCCCCTCTGCCCCACCCCGCCCGGCACATTCCGGCGGCCACCCGTCCACCGCGAGATGCCGCGGCAGACTACAGCAAAAGCAAAGGCAATAACTATGGAAAGCCGTCAACTTGGTGACGCTGAGATAAACCGAACCGAGGTGATGCTCGGTTCGTTTAGTCGGGGGCGAAGGAAACAGCGACCGGAGACTTGGCAACGTTGCCAGCTATAACCGATATTGTGTGGCCGGCGATGGAATGAAGCGAAGGGGAAATGGGGTCCCTCCCCCCGCCACCCCGCGACTCCCCTCCCCGCTGCACCCGTCGCACGACCAGTTTTACCTTTACAAGCGCTCGGTGTGGACGTCGCGCGGGAGCGCCCGCATCCTCGACGTATTTCGTGAGAACTGGACTTCAGTGTTCGAATCGAAAATAATAAATAAAAAATATCCGCAAGCGATGAGCCGGTGATACTTACGGACTCATATTGGACGGGTTAATGTCCGAGACGGGTGCGTTTGCAACTTCTGTATGTGCGTGTTCAAATGCTGGGATATACATCCTACAGGTATATTATGAATGAGTGAATCAGATATTGGAGAGATTTAACCCTGTCATTAGGTGATGGACACATTGTGATCCGCGCGTTCTGTGATTATTGTCATTGTCACCTACTCGTACCAGTAGTGCCGTGGAGATTGTGGTGTTGAGAATTGCCCGCAAGTAATACATTATTAGGTGCATTAGTCTACGATTCTGCATAGTGCTGTAACCTGTAAGATACACCATACATCACAACACGTCACGGAGCTTAGGGTAGCTGTAGCTGTAATCTGGCTCTCGTAGCACGTAGCACCACTCACTATGTTTACTAACAACTCACTCTACGCTATCACGTGACCACAAACACACAACCCTTCTTATCACACGCACACTCATACACAACTAACACAACACTGACCATACCACACCATCATTTTACTATTATCTAAATAAAAATAAACAACACAACAATTTCAAATAATTCAGACATACACAAAAATTTTGACAACATCTTATCACTGACAACACTGGTAAACAATTGTGAAAAGTTTATTCCAACAAGATGCTTCTCATATATAAGTGTTTGATACAAATAGATGAGGAATAGTTTGTTCGGGATTACTGAATTAACTAGAGTTCATTACTAACAAAATATTTTTACAACTACTGTTCCCGGCTCCGTAACGTAATTTTTTTTTTCAAAATTTCTTTTTTTTATTGTTTTTATCTAAGTATTTTATATTTTTTAAAAATTCAAAGTAGATCTTAGAAATGACGTACGAAACGTCTCTCGTAGAATATTTTTATTGTATTGTGGTGTATTCTTTATTCGAATTTAGCGGTTTTTTTACATTCTATTTACGAACATAATTCGATATCGACACAACAATTGTCAAAAATGTTTTGCTTGTGATTTGTGATATTTCTTTATAATATTTTTTAAGTGCATGAGTGTATTTATGTAACAAACTTAATTTTGTGGTGCTAAAACGTTGTCTGAAATTGTGACAGAAAAAAAGTGCATTTTCGAAACTCTATAAAAACTACACAAAAACATAATAAATGGTGCATAAAACTAAACAACGTGATTTCCCAGTGTCAAAATCATAATAATTACAATAATAAAAAAGTACAATAGTAAAACAAATTAGACACATATGTTCAGATTGTTCTATGGAGGGTATTTTATAGTGGCATCCTTTCTAATAAAATATAAAAAAAGATGTTAAAAAATGTTAAATTAAACTATATTAAAAGTATCCTATAATCAGATTATAGTGTGCAAAATTGCATTATCAGTATACCAACACTTGTGTAAGTTAAGTACATTTCAGTATCGTATAAAAGTTCTAAAAACTAGTTTCGTTATCTCATTCCCAGCCAATTTGATAAGGAAAATAATAATGAAAATAAAATAGTTACCTATTATTGAAAATTACACATGTTGCCAGGTTTTTTGTTATCGATAACATAACAATATAACTACCTAGCTATTAATATAATTATGTTCTAAAAAGCTACACACAACATTCAACAATAAAAGCCGATTATTTTCTTCATGCAAGTGTTAATGTTAATAATAATAGTCATTCACGTGTACCGTGTGTATGTAGATATAGTGCGACCTTTAAACGTGAATACAGAACAACCTATAGGTTTAACTAACAATAATCACAATCACATATGCAATAATATAACAATCAATGCATTCATCTGGGTAATAAAATTATATTACTACTGATTCTATTAATTTTCTATAATAACGACTCGAAGATCATTCCTCAGGTAGCCAGTTACACATTGTACAAGTGTATTAAGTATTGTAAACACAAATTAACAGATATAATTATCATCTGTGCAAAGTATTAAACGTTTTAATAACAATACGACTGTATTTAATACACTTTTTAAACACAAACAACGGGGAACTTCCACGACGCCATTAAAAACTGTCGAACTGTCAAAATATTTTGAGAAATGCACCATAGAGTTTATAAACATTGCAGTGAGTGAAGATAGTGATGTGCACGTTTACGAATAATCGATAAAATATTTTTTCATGCTTGATTTGTTACATTCTCTAATAATCGTAACATCGATCGATAAATCTGGGAAATCGAACATTTACGTACAAAATAATTTACAAAATGTCTTGTGTGTTAAAAGTGTACAAAACACCAATTTCAGACAACGTTTTTCACTGTTTCTTGTTTTATCTAGTGTGCATGTTTATTTTTCGTAAATAATTTAATAATGAGGTTTCTTTTACGTAGAAATATTAAAGTTTCTTATAATAAGTGACGTTATTATAATACCACGTAGTGAGAGTGACTTACTTTATAACATTTCCATAGAATGTTTATTTCTGTTTAAAACTACAAACCAAGGATTTGTGGCTAAATTCATACACAGTGCCATGAGGACTGCGTTGCTGATCAATGTAAATGAAAATCTTCTTTCCATATACTATTACGTTAATTAGTTAAAAGACATTCATTAATAGTAGAATGATAATTTCATTACTCTTACGCCTCAAAAATATGGCTAATTTATTCAAAATCAAAAAGCTGGTTTTATGATAATTGTACATTAATTAATTTTGTTTACATATTGTAGCATGTCTAAGATCACTCGCAGACGAGACAAATCAATAATGTTTATGTATGTACCATCGTGTCAAATCGTAGTAACACTACAATTTATTATGACTAAACCAAATTTACTAGGTCACTCGCAGACGAGAGGAAGGCCTTAAAGGAAGAAATTAAATTCAAAACAGAATTCTTAAATATTGTAAAACATTTGACGAAGAAGTCACATTGAGTGTCAATTTTAATTCTCTTATCTTTTGACGTAGCCACCCATTGATGGCTGATGCCTTACGAAATGAGTAAAAATATAATCATTTCGTCATTTTTGCTTATCAGCTCTTAGAGTTCTCTGGAAAGTATTTGATAAGCAGTAAATTTATTCCTAACTCTTAACAGTTAAATAAACTTCATATATAAATGAATGATAGTGCAATATTCTGCGGTATTGAGATGAAACAGGGAGACCTTGTCACAAATCATTACGTTAGAATTCCATTCCAACGTATGCAATATACATCAATCGTATTAAAATATTGAGTTAACGATTTGCGGGACGTAAATTCAATAAACTATGATATCTAATAATTTTCTCACGTAACAACTTCAACACGAGATTATAATATACTATAATATTCCTATTGTACATAATTGTATTTACTATGGTTTTCAGTGAGTACATTTTGTATTGACATTGCTAAGTATAACTATTTACGATATCCGGAAGATATTAGTATCATAGTGTGTCGTCAATTAGTAGACTTGCGCAGTGTGCAAACATCGTGCCATTTATAAAAAGAGATAGGGGATTCGTATCGGTGTAATATTTTAATGAGGTTATTTTCTATTCGGTGGCTATCATTTATCACATGAATACTCTGGTAGTTTGTTGTATTAATTGCACTATTATGATATGTATCAAGTCGCGTGTTTCTCTTCCAACTTCCAACAATCTTCTGCCGTATTATGAATTGATAATGGTGATTATAATAATATGACCCAGTACTATGTCAGTACATACGAATATAATATAGATGTCTACTGGGACTGGGTATACCTATACCTACGAGTACGTAGTTTGCTGATTCTGTTGCCAAGGATTATTCGCATCGCTTCGTTATACGAATCAATATGTAGATATATTTATTAAGTATGTAAGGTAGGTACTATCATAATCATTCTATAGGTAAAACTAATAATGAAATGTTATTGAGTCGCGATAATAATGTTTTTTCCGAAGGTTTCTTGTATTATTAATATAAACGATAAAAATATTGAACTGAGTGCATAAATTATGCACATATTCTTAACTTGCACTGCGGGTATAGCAATTGACTGAAATTTGTTTACCACAGGATATTTTTTTCACTTAAACGTCTTTTTTGTGTGTATTTTGTAGGAACATTATCTATTTTAGGAAAGAGTTTAAAAATTAATGTAAGTACCTATATGAGTATCCATTCCGATAAGAATAAATTGAAAACTGAATCGATTATCATTTGATTTTATTTTGTAAGCAGTTTCTTATTTATTATCATACATTGTATATTATTTTTATTGAGAGTCAATTCAGCGGGCAACCCATTCATTACAAATAACCATATTGCACGTATACCAATGTTTTTCTGAGAAACGTTCGTATTTCATCGATATTGTGGTAAAGGAAGTAAACAATTCTCAGTGCAGCATTTACTACTTTCGTACTAAAAGAACCGCTACTTTAAAAAATAATATTATTGTAATGCACTATCACCATGAGCAGCGAAATGTTCCCGCGGACGTTTGTAGGTATTAACAATACTAACTTGTACTACGTAAGTACTAGCAATGTAATGACGTAGCGGTATCGATGTAGCGGAAATGTAGAGTTCAAACATTTCACATCTCTACTACTTACCACAAACAACAAACTGTCAACGAAAGTCGTAGACAACATTTTTATTTTAATTGCCAAACTCTTCCAATATTGTGAAGTCTTGTTAATTTTTTTTAATTTAGGGCGATTTTATCACTAAACGGCGCCAATAAGTGGTCCGATTATTATTACTTATACTATTAGTTATACGTGTATACATACATACGTATCCACGTCGGCTCTCTATGTAGAGCATCTGGTCGTCACCCAGTTTTTCCAGGCTTTTCTGTCCTGGGCCAACTCCGTTGCCTGTTCCCATGTCATTACAGCCTGGCGCAGGTCTGATGTGTAGAATCTCTAGGTGGTCATTGCAGGTCTGTCCAGACGTATGTTGCCTTTAGGACGATATCGGAGACAGCTGTCGTTAATGCTATTAGCGGGCATACGCAGAATATGTCCAAGACCAAATAATGTATGACACCCTAAATATATGATACGTATGTTGCATTTGATAAAGTAAGACGACAGACTACTGCCATATACCGTCCCTCTAGTCGTCATAAGGAGGTCTTAAAGCCTCATCACTATTAAGCGTTTTTTTGTGTATCAAATCAATACAACTGATGTATAATGTATGCAGAAAAAGATATTGAATTGTCAGGAATATTCCTTGCACCTTATCAATCAAAATAACTTAATGTTACATGTAAACATATACTTAATTCATTTGATAAAATTCCGTGAAAGTTATCAAGTAATTATGTTATTGTAACGTATACCTATATACCTGCCTAGTGCCTATACTCTGTAGACATTCATATAAATCGATGAATTCGTATTACTTATTCTTATCGCTGTCGTTGGAATTTTTAGCAAATAAAATAAATAGGTACAACATTCACATATACACAGAAATGTTAACTATAATATTTTCAGTCATAATTTCAATCGTCTAGCTCAATGATCTCTAACTCCCGGTCCATGGATCGAATGGTACCGGGCCGCCCAAGGAACATCAAAATTATTTCCATTGTATTTACTGTTGTGCATTTCTCTCAAGTTTGTGCGACTTTTCATGAACGAGAGCTTAATATATTTTATTTTAAAGGTATGTTCAATAACAATTAATTCCAATCCAATGTTTATTATTCGTCATTATGCAAATACATTTCCAGAACAAAGTCTGTATAGCCACTGCACCTGATTAGAGTCGCATAGAGCCGGTGACTCTTTCGCACGGCCAATTAAATCAAAACAGTCTAAAATATAAACCACCAATGGGGGGGGGGGATCGCTGCGGAAAATTATCAAACGTAGACCGGTCTGCAGCGATAAAAATGTTGGGGAGTATCTACTGATCTAGCTGATTTCAGTTGAGAGGCTTGAATGTAAACAAAATATTGTTATTAATTACAAGATTTTTTATTTATTCTGGAGCTACAAATATACACGTTTGAATTAATTAATTATTCAACATCTAATGACGAATATTGATTAAGTTAACAGTATACGTATGGGAAAACTGTTAAAATAATGTAGATGATCCAAATCAATATTGATACAACTGTGGAATGCAAATAAGTATTACTACTTATTTGAGCCTTTTTATAACCTTTATGTAATTGTCATGTTATGATCGTCGCTGTAGTAATAACATCTGTACATAATAATACGTATTTACGTAACTTAGCTTACGTTTTTTCTCGTTCACGTAAGTGACACGGGTTATATCATACGCCAGTACAACATTGATTATAAGCTGATTTGGATAAATTAATAAGTAAATATTCATTAGTCAAAATTCATGCAGAGTTATAAGACGGTAGGGGTGTGCTAAAAGGCAGACTTTTTCAAAAGCAATATCTTACAGTTAACCCGATATTTAATTTAAAAAAACACAAATATATTGACCCTTTAACAGCTTCTTTTAAAAAGTCCAATCTTGAGTGCTGATCGAGCATACTATACTAAATCTAATTTAGGGTAAAAAGTATGTTATATAAATTAATATTCCTTTCCATAGCGTCTAGTGTTAGGTACCGGACATAGCAAATTTTGATAAAAATAGATGTAAAAATCTTAGTAAAACTTGTTCTGACAACTTGTATGTATAATAAAACAATTAGAATAAACTTGAAATGCGACAGTTACGTATGCGCATCATATTAATACTGCAACTTGTCATAAAATATTAAATACATGTTATTTTGTCATTGAAAAGATTCCGTTACAAAGTTCATCAAGAAGATAGACACAAAATTATTGCAACTACCTACATAATATAAATTGTAAATATTAGTGAATAATTAACTATGTGAGTACATCAAATACTTTAATTACTTGTGTTTTGCTAATTATTTCGCTCCCTCATAAAAAGCAGTCTCGCCGCACTGCTGATGTACGTAATATGTATCTGAGTAATAAGACTAATTAGCCTCTACTGGTGACAATCTATCGTACAAGTCGATTGTTATAATCGATTAGATTACTGACATGACAAACCTTCACTGTATCCACTACTGTCAATTGTAATTTCTGTATTTTCTCGAGGATCCCCTTTCCATACTTCCTCCCCCTCCAGCTCTTTCCTAATATATCCTTCCCCATATAATATGTATACTATTTATTGTATTTATTTATTCGCTTCAAATTTTGTTTTCTTTTCTCGGGTTGACTGTAAGACAATGCTCTTGCAATGAGTCCGCCCTTTAGCACACTACCATTGTCTGGTTTCGTAACACTCTTGATATTTTGCTAATAAAGATTTATTTACTATCGATTGTGCTATCAATAAATCACCCATCACTAGCCTCTTCCATCACTCTTCTCTTTTATGAACATTCATCATTCTCCCGCGATAGAAATAGAGTTAATGTAGGTATCATTTTTCTCTCATTCACTTCCCAGTCGTATACGAGTTATCGTACAGGTTACATTGTGTCGACTGTGAAATTCGTTCCTTAACAATATTTGTTCGTTGTTCCTCATATTTATTAATCCATTTTATTAAAATGGGGTATTTACCAAATTGTATTGGTTGTATTGTATATTATTGAAAGGAGGAAATAGATAAATAAATATAGAAAAGGAAGACCAAAACTATAAATAAATAGATATTATTACACGCTATAAAACAAGGAAATATCACTAATGACAATACATAATAATCTAAATATGTAAATTAACAAATGCCATATCGATTTGTTAGATCGGACCTGTCACTTGCAGCCAAACATATTGTATAATAATTGATATATTAACGATTAGGTTTTTATATAATAATTAATATCAATTTACTGCATTCAAATTACGTATTTAGATATTATATTGATCTATAGATACGCCATTAAAAATGATGAAACGTATGCTAAGGATTCGAGTTTTCAAAATTTCAGTCCAGGTAATGAAAACCTCTTGTTCCTTGCCGCTCCTGTCGAAGGTTGGCGACAATCGTCCTGAACTCGTCTTGATCCTGGGCCAATCTAATCAGTGCTGCTATATTTAGCACAACGAACCGCTGTCTGAGATTTCTGAGCCATGATGCTCTTTTTACGTACCTTACCCCGCCTGCTCTATATCTTTTCTTCCATTATAAGTTGTAGAAGAGTATAATTCTCATTGCGAAATATGTGACCAAATAATAAGGCCTGTTTCTTCTTTTCTTTTGACTGTGGTTAGTCGCTCCCTGTCTTTATTCATAATAAAAACACAGACTATAATAATCTAGTCAATGTTGTGGTTAGCTGGAGGAGATCCCACCATTGCTAAAGCTCATCCTTTTCATGGCATCGCAATACAACACCCAATTCCCGCGAATGGCTTGGAAGCCTGGATGTTGCTCTGTAGGGTACATGTCTCCTGTATGCAACAGATAGCATAATTATCTAATATTCCGACTTTGCCGCTCAATGGTGGCAGAAGCCATGCGAAATAGTATTAATGTTTCAACCATCTAATGACCATAATGTTTTAAATGTTTTACGTTATTGAAAAACACTCGCTAAACTTTTTATAACCCTCGCATTATATTATGAGTTATACATATCAACAATATAATTATCATATTATGATTTATTATGCACGGCAAGTATAAATTACATTTTTCTACCTAACTAGTTCATACAATGTGCAACTAAATAAATTACTATTGTAATAGATAATGTACCTGCAAATTGTATTAAGGCCGTTTATTAAGGGGCCAAAGAAGGATTTGTAAACTCCTCCTTTTTCTAATTTTATGTATTAAAAAGTTTTTTTTTAATGAGTCTGGATTTGTCGAAATAAACCCAAATACATCTTTGTACACTTCACAGAAAGCTCAAAAGCTTGGGTTGTGAAGTGGAGTATGTCGGGGATTGAACTGCCCAAGTGTAATCTATTAAAAGACAGAATACTGCTTTGTCACAGAGTGACCCCATCAAGACAGCTCTATAATTAAATGGTGTTTAACACTGAAAGTCAACTCGAATATTAACATTCTACAATTAAACGTCAGAATATATTTTTTCCCAACTGCCAATATTAGTGATATCATCTTAAGATTTATGAAAAATGCTGATAAATGGGGATATATTTTAGTACATGAAATAGCCTTAGTCGTGATATTTCCATTACCATTAAGGGTAAACCCACCTCCATCCCTGAAGGAGCTTCAGCATTCAGTCTTTTTCGAAATTTTTTTTGCCAGTGGAGGGCTGAAGGTTCGCCCGAAGGGCTCCTCTCAACAAACCTCTCCCGAAGATACTCTGAACACCCTTAATTTTCCCTGTTCCCATTACCATGAAACTCGAGAAATTTGAAAAATTTGTATTTAATTAGTAATTCGTTTAATATGAATCAGGCACCCGTACGAATTATTCATAGTCGCCTTAACGTGTTACATATTATATTGTGTATCAGATGCATAACAGCATAATATTAAGGTAATATGCAAACAGTTTTAATATTTAAAATGTCGAGGTTATAGCTCAGAGGAGTTTCTATCCTACATACAACATACTCAACTATCAGATATCGATCGATCAACTTAAAATATTCTTAAAAATTAAGTCACAAAACTGGCATAATTAATAAACTATTTTACAGGGATTAAGAGTATGCATACCGACATTTCTAAAAACGGGAGACCTTATATCGCGACAACCGTTACTAAATATGCTTTGCAACAAAATAGGGTAGATACATTGAACCTTTATCTAGGGAATAACCGTAAAAGATTTTTTATATCTTGTATAGATTACTCAAAATTATTTTTGAAAACCACCTCTGAGTATTAAATGAAATTACACCTATACTCGGGCATTAATTTTGTGCCCATGACTGAAAAAAGCTTTGTACACCTACGCACGTAAAAGTTTCAGTACGTATTTGTGCATGACTTTTGTTAACTTGAGGCTAAAGGGCGAACACATTGCAGCTTGATAGAAACATCGTCAAAATTTGTACTTTCCATGCGTAACTATACTTTGTACACGACATTTTAAATTGTAGCTGCTAAAAAAATAGTTTTTTATTACGCGACCAAATTTATCCTAAATACGGTGTCGTGCGACCTCTGAAAAAAATTTCACACTCACACATCTGTCACCTGTTACAACCGTTTTGTGCGAAACTTCGTGATGGATAAGATTGCAGAATTTACAAAAATCGTGACGTTTCTTCTAACCCATTTCGATTTGCGTACACCTTTCTAAAGAAAAGCATTGTGATGTCATTTTTTCTAATTACTTTGCACCATGCATAATATCTTATACCTGTTCAAGTGTTCACTGTTGACGCTTCGCTCTCCTTAGTAGCGATGCCGTACTATGAAAATGATTCATATTTTTTGGCAAACAGAAACAATATGACCATAGTTTTACAAATATGACACCAGTATTCATCAAGTTCATTCATGCGTACCCAAGATCCTAGAGGATGATGACGAATCAATTTTTCTTATGAAACGAAACCCAATTCAAAACAAACTTTACGTAATGGGAAATCCCTATATATCCTATCAGGAGAAAGGTTGATTTGCTAAGATTATTTTATTATACAGTAAAATGTAACTTATGTATGGTTTAGTTAAGAATTGGTTTAATCAAAGGATTATAGATGACGGGCGGCTAAAAGAGCACTATTTTCATATCAAAGATCCTCTTTCACTGTACACTTCTAAATCAACGACATTGGTATGGCAATTATTGAAAAGTATAGTATATGACAAGTACCTATCAGAAATTGTTCACTAGATCTAACTGCTCGCAATAATTCTGCGATCTCTTCCAGTTAACAGTAATGGAACTCTTTGGACCTGTTGAATAACCTATAATTATTTAATGTGTCGATCCCAAATTTATTCTTATCTGAACTTCAATAGTATTTCTCGTATGAATATTTATTTTTTTTGTTACTAGAAATATTTTGTCAATACCTACAATACAAAATATATTGATTGTATTAAATTACCAAAAAAATCTTTCTCAAAAATGTAATTTTTACAACATCTGTGTTTGCATAGGTATATTTTTCTACGCAAACTAAAGCCATATGTCGTAAGTAGCAAAAATGTTTGCTTTATGTTTTCGATTATTACTAATTTGAATGCTAATCAGTTACGAATACATTGTTTTATTTGTTTTCACGTTTTTCTATACGCGGAGGCAGGACTTGCCAACACACTTCTCTGTATTATCAGACAGAAAAGTCTACACAGGTATTATCGATTGATATACATATGACAACATCATTAGCCTAATACTGGGAAACATTCACCTATCCAGGATATCAAAGAATGCGCGGGGTCTACAATACACGCACTGATGTATCACGCAAAACAATCTTATGAATATTACCTAAAGCAGAGGATTGTCACAATAGACCTACTCTGGTCGCAGTGACGCAGGGGATATACGGTCCCCTGACCTAACAAGGAAAAAAAAAAGCAGAGGATTATTGGGTGAGAATTTAAACTTCCCTATGTTTCCTCTAGAAACGTTATTGAGCAAAAAAGAAGTGGCACATTTCTTCGTGTTATTGTTTGTAGATACATACAGACGAATCTTGAATCATGATAACTCGTATATTCGAAAACCTATACCTATAAATTGAGTTGTAAAACTGAAGATGGACATAACTACAACATAGATAAATCAACATTTGCGAGATTCTTTATGTTACTAACTATTTGCTATACCTGAAACTAAAAACATACTGATAATTACAAGTACTTACGTTCCTGATTAGATATTATCTAACTGTAGATATTATTATATCAGAGTGAACAGATAAAAGCATAGCGAATGCTTCGTGTTATACAGTAAATATTTAATATTACTAGGTATAATCTGTTATATTAAATGACAATACATCATTATATGATTGATTAGGTGTTAATATTTTAATTATTAACTATTTGATCATGAACTCATAATAGTAAGAAAGTAGGACAAGCGTAGATATGACTTTTTGTAGGTATTCATGGCTATTGGTGTTTATCAATACCTATTTTGTATTGCGGAGGTGTTTCCCGTATCTTTTTGTTCTGTAAGGTGTGACTTTCAACTCTCCTTCCGACTCGTCTTACTTTAATATGAATAAAGACTATAACAACCTTGAAGCAAATTGTAAATAGAGACATCATAGAAGACTTCATTTCAGGACGCGAGATAGTTTAGCTTACTGTGAACAATAAACATATTATGTAAACATGTAATTAGATTTTTATCGATGAAACAAAATCAATTTCAAAAAATATATCAACGTTATTGATATAGATTGTACTATTATTTATACATAGTAATAATTTTCTTTTACTTTGCCTGAAATAGTAGCAGGTAAAATTGTTCACAAGTCTATCAATACTTATAGAATTGACATAGTGATATTTATAATGATACTTTGTAATATTGTGGATACTATGTGTATGAAGATAATAATTAGGTGCATAGATTCGTAGAAATCCTTGTATATTATTTTATCAATTGCTTGTATAATTTCTTAGAACTGGTACCTAGTTTACTGTAAGTGAAGTTTATTTCTGTGGATGATTTTAATACCAGTTTGTTTCATTTGCGCAGGGATTGGACGGGTGGTGTTGGTAATAGCAACGGACAACACCCACCAGCACAGCAACATCATCAACTTCAACAGCAACAGCATCATCAGCAGTCGCTGGTGGGGCACCCTCAGCAGCAGGCCCCGGGGGCCGCCGTGTGGGGCCTCGCGCAAGGCCCAGCCCCCCTCCACAACCACCACGGCAGCTACAGGCTATCACAGCCCGGGTATGTTATCCATTCATAAACTCTCTACATCAGCAGTAGTTTTTATTTGTACTGATTTTATCCCCGCTCATGCGATTTTAAATCTTAACGTCGCGAGCAATGTTTCCGGGATACTCGTTCCTTTAAAATGAGTCATCGAATAATGAAATACGTGATATTTTTTGTACATTTTCAAAATCAAATTTTGCCACTGACGTATTAGATAAGCAATATTGTGCTGTAACAGCCAACGGCGTAAAAACCCAGACGGTATCAGTAAAAAAATATTATCTTATCATGTTACCATAATACTTATCTTTTATCGATGAAATGTCAAATGATAAGTGTTATCTTTCATACTAGATATCAAAATATAATTGCTAGTAGATGAAGTTATCAGGTGTAATTTATTGATTGGCGAACGAAATGAATGAGTGATTGAATAAAGAATCCAATTAGTGCCTAGAAGAGAATTTACTGAGATTAATGCTATTTGTCACATTCCATAATAATGTACTACACATATTAGTAACATCGTCGTTATTAAATCATAACTAATCTCAGGAACTATCTAAGAACAGTGTTAGTTTTTAGTAGTCAGTTTAAATAGCATTGGAATTGTCTGCGTATCATTACGCTACTTCCATACCATGGGTGTAGCTCCTAAAACATTATCGATTTTGTAATAGATTTTTCCACCACTTCCTGACTACTAAGAGACCTGAAACTTTGTAAACACATATGAACACGGTAACAATACGACTCTGTGTAAAAATGGATCAGCTTTCTCCAAAGATAAAAAGATGTAATGGGTTTCAGGAGGATCCAATAAGGTTCGTGCGGGGTCATGTCTGGTATCCTATGAAAGGGGGTTGGAAAAGAAATGCAAATCGTTTATCAGATTTTGTCCAGCTCGAGCCTTGGAAGACACCGATCGATCGAGAGGATCCAGTCACCGCGTACCGTCGTGTTTGATATCTCACAAAAGTGCTCCACGAGTAGAACTCATATCTTTGTACAAATTTTGATGCTGTCTATTCTTGGTGGGAGGCGCCATTAAAATGAAGGAATCCAAGCACCTCGGAATGGCCTGTTTGGTATCGCTTGGAAGACAGCGAAAACAGTTCTAGGATGTAAATTGCGAAGTCATAAAGTATTGTTTCTTAAATTATTTTTTACGATTACTTATTTAATATCTATACGTAAAAACTTTCATGAATATGACTATACTATACATATATTAGTATTATACTCGTAGTCGTGGATGAAACCAGAGCGAATATTAACTTCATATAAATTTGATTTGGCACCGATCATTTTACACGAGTAATTGCCAGGTAATTACCAAAAATAGAGAAGTAAAACGATTGAAGAAATGTTTACATACACTTGAAGCGATGAAAATAACTTAAACTTAAACATTATTAAATACAGAGGCGTTATGCAATAGACTATCAGACGCATTATATTATCATCACTGCATGACTCACGAAAGCTCGCAAAAATAAGCTTAGTCATCTTACTAAGTACGATAAAATACTCGTACTTTGCTTGTACTTTGAACCGTGTTGATCTCGTATCATAAAAGAATGTTGTTTGATACTGGGAATCATTATCTACTGTTGAAGGTATTTGATATTTTGTTTTGAAAAACAACAGTCTATAAAATCTACATTTGATAAGAATGTTACGTATAAATTTTCTCAGTTTGCTTGTACGATTTTTTCCTGATAAATTGTAATGTTTCATTCCGGTGTTATTAATTGTATAATTGTGTAATTAACTATTGAATTCCTTGTACGAAAACAATTTTTATTTATTTATTTACATTTTTGGTGAACAGCATACATACATTTCGTTTCATCCGTCTTGTCACACTTTTTGTATAGAATTACTATGTAGCCAGTGGCCAAGTTATATGAAACAAGGAGTAGATATGTTATATAAAATATGACATTTGTTGAATAGGGCCAGCTTATCGCAGTGCTGCGATCTCTCCCAGATAACCCCACAATATGGGTCGTCGAAAAATCTTTTATTTGACAATGCCTCTTATATTATTTTTGGGTATCTAAAACCAATGTAGGTATAGGCACCCTTTCTTCACTATGAGCATAGGTTGTTTCTTACCGGATAAGACTTGTAATATATAATTCTAAGAATTAAATTTTCCAAATACGATATGTACTCGTATTTTGTTTATAACCTTCCAGACTTATCGCACGGCATCGCATACCTTACACCTAATCTGTATTTTAATTCTTATCTTCTGCGTAACAAATCTTATCGCTTAATAATATGAATTACAGATTTGTCAATATTAGATACAATATTTTGGGTTAGAATTATTTTTAGTTATAAAACGAAGGATTTCTATAATGCATATATATTTTTAATTGGTGCAATAATTGTTATCGACTTTTTATCATCAATTTTGTTTATGATTTTAATGACGTGATCAGCAACGATTTCAGCTAGTATTTTTCTATCCTTAAAATGACTCAGAAAGCTTTGTATAAATATAGACGAATTGAATAATACTTATTAAGTAATTCACGTGAAAAACAACAAACAATTTGAAAAAACTTTGAAGTATAAAACAATATTTTATACTTTGCCTATAAACTCAAGTTGTCTTAACCAATGTGACACTCCGCCTACTTCTAATAGTCGTATTAACTTCTGAAAAAGTTTTTCGGACTTCTTTAGGTTTCCATATAAAGTTTTCTAGATCATTCTGAAGAAGTCTGAAAATTTAATACTCTTTAAGTCGCTCTTTTTAAATTATATAAGACATGTAAACACGTTTTGACAGTCTCCATCTTTACACGCGTCTGATATTTTTCGCCGTTTTTATTCCTTGCCATATGAAGATGCTAAACAGTTAATCGTATATTTAAGTAAACGCCTTGCAATACTACGAACTGTTAAATTAGTATTCTAAAATAAGACCTAATTAGTGTATATAACTCTTGTACATAGTGAATAAAAGCGTGTAACAGAACAATTAAAGATGCGTATACGTTATTTAGATACGTATTGTTTTAATACTTATTCACAATTGTTTATATGAATAAATGCGTGATTTGCTCTTTAGTATGAACAATGCAAGGACAAGCTTTAAGTTGCGCAAGTTAATCGTTTCTATTGATAATTATTTCCTGAAGCAGAAGAACCTATAGAACTGAGATATAATTAATTAATTACTTGGCTAACGCTACGCTACTACTTACTACTACCGCTGCGGCTACGGTCGCCAGCCAGCGTGTGGTTGTGAGAAAATCCGATAGGTGACCCCGTAGCTACGAGTACACTAGCTACAACGCCCGCGTAGCGTACAACACACACAGCTGTTATCGTGCACCTCGATTTTCCCGTTTGAGGATTCCTACGACTACGTACGTAGCTGTACCACCAGAGCCATCTATCGTGATTTTTGTTAAACCGATCAGCTGTTCAGTTCGATTTAAATACGTAAGCTCCTTACATACATGCAATGTCTGCTTTGTTTTACAAAACATATACATAGTTATTTTTTGGACATTAGGCGACTACGAACGTCTATAATTTGAAAGGTTAGGGAACTTGTTTTAATTTAACATATTTTTAGGAACTATTAAGTTTATTTTTTATCGAAATGGACTAGATATGAGGGACAGACTATTTCACAGCTAGTAAATTCATTGTAGGTATCTGAAAGTACAGAAAAAAATCGTCATAATAAAAATGCAAACACGCGACAAAGCAGGAGTGGCCTTTCAAAAATTCCATTCCTAGATAATGTCTTTCAATCAGCAACTAGCATATGTAGGTATAAAATACAATAAAGAAAAATTGATGACCTAATGTTTTCGTATTGGCCTTGTGTTATTTAACACAAAAAATGAAATAATTCACGTACATACTAATAGGTAGACGATATAAGTACTACATGTAGTATAGTACTTAATTGTTAATTACCTGTAGTTGTAAAATCCAATACGTCACGTATGTACATAAGTCAATCAGTACATTACCTACCTATTAATTGTTGTATGGCCGATTGAGTAGGAAGGTAGGTGTACAATGTACATATACTTGTAACTTGTATATGTATAGTATACTTTGGTACGTTTATTAACGATAGTGTCAATACAGTTCAATGTTGATATAAACAATAATGAGGTTTATAACGGAAACAAAACTGATTGATTGTAAAATACACATAATTTTAATATCATGATCAAGTGCAGATATATTAGATTTACAGTTATATATTCTACCTAGTAGGGGATATCTCACCATTCTCAAAACAGGAGCGTTTAGGCTCAAACACTTGGAAGGCTACATCCAATTATTTTTATAGCCGACTGCTGAAAAATGAGCTATCTGTTTTATAATCGAAATATGATGAAAATTGTCATACATCGCCATAGGGTTACCAAGCAATGCCCCATAACTCTCCTTGCCCCCCGAATAGGTTCCCCTACGCCTACGCGATTTTTAAAATATTGTATTTTAGGAATATGGTAAAAGATAGGAAAAAGTTCCGAACGACAAAAATTATTAGAAAATTGTCATACATCGCCATAGGGTTACCAAGGAATGCTCCGTCACTCTCTCGCCCCCCGAATAGGTTCCCCTACGCCTACGCGATTTTTAAAATATTGTATTTTAGGAATATGGTAAAAGATAGGAAAAAGTTCCAAACGACAAAAATTATCCTTACTAAATTGCCTTTAATAGTTTCCTCATGGTACAGCATATTATGCACAAAGGTATTATAACCCGCAGACGAGTGCAGGACCTTAAACGGATTTGATTTTTTGATAATAACTATATAGCTATTGTCATACAATTAGTAAATTAATTCAATTACGCATTCGAATAATTAATTGTTGACATTTACTATCTTATCAATCTACAGTTAAATGCCGATAATATGGGTCATTATAGTCTGGTATTTTATTTATTAAATCATCATGTACCAGCCTGCCTACTAATTATATGAATATCAATGATCGCTATTAAAAACATTGTAAATAATTTAATCAAAACTCATATACTTAATTCAATTTTACAATATTTTTGTCGCTCTGAATTCAGGAGCTATTAAGGTAATAACGAATCACATTTTAAAAAATAGAACATCGATACAGTAAATGGGCACAATATCAAAAAACAATCGCATTTATCATTTTCATTTCAAATCTTGTTATCATGTATACTGGACAGGAAATTAACTTTATACATACTATAGAATTTGGAATACGTTTTGACATTTTTGCAAGTCTACACAACTTAGCAGATATATATCTATCTAGTTAAAAATACTCAAAAATGCGGACTTCAAAAATTACATGGAACGTTATCTTCTAGCATTCCGATAAATTGACTTTATTGCATATATTACAGTATTCTACGTTTTAATTATTATATATTTTTATCGATACATAGTGATGTATTAAATATTCACAGCAATGGCATTGTGGACTGCCTGTATCTAGTATATTATCTAATATGTTATAGATAAAGAAATAAATAGATATACTTACACATATAATATTGTGTAATATTAATTGTAAATAATACCTACATCTATCGTTCCAATAATATATTGTTCTTGTTTTTATCTAAACGTAATTTGTTTTGTGATAAAGTCGGAGACTATATTTTATTGCATTTTATTTATTTTGATACACCTACCTATTTATTGCATTGGATTCATGCATTGTAGAGACCAGAGTGAGACATTAAGATCGTGAGAGCTCAGATATTGAAGTGCTTCAGGAGACAGTTGTAAATGATTTCACTTGTGACGTTAAACCTGTAAACTGAGAGTTTTAGACAATGTGATTGACGAACTCCACCCTTCCACATGGGCAGTTGGAGTTGTCGCATTGTCCAGTTCTGATTTGGTTCAGCTTGCACCAACTGTGGAGAATTAATGGCTGTACCAGGTAGCGTTGTTGTAGGATCGTTAGATTTATATAATGTGTTGATTTATACATTATTATAAACGTAAGTTTTATGAAGGTAAAATGAATAGAAATTCATAACTTTATGTACATGGTGTGCCACTTCATTTCATGTTGACGATCTGTAGAAAACGTAACAGGTGAATTTACTCTTCTGAACGTAAATACGAGTATAAATCCCAATTTGCCATTCAGTGTTTGTAGATATGTTTGTAGATATGTACACATACGATATGTATCAACATTACTCATTTAAAGCTCCTAAAAGTTTGCATACAAAAGAGACAACATTCTGTCACAAAGGTTAACAACTTGTACAAACAAATAGAAGATGAAACAATACAAAATATTAGTTGCTTATAGAATAATCATATTAGGTGTATTAGTATAGAGCCGTAATAATATAATACTACGGTGAACGTGAAAACACTTTGCAGTAGAAGTATTATCCGTTACTTAACACGCACGATTTATAGCAAGAAAAAAATACACCGTACTATTGGTAAATATGTAGTTGTGACTTGCGACTAGATGTTACAATACAATGATCAACAATGATCCAGTTTTTTGTATTATACATTCATCTGGTTATAATTTGTAGGTATTATTTTTATTGGTAGATGTCTATGTTGTATTGTAGATATTTGGTGTACTCGTATAGTGAATGTTGGTAATATTAATATTATCATGTTTTTGACCTCTGGTGAAAAGACAATTAGAAACACATCTCTTTATTTGCGTCTTTGTGTAACGGTATGTGAATGCTTTAGTATATACTAATACCACGTACTTTATACTGTGAATTTATGATAAATATTCGTTTTGATATACTTGGAGAAATTACAAATATAGATTTTATTGTATTTTGAACAATACATCAGCACAAATTCTCACAAATATAATATCAACCAATTAGCCTCATATATTTATTTACTTTTTTTTTCTATTCAAAGCTGTCAGTAAATACAACAGTTATTAGCATATTCAAATATAAAGTACATGGTTGGCTCTTGTTTGGAGCAAAAAGGTATGATTAAAGTGTTGAATTATACAATATTTATTTATTTATTCTCCGAACGAACTAAATACAGAAATATGTAAAAACCAACCAACAAGACAATATGATATTTTTTCACTAGGGCGAGCTTATCGCAATCTTCTGAACTAATATTGGTATTCTGTAATTTAGGACTTCGATTTTATCATCCTATCCGCTAGTCTATATCTGATCTCAGCTATAGTCTTTCTACAGATTATTTTATTTATAAAACAAATTTAGCACCAGGAAATTCTCATATTTTTGATCAATTTTGAACATGAAACATTTAATAACTAGGAATATTTTTGGTCCACGCGGGAACTGATGAAGCCAACGCAGGCTACTTTTTTCATTTTCGTTTAAGACCTCTCGAACCCTTTAGATTTGTCTGCCAGTGGTCTAGATTTAAAACTTAATACGAGTATAATTTTAGCTGTTGTATGTATTTATACTATATAGAAACCTGCATTTAGAAAATATCGTATATATGAAGCATATTGACATAAGTATCTAACAGCTAACAGGATCTGTTGTAAAATATTTTTTATTGTATCTAGACGGCCTTAAGTTGCGACGCTAACAATTATTCAAATGTCATACATATACATATATTCTAGCTTCGTTTAAAAATAGTATAGATACGTACGATTTTTCAAACTAATGTGAATGTTTGTCTATGTTTACAAAGCAAGGACAATCATATGTGGAAACTTCCTTTTTTAATAGTTAGCTTATTAATTTATTGTCATGTTTATTTATTTAATTATACACAATGTCGTTACGTATAATAATTTTAATTGACTGGCGATTGTGCTTGTCTCAAAATATAATAATTATTGCCACTTTTATTTTACAGTCGTATAATATTATGTTACGGTAGGTTAATATAAACTGTAGAAGGAAAATATATCTGTTTTTTCCTGTAAAAGTTTCAGGAGAAGAAAAATAAATAAATCCTTATTAGTCAAAAATCATAAAGAGTTAAAAAAAACAAGTCATAGTGTGGAGAAAGGTGGACTTATTGCTAAAGCTGCACCTTACAGTCAACCTGATAATGCTCTCTTTATTGACTGACCGGTTGACAAGTATATTTTTTTCTAAAGAGGAAAATGATACTTTTGAGTTCAAAAGAGATCTCTGTACTCACGCTAGAGCGTAAGTTCTTGAAATTCTGAAGTACGACTATTAGACTGATGACTTCCTAGATATAATACACCAATCACATACTAAATTCTTTCTGAAACATTTGTCTGGTCCATTCTTATGATAATATTGTCTTATGTCTTATAGTATACCTCTACATACATAATACTATTATGCATACATTATGAATGAATGTAGATATATGTACGAGTATGTATGTAGGTATTGAGTATGTCGATCATTCTGAGACTCCTACTCAATCTAAATATCCTGTGTGGAATCATTGGCATCATCCCATCCTGCCCGTCTGACTATCCATCAGTATTTCGTATTATTAATTGATTGGGAACTCGTGTGTCCTGTCGCCCTGCCACAAGCATCCAGTTATCAATACTACATACTATAATATCTACAGGACATAATGGTTTTATACTCATAATCATTCATTCATATCGTAGTATCTACGTACGTAATACGTAAGGAACAATCTAATACATAAAACCCATGTATTGTGAAGCTCTTAATCACATATTCATCAGATCGTATATTTTTTCGACAATTTTGAAATTGAGAATTACATCGATTACGAGTATATGGTCGGCGCAGTTGGTTGAGGCGGCAGTCTCTCAGGCGGGAGGTGCCAGGTTCAAACCCCTGCGCTGGCGAATGGCGATGTATTCCACATTTTGCGATACAGGCTTTTAGCCTAGTGCAAGGTGTGCAGGAAAGTATTTGGGTTTGTGTATGCAAGCCCAGATCCTTTTAAAAAATAATAATAATAAACATTAGTTTCACACGAGATTTTTCCAAAATTGTTTTTATGTTATTCAAACCACACGTATGTGTCATGAAATCACCTGATGTCTCTGGTTTTCCCACAGTGCTGTCATGATAAAAAAAAAACTATGTAAAAAGATATATTTGATCTAGTAAATAGACTCTCTTTTTCGTATAATCCCAAAAACGAATTGTCCTGATGACAATATTCTGATCTATGACTGATTCTCGGAATATTTATGTCTAGTATCCTTTCTTCTCCTTCTCAGCCTTCTCGCATCCAGTGTTGGACATAGGCCTCCCCCTTAGACTTCCACTGCTACCTATCTTGTGCCGACCGCATCCATCCGCCCCCGGCAGCCTTCCTTATGTCATCCGACCACCTTGCAAAATGCAAAGCACAAATATTTAAATACACTTGCAGAGTGTCTTAATGACATCAGAATGTTAGCAACTCCCGAAAAAAGTGTTTCGTTCTGAGAGGAACATTCAACTTCAAAGTCAAAGCTAATTTGCATCATATCTCTGCGTTTCATTTGGTTCACTTAACCCTTCACTTTGATACTTCACGTCGTTAACCCCAAACAATATGTAATAATAAGTATAAAAATGTATTTAGATAACAGCATGTTCCATTTATGATATTATTACTCGTACTAATATAGGTAGACAACAATATGACATAATAATTTATCATGCTATGATAAATATCCGTGTCTTTTCAAACACTGACTCGTATGCTCGCCCTCAGGAGTATCCACGGCTTCACTAACTTGTTACAAATCGTCACGCAATTCTTTCACTCTACGACTTACCACAGGTGACACGCATAACTTGTATCACCCATCATGCAATATGTTGGACGACATGTTGTCAGACTTTATGACAAGCGAGTATTGAAATAATATTTTGTTGCATACGTAGTACTGTTTGTAGTCTTTTATTGACACTTCAACTGCCATCCTCGTGGGCGGTATGGTAATGGTGGGCAACGCGCGCGCGTTCATGACAGGGTTACTCGCTTTTGTTTTTGTGATCTAGCACTAACACAACTTTATTCATCTAATTTAAAACAACCATTTACTAATCTATTTACAAACACATTTTAGGAGCTTTTAGGCCTTTCTTTTTCTAATATTGACCGATTTTGGGAGGAGAAAAGAAACCCGATTTTATTTTGTTACAAAAACTTATTTTGTGTCTGTTTTTTTAAGTATTCTGAACTAAAAATAAATAAAAACTAGCTGTCAAAGATAGCATTCGCTTAGGGAATATTAAGGGTTGGTATTGCAGAGCAAAAACAAAAGGACATGCACTTCACTAATTTATTTTTTATTTTATTATAAATTTTAGGACAAAACAGATATAAGCAATAACTAATAACATAAAGAAAGACGATTAGTCCATTCATAATTCACCTGTCACCCACAAGCATGCGCCACAGTTAAATTAAAACATAAAGTTCGTTCCGGTCGTCTCACACACCCACACTCAATCTCGCTCACACACTCACCCATCACACACTCACACCTCAAATTTTGAGTTGGTAGCCTGGTTGATAACGCGCTCGACTGTTAATCCAGTGGGCGCGGGTTCAATCCCCGACTTACTCCACTTCACAACACAAGCTTTTAAGCTTTCTGTGAAGTGTACAAAAATGTATTTGGGTTTATTTCGACAAACCCAGATTCATATTTCTATTAAAAAATATATAAAATATAAAGGTTTTCCATCATTTGTGGCATCCTTGCTTTCAATTACTGTCCATTGTGGTGACAGATCACAGCGAGTTGTAGCAGTGCGTTAGGTAGGTACTGGGACTGGGTACTGGATACCTAGGTACTCGTACTAAGTGTTGCAAGAGTGACAGATTAGGAGAGCGAGTCGTTCGTTACTCTGTGTTGTGATGCAATCCCGGCGTGGCGTACTCCAGCGGAACTATTACCGGAAGAAGGGAGAAGGATTGTTATATTGAATCAATCTAATCTCTAATAATAATCCAAAGTGTCCTGACTGACTGGCATACTCACTCATCAACGCAGAGCCCAAACGGCTACTCCTAGAGAACACAGATCGTTTTTAATACAAAATCTTTCACTAAGAAGGGATTTTCGGAAATTCCGCCTCTAATTACCTAATATCTAAGCATCGATGTGCATTTTTGTTCATTGTGCGCTACTATATCTGCGTTTGCGGACTTGCGTGTAGTTACGCTGTCTCACACTACAAAAAAGGCTCTCAACCTCCCGCGACTAGTATGAATGTAGATATATAGAGTATATAAAGTTACCCTACACTCTACAGTCAATGTGTAATGTAGACATTTGTCGGGTCTATTTGTTTTAAAAGATAATAACACTTGTAATATTTGTAGGTAATAATTCTTATATTGCGATAGGTATCGCTTTAATAACAACAATATTCCTATGTCACGCTCACACACACTACACTAATCATATCATCATAATTATTATAATAAAAACACTAGTGTTTCAATACACCGTAACCACATATCTTTATCGATCAAATGTGAGTGAGTACTGTGAGTAGTAAAGTATTTAAAACCCCCCTATATTATTAATTTGATAAATAATACGTACCTAATATGAAAAATATTATTTTAGTGTTAGTAACACTCCTATGTCTCGCTCTAGTAATTTGTTTTAGTATTGTGTGAGAAAGGGATGTAGGATTGTATCGTGCCGGTTTTTTAACGCTTCCGATTATGAGAACATTAGGGTGAATTAACATGTCCGCAGTCCTTCAATGCATATGTCGCTATATTCATCCTTATGTGGGGCGGATTTTCAATCAATATCGTACCCTAAAAAATATACGTAATAAATTTTGAATGTAATATAAATACCCGCATAATAATTGTCTGCATTATCATTTACATTCTCTTGTACTTATATTGAAAATATGTAAGTATTCATTTTTATTAATTTTCGTTTAATTCTTTATAAACTCTACACGTTTCGAGTTGACTGTATCATATTACTTTTGCAATAAGTCCTACTAATTATCACTACCTACTCAAAATGTTATTCACGTTCCATTTTCAAAATTAAAAAATCTGTATTTACATATAATGTTCTATTTACCTCGACGAAAACAACGACTCGCTATTAAAAAAATAATGATTACGTTGCTATGTGTGTTTAACACGTATTTAATTACTAATTTGTTTACCAAAAAGTGATACATAAAGCTACATTTGTCACATAAATTGATTGTTTCTAAGTGCGTGTCGTTAACCACAATAAAAAATTGATAATTATCGAATTATATGTCCCCCCGTTGACAGCTCACCAACACATGCCACGAAAATTCACATGTCCGAAACCTCCATAATATAAAATAATAACAATAGAACAACTGCTTTGAATGTTACATAAATTAAAAACTATCTGTAAACCTTCTTGTTTACATCTCTGTCACACGAATGGGGTTAACTATATAACTTGTCTTGATTGCACACTAAACATCATCCACTGTTCAGTGTTCACTTACAATTACAATGTAGTAGCGAGTGAGAAGTATTATAGTAAGTTATACCATTCTATATATAAATAGGACATCACATCACAACAATATCAACCCCAGTTTATTCATACCTACATAACTAGACACTGTGCCCTCATAATAAATACAGAATGCCTCTCGATTTCCTATGTTTCCAAAACATATTTCAGGTTTTCATTGTACATTAGGCGACATTTTAATGACCCATAAAGTTACAACATTATATATAATATATTTTATAATTAGATTTTATTAATCGTACCTACATACCTAAAGATAACTTTGATCAGCATGTTGAAAATCACCTCGCACACATTTTCTTTGTATACATGAAGTTGCACTAATTCGAATCTGAAATCCGTGTAATAGAACAATATTGATACGTGTCGTCGAATGAAATTTGAATTTGAAATCGATTTGTTCCATTCATTGTCTATTCTCTAGCGGGAAGAGATCGAGATTTCGCCATAAGCTTGATGAGCGAATGTTGAGCATTTCTCGGTTCAATTATATTTAAAAACTATTTGTTTTGAACTGAATTTATTATGAAAAGGTCCGCTCAATAAATATACTCTGAATGATTCAAAATAAGAAAAAATCTCATTAGTGACATCGATTCACGGACAAGCTATCTTCAATAATCTGACGCTTATTTACACTATGGAGACAAAAGTAAAATAATACATGTGGACGATATAAAATAGTATCTCTCTTTTAGTCTCCTACGATTTCATATGAATCTATCCCTTTCGCTTATAAAATTCGATGGTGTGGTCATGATGGGGTTTGTAGCATGAGGGTAGCTGTACTCTGTGTAAGTTCACGAGAGTGCAACCCCAGTATAATCGTCATAATACGAAGTATCAGTCACCCTAATAATATTTCATCGGTTCTCCCTATCAACATCGTTGATACATTACTTAACTATCGTGGTATGATTCTGTTTGACTTGGATATACTATATGTTGTCACATATTCGTATTAACGCACACAAGAATACATACACAATCAAGTATTAATTAACGTAATTGTAACTTAAAATTTAATTAAAGGAAAACGATTAATACTTATAGGTTTAATTATTTCAGATTCTAAAATCTAAAAGGATTCGGGCTTCTTAAACAAACCCCAATATCATAAGCATAAATTGTATTGGTGTAAAGTCACTTCAGACCATAACGCACGCCTGTCGCCGATTACCCTGGATTATAGGAAATATTGTGATGATATGGGAGAATCAAATTCGTAGATGTCTCTAGGTCACATAAAGCTAAAAGGTCATTTGATTAATAAAGATTCAGGTAGGTACGGTCTTTTTTCCTTGTACATTTTTTACGGTCTTTTCCTTGTTGAAGAGTTTTACTTCATGAATTTGATTTTTGAGAGAGATGAACATCTGGGCGTGTGAATTTTAAAACTAAGTCTAACTGCTGCATTTTTAATGTTTTTTTAAAAGGGTAATTAATGTCAATAGAAGTAAGCGCTATAAAATTACACAGCTACCGTTCCCACTGCTCGACTTGTAGCAGGTGTATTTAGTTATAAAGTATTTATGCATTTGACGTGACATCAAAAAATCTATTAAATATTTACTGCTCGTTAAATCACAGTAACTACTGATTTATTTTTTATTTACTTATTTTTATATTTCCTTGCAAGAACATTGAGTCATTACAATACACTTTACAATCGTATATAAACCAGCAAAGCTTTCACACATTTTCTACAAGCTATGGGAAATGATATAAAAACAGTCTCACAATCATCGTGTATAATTTCTTCAGTTTGACTTTAAATACTTTCAAAGCTTTTAAATTAATCGAAGGTATAAAAAAACAGTAATGAGTGTTAATGTTATAAAGTAAAATCAATCATTTAATGACATAATTTCTATAAAATATAATCAACACTTTGTGTCGTCAATAAAAATAATGAAAATCATAAAAAAATCGGTTCTCGTGACAAGTGTGACCCTGAACTAACCCATTTCTCTATTCTTATATCAAAAGCGTTCTCGTATAGTGTATACGCCAGGTGAAAGTTTGTAAGTAGTAACATAATATAGTGATATGGTACAAGAGTACGTAGATACATTTAGTATTAGTAATATTTAATACGTTTGTTACCCATACCTAGTTTGATCGTTATACTAATAAATATGTCTTTGTATTATTACATTATTACGTAGGTTTACTTACTGTCTGACTATTCCAATCTCACATTGGGCATTGGGCAATCACCAACTATTCTAGACTTTTTGTATTACATAACATTACACAACAATCACTCTACATGAATAGATGAAATATCTAAACTAAACGTCAGTCGGAAGTTAGAAATTGTATAATGTGTATTAAGTATTTGAGCTATGCGCTAATTAAGTAACACTTAATATTATCATATGTTTGTTTCAGCAGGGATACTAGGCTCATATTGAACGTTCGATAGCCTTATTACTTGAGATATACACTGAATTTAAGACAGTGATTTGGAGCTTAATTTATAGTAAATAGTAAGCGAAGCCTTGTTATCTTCCTGTGTTCCCTAGAGGAACTTTAAAGTGCCGAATAGTATTTTGTAATTTCAACAAATTTTGAAACATAGTGACCTAAGTATAAACTAAAACCTAAGCTAACCCATGGAATAGAAATAAAATACTTAATAAATATACGTGAAATCAGAAATTTTGGACTTTTCGAAATTGAAAGCTTTTAGGGGCGATTCGGCTCTAACAAACAATTAAAATTTGAATAAGTTATTATTTACGTCAGCCGCATTCGCATATCAACTCCTAGAGGTGTGTTGTATATATGTATACTACACAGGTATAATCCAAGACGTACGAGTAAGTGGTGCTGAAGAATTGTTTGACCTTATGAATAATAATATCGCGGTAGCTAAACACCATTAATATCTATGACTAAACACGCGTTGCAAATAACACGGCAAATTGATTCAACGCAACCTTAATCTTTTCAGGTACGTAAGTTGTGTGAAGTACGAGTAGTATTAAACTGCTTAATAATATTAAAACCATAGAAGCTCACAAAAGCTTTCAAACGGTATTTCATATTATTATACCATAGATAACATCGCATGCCGTAATTGAAATCGATTTACATCAAACATTGTATTGTGAGTGTTTGTGTGTTGGCAGTCTTATTCAAAAGCGCGTCTCTCCTTTTTTATATAATGTATTATATTATTCAGCTTTTTTAGTTATATCCATTCAACCCTAATATAGGGCTCACAACTACTTATTTACTTGTATCAAGGAAGGGTGAAATACCCCCTATCAGTGTAGGATTAAGACTTTTTGAAATACTTACCCTGAGGCTTTGAAGTCAAAGTATAATCATTTTATTCGTATTGTGCTTTTTTTCTTCTTTTGACACTCAATTTGAAACACGAAGACCGCACTGTATAACATCCAAATTAATTTCACATTAAAAATTAATATCCATAACTATAGTGCAATAAGAAATTAAATGTTTTTTTTATTTTCATAATTCCCTGTAAAAAATACCCATGATGTGATTAATTAGAGGATACTTTTGGTCAACTTTAAAATAAATGCGTAGTTTAACGAATTAGATGCCCGATTCGGTATTCATTTAGTTTACGAGAAAGCACCTCATTGTTAAGCAGTTAATAAAATTCTGGAATCTATATACGACACCCTTAAAGCAAACTATATGATGTTCATTTCTCTCGTTTGCCTATGCCTAATGATAGATACAGAATGCTCTTGTTTTGTTCTGGATTGATCTAATTCTCCTCTGCCCTGTCCCCTAAGGTACTTACTCGGTTACAGTATACGCCATATGCGTGAGCCCTTTCAATTAATTCACATACTTTGTTCAACAATCGAAGGAGCTCCTTTATTCAAAAAACAACCCGGTGACAACAAGGGCATATTATATTTTAATAAAACATAAAACATTACGATATTGATTCGTGATATCGTGGTTTGGAATCCTTTCGTTGAAATAATCATTTTTCAGTTTGTTGAGAATTGACTCGTTCAATAAACAAAAACTTGATACACGATATTAAACTTTAATCCCCTACTAATTGAATAACTAATTTAATCAATATCGTGTAAAATTTGGTTTTTGAACGAATCAATCCTCAAATGAGTTATTATATTGTTATTATTATGGTTGTAAGTGAACTTTTTGTATCGAGGTTTTTTACCGCCTTTTTCGTCGTTTACCCGTGGTGTTTTGTTGCATTGCATTTTGTATAGTTATTGTATAAATAAACATAACAATATTATTTTATTATGTGAGCGAAAAATTAACGTTTTAACGCATTGTGTTACACATAATAGAAATTATGTCGTTATATTAACCGATTTGTTTAACCCCAACAGTGATGTTAACTTTGATAATAATATACCGTCTGAGAACCGAATGTCCCTGATTATCCCTAATTATTGAATAAGTCACTGTTTTGCATACATCATGCGATTCTTTTAAAGTTTTTTAGTAACGCTCTAAATAACATTTCTTCAAGATTGCTGTGGGCCTAAGACCCACCCTTGCGGCACTCCACTTATTTTTTTTTTTTACCTCTTCCATATTTTCTTAGTTCACCAATTATCGAGTAGGAGGCCAATATCAATAAACAAACAATTTATATCTGTTCATACATTCAACCTTCAAGTTTTATATAAATTGGAATTGACAATCTTCGTGTCATCGAAATGAATTATAATTAACATCATGGTATACAATATACATAACAATTAGTACAGGATTACTTTTTATCGTCATTATCAAAATCTTGATAACATTTATCATATTCATTGTTACAAATTGCCTAAATATTTACGAACAATTTTTATTTAATACTTGCGAGTAGAACTAGACTTTTTACTAACGTTCCTCTTGGGAATACAGGGGAGTGATCAATATTTTGTTCAGTGTGTATTAGGTGCCCTTCCACGAAAGATGTACAGTAGGAGAAGGTCCGTCTGGTAGGAAGAAACATTCGCCCTTCTTAACATTTATCGTTAGACATTCTCCAGCAACACGCAATATTTTCAAATGGGTTAATAGTATTTAGGTAAATAGACCATAACTCGTGTTGAGTGGGAGAGGATAGAAGTCAGGTCATGATATAAGGGTATGGCGGTTTGCCCTTTCTGCATACATCGCAAGAAGTACGGCATAATTGGGTAGATAGATAGAACTATAGCTCTACGTAGTGAATTAATCACTGTGGCGAAAATAGGGACACTTGTTTCTTTTTTTATGTGAATCACTATTTTCATCTATCAATCGGTCCTTGGATGTTTCAGGAATACATGGAATTGTATCTACTTTAGGCTAACCCTGGGCCCACCTCTTAATAAGATTTGCCTAGAAGTGCGGCTAGAGAGGTAATGCGACTGAGCTACCCGGGGATGTGGAGGGCCTTAAGCCCGCGAGATTTTCCTTCAATGTATCTACATGAGATATTCAGCGACACATTTATAAGAAAACTACATACCTGCCTACTTATAATATGATTACAATCGATGTCAAATAATGTGTAACATTATACCGCAAGTATCTCTGGGTGTTTTTTTTTATAAATTAAATCAATATCACTCTATTATATTTATTGACAAGTAATTATTTGCGGTAGGTATTTCCATGATCTGTGCTGTTTGTTTTCTTTGAGGTTTTGTAACATCATTGATACTGTAGATAAATATATACCTAACAATAATTATCATGTGTTAGGTGTTTAATTGATTAAAGATTTTTTTTATTCAGTCATTGTGGTTAATTTTCTGCGGTTAAATAATAACATAATTTTTAGTTTTCAACCCTCATCATATAACCATAATAAAAATCCCATTTAATAGAATACATTGTTTTTCACATGATTCTATACCCTCACGTAGCATCCCTTGCGGGGAAGGCAGAGAGAACAGAACACCAGACCGTCCTATCCTTACACACACACTTCTTACCACCGACACATTCATGCAGTTTGTTGTGCACGCTCTCCCAATTTCTTTTTACTCAAAACGCGTCAATCCTTGAGGATCTGGTCGACACGATCGGTCCAGGTTAGTCTGACGACTTCACAATGCAAGCTTTTAGCCTAGTGTGAAGCGTAGAGGAAACTCTTTGAGTTTGTGTTCTTTTAAGCTCAGATCCTTTTTATGTAATCCAAAAAAAATCACAACATAAATACGAAAAACAAGCAAAAAACACGAAGTTCTCCAAAAAAATCCGTCAAAACGTACGTACGTCTGAATTATGTGATAGATAATGGATAAACAAAATTAATCATTCATACTGCGAAATATGTATTGGATTAGTATACATAATAAATTAACCAAAACAAGTAAGTAGATTTATTTATCACTAGTTGGGTTATGATGATAATATTATCGACGCCGAAGTTATTAAAAGCAGTATAGGTACTAGGTTACCCCCATAAAGTTATGACAATGAATTATGCCATTTTGATCACCACCCCTTTATATGTGTTGCAGCCTCATCATTGTCATTATTATTACGCCATGTTTCATATTAACAACGATCGATATATTCTCATGCGTTGTATGCAGAGGTGGGCACCATTAATCAAAAAATTAACTTCGTTAATCGATAATCCGTTAACTAAGAAGTTAACTTCGTTAATCGTTAAAGCGTTACATTTTGAAATATGTAACGGAAGTTAACGTTAATCCGTTAAAGCGTTAATTTAAAAAATCGCGGTTAAATGGCATGAAATAGAACTACATAAGTACAACTACTATCACATTTACACTATCGCGATGTATCCCAACAAAGTGAAATTTCTTTTCCAACTCCCAACCCACATACAATTCCACACATAACCCCATACAACCCTTGGATTATCTAATGCCAGCGCCGCCAGTGGATGATGTCTGTGCAAGCAATCAAGTATTAACGGACTTAATTAACGGAAGTAAAATGTAACGGAAGTTAAATAATCCGTTAACAATTTTTGGAGGTGAGAAAAGCGTTAAATCGTTAACCAAAATGTTAACTTCGTTAATTAACGATTAACGGATTAACGCTTTTCTGCCCAGCTCTGGTTGTATGGCATACTACTCGTACATCAACACAGCGGTATTCGGAAGTTTTATTAGTTAATCGTTGGTAGAAAATTGCCAACACTACATACTAAGTTGATGGTAATAATATTATACATGTGCAGTTTAGTAGTAGTGTGGTGGTATTGTTGACAGTAGGGATATTTTACAGCTTTTGTACACGCATACATGTTATTTTAAATCAATTATTTAACAATTTTGTATTATTTGTTTATGTGCCTAAAATATTAATTATAACTTTTATGCTGGATTTCACCAAACTTTTAGGTGAGGAATAGCAGAGATAGGAGCCACCTATCACAAATGTTGTACGAAAATAACGATAAGTGGCTCCTATCTCCACTGTTCCTCACATAAGAAGTTGGTGAAATCCAGCATTAGTGGCACACTAGATGTTGCTTACCTACCTAGTACAGTAGTACCTACCCAAAATTTATGTGATGTGATGCTGATGAGTTAGCTTTGCCTATCCTTTAAATATCTACAGAGTTTAGACTCAGATAGGCTCCCATATCCCGTTCTACTCTCTTTAAGAACTCATACCCATCAAAAAAATAATAAATTTTACATTAGATATTTCAAATTTGCGAAATAATTGCAGGTATGTCTAGAGATCTTTAAGGGACGTTACAGATTTTTATTTTAAAACATAATAAAAGTTAAATATCCAAAAGTTCACTGGTGCTAACTTATCCCCTAGAAATAACAAAATTAAATTTTGAAACTATTTTTATTGCTTTGACAAACGAAGTTTATACTTACACAATAACAAAACAATAAAACAGCAAGCACCTATAATTAAGGACAATATAGAGCACTTTTATTAATCGTACAATGACACTATCGAGCGTGCTAATTTATGTCACATAATGCGAATATGATAAGTAGTTAGTTCAACCACTAAAACTATTAGTTATCCAAACATTTCTCACCTTTGTACTTCACAATTGAATTACCCACATCAAATTGTTTGGAGTTCGTTCGGTTGCGTTACTATCAACTGAATTCATCTACCCCTCCGTATAGTACGAGTATGTAATTTAGTACAAAGCTAACCGTATAGTACACACACAGTCAAGTCCTTGTTGACATTCTAATTCTTTACGGTTTTTGAACAAAATTCCTTCAAAGCTTCCATTATTGTTTATTTTGTTGTTACCTGAGTGAGTATCGTTTTCTAGATAGGAAATAGAAAATATACCTAGAACCCCCCAGGTATATTATGCTAAGAAATAAGATTTATGTTGTATTTATTTATAACTGCATTTCATGAGGGATGATCGTACTAAAATACATCTATCTCACATTCACGATGTGTATGATAGAAATGCATACTATCCACGTCTGTCATTCATATTATTTGAGAATGAGCGCTACGAGTATAGACACATTCTAGCGCTATTCTTAAAATGTGATAATTTAAGTACATTATGCGGATCCCCCCCAAGTCTTGACTAATTTCTTCATAATGCGTGTTGTTTGTATTTTTATCTTGAAATAACAAAGAGCGCTGTATGACGAGGTGTTGTGTCGTTGACATCTGAGGTGTTAATGACGTGAAGATGCTTCTTTATGACTAATTTCTCACACTCACTAACTATTAAAACAAATTAATGTTTACGTATTTTATTTTTTTACGATTTTCATTCATTGAAAAAAAGAATGCGTGTACGTAAAATAGCGGATTTTAAATTACGTGATCGTCTAAGCGACTTGACCTTATCAACCAGAAGAATGGCCTAGTTTAACTCACTCATACTACGCATTCTAATATTGAAAATTCAGTAGATATTTTCTTTTTTTTTAACTCAAACAGGAATGGTACAATGTATTATTAACTCACGTGAGTTTAAACTCACTTCACTCTTACACCTCACCTTCACTTGAAATTGGCACAAAAGGTATGATTTTAAATGCATGTGTGCAATTCATTTTCCTTTCAGCATATTATTATTTCAGTGTGAGTTTTATCCACCGGGAGATTTACTCATCACAAGCTTTTTCTTGTTGTCTTATAATGTCTTTTCCATCGCAATACTTGGAAACTTTTTATTATTATTATTATGACGGATAATTTATGGCGCCGTTTCATGGATTATCCATCTCAAGGGCGCGGGAAACTGGTCCTGAAGAGCGACGTCTTCAGCTTGCTCCTGAAAGTTGTGATGATCTGGTCGCTGCGCAAATCCACGGGAAGTTGGTTATGGATGATTTGATTGTTGAAAGTTTTCACAATGGTCCACGATATGTGGATTTTTTCGAGTTCTATCGTATGCAGAAACGAGATGTTCCGACGTTTCGCCGAACAAATAGAACCTGAAAAAATCTCTGCATAACTTTATATCGTTTATATAAAAGTCTCGTTGCCTCCCAATGTTCTTAGGCGAACTGTATAGGCGAAGATTAGTTATGGGAATGTTCATCTCCCATTTATAATTTATTACTAGAGCCATCAAATCAAACGGTACTGTACAATAATTATTATGCGTATTGATTTCATGAAGATGAACACAATGTGACATCAACATCACAAACTAATCTTTACGAGTCGTCTCTTTCACACTCAACAGATGATTAATAGGCGTGAACGAGATAACAATACATTATGTGTAATTACTTCTAAACACATTTCTTATTACTATTTATAGTAGAGCTGTTACCCACTTTGAGTACTAAACCTTATCAGAGGTTGTCAAACTTTTATTCATTTATTTATTTTATTGAAATACAATATTATTATATCACCAGCCGGCATGACAGCAATTATTGCCTTTTCTCCAGCTGGTATATCGTAACAATCGTAACCAAACCAAAAAAAAAAAACAATAAAAACACGCCCTCAGCTATCATCGAAAAATATTTTGATTAGTCATCGATAGGTGTCGACATTTTTATAATTCACGGATTCAATTAATTTTTAAGTTTACCAAGTAACCATTGAGCTTCTTTATGTTATAAATAGACCAAACACATATTCAAGTAACAAAAAATAATTACAGAACTTACGAAGGTATTGGGGTAAAACTTGAGCAATTCGGGGTTTTTAGATAAAAAGTTAACTCGAGAACCGTGCGACTTTGAACTAAGCTAAGTTTGGCTCAAAAGATCCCAAATGACCCTTATACTATCACCCCTGAAGATTTATACATCCATCTATCAAACACCCTGTATTATTAGTAGAATCCGATTGAAATGCAATAATTCATACGGTAAGGATAAGGAAGTCTGACGATATGTTCTCTCTGCCTACCCCGCAAACCGCGTTATTTTTGATGGGTTACATCTAGGTTTCGATATTATCGAATATCTACAACTAAATTGTACGACCCCTGTTTTCGTTCGTAGTAATCTCAATGCATGGTATGCTATTGCATCCATATTCCATAGTCCATATTGACAAATCTTTGTGTATTGATCAATGATCATATTATATTATATACTGCATACAGCAGCAACCATCTAGGTATAATATTCAATACAGAGGGTTGATCTATATTATGTAGGCATTATATTATAATATTAAGGGTGGCTTTGTGCTGGGGGATGTTAGCAATTGTGTTTCTGATGGAAGGTTAGATGGGGCATGATATGACGGAATAATATTTAGCTAAACTTACTATAAATTGTTTTGATATTTTGAAATTCTTACCGTCAACATCGTTGATTCTAAACTGAAACCAGCTCTAATCAGAACAAATATCTCGACAACCATACTAAATATGCCTTGAAAAAAATAAGGTTAATAAATTGAACGTTCCTCTAGTCATGTCCATATTACCTTAGCATACATTACACTCTGCCCTGCGAAAAGCTGTTATGCCGGGTAGTGTATATTGTAGTCATTTAAAAAATATCCACTATACATTCCTGAAAAAAAAAACATGCATAACACCTCTGATTTTTTTTTTTCAAATAACTCACTTCGCAAAAATCGTCCAGAAACAAAATTTTCTCGTACATCAATTTAAATATATACTGCATTACCGTAATAAATTTTAGAATTAATAGAAATTGGCAAAAAACATAAAATACTCATTTTCTAGTAGGTATTATAATTTTTTTTCTTGTTTGTGTGACATTATTTCCATACAAGACAAAGCTGCGGTGGTCAGTAATTTTTGTTGAAGTTTTTTACGATGGTCCATGATTTACGAGTATGTAGAGTTTTCGTGTGTAGAAGTGAGATCTTCAGACGTTTCAGTGAATCTACTGCCGCCTTAGTCACGGGATTGTGATCAGGATCACACAAATCAGTAATTTTACTGGTGAACAATCAGTACTACAAGTGTGTAAAATATCCACATGGAATTATACAGAACTATACACCAACAGTACCACTCATTTACCTAACTCATGGAACGAAGACACTCTCCGTTCGTTTTGAAAGCAAACCGCATTAAACACAACGTACTCGTAACTATACCTACGTAATAATAAAGTAAAGTAATGTATGTATTGTTATCTACTTCTCTACGTGTATTAATGTTATTATTCTCAATGTTTAATTTCTCTTTACATTCCAATGTCAATATACGACACACTACCTACTGTTTACTTACTTACTTACCTACTAATAATACCAAAGTAACACAACAGATCGACTTACGACAATAACTTATTGTTGAGATTAAAAAAGTCATCAACGCTTTACGTAAGATCTAATGTCAAACAGTCACTATGTATTATAAAATATAGTAATTTTTAACGTAAAAGTCATATCACCCACCCGTTTAAGAATTAGAGACGAATTTCACGACATAATGGGGGTCAATTCAGTGCATACTAACTAAAAAATATTTTTAAATTATTTCATATCATTTTAGTTCAAAAAGGTGATTAGCATCGCCTACTTACTCTTACTAAAAATAAAAGTGATTAATCTTTATCTCTACTAATTTTTTAATAATAAATATGTAGTACGTAATACGAATACGTACCTACCTAGTTCATATTATTAAATAAATAAATAACTAAATAAATATTTATTGGCCAAAACAAACATATGCATACCTAATTACAAAAAATAAGATAGTGTGCCAAAAGGCGGACTTATTGCAAACGCAATATCTTACAGTCAACCCTATCACGATTATTCTGCTGGTCTGAATCCTATAACGTTCTGATTACTTAAACTAGGTATTTTAAGAAGTGTACTCGAATCTATACGCGTCAAAAAGTACTTATTATGATTGCAGTTCTTAATATAGTGATCGCAAAATAGCAAGTTTTTTGACGTCATCCTAAACTAAGTATACAACGTTTTGTACGCGTCTGTTACATCAAAACCTTGCGTTGTTGTGTTGAGACATTCGCCAGGTAAGATATTTTTTATTCAACGAATTATTTCCCAATATTATACACTACTTAGATGTGTAAATAAAATAATAATGTGTTTTGCAGAATGTGAATGGTCAAATCTTTTCATGTGAAGATTATCAAAGACAGACCGCGCAACAAAAACTATCGGGTAGTTGACTGTCTGTTGTTCAACCCGTCACACAATAGTCAATACTCGCCTCATGTACCCGTATTCCGAGGAATCTCATTCAATCGAACGGTGCAAAAAAGATGGCATTTTTTGCAGTATTTCGTACGAGTATGTATACACTTTACCTACACAACCAAAATGATCTACCGTCGAAATGTTGTAGTTTACCAAAAGATTAACATATTGTAACCATTATTAGTATAGGTACACTTCATGGATAGCGCATGTGCAGATCTTTCACTGATTTGATATATAGATCTTATAACTTCCTGTAAAGCTCTCTCTATGATAATTGATAACAACTTCGAGCTGTATTCGTCACTATACCAAATTTGAATACCAGTAGTACTACATCCATTCAATAAGTTTCGCTTTTACAGATCTTCATCATAACATTATGAACCAATCCAAACCTTAATTAGCATAGTATATTCAACGATATTTTTCTGGACGTATTTAGTCCATCACGTGACAATGTTTTCTTTATTCACGATTCGCATATTTTCTAAATTAATTACTACTTGTTAAATATGACTAATGAAATTAGATAGCCAGTGAATATATGAATGAATGTGTTTGACTTTTTATCATTATCATAAACGCATATTACACGCACTATCGCCACATATATTAAAGTATTCAGTACTAATTATTGCAAATGATTTCAGTTAGGTATTAAGACTGCCAAGCGCCAAGTGTTTATTTCTACTTTCACTGCCAGACATTGGAATTATCATCGGACGTCTAACAATAGTAACTTCTAATAATAAGAGTATGTAAAATATCTCGCATTTTTCTTGATACTAAAAGTGCATTTCACAGTATCTACATCAGTACTTCAATGCTAAAAATACTCTCCATCTATCTATAACCTCACGCCACGTCCCTTGCAGGGTAGGCAGAGAGGACAGAGCGCCAGACAGCCCTATCCTTGCACACACTCCTACCCTCCGTCACAATCATGCAATTTGTCGTACACGTTCTCCGATTCCTTTTACTCAAAACGCGTCCATCCTTGATCTGGTCGACATGATCGGACAAGGTCAGTCTCGGGCGGCCGCGCCTCCTCACCCCTCTTCCCTCACTCAAATATATATTTTTTGTCATCCTGTCATCTTTCATTCTCTCAACATGCCCAAACCATCTTAGCTTATTCACTGTCATTCTTGTCACAACACCAGTGTTGCAGTCACTCATTTCCCTAATAACCTCATTCCTTATCTTATCTCTTAGCGTTTTCCCACACATTCTACTTAACGACCTCATTTCTGCTGCATTCGTCCCTGATTCGTCCTTCTTCATCCACGTCCACGTCTAGCTAGCATACATTAATGATGTTATAGCGTAAAAAATTAAGTAAAGGCTCTATACAACTTTTACGTACGAGTAGAATTAATTTTATAGTATTGAGTCTCATATTAACTTAATTGGAATATGATAATTATTGTTTTCAACGCTGGGCTGCTTTTGAGTCGGATGCATATCTGAATCATAATAATATGTATATAGTAGGTGTATTACATATGAAGTCACAGGTTCGATGCCTGGTCATAATACATACATAATCATAACGAGGAGTTTATTTGGAATTAGTACTTATTAATTCACCGTCTCCAGCCAGCTAAGACACCCCAATATACTTGAATAATTATTATAATAATCAAACGTATTATTCTACTGTACAAATGTAACACTCTTAAACAATAACATTATATTATCGTGTGTATATTCGGTCCAGTTGTTAAGAATATGATTACATAATAAGCTATGCATATCTTATAGTTTCATGGTTTCCCATGATACCTAATGATATGTAGATTATTTGCCCTCATTTTTATTTTTTTTTGTTTTACATATTTTATTTTCTTATAATGCTGTCTTGGTGCCGACCCTCCTCTATGAATAAGGACGAATCCGGGTCAAATGTTAGTTGAAGGTTTTCACGGTGTGCGAGTGACATTGTTTCTTAAGGTTTCTTGAGTTTTCACCAGTACGAGTGTCGAAACGTCGATCAAGTTTATCTACACACGGTTCACCCGAAAACTCAAGAAACAATGCCGGGTCGAATGTATTTGAAATGAGATTGTTGAGAAGAACGTGTGGGAAAACATTAAGAGATATAATAAGGCTATTATAGAGAGATGAGTGACTGTAAAACTGGATCTGTGCGACTAGAATGAATGTGAATTGTGAATAAAGTTAAGACATGTTAAGAGAATGAATGAGGACAGAATAACCAAAAAGATATACGAATGAAAGAGGGGGTGTGAGGAAGTGTGGCTGTCCAAGACTGACCTGGATGGACTTCAAGGATGAACTCGTTTTGAGTCAATGTAATCCCAGAGCCTCTATGACAACGTATTCAACTCTCCTTGTAACAAAGGGATGATATAATATGTGTGCCTTGTCTAAATGATTATGTAAATAACAGACTTATAGAGATATTAAATCACTTTTAACAATTATTGACCCATATTTGTAAGCAAGTCAATAATACCTAATACAGTTTGATATTTTTTGGTAGACAATTCAATAAGTACAAATAATCAATTTATCGGTTATATAAATATTATTTGTGTTATGGATTCGGTATCTATAGATACGTACTTGTAACGCGATGAATCCGTCCATCACAGGTAAAATGTTCATAAATTATTCCACTATATACCTAACGAAACAATATAGGTAGTACATGAAATGTATATTCTTGTACCTTCACTACACAGTAATCAGTAATCACACACTGTTTATCTATACTGTGATATAATGTACCTCCGTAGTCTGTATATTGATAGGTCTATACCTAACACATTGTATGGTATCCATATTACTATCTATTTGCGACCACTTTTCTAATATCCAATACATATAATATCATTGTATTGATATATAGTATATATATATATATATACATACCCCACTGATACCTTCAGTCACGAGAGCCTAACCAATATTGTCTTTAATCGGAAACTATTGACATGTGAAACACGATATTGTAAAAACAGTTTATTTATGTAATTTTTTCTTGTATTCAGTTCAATCTTAAATCCTTATTACTTTCATCACCACTGCATGACATCCCTCTTCTTCTCCACTCCTCCCGCTCCTGTGCAATTCCCATCCACTGGGGTCCGGCGAACCTCTTAATATCGTCCATCCATCTGGTAGATGGTCGCCCTTGTGGTCTTTTATCAGCTCATGTTCTTCACTCCGGCAGTCTCCTCGTCCATCTATTGTCCTGCATTATTGGCATTATTATTACCTTACCTAGGCATAAATATAAATTTCATATATTATTTTTCACGAAAACAATCCACAAATTAAAAATATAGATCCAATTCTGTAGCTTTTTGAACTAAAATATGTCTGTTTTAAATTTATTTTACTACCTATGAAATAATTAAATAAAGAAAGACTTATTTTAGTTAGTTCGCACTAAATTAGGTACAGAATTGACCCCTACAATTATAAGTTTAAATATTGTACAATATCAGGAATTCATGAAATTTAAAATCAATAACAACTAATTTATTAAAAGTGTACTAGGGCAAGCTTATTGCAATCCTATAATTTTTAATGTTACGTTTTTTTTACAAAGAATATCAATTAGACAATACTGTACATTATTTAAAAATAATTATTATATATTATATATATAAAATATATTTAAGTTTAAGTGTATGGTAAAGTTTCATCAAATGTCGATGTAAAATATTCTACATTCCCAGAACTGTTATCACGGGGTAAATAACTCATTCCATTTATTGTTAGCCAATCAACAAGCCCCTGGTTTTCGACCCCTGACGTATTCATTACCAATAATTATTTTTTGACATTTTGACTCGGTTACATATTAGATAAACTTCCAAGTACCATACACAATATACACATTAAAAGCATTATAATCGTATAGAAAAGGGAGCTTTATGTTTATATTGTATAATGACTATTATCCTATGACCGTGGTGTTATTGTATTATTGATTTTAATTAATCAATTACTTGTATTAATCAGTATATTGTATTCACTAGTCACTAGGAACCTCGCCCGATATATATAGAGAATACCAATACAATACTTGTCATCAATATACATAATTTTCTTGGTAAAGATGATTGTGTCCAACGCTAAATAGTATGCACTTTTACATCAGTTTCCGTTGACGTTACTTAGTTTTAAATTTTCGTTTGATTTCATTTTTTCATTGTATCATTTATCACGTAATCATTTAAACAGCCATATTTTGAAGCCTACCTAAACGAATTATTTTATTTACTCTTCAAGTAAACAAAGTAGGTATGTAACTAATACAAATTGGGCATATAACAAACCATAATTCTATGTAACAAACATAAAGCAATGTTCAGCGGGGCAAACTAATCGCAATGCTGGATTTTTTAGCAGATTTTACCCATTAAGCGTTTTGTTAAAAATAAATTACGATTACAATTACAAATGCAGTCCATCATTTTCGTTGTAGAATTTATTAGAATAAATATTTATGTAGGTAAATATAAGTCACTGAGTTTATACAAATTAAACACAGATTAGATTTATGCATATAAAAAAGATATCCGTGATCCTGGTGGGTTATTGATAGTTAACAACATAATTATATGTACTTGTATTGTACCTATAATAATATAATCATATATCTACTTAGTTATTAAGTATACAATACGAGTACGTACACATTTATACGGATGATATATAGAAGGCCGGTACATAGTAAGTTCATTAAAATTGATAAGTGTACATATAGAAAATAATGTAAGAATTATGTTAGAAAGGCGGAAACATTAATTGATTTTCAATACGAAATCTAGTTATATTCAATGCTCTTATATACTTACAATTCAATCGTAATTATTAATTAACAATTTTCAAATATTGTACAGGATATTATAATGGGAACTATAGAATATTGTATAACATTTGTTTTTCCTATGTCTAAAGTCTGTAAAATTAATAATGATAGAAGATTTTATTTTTCATCCCTCGTGTGATATAAATTGTGGTTAGTAAGGTATATTGTGGATTGTGGTGTGAAAAGATAAATAAATAGCCATAAGCCATAACAATCCATCATTTCAATTGCCCCCAATCAACACAGTTATTTTAAAATATGCCATAAATATTGCTGCACGTATTGTATGAATATTTACATTTCACGCAATAAATTACAAGAATCTGTATTGAGATAATTAGTTGTCAATATCTGACCTGTGCCTGTGTTGCCAAGCTTTAGATCCCACATCTGTTTTGTAAGATGTGGAGTGATCCTGTTTTCTCGGAATCGGGCACAAAGAACACAACAAGTTTCACAACAACTTAGGTATAATATATTGGGACCGGGGGATTTGAATGTACCCGGCCAAATATTTTGATCCTTTCATATGGAACCCCACCGAGTACCCGCCGCCTTTTTGTCAACGCACCACTCAAACAAAAATCGACAATATTTACGATTCGAGAAATGCAGATGTTAATATATTACATATAATAATGGATACTAAACTACACGAAAGAACAAACGCAAAGATTAAAATTAAATGTTTATCTAAGTAATCGGTCTCTTATTGTTTTTAAAGTTGTCGTCGAACAGATAAAAGTAAACGCTACTTACTAAGAAATGTGTTGACAATCTATCTCTCATCTGATAATGAGTGATAACTATTGTAATACTAATAGTAAGTAACTGTTTTACAAGTAGGTATACAAGCTTTTAAAAATCATCGCAATCTAAACATGCGATGAATAGATAATACAGTAACTGATACCATAAAACTATTACTGTATAGATAGGAAATCACGCTTGTAGTCTATGAACGAAATTAGTCAATTTTAATACACAGTCTAGATTCATACGAATTTTTGTGTTTGGTATTGTGCATAATTTAATAATCTTAATTACTCCCTACTTCTATTATATCGCCTCATCAATTTTGGTATCTTCAATCGTAAAAGTGTAGATTAGTTAATTGGGCAACGATCGTCCCCAATTCACTCCCCTGAGGAACACCTCATTATTCAGTGTACTACTCAATCAATATATTGTGAACAGTTTGTGTGAGTTTACTAGAATAATCAGTACATACTATTAAGAAATTTATGTTATGTTTAAACCCTTATCGCTTATAATACGAACCTACTTCCTAACGTTATCATTAATGTATAGAATTGTATCAACAACAAACGGCGCTATTTTTACACTTGGCACAAAGTCCTTGATGTGACAATGCATTATGTACGAGTATATCGTTGATAAGAAATTGTTCACCTATTTATTATAATAAGTTAGTACACCGATATCAGAATAATATTCTTGTAGGTATTTATTACACTTTGCAACGGAGAACTAATTTTATTATACCTTATTATTTACTGCACGGTATTTTTATTTAATAGCGAGTCTAGTTCAAATACTATGCATTTACGTTACACAAAATCGCTCCAAGTGACGAAACGCCGAGAGTTAACTATTAACAGTCTGGACTCCTTATACCAATTTTATTTATTTAGGTAATAGTATGAAACCTTAGGTAGATTTTAGTATTAAATATTATGAACATAATTTATCTTCATGTTTTTCTAATTTCTTTACATTATTTTAATTGTGCTATTTTGTTTGTTGCAGGTATGTACCATCTACACTTAATTAAATAATTTAACCAGTACTGGAATCCATGTAAGTTTTGTATAATATCTTGCTGTAAAATGTTGGAAAAAGTTAGAAGTTTGAACATTGGGTAAAGATGAATTTCGCAAGCAGGCTTGGTCATGTTTTCAATATTATATCCAGTCGCCGGCACATTCACAACAAATTATACGAGTATCTTAGACAAGAATTTCCATCAATACTGTTATGTATGACTAGGTATTATCGTTATCGCGACATATAATAGTAGTTAGATACATCATCATTCGTTATCAACAGAAATAATCGCACTATCACTGTATAAGTGATTTATCAGTTGTTATCGCAGGCGCACAATCTTGTAAGAACGTTATCATTATCCACGCCGTTTCATCGAGCCGCGAATCATAAAAATACTTGATTTCTTTTATTATCCAACAACGTTTGAGAAAACAAAAAGCTTCGTTTTTAAAAATAAAATTCATCGACAACGCTTATTTCGTTATCTATCACGCTTATTTTTTCAGCTTATTAGATTACTATTAGAATTGTTTAAATGAGAAAAAGAAGGAGTTTATTCTTATATACATCAAAATAAATAGAATGGTTATAGTTATGAAACTTTTTTTTTTTTTTTTTTTTTTTTTTTTTTTTTTTTTTTTTTGAATAATAATAATAACATATTTATTCTTTCAAACTCAAAGAGACACATAATATATGATACAATTAAATAAACAAAAATATATATATAGGTAAAATCTCCCCTCAGAATTGAGCAAAGCTCGTGCTCTGAGGGGAAGCTCGTTTCCAACAATATCAGCAATACAAAAATTAAAAAATACATACATACGCACACACGATACAATAAACAATAACAACAAGGAAGATATGTCAAACAAACCAATAAAGTGCCATCAAGAGCAAGACTTTAAGAGTGGCATAAATTAAAAAAAAAAGAAAAAGTACAAAACAAAATAAAAACAAACGAAACATCAAAACACAATAAAATAAGACAAAATGAAATAGAAGAGAATAAAAAATAAATAAAAAAAAAAATAAAACAAAGTAACAAAGTAACTAAACTAGATAATTAAATGTTGACGTCTATATAGGCGACCCTGTTTGTTAGATTTTTTATAATTACTAGCCACCTATATTATCAAGATTTAATGTCACGAAATGACGCATATCATAACGTTCATCCTCTTTCGCTTTCACCCGATCTAAATGACTTGAGATTTGATAAATTTTAAAGGCATGCATGAGTTAACCTTCGAAACCTCTCTATTTGCAATGTGCATTACCATTTATTTTATTATTTATTTATTTACACTTTTGGCGAGCAAAATACATGACAATTGATTATTAATGATTATAGGTCCATAGGTAAATATATAGGTATATAAATAGTCGGAGATAAACATAACATGGGTACATAGACTACATACATAAAAAAAGTTCATAATGCTTGTATAATCAATTTCACTTATATAATCCATGACCTTTCTCCTAACTACCAACACCTTTTAGACCAAAAATAACTTAAATTGTAATAAATAGTCTCATTTGTGTATAAGTGGGTAGGAATAGGTATTATATAGTCGCCTAACCAAAAATAAACATTGGTGTTGCATTTTATTAATAGACGTGTTAAAATTAAAACTAGGCTCCCCCTTCCTGGGTAGTTTCCCGGTAGGGACATCCGTCTTTCTTTGGATGACTGGATGCCTTGTGAACAACAAACAACACAAGACACTAAATGCACTATCAATATACATAATTCTCGTCGAAACCTAGTATAAATGTAACCCAAGATCGTGGCAACTTTTGGAAGTTTTTCGAATATATACGAAATTTAGCACGGTTCGCGATCTCAGCACCATTTTTTATTAGATCAAGAGCTATTAGAATTTACAATATAATAAAATACGGTACATTTTTTACATCATCAATGTATCTATCCATTTTTAGACATTAACAAAGGTATAAGTACCTTATATAAATATGCCTTTAGCTATCATCAAAAAATATGCTTACCACATTTTTTCATTGACATTACGAGCCAACAAAAATATTTTGAGTAGGTAGTCATTGATAGATGACGTGGTATTTACAATTTGCAGCTTTAATTAATTATTAAGTTTACCAGGTATTTTCATATTAAGCTCCTTTATGTTTAATTTAAAGTAATTGGTAAATATTGTTGTAGGTAAAAATATATTATTAAGCAGAATAGAAAATACTATGTTAAACACAAATTTAATTTGCCAAAAGAATGTACGTACAATAACGTGTATAAGGTTAGGGAAGTCTGTCGATCTGTTCTCTCTGGTTTACAGCTAGTTATACAATAATGTCTTTAGAGTCTTGAGACTAAGGGTGAACCACCTCTCGTTCTGGTCCCACAGTGGTAACATCTACTCACTATTATTCCTAGTAGGTAATAAAATTATACATTTATGAATATATTAACTGCATATATTCTACATTACATGTCTGAACGTAATGCTTCTTTGTTTACAATTTATTATGTTGTCTAACTTATTTTATGTCTTCTTCACTTCAGTATCATTACTCTGATATTATTACTAAGTGGATTTTATTACAGTTCATTGAATCGTCTAGGTAATTGTACTCTAAAGTGTTTCATTTTTCCAAAGATTTTGTGAGATGTGATTTTCATATGACGTTGCTTATGCCCCGCCCCGAGTTTCAGAGCGTACAGTGGCAATGCTTCCTCACCCTTGGGAGACGAAGCAATGCAATACATAAGAAATCTAGATTTAAGTCTCCGACAAGCAGGAAAATTCACCCTGCGCTTTTAACTTTTTTACTCTTTGACATAACGAATGTTAAATGATATAGGCGTGATGTTGGCCATACGTTAAATAAATTAATACACCTAATTTCAAGAAGATTGGATAATATTTAGGGGTTGCACACATTGATCCCTTTTATCTCAAACCATTCAAGTGCGTACCTAATCTCGAGCAGATCAAATAACTTGATTAGTATGTTCGATTGTTCGCTTTTCGTCAACAATATCAGAATCCTTTATTTTAGATATTATGGGAAGTACAGTTTGTGAAATCAGAATGTCATCGTTTTGTAAAAGTTTCTGTAATTTTTGTTTTATTTGGGGTTAGCTGGCAGAGATCGCAGAATTGCGATAAGCTCGCCTTAGTGAACAAATGTTATGATTTACAATATCTCTGTATTTTGTTCACCAAAAGTGTAAATAAATAAATATTTTTCCGTCATTATTGATGGCACAACGATGGTCGCTGTTCTTCATAGATATACTAAAATGAATACCTAATCTAGACATTCACACATTAAACAATAAAAAGTACATTGTTATGATTGTTACATTCGGAATGGGGTGACCAAACAATGTTACATACATACAATATCTATGTATTCTATGTATCTGACATGTGTACCAAGGTGAGTCGGCCTTCCGTCCGAGTCAGACATGGATCTGTCATGTCGACCAGATTCTCAAGAACGGACCAAAAAGAATCCTGAATATAACCTGTAATATACCTGAAGTGTGAGTGTGTGAGCGAGATTGAGTGTGGGTGTGTGAGACGACCGGAATGAACTTTCATCTTTTAATTTTAATTTAACTGTGGCGCATGCTTGTGGGTGACAGCTGAATTATGAATGGACTAATCGTTGTATCTTCACGTTCTTAGTTATCTATAGTTGTTGTCTCTTCACTGTTTAGTGGCTTATAATTAATTGTAATAAAATTAAAATTAAATTAAAATTAAGTTTGTGGGACAAATCGCATAGTCTCGGCATCCAAAACACCGCTACTTTTTTTTCTGATACACTTTCCTCTGCAGAAATCACTCCTTCTTTATGGGAGGAATGCCGAAGAAAAAAATACACCTCCCTCCTGATAACTGAAACATGGGCGAGAATTCAGTGAATAACGCATTGTTTTCCACCCCTATTGTTATTTCCTTAATAGTTGTTTAATACAAAGTTAAAAGTCTCTGTAAAACAATTAAAAAATTTACTATACCTAGCTAGAAGTAGTAACTTAATAATATCACACTCGGCTGGTCACCTTTTTATGATATAGGCGTAGGATAGCAACGAATTATATTCCTAAATAATTATAATATTATGTACTAGAGGTGTATATATATGTGTAATATATTATGTAATGTTTAGTGGAAGGAAGTTTAATAGTGAGTAAAAGAAATAATAATTACGAGACGAATACTATTAAATAAATATACCTAACTTCATATTAGGTATATTTCTGGTAGATGATATTATACCTGGTATATCTTTATGTAAGCATAGTATAGTAAGTAATACTGTTTATTACTATATCAATGTGTCAGGTTAATCTGATAGGGGCGCGGGTTCGATCCCCGATGCTGACTTACTCCACTTCACGACAGAAGCCTTTCAAGCTTACTGTGAAGTGCGTGAAGATGCATTTCTGTTTATTTCGATAAATTCACATTCATTGACAAAAAATGAATTCTCATCAGTGACATTTAGATTTGGTTGTGAACCTAATTACTGAGCTTCGTGAAATATGTTTTATGTCCCCCACTTTGATTTGGCACTTGTTTTGAAATGAGCTGTTCGAAAATTGTTAAAAGTTAGGATTTGTTAAAGTGTATGGAATAGAGACAAAGGCACGAGGATTTTCTTCTCTTTAGTGGGATACAAAATCGTCACATCTCCTTTTATAATGCAAATATGTCCCTACTGTTTATATCTACATAATAATGTAATAGTACCTAGTAGTAGTACATTACTGCCTTCTTTATATGCCAACGCTCCCCTTTCATGACGTTGCTACTGCAAAGTCATCTTAGCGTAAAAAATCTTCGCAAAAACTCGGCGCGTGTGATATATTATTATTATTTGAGTCTCAAGGACTTGCTAATTATTATGCATAGCCGTATTATACTCGTAAAGCTACATTATTCATATTGTAGGTATACTAACATGTTTATTATTCGCATTCAGCATCATAATGTAGTCCTCAATTATATTGTTATCACATGCTTATTATTATACAATATGATTTATTGAGCTTTGAAAGCTTGATACTCGTCTCGTGCAATAAAATAACACCTTTTTTTATATTTTGCGTTAAAGTAATTATAGCAACTTTGCATGACTTGCACCTGCACTGATTTGATTAAGGAAATGCGAAGGGAATCGACTTACTTTCGTACATTGCATTCGCAACATAATTTCATCGTACATTGCATCAAAAAAGTATTGTGTTGCACAAAAATATTTGAGTTAGTAGGTAGTAGGTACAGATTTCTTTGCACGAGATTCTAAATTTTGGTTTCCTTTAGTACCATCAAGGTGAAGGTGACTGGTGGAGAAACTTATCACTTATAAAATACCCGAATACCTTCTTGCATTTACCATACAATTAGCTATAAACTTAGCCTGTCATTCAATGCATCAGATTTCGAAATATACCGGAAATATCGGAGCCTGCACCAAGCATGTAAAAGGTATTCATCTTTACTTATTGCGGTTACTCACTTTTGAATGCAATTCTGTTGATGTAGTATCATTACGTTTGAGCTGTTCGTATCTCGTATACGGAATGTTATCCTCGCAAGTAAAATACAACCATACAGTATTATTGTATACGTTCATACAATGTGTATAGTAAATAAAATTGCTACAGGATAATAATATGAAAGCTCACACTAAATAGTAGATATAGGGTAAGTTATGCTATGTTTATACAGATTGCCTACTAGTAACAAATCAGCGATGTTTAAGTATAACTGGTTTTGCAAAACACTGACCCTTCAGCACATGCCTAGGCTTAGTATCAACTCAATACAATAATAATAATAATGCATACATTTTGTATAGCATAAATGTATGCATTATACTATACCTAAATATAGCACGGGTGTTTTAGAGATAGAGTATTGTTAATAGTGAGCGTTTACCATTGCAAAGCTTCAATAATAGTATGCACAAGTACAATATATACTCATTGCCTAGACATAAGTATGCAGTTACAATATTATGTATAGTAAAGATGTCGAGTACCTCAAGCACTTTTTTTACCCCTGCTGAAATTAATTTTTGAATAGTTATTTGTTATTATTTGAAAGTTTTTTTGTAAAAAAAGACGCGAATAATTTAGTGTAGCAACATTTTAAACAATGCATAGACAAAAGATAAAAAGCTTTTTCATGAATAGTTTCGGACGAATCTTTAGAACAGTTTTTTTTACTCTTAAACAGTATTTTAAAAATCATAATTAAAACGCTAACTATGCGAGCTTATCGTCCTCTGTCCACAGAAATGTGTAAATAACTACCTAAATTCTACTTAACTCTAGAGATAATGTTAAGTTTATAATAATCTTTCTTGAATTCCAGAAAATTTTCTGCTATGCAGTGAAAAACTTAAACCATACTTGTTTACTTTTATTAAATCTACTGTCAGGCGTCCCTAAACAAAGTATAGAGGCCATCGCAAGGCGAGTGGTCTCCACTTAAGTAATATTATTATAGTACCTCCTTACTTTAGTATTGTATATAGTGTAGCATTAACTAAAGCTACGCTTTCGTCGACCCTTAGCTTAACAACACCTCGCGAAACCGTTCCGCTACTGACGACCCATGGCACCACGACAAAAGTCTCCCAATATTGTCTTCTATTATAAATGTTAAAGCATCCTGTTAATTGCATCCTTTTGATACTGACGCGATTATTTATTAAAGCCGTATTAACATTCTGAGATATTAGTTTGTATGCAAACTCACTTGACTCGGGATTTCAATGGTTTTTCAAAACATTGATTTTGTTACACCATCGATATCGTGATAATATATTATCATCATCGATATTAAAACTTAAGCTTTAAATATTAAGCTTTCATACAATCCTATAAGATTTGGAAAATGACTTTAGCAAATGGGCAGTATTTATTTATTTATTTATTTATTTTCATAAACGGCGTAAGCCTTTAATAATGCTATTACAATAAATAACAGATCACATCATTATAACAGATCACACATTTAGGCTAAGCTCGCAACATTAGCGACCTAATCTCGTGTCTATTCTTTCGTAATGAATTTGGAGCTATCGAAATAAGCCCAAATACACATTTAATCTTACTTACTTACTTATCCAGCCATATCCGTCCACTGATGAACATAGGCCTCCCCCGTACTCCTCCATATATCTCTATCTTGCATTTAATCACTTGACAGGAAACAAGAAATCTTTTGTCGTGAAGTAAGTGAGCACGCGTTATCAATCCAGCTACTAACCACCTAATTATAATATTTTTCCGAATGCAGGAAAATATTTTGATGGAAATGTGTTTGACAATAAAAAAAAGTATGGCATTCGTGCATAATATGTAAGAAAACAAAGGATTCGACGCGAAGTCAAATATCATCGACATAATTTCGGTTAATTCTGTTTATTGAACATAACATTCCTAGTGGTATTATTATTTCACACGGTGTGCATTGTATCAGTACTCGTATAGTGTGGAATCTACTAGTATTATACTATACCATTATACAGGCATCGAACATCGGGCAGGCATTGAACTTGAATCGTTTTATTTGTATCACCATCACCCCATCGATCCTGTTTTATACTGTCAGCAAGCACCAACAATACAACATACATACACAATACACATACCTTATTATTGTTTGAATTGAAGGTAGGGTTGTATGAGATGTGAATATTGAATTTGAAGGCTGCGTCTGGCTTGTTAGAAATTATATAATATTCGTTACGTAAGATATTTTATCACAACTTATTAAGGTACTAGATATTTATTTTTTCATCAATTGAACGAAGTAGGTACAAGGCATAATTCGCACCTTGAGTGAAAAACCATAGTAGGTACGAGTGCGCGGTCTTCCAAACAAACACACTATTCCGAGGTACTTGGATTACTTCATTCCAATGGCGCCTCCCACCAGGAATAGCCCGAATCAAAATTTGTTGAGTGAAAAAAATAAGTTGCTGACATATTTGAGGTTAATATAATATTGTAAATTAAGTATTTTCAAAAAGCTTTGTAAAAATCCATTCAGTACTTTAAATTGAACTACAAAATTTTGATGAATGGTTACGAAAATGATCCTTTACTGATTAGTTATTGTTAAGTAAACCAAATTATTCGACTTCATAAGTAAAATTCTAATTAATGACGACCCTCAAGCAAACTAGACAAAAATATCCAAATACTTCCTATAGTTCACTCAGGGTGCGATTAAAAAGTGTTTATTATAAAATGTCATACGATGACTTATAGTAACAGTAATAAAGCTCCTGTAAGCTCTGTTAGAAACGTACTCGTATATGTAGTGTGATCAGGATCACATATTGTGAACTTCTTATTATAAGTAGCCATTATAATATTATATGGTGCACATAATTTTTAAGTTTGTTTACATTCCAGTGACACACGATAACTTTGTTTCCCATGTTTACAAAGATAAGCGATTAGTGTCAACAAACAATATACCCATCTCACTCATTCCTGTGTAATAAGTATTATAATGCATCTCGTTTTATTCTCTTTGTTCATCAAATTTGTTTACATTGTGGTGAATGATATAATGCATTTAAACTTTAAATGTTAATAAGTTTAATTATTTCAACTTAATATTCATGGAGGTTCCCAAATTGTGAATATTCGCCCTTAAGCATTCCTCAAGCGAACGTAAGGAGGTCGTTACGCTTTGATTTCATTGTTGCAGAACGGTGAAAGATAGCTTTTCCAGCCAATGAAAAGTCTTTTGGTCGAACAACGCTTTTCTCTTTTTAGGCATTCTAAATATTTGTTTTCATTCATGAATGTAATTTAACGTTAATTTTAAACCAAATGCAAATCCGAAATTCGCGCGTGGATATATCAGTTAAAAGACCGTACTCCAACCATCTGAACTAAAAACACACTCGTTCAAAAAATTGTAGAGACTCGACAGCGAACAATTTATTTGTCTTGTCGTGAACAACTCAATCTTTTATTACTACTTACGCGGGCTAAGTAAGGTCGCGTCACATATAGTACGCAGCTTCCATAGTGAAGTTTTATCAGCTTTTACTCCTGACGATAGATAACCTCTATAGCACGTTATCTCACATAGCTTTATCTATTTGAACTTACTATTCTTAATCGAAAGGATTATCTTTTTGCCTACTTTGTATATATATTTGGTTTAAAATTATTGGGGTCTATTTCTATTTTAATTAAATTCAATAATTCATAATACAACTTTACTAAGGTAAAGTTATATTAAAACTTTATTCGAAACTTCATATTAAAACTTTATTCGAAAATGCTTTTTTTTTGGTACGTTGTTCGACCATCATGGGGCAATAAGCAATTACCCTATGGCTTAATGAAAATGATGTGGAATAAAAAAATCAGAGAAATGGGTCAAAAGGGCGGACTTATTATCGCTAAAGATCTTTCCGATTGCCAACAATCTTATGTAGCGAAGAGGCTTTGCCGAACATATTTCGTATATACTTTATATGAAATAAAATACTCTGAATGATATTATTTTCAACGTTAGTTTTGAGTTCCAAACTTGAGATAATACGCCTATAATCGCGGTTACGTTTATTTTACGACTAAAAAAAGTCGTCGGATAGGCCAACCGGTTTTGAAGACACTGTATAAAAATAAACAAATTATTTTTAATTTATTGTATTTTAATTATTGTTGGCTTCTCGTCAAAAGGTAATAATATAGCCGCGGGCGATATTCATCATTACTCACTTCATGACGTCCCTTAATGCAAATTGGCAGTAATTGTGTATACTAAATCGTATGTAAATCACCCCCCACATGACACAATGCTTCACAGAGAATGAATAAATGTATACATATGCATAGAGTGAATGGATAAATGTATACATATTCATAGAATGAATAAATAAATGTACACATTGTGCAAATGTATTGTTATTTAAACGCTACTATAGCTTATAGAGCATCGTGTCAAATAAACAATCATTGATTTGATTTCTTAGTGTTTAAATTGTTACTTTAACGAGAAAATTCGCCAAGAAAGTCGCCTACGCGAAATTTCCATTTGTTTTTAACATAAATCTCACAACATTGCTTTACAGTTTACAATATCTAGACGAAGTTTATCCATTCATATGTAGTTTTTCTTCTTTTTTATTGGTTGGTAAATCGCATTTTTTCTTTGACGTTGTTCAAAGAAACATAGGAAAATCACAAGGCTTCGACATTCAGAGTCGATTTATGCAGCACGTAAAACACTTCTTACCTACTTTTCCAAGGTTACCTACTTTTCCAAAATCTTGTTTTCATAAGAAAGATGTACAGTAAAAGAAGATTTACTTTTGGGCGGAGTATCTATCCCCTCAAGCCACGTTCTTTGAGGGGTAGGTAGAGAGGACATAAAACCAGACCGTCCTATCCCTATGCACATTCCCTGCTTCAATTTATCATTTGTAAATAACTTTGTATTAAAATCTTATATACTGTCAAAGCTGTCGTTAATTAGTGAATTAATATATACAGTTGGTAATAATATGTAATTAATTTGACTTTATTGTTCTAGTTTTTATTAACTAGATAGTTAGCAGCCCCATTATTTAATAACTATTATATTAATCCACACTTTTAATCACTATTAATTAATTGATAGATAGGTACTTAATATACACACATAGTAGGTCCCTTCTAGTTCTATACAGTCTATGGTAATTAATATGTTTAACCGTATTATTATTATCAATTATTGTTTGAAGTACTAATATTGAGTATGTTTTTAATATTACTAGGTTGGTACGCATGTCTAGACACGAAGTAGACACACAATAATTACGAATTCTATTTTTGAATTTAAATTACCCTTATCCAAAAATAAAACTGTGCGTATACAATCTGTCAAGAGTGTGATAGTTTTCGAAGAGGGCGATGCGTGTTTAGCTTTCTCGTAATCATACAGTGGCAACACTTGTAGAATTTCAGTTGACATGTCATTGTTGCCAGCACAGAGAATTTCAGTTCCAAATTATCCGAAACCATCTCTCTCTTGACTTATTGTATTATTTGTACCTACTTTCTATTGGCGTGCCTGGGGTTCTAAAATTAGTCACACTGATTACTTGGATATCTGAAAATCTATGTGGATTTTTTAGGTGTAGGTACACTTGATTGTTTATGGACTATATTTTTTTTATCTATATATGGAAGGCAGGTCTCGACAAATATCTTTGCTATACCTGTTTTTTGTGGAATAAGTATCTAAGAAAAAGTGTCAGTCTTAAAAAGTAAACGTAATGAATCAATCGTTTGGTGCTCATTCCTCTTTACATACCCCGATAGGAATGTGAAGTAATGGTACTTACGCTTGAAAGCTTAAATTTTCTTAACTAATACATGCTGTATTCTTTTTTTTCATATCCTGTAAATTATTCGAAAAAGAACGTATTGTTTGATTTTAAAAAAAGGAATAAAATTTAAAGTTCGAGAAAGTTTGTGTGTTGTGTCACCCCACCGGGCCCACGCACACACACACACACCGTCAAGCAAACAGTCAAACACACAGCATCATTGTGTACCGCCTAGTGTCAGTCGCCCTATCCTCTCATAGTATAGTATAGTATGGTATATGGTACTTACCCGCTTCTCAATACTACGGGAACATTACCGCCACAAAGTTCACATGATTATGGGTAGGTCTAGGTGCCTATACCTAACCAACTCTCATACAACAAAACTTTTTTAAAAACAGATCGAATATAAAAAAAGAACACCGCTTTATTTGTAGTATTTCGTATGCGTGTGTTTTTGTGTTTCTATACACCAATACATATGCGTCTGATTTTATTAAGGGATACATTTGTATTGATTTTTTTCTCCCGAAGGATGTGTACGTTTTGTACTGCAGTATATTGTAATGTGGACCGCACGCCAAAACAGATTAATGTATCCATATGAATAAGTCTCATTTTCGCTTGTTGATTGATTAGCGCTGATGGATTGAGAGTGCACTAAATAGGTACCTACTGTAGGACCTCGATTATGTCAACCATTACGAGGCTATGGTAAGACGTGAGTTAAATAGTAGTATGTTTTACGACAATGTAGTAGGTAAAAATGTACAGACCATGCATATTTGGGTATATTTTCTTAAATTTTATCCGTATTTGTAAAATTTAAACGTTTCAATTACAAAAAATGTTGGTGTCTAGTTGAAAATGTAGAACGTAAATAAAGTAGTTTTATAAAAAAATAATTGCCAAAAAACAAGATTTTATAACTTCACATCGTAGAACTATTTTTCACGGTCTTCCAAACAATATCAAAGATAAATTAAATAAAAATAAGGTTTAATAAAATTTTGTAGTATGGGGCCGCTTAACGCTCGGTGACCTTCCACGAGTTTTGTGAGAATGAGTAAAAGGACGTACAGACGAGGTGATTGTCTTGAACTGTATACGTAACCGACGGTTAAAGCCTTTTTACTCATTCGCGCGGGACTCGTGGAAGGTCGGACAGCATGTGGATGAGGCATTAATCTGTAGTATTTATTTTTAATATATGCTGCATATTTTGGTATTTTTTGGTGGTTTTGTTGCATATTTTGAGCATTTATGATGCATATTATTTGCATGCATATTTCAACCATTTTAAGTTACATATAATCCGGTCTCTATTCATTATTAATTACAACAAAATAAAAATGACTACGCAATATTTCAATCAGTAATCATTTAGTTTGGATTTATTCGATTTACAATGATTCGTATTACGCATTTCTCCCTCCCGCTATGCGCGGGTCTCCCTGTGAATGCAGTTGTTGGTTAGGTAGGCACCAGGCACCTACCTACCTATTCTTTCCATTGTCCCTTTTATTCCCATACACTACACACTACTCACTGGGGGCTGTTCGCTACCTCCTTTATATCTGAATAATAATCATAATATTATAATGTACCTATTACTACTAACCCCATAATAGTAAGCAAACAATTCCATTGTCGTCTCATTCACTCAATAGCATTTTGAAACCGATAAGTTGAACAGAGATAGGTCGGATTATATTGTTGCACTGCTCACACTAAGGGGGTATAATGTACCTATATATTCACATATTTGTATGCGTGAGAAATTAATAAGTTTACAATGTTATGTAACTTTTAATTACCTACTTTATATCAATCCTTTTACACACTGGCCGGCGAAAAGGCGATGAGCTGTTATCCCGACTAGTATAATATTGTATTCACATAAAATATGACAAACTTTTTTTTTAATGAATCTGGGTTTATCGGAATAAACCCAAATACATCTTTGTACACTTCACAGAAAGTTTAAAAGCTTGTGTTGTGAAGTGGTGTAAGTCGGGGATCGAACCCGCGCCCACTGGATTAACAGTCGAGCGCGTTACGGACCACCTCAAAATCGCTATTTAGCGATCCCTTCCAACTATAAATGTAGTTTTTCAAGGAGATCTATGGGACAAAAACGACCAGTGTAGATACGTAGGAGACGATTTTTTTATATAATATGAATTTTATTGTACACTTACAAATATCTGTAAATACACACTTAATAATTATTAGCATTTAGACATACTAATATGTTATTTTTTCAGTGTTAACCATATTGTTTCGATAGGCTGATGGGCATATGTTACAATTAGCCCTGTGTGTGTTTTTTTAATATCCTTCCTAGGGCCGTTTTTTTTTATTTGTAACTAAAAATATACGAGTGAAGGGGGATGATCTGTTTTACCAAAAAAACAACTGCTGAATTTATGTGTGTATGTTTTTTACTAGTTCAACCTTCCGGGATATCAATAATATGTTGTTTTTTGACGGCGAAACAAAGACAACTGTCATGTCAAAGCTGAAACCTGGATACAATCTGTCGCAGCTAGAGGGTTGACTCCCAAAACAAAAGTTCGGTTTCATTACAGAACTCATCCATACCACCACGATATTTTCCACCATGAAGGGTAATCAGCGACAAGTGTGCTGGCATGCAGCAGGTTGATTGATATGCATATAAATTAATCAGACAACAATTATTTACAAAATACATAGATACGATTCTGTGAAAAATTTATGTTCACTGACGTAAGAATTACGAATGAATATTTATACATGACCGGACAAAAACTAATAAGAATATTGCTCAACATGAATAAATCCCAAAAGAGGGCCCTTTAGAAATATGCTCATGGGACAAAAGCTCAAATCTAATTGGATTTTGAAAATAGAATTAATTGTATCTATTAGGATACGATTTCTCTCAGTGTGTTGGAAACTGCTATAGACACAAAAATAAATCAGTAAGCGGATCTAAAATGGGATGGACAATAAAATAGTCAACATTTTATAAATAATTCGTCTACTGGAATCCAATTAGAAAGTTTAGGCTTTTATGCTTTGAGGATATTTCTTATATAATTGTTTTTTTTTTTTTTTCATTCATTCATGTTGAGCAATATTAATTCTTATGTGGTTTCCTTCGGGAACTATTTTTATAAGTTCTCGTAACATCTTTAGCTACAAAGGGAAAGCAGCTGTGTTCGCGCCTGTTGTTAACATTATTATTACTATTTTATTAAATGGTCGTTGTCATGACAACGCAGGCTTTTATAAAATGTGTTGGTCAGAGCGCACGTGCTCACTTGAACGAAGTTTACAAAACATTCAGGGCGATCACACACGCATGGAAAGTTATACTCTAAGATTCAGATTCCGGAAGCACGGAAATGCATACAATTTTACTATCATCCACACACGTTCTGATTGTTAGATCGATCTATCAGAAGTCAGAACGTACTGACGATTTTTTCAAGTGACACGCTTGGCGCTTGCCTTTAGCCAATACGGATGTAAAGTGAATGCAGCGCCCCTAGCGGTGCGGTCCAAAAAGACAGTTTCATACAAGTTTTTGTTCATTTGTTTCATTTTTTGTAGATTCATACTAATTTATGTTCCGTTTGAAAAAAAACAAAGATATTGTGTAAAAGCTTATAAAGTTATAACTCTTTTACGTGAGATTACGAAGTAAAACACGCCAGTATTTGACTATAAAAATCTATCTAATGACATATATGTATTAGTATATTGTTAATGACTACTACAATATCAGTGTATGGTACCTACTAGAAAGTAATCTGATTCGCCACACAGTACGGAAGTTTAGAATCTAACATTCAGCTAACTGAATGTCAGCACGTGTGTGATAGCCCTCATATTAAACCTTCTATAGTACAATTTATAGTACAATAATATTTGGAGTAGTAGTATACAGTAGAATATTATAGAAATGCTTAGTAGGAATCTAGATAACAACCTTCACATAAATAGCTTCTAGAACTTGCACCTTTAGGCTTATTGACAGCCAATGATAATCTAGTAGGTAAATATGTAAATACTAACGCAGTATATTCCCATTAATAATTCATTGTTTTATTATCAAAATGTACCTAATTAATTGAGGTTATGTAGTACGTAGTACGTATTATACTTTTCGACACACCTTTAAACAAAAGTATTAGGAAATAATCGGTACTGTAAACAAACATATTAATAACAATAATAACCACGCAATAATATGTAAAAGCAAAACATAGTAGTGTACGAGTATATTTCTACAAGTTTACCTGTTGATTCAAAAAATATTGCCCTATTTAAAAGAATGTTTGATCTTGTATCCTTCAATAAAACATTCGTCAAGCCCTCTTCACGTCTCACGGAATGATATAAAGAAAAAAAAAACTCTACCTAAATTAAATATATTGATATATTAAGTATGTATTATTATCAAACCCTTACTATTATTTAACCTTTATCATTTTTTAAAACCCCAAAATATCGTCAGCTCTTGCATCCGAATTTACAGTTACATCAAAATCATTAATCTTTGATCCTTTACTACTCCAAATCAGGTAAAAATTAGATCCACACTATTTTTTACATCCATCCTTGAGTCCTTGTATTATTTTCTTGGAACATCTTTTTTTTGTGTGTCTTCTCAAGATGTTTTGTTGTACCTACAATCTACATAGTACATATTTATTCTGTTCTCTCCAGAAAACTCTTCAAAATATTATTTCCCAAACGAAATGTCACGATGCAAATGAATGATATATTCATTTACCATTTTATTGCTTGCAATTTTGGCTGTTTACAAAATGAAAAGAGCATCTTTCAATATACTTCTTGATATTATCCTTTTTCTTTAAAAAAAATGAATCTGGGCTTATCGAAATTAACCCAAATACATCTTTGTACACTTCACAGTAAGCTTGAAAAGCTTGTGTCGTGAAGTGGAGTAGGAAGTGGAGTAGGAGTGGAACTCGCGCCCACTAGATTAACAGCCGAGCACGTTACCAACCAGGCTCCGACCACCTTAAGACCCTAAGAACTGGGAACCGTAATCTTCTATTAACTATTCCATCATCATCAATCTGATCTATTTATTGATCTGTCTTGTTTTACTTATCTGCAAATATTTATTAGTATCCAAGAGACTAAATTACAAGTATGTTCACTAATATTCGTACAATTATACATTAAAAATTATTCTACACTTTTAAGATTTCTTCTTCTTCAGGTGTCATGTCAGGTCCCCCCAACGTTGACTATATTACTCGAAAGAAAGTGTTCCTCTCCTGGGCAGCCCGACACAGCACTCCTTATTCCAGTCCAGTCTCGTATATTGCGGAGCAATGAAATTTGTCTTCTTCAAACCTCTTCGATCCTCTATTTTTCCCATTATGATCATGCGGATTAATTCGTTGTTTTTCTTCCTTAAGCTCATGATCCAAATATGAAACTTTCCGGATTTTTGATTTCTTCTTCTTCCGGTGTCGTGTCAGGTCCACCCAACGTTCACTATCACTCGAGAGAAAGTGCCCCTGTCCTGAGCAGCTCGAAACAGCTCTTCAGCACTCCTTATTCCAGTCCATTATTTTTTATTTAAGTTTTACATAATTCAAACTGATATTTTTTTTAATAGAATCTAAGTAAGTTGACAAGCTCCTCCATAGTAATATTTGCATCATTTTTATGGCATGCACAGATCACTCGCTTACGAGTGTGTAAAAGAATATGCTACTACGCTACCTACTATACATTATACACGTGTTTATTTGGAAACAGAATACCCTAATTTTACACATTCACAGATAACCAAATGATCCTTTTAAAACGAGAAAAGATACAATTTTTTCCTTATTGTATCTATCAGCCATTCCAGAAATTATTGACAAAAAACAGACCCCGGGATCATATTGACAGAATTAGCCTTCGATGATTATTATTATTATTACTTTTGTGTTAGGGTAAAATATATTTTTTTGTGATGGTATCCCATTTTTTATGAACGCGTAGAACGCGAAGATGATCTTTTTTCTCTTTTCGACAATATTATGATTTTAAAATTGGAACACAAAAAATGTGTGTATTTGACGTTTCTTCAAGGTCACCATACTATTCTAGTTTACAACTAATTGTCCGGTTTTCACAGCAATTCTCAAACTGTTTTTTCGTATACGTCATTACGTTCATACTACAAAAATAATTCGATTTTTAGCATTTTAAAATAACATTATACTTCCTGTTTATTTCTATCTGTACGCCACGTCTCTATCGGTGTATACAAAGAGGACCGAAATGTAATTTCTCAAATCCACTCGCTCCAATTTTCAAATTTCTAATACAAGCACTTTCGTCTTAATAATTTATGTTTTAAACAATATCATTAGTTAGCTGGATGTAATCGCAACATTCCAATATGCTCGCCCTAGTGAAAAAAACTTAATTTTTAACGTATTTCGTTTACTTGAAGTAAAGATAAATATGTTATAAATTCTTTTAATTCGAGCTACGCGAGTATAACATTGTCGTATTGATTCTGTTAATAAGTAAATAATGTTTATCATTTATTGTTTAATATAGTAAGATAATTAATAAATAATGAATACATATGTAGAAATTATATTTAGACTATGTTTGTATTAGGTTTTCTTTATCGTATATACTCTTAAAACATTGTTGTTAATGTACAATATACTTATTAGAATTATTATCAGAGTTAATTAATTAATATAATTTATTTCTATATGTATTTAATTAGCGTACATTTACTAAATTAATTTGCTACATTGTGACTTCTGCTAAGTAGCGACGTTCAGATATAATCATCTATTTTATTTACTCATACAACCATTCATGTAAATTACCTCGGCTGTTAAACAAAATTATTCATTTAGTGAACAAAATACAGCTATGTGTCAACATATGATCCCAAATATTTGCTCACTAGGGCGAGCTTATCGCATAAAATACATAAAAAGCCGGTAGGACAGGGAAGGGGGAAGGAATGAAGAGGATGAAAATGGACAATGTTAGGAAGTTGTGATAGAAGACAGTTCCTTTGATGAGACTTAAAAGATACCAAGTTTGCCCAGTTCAAAACAATATCTGAAGAATGTTTCATTGTTTGAAATACATTTAGGTAATTAATTCTTTGCACATACATATGTAATTATGTCTTCTAAAATTGCATAACTTTTAAAAGTATGTCTAATGCAAAGTAATGGACCGTTTTTTTACATACGCTAGATGTCCATCTCACAGTCTAAGAATCACTGCTAATTTATATCATTCGAATACTTTTAGTATTTTCATTAATAGAATAAAATTTAAAAACGTGGTCAGGTAAGAAATGACTGACATTCTGTGAAGTAGTGATGGGACTTTGTTTTTTATAATATCGATAACTAAATAACGCCTAGTGATGGGAATTTCATAATAACACACATACGTTGTGTTTGGTGGGGATTGTGCGGAAATTGCGGTTTCCTTTGTAGACAACTACCTGCAGAAGTCTTTTTTTATAAACAAACCACCTAACCTTGTTGGTATTTCATCAAGACTGTCGTAATTCCCACATCTTTATAATAATAATGCAATATCATATTTTGTTAAGTAGGTAACGACAAAATATTCATTGCGTCACATCATCACACATGATGAACGTGTGTTAAGTAATACTTGGACACCGTTTCACGATGCCGATTCTATAATTATTTGAACTATATTGCCTCATCCACATGCTCGCCGACCCTCCAGGTTTTTTGTGTGAATGAGTAAAAAGTCGTGCGGACGGGGTGATTGTCTTGTATTGTATACGTAATCGACGGTTAACGTCATTTTACTCATTCACACAAAAAAAACGTGGAGGGTCGGCGAGCATGTGGATGAGAAGCAAGTACCGCTTTACATATCAAATTTTTAATAGAATACATTTCCTGTTTTACTGGGGCGAGCTTTTAATACAATCGCTTCCAGCGTAATTATGGTCTTTAATTCATTAAGGGAAAATATGTCATGACCCAGTGGGAAAATATTACCTACCTGGGACCTTGTGTTTACATATGCCTTCAAGTTTACGTACTAGATATTATACTACCGAGGTCATTATTGTATAATGCTTGTAGAAAAGTGAACTAGTATACGTGTATCTCACCACGTTTCATCTCTCAAAATGACTTAAAAAGAGGATATTTAGGTACGTATAATTCCCCTATTTTCGTTACAAAGATCTAGTGTCCGTAGTACGAAAATCTATAGAGCCGAATTTTCAGCTCACAAATAAGGCTTTATGCTGCTAATTATGAGCCCGTAAATAGTGACAACGAAACCCTCAACTAAGAAGTTACTACAGTCAAATTAGACATTTGCCTTGCAAAAGGTCCGCTAGTTCTGAATTTTTGGTATATTATTTATATTTATTTTTTGAGAGCTCATAGCTCAGTAAATATTCAAGTCTTATAAATAATCAGTATCGAGCCAATTCAATAGTAAATTGAATCTACATTAAATTTGGTAGGTACGATTTTTTAAGTAAAATCAACCGTTTGGGAGTTGTTTTGAAAATAGAAATGGATGGCAGATAATAAATGGGGTTGGGGTTAGCGCGGCAGCCCTAGAAGGTCACATTTTTGAACTTAACATTGTAGGACTGGCACTAATAACATACCAAAAATTCAGGACTACCTGACCTTTTGCATAGCTCCCATAGAACGGTATTACGCTTTTACTGCGCTAATTATGATTCCATTCCATTTTTGTAGTTCTACATCAGAGCCTACTGAATGTCTTATGTTCAATCTCACACATATGAAAGGACGTGAACATTTTGTACCTTATAAAATATGTTTGTTTTATTAGGTATAGCAATGTCTTACGTTCATAAACGCTAGAAGCAAATTTCATTTCGTATTGCATATTACTGTATGATCTAGTTTTATTATTGTTCATAACATTATAATGTGACTAGAATATAATACGAGTATACCAAAGCAATAGACAGACAACTCGATTTGTAGATAGGTACGACGAGTAAAATAATATCAAAACGTTACAACATGAGGTTGCATTCGTAATCAATGACAATATGTATGTGTTTAGAAAGTATTCACTGATACTGATACACATACGACAATTTTATTGATATCTCTTTAAATAAATTACCTTATTACGTATACGATATACTCGCATCTATTTGATTAAAGTCGTCATTTGTGCTAAACTGCAACAGCGTCTTAGCGTTTACTATACTTTTCTTTTCGTATCAATTTCTTTAATCCGTGCATGATTTTTAAGGTTCACAGAGGCACTTGAATTTGGCAATAACGATTAGTCCACTGGACAAATGATTGTCAAACCCAAATGCACACTTCACAATAATCTAAAATCTTGTGTAGTACCGGTAGTACGTACATTTTCAATTGGAAATTTTATCATTTATTACTCCTACAATTGTATCTAAAAGTAGGTATACCATCCTAATAATTCTACAAACAAAAAGCTCACCTTCAGTATCTAATTGTTATTTTAACCTACTACGAGTATTTCATGAACCTGCGAACTTTTAAAATTGGGTTCCGAAAGACGCCGTACACAAACCCGCAGCACAAAAAATAATTAATTAAACAGGGATTGTTTGTAAAACAACGTAGGTAGACTAATACTTGTATACTTATATAAATAAGTGGGTAGATATTACAGACAGAGGTCACGTACGTTTAACCTATTTCCTCCCTCAGTATGAAAGACTAACCCAGAATAATATACATATACCTACAAGGTATTATAGTATGAACGATGATCATTTTATATATTACAAGAACCAATCAATAAGATTTCTGGCGCTGGTTTGTTCACTACGAGTGATCAGACAGGGCCTATGTAAAAATCTTTCATTTTCTTTTAAACTGCATCTTGTCTTAAACATTGATCTCCTTCAGCAATCCTCCTCAATCCTCTCTGTACTAGAGTGTGTCTTTCTCCACTCCATCCAACCATCTGAGCTTAGGTCTACGAAAAACAACACTAAACTTGATTAACAAAAAAAACATGTGAGGAAATGCTCAAAGCGCAAACTTATTACATCAAATTCTTTCCCAAATCCTGGCAATTCTGCATACTGTACCTTGAGATTGGTGTAAGTTCTTTCAACTGTTTTTGTCACATTCATTCATTTGTCAGTATTCAGTCTCTCAAACAATACAGTTCCGAATGGTTCTGAGTGACACTTATATCAAAAACAAATCAATTACTGATTTTTATATCAAAAATAAAAATAGATCAGTTAGAACGTGATAATTTGATAAATACTCGTAGGTAATACTCAACACCTTTTAAGAAATTGTAATGTTATATTAGGTGCCTTCTTTTTGACGCAGTAACTTCTCTTCGAAGGCCATCAGTATCCATCAAGGCGATTTGCATCATCAAAACTGTCAGTTCATTAGATATTATCCAATCCGTATTATTCTGGTAATGTTAAGATCTTGGTACTATTTGTTTATAGATTTATTTAAACATTAAATATAACTGTCGAGGTCATCGATATGTATAAAATAAAAATAGTTTCTGATTGGTCATATACAGGTAAATTAATTTATTGGCTTGTTTTGTTTGTTTTTTTTTCAAAGTCTTGCGTTGGACGATACATAATATGTAGTTCCGCTTTCGGCAACTCTCCTGTGTCAATGTATAAACTCCTGACTCACTGATATCATTAGATTTTCTAGTGTTTTTAGTTTATAACGATAACGCCAAGAGCCCGTTGCCGAGCATGTCTTTAGCTCAGAAGAATCGCTTCCACGTTGTTATTGATCCTGCCGATGATGCCATTAGAGGTGACTAAGGAGGCCGATTCTGGACGTGCACACTCTGTCACACTTTTGACAAGGCTGCTCCTCATTTGTATAACGTGTCTGCGGGTGGTTCTGTTTCTTGTTTAAATATTTATATAATAAACAATTTATTTCATTAAAATACATTCACCCCAGGTAACCAGATTGGTTTCAACGATTCAAACTTTTTCATTATCGTTTACTTTTAAAAACATCGTACAAACCGCGCGCACTCATAAGGAAAGCTCGGATACTAGTAAATACTTTCCCCGACAAAATCTAGGTGTGTAATTTTTCTATATGTCGACGAAAAGACGAACTAAACCCACGTTTTCTTCATTTCATTCCATTTATCTTCCAATGCAGTCCGGTAAATTGCTTGTGTTGTTATAGATTTATATTTGAGAACATACAGACTTGAAGATATTCTGCTTTATATTTTTACTAGCTGAGTTACCCGTGCTTCGCAACGGCAAATTTGAATTGTAAAATACATTATGACCCGAAAGGCGTTCGTTCATCTGTCCGTCCAATAGTGAGTTTTAGTGAGCTGAACAAAATATGACTTTAGATCTGAATTTCTCGTCCAATGACCTTTCATACTTTACAACACATGACCCCACACAACCCTTGGATCCTCTCATCAGCATGGCATCTCCTATGAATTGCCTTTTTTCCAAAAATCGGCCTATAATATAAACACAGCCTATATGATCGCAAAAGTTATTCAAAATTTTCGCAGCAATACATCGTAAAATGCGGGAGTTTGCGAACACTTACAAAAATAAGACTTTACTTTATATATATAGAGTAGTGTAGTTGAGTGTAGAGAACATTATGTATTATTACAGCCTGGCATACTTTTCACTATTGGACGTCCGCATTGCAGACGCCATATTGTTACAAATCTGTCTTATATTATTATTTCATCTACCTACATACGTAAATGGCTACCTCTATACTACAAAAATATAGACAGAACTATGTATATTTAATATATTATTGTATTTACTAGTGTTTTCATTAAGTTTACGTACTTTAAACTACTTACATAATCGCCTATTAATTTTCGACCAATCTACACAATAAATATAATCAATCAAATATTTATTATAGAGACCCCAACATATTAGAAAATTTACTAATGTCTATATTACCAAATTAGATTTTTTTAAAGTTACATTTTAAAATACCTAATTACAAATTAATTATTTTTTAATTAAGTAAACAATTATCAGAATTTACCAATATTGTTTTGGAATGAAAATACGAAGAGACAAACTGCGTAGACAGGTATACCTATTTTTTTTCATACTTATTTTGAATGCGTGTATTTAGGAGAGGTGCGCCCAGAGGCAGTGGTATAAATTGTGGACTTACAGATACATCCTTTGATAAGGATTATGAAGTAATAATGGACCACAGTTCATCATATCAGTTGTGGAAGGATAAAATGTGTAGATTGGTTTGATAGTTTATCAATAGCTGCAAAAAAAAAGTTTTCTCAATACATAATTCAGAAAGATGACCGAATTACCTTCACTCACCTCGGGGATCAGTGGCGTATATAGAGGGGGGGCCGAGGGGCCCCGGGCCCCCCCCGAAATGTAAAACGATGATATAAAAAACGTTATTTTAAAACATGAAAGTTACCCAGATTCATTACTTCACCCATTTTTCAAAAAAATTTCGCCTGCGGCGCTATTCTTGTCTGTGCTTATTGCACACAATTTTAGCACCAACCTAAAAGATATCCTTTTTCACTCACCTTCACAGAAAAATTTCGCCTGCGGCGCTATGATTGATTTTTACTTCATGTATATGTTAACATTTTTGCATCCTCCCCCCTCATACCAGAACGGGCCCCCCCCCCCCCGAAATGAAAACCTATATACGCCACTGTCGGGGATTATAGTTATAATATCTAGTTTTCAGAAATATGTAGATTTTTCTGTATCTATGAATCTATAAATTCCTATATTATCAATATGAATTGACGTTTTACGTACACTTACGTGTATACCTATACGTATCTGATGAATAGACTAGGTACATAACTCGGAGCGCTAACTCTGTACTACGTAAGTCGAATTACGTAAGTCGACGACATTGCACATATTATTATAAATATGTATGTATGTAATTATATTTGGTTGCTATACACACATTTATATACGTAGTTATATATTCTTAATATGTGTCAATGAGTTCTGTATTAAATACCTACATTATATAAAAAGATGCGAGTGGGTTATTGCGATATGCGTACGAATTTATGGGACAATATTTCTTTCTTTTTTGTTATTTGTTCATGGTCAGCCTTCGCGATTATGATTTATAATAATATCTACTAATGTTAAACGCTTGCTGATTTTTAGAAGTAACCTAATCTTTTATATATTTATTCTTTAAGTCAACATTACAAACTGAATTAATCTGAAAAGGAAATCTTCTTCACCAGTTTTAATCGTTACGATTGGTTTGCAACAAAGCTCCTTCCTTAACCACAATAAGTCTCCTTCTGAACTCATCATGAGACATGTCTCCTTCTACACTCATTCCTGTCCTGTGCGGTTCTTTTTAACTCTTTATATGAGTCTAAGCCCATATCCTGGCACAGGTTGTCCAGGTATTCTTTCTTTGGTCTTCCACTGTAATACATTTTTTTAAATATATAAATTTACAATAATAATAATACAGCGATCTCTTCTAGCTAAACTTAGCAACAACATTTCTTTTCACATTCACACAATTTCTCGTGCACGGTCACTTACGGTAGCAATTACTCAAAATGCTTTGAAGATTTTGAGCAAAGATTTGTATGAAAGGTGTTGTGCTTAATTATTTCCATATGCTTGTATGGGTACCTATATGTTTACACAATTATAATTATTTCTGTCATCTGTTTTATGAGCATACCGTTTGGTTCATACACTTACATATAAATAGGTACTAATCATCTATACTAATACTTATTGTAGATTATGGATACCCGTACATTAGGGCTGCCACACGTCCCGGTACCCCGGTACATGTCCCGGTTTTGAGGTCCGTGTCCCGGTGTCCCAGTCCGAGAGTCATTTGTCCCGGTCAGGTGTTTCTTAATAATGATATTAAATGCTAAATAAAACGATTCCCGGAGAGTTATTACGAAAATCCATTATTATACAATTCGTTCATCAAAAATAAATAATTTCATAAATTGCCTTCGGCGCCAATTACACTTCTTCTTGTTTTACATATTCTGCATTCATATCATCAGTACTTACCTACTTATTTTTTATTTCGATAAAACTCAACAAGACTGACACCACTCCTTTTTATGTAGACAGATACACGCTCATGTCTTATGACGAAAATTCCGCCTGGGGCGCTATTTACACGGTATACCTTCCCGTTCGGCAGTCCAACAATTATGGCAGCCCTACCGTACATGTAGTATATTTCATTATGTTTTACACCTGTATGCTTGGTTATGCTTATAATATGATATATTGATGCTACAGAAAACAAAGTACGCAATAATAGCGACATTGAAGACATTATTTTTTTACCTAGTTAGTATTATAACTAATAATAATATCATAAATAATATAATACGCCATAGGTAATTAACATTACCAAGGTTATGTAAACATGATTGTGAATACATAACTCAACAAAATGTTGTATTATATGAAACAAAAGGTAACTACATTGTTACACAGTACTTTTGTTTGAACTCAGGATGATCTGATTTGTAATAATTATTGATTGAACAATTACCAATGGGACCAATTCCGTAACTAATTGAGGGCGTACTTGTAGTGTTCTCTTACCTCCCAAGTATCAGCAAGCTGTCCTGGGCTCTGGTACCTAATAGTTGCTAGTCTGGTGGTCTGCAGTGAAGTGCTCTGCTCTGGTATGCCTGGAGCCTCCTGGACTCACTACTACATTACATGGTGCAATAGTAGGAGGAGCTAGTCCTATTCCACCGCCTCCAGTACTATGGATGTGGACTATATTGTAGCCCAGAGTAGGTACTTACATGATGTGGTGCAATGCCTCTCTAGAGCCTATATTCTGTATGTACTGCACACTACACTTGGCTTCTAATACACTACAGTACAACTAAAAAAATTCCTTTGGCACGCCACAGGCATAGGTAGATTTCAAGTGATTTATTAATTTTATTAATTTTAAGAGTACATCTGTACAATAAAAACAATCACAATATTATCAGCAAATAAACCAGCGAAGTGATGAAGTTGTATGGATGTAGTTTATTCTTTGATTATCGAAGTACCGTATGACGAAAAAATATTTGATTAAGTACTTCAATAATCAAAGGAAGTACCTAATCCAATAATCATATTATTTTCATTCCACACATAATATGGATTGGTACCGGTACCTAAGCACTAGAAATTTGAAAAAAGATGTGAGTTCTACTCGTATCGTGAAGCACTTTTCTAAGACAACAAACACGCTAGTACCTATGCGGTAACTACTTAACTAGATCTTTCGATCGATCAGTGTAGTCCGAGGAATTGAGCTAGACAAAATCTAACTTTTGATCTGTATTCCTTATTTAATGCCCTTTCATGCGATACCAGACACAGACCCTCACAATCATTGGATCCCCTCAGAATGATTGTTTTTTAATTTAAAGCCTTAAAAAGTGAACCTTCCTCTTAATGGATTTCACCCAATCTCCTATCAGTTCATCTACTACTTACCAAAAATCTACCACCCAAGTTTCACGTTTCTGCGACGCATAGGTTGGCCGCAAACGTGCGCACAAGAAAAGGGACATATATATATATGGCTTATATATATAAACTTTTAAACCAAGGTCGGATTCGGGTTCTCCTGGTCCTAATTAGTGATACTGAGTAGAAATTTTTCAATTCTGCGACATCACGGGAGAAACGAATAGGTAGAGTTCCTTTTGGAAATCTACCTAATAAGACGTTCATTTTTTTCAATTACTTCATAGTACATCAATAATTTCATATTAAGTTCAAAAAGTTTTGGAATCAGACCTAATGTTTAAACATGAAAAAGACGACAAAAATGTAGAAGCATATTTATGGCCCTGCGAAATCAGCGGGGTTGACCAAAATATAATCCTGGAATAACCCCAAACGAAAAACAAACTGTACAACATTCTTATTTCAACTCTTCGTCATCTCCTTGGGCGCCCTACTCACAATAATATGATAACTGGTCTACCCTTTTCGCCTTCCTTCCCTATACTCGTAACTTATTCAAAATTCACTTCGATCGAAATTCATCCACCTGTTTTTTATCCCATCTTATTGCACCAAATTTTATCAAATTCGTTTGGAGAAATATATCTAACGACTTCACTTGATTGCGTTCATTTTAATTAAATGATTAAATGCACTTCTTCTTCTTTGTCAGCCTTGGTCCCTCCACTGATGGATATAGGCCCCTTCCATTTGTTTCTCGCCTTTCTGACCCACTGCCTACCCGCTACCGAGGTCACATCGTCCGCCCAACTTTTCTGGGGCCTGCCGACTCCTCTTCTGTTTTCCCATGGCCTCCACTTTACGAGTCTGGGTGTCCATCTATGCACTCAGTGTAGGTATATTGGTTTCCAAATTCCTTGTGTATAAAAATACAGGGGAGCTTCATTAATACTGTATGATATTTCCACAAATTAAAGCACTCTGTATATGAATGACACAGTCCTCACTAATATTGTTAACTACTAAGTACAGGTAGGAGTATGTGAAATATAAAACTGAATTTTAATAAGAATAAGTACCTCCCCATGTACCTGTTATTTATAGGTATACTGTACGTAATAGTTGACATTTTTATTATGATTGTTTTTGGTTGATTATCAATATTATTGACAGAACTCACTATGTACATTTCGTTTCATACGTCTTGTCACACTTTTTGTATAGATTTACTATGTAGCCAGTGGCCAAGTTATATTAAACGCAATGTAGTCTAGTTCTTTTGAATACAGGAAATCAAAATAATAGGTACTTACCTACATTCTATGAGATATATTAAGTTTTGGTAATATGAGAATTAACCATTTTTTATGATATTGCCATGAGAACGAAATCTCAGGTACCTATTAGTATAAAAATATTAAAGTTTTGTTTTTGTGTTGTTTCAGTTATGGCGGCATGGCAGGGGGGGCCGGCATGAGCGGGGCGGGTGGTGGAGGGGATCAGCCACAACAGTCACAACAGCAACAGTACGGTGTGGGGGGAGGGGGAGGAGGGTCCGGAGGGGTGGGGGCTGGTGGAGGAAGCCACACCGCCATGGTAGCCGCCTCGTCTGCATCACCATCCACCATGCAGGACACACAATCATTCTCGCAGGTAAACGTCCATTCTGAAACTCTCATACCGTCAGATGTCAACAAGCTGACATTCCATTCGGAATGACTTTAGGAAAACTTATCTGTAAAAATATATTCTTACCTTAAGATGCCTTTTCTCTAATAAAATCTTTTTTATTTCAGATGCAAAATAACATGGGGATGGGCAACCCACAGTACAACACCATGAACGGCTACGGCCAACAGAGAACCCATAACCCAAGCATGGCCACCATGAACTCCATGGGGGGCATGGGTGGCATGAATCAGATGAGTCAAATGGGGGGTAGTCCGCCCATGAATGGTATGAACCCCAACATGAACCCCATGGCGCAAATGGCTAACATGGGTATGGGTGGAATGCACTCCAACATGATGCCGGGACAGATGGGTCCTGGCCAGATGGCTAACATGGGAAAGATGGGAAGCTACCCCAGAAGATTAGCGCCATACCCTTCACCCGCCATGCATATGAACCAAAAGAGACAACAAGGATATCTCAATCCTGGACCAGGCACGATGCAGCCTGGATTCAACCCCAATGCCGCACAGTACCCCGCTGGTTATGGAAATGGTCGGCCTAATTTCCAAAACCAGTACCCACCTCAACAACCCCTCGGTCCCAGTGGGAACTTTGCGCCCGCTGGTATGAGAGCGGGAATGAGACAAGGGACGCCGCCCTATTCGGGACAAGGCCAATACTTTAGTAATGGCATGGGTCCGGGACAGTTTGCGGGACATCACCAGGGAAGTAACGGAGCCTATGTGTCGCAAGGCACTGGCCAGTATGGATCTGTGAGTGGGGCGCAGTATGGAGAGGTTGGGGCTGCACGGAATGTGAGTTACCAGCACAGTCCTGTACCTGGGAACCCCACACCTCCTCTGACTCCCGCTGGGAGTATACCTCCTTACATCAGTCCAAACGCTGATGTAAAACCTAACTTCAATGAATTGAAACCACCTTTACCTATGCAAAGTAAGTGAATATCTCATTTATTCTTTATCTACTTGATTGGTAGAAACTTCAATTGTATTATTTGAAGTATGGCACTAATTATTGCTCTATATAATTCGTATTGAATACAAGTGATATTCTCACATTTATGGCAAGTCATAATGGCATTAATAGAGAATTATAATGTCTAGTAGTTCACTCTAGTTGTATTGGAACCTTTGTGAAGATGTCAACAATGGCTGTGTAAAAATTTCCAAGTTTATCAAATAGAAATGGAAATAGCAGAATGTGAGGACAGCCATTGAATAATAGAATACATACTTAGTGTAGTGTATATTAATACATATTATTCTAGTGTTTCAATCACCTACCATACACAGTAGTATTCCTATGTCTTACAAGATACTCGTACATAAAATGTATAAAGGTTCCCATAGATTTTTTTGTTTGATATTCTGACAATGTGTCTTGGGAAAGTCATTGCCAAGAACACAGTAATTTTTTAATGCATTGTTTGGCAGGCAGTAGATTTGTTTTATTGTTCTTTTCACAAGTACCTACTCGCATTTTATTTTTTCCTATCAAATAATGTAGAAGAAATGCTGGATGTATAATGAGAATAATATTTTGTTGATTGTTTTCAGATGATGAACTCCGCTTGACGTTCCCTGTTCGAGACGGCATCATTTTACCTCCCTTTAGATTAGAACATAACTTGGCTGTTAGTAATCATGTATTCCAATTAAAACCAACTGTACATCAAACACTCATGTGGAGGTAAATATTATACAATATGTTAATTAACAAATATTTGTTTAGAATATTAATACCTCACTTCACACACTTACTTGAATTAAGTTGTTAATATTGTTTCATTTTACTTTCAGATCGGATCTCGAATTACAATTAAAATGCTTCCATCACGAGGATCGACAGATGAACACCAACTGGCCAGCCAGCGTGCAAGTATCTGTGAATGCCACGCCACTCATTATAGATCGTGGTGAAAACAAGACATCGCACAAACCCCTCTACCTCAAAGATGTCTGCCAGCCCGGTAGAAACACAATACAAATCACAGTGTCAGCGTGTTGCTGTTCGCATTTATTCGTCTTACAACTTGTTCATCGACCGAGTGTACGGAGTGTATTACAAGGATTATTACGGAAACGGTTATTAACGGCTGACCATTGTATCGCCAAGATCAAAAGGAATTTCAGTCAAACGTCAACCAATAACGGTCCTTCGAATCACAATATGACAGACAGGGATCGGGACGCTGTAGAACAGACTGCCTTGAAAGTATCTCTGAAATGTCCTATAACATTCAAGAGAATAACATTACCGGCGCGGGGTCACGATTGTAAACACATACAATGTTTTGATCTCGAGTCATACCTTCAACTCAACTGTGAGCGGGGATCTTGGAGATGTCCTGTTTGCAAGTAAGACTTCAACTAATTTAACCCAAATTGTATTCCTTGTAATAACCATGCAATAATGTTTTCTATATCTGTTTTCTTGCTTATTTACAGTAAACCTGCCCAACTAGAGGGCTTAGAAGTAGACCAGTATATGTGGGGAATATTGAATACACTAAACACATCAGATGTAGATGAAGTAACGATAGACAGCGGAGCCAACTGGAAACCTGCAAAGAATCCAGCGACGGCGGGGATAAAGGTAATGATATTGATTACAATTTTTCTTAATTTTAATTGCCAATGAATACATTATTTATATTGAAAAATATCTAATTTTATGTATTATTTGCAGCAAGAAGATGACAGCAACGAATGCATTAGCAAACGTGGCAAAGCAATCTCACCTGGTTCCATGACCCTCCCTACCATGAACAACTGGGATATGAACCAAGCCCTCTCTCCTTACCTGCCTCCTGATATGAATACGATAGCCAGCGGTTCCATGATGTCGGCATCATATAACCAACAGCAAGGAAATGGAGGAAGTAATCACGGGAGAAATGGGAATGGATCAAATAATTATGAATATGGAGTGAATTCAACAGGACCTGGAAGTAATGAATATTCCGGAGGAGGTGGACCCTTATCACATTTGAGTGACTCCGTTAATTCATTGGATCCACTGAATGCAATGGAAAAGAGTCTAAATGAACAGGTAATTACACAAATCTAATAACCGCAAACTTTGTATAGGTACTCACCTGCAGATATTTTTTTTACTTGGCAATCCGGATGTTATCTGCAAGTGACATGTTGCAAAATTGTAATGTTGGTAGCACTAACTGTCAAATTTTGTCAAAGAGCTATCAAAGATCCATTATTTTCTCATATTGCACTTTTTACAAGTGAGTTATGATGCTGAGAATATTACAGAGCAGTTCTAGAGTCATTATTTTCAAGTCAGGGGAATCTTGCCAGAGGGAAAATAACATATTTCTCCAACAATTCATTCTAACAAAGTAGAGTAGTATCTCCGACTGCTGCCATTATAGGTTTTAAAAATAATGTTGCCAACTTACTCTACTAATCCAAAATTGGCAATTTTTTTTTAATATAATTTGAATGTAGCGGAAAAATGTAACCACATCTTACTATCACATTAAATAAATAAAAACTTTATTGAAGTAATGACATGCATTAAACAAATGGCGGGTTTATTGCCATGGGCAATATCTGCCAACCAACCACTTGACAAAATAATTAAAAACATAATGTGCGACATTAAGCAACACTTAACTTCTTACTACGAATTTTGGATTACTATAATGGTTCAATTAATTTGCAATAACTATGTCTTGTCTTTCAGATGCCCCACACTCCCCACACCCCCCACACGCCGCACACGCCAGGTGGGGGTGGCGGGGGAGGGGCACACACTCCGGGCTCTGCGCACACCCCCGGAGGCCCTCCCAGCGTGCCGCCCCCAGCCCCACCCAGTGCACCAGAGCCCCCCCACCTTACAGACGTAGATATACCTTCAGACCTTAACTTTGATCCTGCGGCCGTCATCGACGGAGAAGGAACCAATGAAGGTCTTAATGTAAGTATAATAATTCCTTTTAATAGCAGAAACAAAATATATGGACTCAAGAAATCCATAGTCGGAAATAGCCTGCTTCACTTTCTCTCACCAGCAATGATTGAAGGTGAGCCGCCTATATGACAATATAATGTGAAAAGTAGTGCACAAAATAGCTCTGAAAGGAGAAATGGTGTGTTCTCCTTGTGTTCCTATGAGTAATGTTACAGGGTGTAGTAGTAAAAGGAACATGTTTTATTGAAATTTACTTGTACAAAAATGAATATTGTTAATTAATTTTGTATAATGTTTGTTTCCAGTTATTGCCAGACAATGTAGTGGATCCAATGGAATTATTATCCTACTTGGACCCACCAGGAGGACTTGGAGAATTGTTGGCCACACCTCCATCATCGTCAAGCTCCGCACATTCCCACCCACATCGGGCGACCTCATCCGATGACATATTAGCTCTCTTTGAGTGACTAAGTCCCAAACCTGGTCTACGTGACCAGCGGAAAACAAAAACCATATCAGATGCAGAGTGTGATGATATTCTAGCCTTATTCATGTGAAATACAATCAATGTTGAAGACTTTATTGCTAAGGAACGTCTTATGAGCGCCTGAACTAAGAATTAAGTCTCGTAAGATCAAACCATCGTCTTATATCTCTTGGACAAATAAAAGAACAAAATTACAAGTTATTATCCAAATCCAGTGGAGAAACATCCTGAAGCAACTCTTCAACATTCTGATAACAAATTATATGAGGCCTGCATCAACTTTGAAGACTCCATCATTCACGAAGTAACTACTATGCCTTGAGGTCGTCTTAATGAAATGTGATTTTAAATTATAAAGTTAAGTTTTTAAAATATTATTATAATAATAAATAAAATGTAAAAAAAAATATTTTTATCAAGCCTTGCTGTGTTCTATGCTGTTATCATTTTGTGATTTATTGTTTTGGTGTTACAAATAAAATAATATAGACATTTTTTAAGTCGTGTATTATAAATATTAATTCGAAAAATGATATCAATTAAATCTGAATGAAAAATTGACAGTGAAACTCAAATGAAATGTGTGACAAGATGAACACAAATGTAAATAAATGTATGTATGTATAATCTGCATTCAATTGTGATAAAAAATATGAATAGACTAACACACGGCCATTTTAAATAAATTATGCTCTCTTTCTCTCAATTCTACAAAGATATTAAAGATAAAATGAATTGAACACAACTTCAAAATAAAAATTATCAAAATAAGTACGAAATAAATAAAATAATTAAAAAAAAACAACGTGGATCAATTAAAAGTAATATTATTAATATTTTATTCATTGTGCCGAAGTAATGTTGATTTTTTTTTTGACTATTAATAGTTACACATAATATCAATGGAATTGGAAGTTACAAACCTAAGTATAATTATTAGTTACGAGTGTGTCATGCGGCCATAGACAATGTATAGATGTGACGTGCATACAAAAAGTTCCTGAAAAGATGACGATGCGAACATTTTGTTCCTAGTGGCGGCACGCACGACGCGTGCGTACGAATGCGTGTGCAAATCTTTTATTCTAAAGAAAAGTAGAATAATAATTTAACTTATATTAAAGTATAATGAATAATGTACACAAAATGATTAATTGAATACTAAATTAAATATAGTTGTATAAATTGATTATATTATGAATAATATATTATAATTATTATTAGAATTTCCATTCTAAAAGATTTGTTAGATTGTTGATATTAGTTTGTAAGCAGGGATACACATTTTAATAATACACACATTTTACATTAATAATATGAATCATATGTATGTATTGTAATATTTTCCATATTAAAGGATTTTATAGTTCCTATACTGAATCAGTGAGAACTATAACATTCAGTAGAGTGGTGACTGGTGACGTTATGCAAATGTTGCCTAATAATGATCTGTGAACATTACACCATTGTATTACTATATTCAAAAATGCAGAAAGGACTGAATACTCCTGCATACAATAACCATTGCTTTAAATTTTACTTTCAAACACAACTAGTACAAACATTCTATATGTATAAAGTAAAGTCTGATTTTTGTAAGTGTAATATAATAATAAATAACTCCCGCATTTTAAGATGTATTGCTGCGAAAATTAAGAATAACATTTGCGATAATACAGGCTGAGTCGCAACGTCGCCGGTTTTTGGAGAAAAAGCTTTTCCTACGAGATGCTATGATGATGAGAAGATCCAAGGGTTGTGTGGGGTCGAGTGTGGTATCGTATGAAAGGGCGTTGGAAAAGAAATTCAGATCTTAAGTCACATTTTGTCCAGCTCAAGCCTATAAAGTATGCCGGATTGGTTTGTTAAATTTGCCGTTGCGAAATATGGGTAACTCAGCTAGTAATAATTATAGCTTTACAGTTTTTTCTCTACAAAACCAAGAGGTATCTACATTAACACAATGCCCGGCATTTTCGAGTCGCCATTGGCTGACTTAAGCGATTACTTTATGCCCAAGGCAACGTTTACCCATTCCGCCACATTCTGCTGTCAAATGCGTAATTTTCAGAAATTTTATATGTATAGGCTACAGTTCGAGAATGTCTCACAGTGCACCAATTTTTTGATCCTATTGAGGAGTGGATACGAAAGTTAGCAACTACCTTTAATTGATGTAGATCAAATCCTAAATTAATTTAGGTATTTTCCAAAAATATTATAACTGTATCATGATATGGAAAATTGAACACTTAACTTTTACATTCAATCTCTCTATAATCTAAATTTTGAAGAGAAAACTGCAAAAATAAAAACTTCTTAAATAAAGTTTCTTAATTTATCAACTTCAATCAAATTTTTTTAATCAAAGGTCACAGAATGATTGGTACGTGTTTCACAGATCATATTATGCAATTTATTTATTTCTCGTTGGTTTAAAAGATTTGCATTTTATGTATTGAGTAAGATGAATAATATTTATAATGTCTTCATACATCTCCACGTGTTGAATCTATGTAGTTGAATGCATTGGCGGACATCTCGCATTTGGATGTATGACAGTTGTACGAGAGTCTCGCATCTGGATGTATGACAGTTGTGTGAGAGTCTTGCATCTGGATGTATGACAGTTGTATGAGTCTCGCACCTGGATGTATGACAGTTGTGTGAGAGTCTCGCATCTGGAAGTTTGACAGTTGTATGAGAGACAATATACCTATAGAATATTATTCATATTGGAGGATGTCAAAAGTGCAAACGATTCATTTAAATTATTTTGCGAAACGTTGTCAAACATATTATAATTGTATTATTTGTACATAACTAATTGTAGGTAAGAAATACTATTAAAATTAGAGAAAAACAAACATGGCAGATACTTATTTAATGGCCAGTTTAGAATAGTATTATTAATAATAAAATTAATTAATAAACAATTTATATAGAAATTACATATACTGAGAAATATTCTATATATACACAATATATACATATATATTAAACAAAAATAAATTATGAAAAAAACCATAGAATTAGTTGTCGGAACCAAAATGTTATTACAGAATATATTAAGAAGTATTTAAGCTTTACCATTGTGGCGACACTAGTATTCAACTTAGTGTTGCCAGTCACAAAAGGGATGTGCTCAGAATCATGTTGAATAAATAAAAAAATAATATACAGAAAATTAAAACACCACAATGTAATATTACTAGGCCTAGAACAATCAATCAAATTAAATGTTTATATTATAATTAATGTTTTTATATTAAATTGACGCACCGAGGAAATATTTGCAGAGATTTGTATTTGAATGCAAATTGCAATAATTAATTGTTTAGTAAGTTGTTTTGGGCAACTTCGTATTGAAGTTTGCTTTGTTGAAATAATTAAATATAACAAACAGCAATAATTCACCAAACTTAAGTGTAATAAATGTTTATTTTATTTATATCTCATGGCAACCCACATTTGGGTAGAGAAATGATTTACACAGGCACATTGATGTGTATTTAACCAAATTTTTACTAAAAAATATTATACCAATTTTATTTAGATTATTTTTATGTAACAAATTTGCTTTAGTAAAATCAGTGCCCACAATACAAAATGTAGTTAATTTTATACAGCGTTGGTGGAAACGTCGCATTTTATTCTTAGAAAAATCTTTTAATTCTTAGTAATTGTATTATTTAAACAACGTTTGATTTGTTTGCAAATTGGTTTTAAATATAATATTATTTATTTTATTTTATTCTGTCTTGATGACATACAATGAAGTACAAGGAATTACTCGAAATATGTTCTAAAAAATATAATTACTATATTAAATAAAATGTTAGTAAAGCTAGTTATTGAAAATATTTAGCTAATTCTTATGACAGTGTTGTATAAAGCACATCCCTGCCAAATATTAAGTCCCTTTTTACTTCTTGGTGTATTTGTTTTCGTATTATTACTACATACAGTGAAACTCGGATTTTACGTTTTTCTGGGGACCACCGGAAAAAAACGTAAAATAGGGGAAAACTTAAAATGTGGGAAATGATATTTTAGTATGTCCTATAAAAACGTAGTTACTTTTCACTGTTAACTTCATTGTCGTGTAGTAGGAGTGATTTCTTGGCAGTAATTATGTTTACAAGAAACAAAAGTGAATTATATCACTAAAAAACTAAATTGAAGGAATTGAATTTTCAGAAAATACCCCATACAATAAAAGTCCGTTAATTCAAATTCCAAAGAACTGAAAACAGGAAAAAAATAGAATTACGCGACACGAACATTTGAATTTCGCACCAATTTTTAATTTTAAAATAAACTGAATAATTTTATAAGAAAAACTTGCGATTTTTCGGAAGCAACCCAGGTGGATGTCGAATATTTGTCACAAATTTGATTCTCGGGATAAGTACGTAATTTAATGCGCACGACATGATGTAGGTCCGCGCATTTCACATTACCTAATACCTAATAATAGCACTTCGTACACAACACAATTTATATCGGAGTAAACATTGAAACAACTATTTATTACTTTTAGATTTCAAAAAGTCACTTACTTTAGTTGTTGGTTTTTATTTTGACAGAGTTTATCATTAGGTACATGTCCAATGACCTAGTTAAAACTTTTGCAAATATCAAATGGTGTGTCGGGCCCTTCCCGAGTTTCTTCTGAACACCTATTAAGGCTGACAATACACACATTTGTATTTGTGGAAATATAAATTGGAATAACAACCAAACTTAATGTAAATTAAAAAGGAATCGTTTTTTTTTCAAATTCAACAAAATTGGTGCCCAAAAATTTCGCGAGAAGTAAATCACAAAGCACTGTTTGGAATAATACGCATGTGTAGGTAGGTATATATTAAATACCTAAATAAAACGAGTAATGTGTATGTTGCACTACAATGAACTGGATAAAAAACTGAAACTTTAAAGTTATACTAAACACTTCCGGCGATTAAAATTAACATGTTACTATGCGCTGCACATGTTGACATTCTCTGTAAATCACCCCACGCATCAAGATGTAGCGATGTACTGAGGTGTTATGAGGGGGAGATAAGATAACACCGCCCACCACGTGGAAGTGTTGGCATTAAGTAAAAAGGTGGCAATGTGACTTTACACACTTTCTTTGCGTAATATTTTTTGTCCAACTTTTTGACAAACAATTAAATTTTACGTGTACAACTTTACGGCCGAGAAAAAAACGTATAATCCGGGAATTGTTTGGGCGCCTGACGTAAAATTTGGGAAATTTTTGTTCTGGAATGTTTGGGGGTGAAACGGGACCGACAAAAAAAAACTTTAAATCCGGGAAAACGTAAAATGCGGGAACTTAAAATCCGAGTTTCACTGTAATAATATTATATTTGGTGCTTGGCACTTTCATCAATTCATACAAAAAATTCCAGAAACTTAAACTACCTATAAATATTTAGACTATCCAGAAATAGAAAATTATATTGGATTTTCTACTTTCCTGTAAAATGATAATGCTAATAATAGAATACAACAAATAGCTAAATCTCTCTACTGCATATCTTAGTTGCCTTGTATTAAAACAAAACTAATTATGACTTCCAATTAACAATACTATCTCAAGGTTTAGATTTTAGTCTGGATCCCGAATGTTTTTAATGCAGGAAGATGGGTCACATCATGTAGTTCCAAAACAAAATACATTCCTTTAATAACCAAATCATTTCTTTTCTTCTCTGGAAATTCAAAATATTTATACGAAGATACAATAGTTTTTAAGTGATAATATGAGCTGTTGATAAATATTTAAGAACCGAGTGATTTTAGCTGTTTGCATTTGAATTTCGGGCATTAAATACATACCTAATACCTACCTAGTATTTATAATCACTACATCTGTATGATATTCATCATATTGTCATATCGTATCATTTCATATTATTTATTGGAATTATTTGAATTATAACTTATGTGGGTAACATAATAAGACGGTTATTGTATCATTTAGAAAACAGTACAAAATTAAATTATAAATTGGATTAATTTTTATGTTTATTTTTGAATATTGAAAAACTACTGCCTATTAACATATCATCTCCTGAGAATAATAAGGTTCCAACTAACAGTACCAAAATATTGAGATAAATGAGACCAATGTAACCTTATTGGTCTCGCTATTTGCAAAGGTACCCTACTTTGGGATGTTTAATTAATTGTACTCATAGATTATGTCAGTTAGAACCATGCTACACAAAGAGTCTAAATCTCTAATAACTAGCTAGGTGGAACATTTTTATCTCAGGTGACGATATCCCAACAAAAATACTTACTCATAAAACAGTCGCAGCGGAATATTTTTATAATATTTTTCTGAATATGAATTTACAGTTTGTCAAAAAAGATTTGGTCTCGGATTAATTTAGAACTACAATTTTGTGTGCTAGCAATAATGTCTAATGTTTATCTAAAAGTGTTGCCACGGTGGTTGGCAATACGCTAGTACATGCAGGACCATCTCTTTCTTGACGGACCGTACCTACTATTTAGTTTAGTTCCGATATTGTATACTACCTACTAGATATACTTCTGTAGTTATAGTTTAAATAATTCTATAAAAAAAAAACATAACCCCTTTTAAACATTTGAGTTAATTTCACATTCATTATTATATTATGTATTTATAATATCGCTAGCTCATATTTCCCCGTAGCAAATTTTAACACTGTGAAAATTACTTTACATTATACATTCTAATGTATAATTACGCATGTCGTAATGTAATCAATGTCGTAATGTATAATTACGAACTAATGTTTTAATGTATTATTACGTACAAGTGCGTAATGTAGTATTATGAACTGGTGTCGTGATGTATAATTACGTACTAGTGTCGTAATGTATAATTACGTACTAGTCACATAATATATAATTACGAACTAGTGTCGTATGTATAATTACGAACTTTGTCCTATGTATAATTACGAACTATGTCGTATTGTACATTTAGATGTATAATTGTGAACAGATTTCACGGTGTACTCAGTATTGATAAAAATCTCTTTTTATCTAGAGTACCTACAATATACCTACTATATAAATATAATGTAATGTGTTTAATTATTATAATTGATCTTATTATGAAATGAAACTCCTTGAAGGTGATCACTTCTGTATTATTTATTTTAAAACATTTTTCATTAATAGTTTAGCAACAAACATATTGTATCGGATTAATACTACAACACATACTATTAAATTAATATTGTAACGAAATGGTTATTTGACAATAGTCAGAGTAAATCGAGACATCCATCTTTGTTTATTTCAAGTGTCACATTCACAACAGCTTTCTATACATTACATTTTTGATTTTTTAAGATATTTTTTACCAATCAATCATTCTAGAATTGATACTTACAAATGTAAAGACAATAAAAATCATGATCTTTAAATTACTTGTACCTTCATTCTTCAGTAAAATAAAATTCAACAAAAATTGAATATATATTTGGTAAACGACATTTTACATTTCCTTTGTTAGGTTAGCGCAATCGCCCACTTATGTATTGAAATATACAAAAAACATGGCTTATTTATTTAACTTGATTAACATTTTTAGCAAATATCACATTTCACATCAAAATGTCTATTCAAACAGAAAACTTTTTTGTATTCATTTACTAGGGGAATAAGTTTTCTGGCGATGCTAGGAAATCTCATTCCTTGAAAAATTATTTATTAAAATTAAAACGCCATCTGTGGGAGAATGTAATAATGTTGTATACCAAAATTATAATTTCTTTTCATTGCTGACTTCGTCAAATAACCATTATAATATGGGACCTCGTTTTATAATTTCCTAGAAACATAATATGATTTTAGATTTTCTTAGCACTATGAATAGGCAGATTAAAGAAATTTTCAAACACATAATTTTTAAATTACCTACGCATCTACTCGTCAAATCTGAATTTGCTGCAGAATTTACAAAAGAAAATAATGCGTAACTCATACATTTGATCTGCCTCCACTACATTTTTAGAGTAATGAAAAACAAAATAAGAGTAAAAATATTTTTCGTTCCGCCATAATATTTATATTACAATTCCTGCGATGTTGTCAAGGTGTCCGATAATTAATATAACTTCAAACCTGTGAGTAATCACCTTCATAACTCCCTTTTTTCTCTTTACCAATACATAAATAATACACAAATGTATAAGATGTAAATTATAATTGCCAAATTAATTGATTCTACAAGTCGTTTTTCTTCCACAAGTCACTCAAATTGTTTGTTTTATTCCTTTGAATCACAAATCACTGATTAAAGAAATTATATTTGCGTAACACTACTTCTTGCTGACACAATCGTATAATTAACCCCTCTGCAAATTACAACAAATCTGTTAAAATTAGCAGACTCATTTTCAAAACAAAATAAAAAGAATTGCTGCATTCTATTTTTAAAAGCTTCTTAAAATCTATTTGTTTTTATCTATGACTCTTTTAATTTGGTTATTAGATTTCATCTTATGCATTTTCTCGTATTATTATAGAAAAATTATAAATAACAAAGCACAATACAGTCTCTTTAATACTTAAATTAAATAATAAATACTAAATAGTTAAACAGTGAAACAAGTTACGTAGTTTTCAACAAATATTACTTATTTAGAATCTGTAAACATTATTACAATTATATTGTATTGTATTTACCTTCTATGGTTATGAAAAGTAATATTATTGTATTACGAAAAAAAAGCATTATGTTTTTATGTTAATTGAAAAAATAAAACACAATATATAAATTATTATATGAATTTCATTCTCGTCCACTTTTCCCTTCTTTAGTATAAGAAAATGTTGGAACTGAATAAAAATTATTTGAGGAAAAGCGAGTCTCAATGCATTATTGTACACTAGTGAAACTACAATTTTGTTTGCTGGCAACAATTACATTTCTACTGGATTTCTACTACTGTGTGGTTGCCAAAAAGCTACAAGTAGCGCCCTCAATTCGTTTTCAACTCTTTTTTGACAAGCTGTACACTGTATAACAAAATGAAAACTCTGCAAAGAAGAATAACTTTATTTATGTGAATAAACAAGATTGACCCAATTATTAAAAGGATAAATGGTTTTATCAATCGCTCAAATCCAGGAACTTTGCCTGAAGAAGGGAAAGAGATTTATCAACTACTAGTAGACTTTGAAGCATTGGAAGAAAAATGATAAAGTGCCATCTATGTGAAGTGACATAGAGCATAATAAAAATTAACCGCGAATTAGTTGCCAATTGAATTCGAATAAAATTCCAATTTGAAATTAACAGGTGATGTTCTGATGACTAAACATTGTAAAATTATTTTAACTGTGACATGCTGACTTTGCAGGTATGCGACATTGAAATTATTTCAACGTCTGCAGTGCGCCCTAATTTGCCCATTAAATAAAATCTATTTATGTAGCATTGTATGCATGGACGTCGCCAGGGGGGGGGGGCAGGGGGGCAGCTCCTTCCCTAGAGATTGGAATAAGTATATATTTTTTCATACTAAATGATAAAACCTCTCAAAAAATCACATTACTACCACACATTTAATTAGTATGATCCATCAGTTTCTAAAAAAAATACCTGGGGCGCTATTTTTTATTACTTTTTTTATAAAAATGCATCTTTCATACATACATTTTTTTGTAAAATAAAAACACTAACAAACAAATAGTGGAAGTAAAACAGTGTTTTTATTTTACAAAATTTGTTAAAATGTACTTCTATAACGTTAATCTTCGAACAATTACTAAATTATTTCATACATATTATTCCCCCCCCCCCCCCCATCCTAGCTCCGATGCTGGCGACGCCCATGATTGTATGCATTTTGACAGGAGGGAAGAAGGTAGTTTGTGATCAAAATCCAGAGCTGGGCAGAAAAGCGTTAATCCGTTAATCGTTAATTAACGAAGTTAACATTTTGGTTAACGATTTAACGCTTTTCTCACCTCCAAAAATTGTTAAGAGGATAGCCGGGCTGAGCGAAAATTGAGAAATAGGTATTTGAAATAAATATCGCCGTCGCGCTGGCCCCAATCAGCCGAGCTATAGTGCGACAGGGACAACTGCAGCTCAGACCGATCAGACCTACAAATACCTTGCCAAATCGACGTTTCGTAGTCCCCCGTTTCCTCCTCCAAAAGTTAACGGATTCAATTATTTTTTGGTATCAAAATTTAAAGCAAGAGTAGATCTATGTCCCTATGTTTTTATTTTATCTTAAAACTTTTTCAAATTTGTCTGGCAGTCGCCTGAACACGGCGGTAGAAACGGGGATTTTTCGAGGTTTTAGGAAGGTCATATTTTTTTTCTTAATTACTATTTGAAAAAAAACGAAACATAGGGACATGCCTACAGTAGTCCTAAATATTATGAAAAAAAACGATTGCTCTAAAGGCATTATCCAGGAAGGAAACAGGGGACTACAAGGGGACTACATTTGTATGGAGAAAGTGCCGCCCGGCTACGGTCTTACCGTTACATTTTACTTCCGTTAATAAAGTCCGTTAATATTTGATTGTTTGCACTGACATCATCCACTGGCGGCGCTGGCATTAGATAATCCAAGGGTTATATGGGCTTATGTGTGGTAATGTGGTATCGTATGTGGGTTAGGAGTTGGAAAAGAAATTTCATTTTGTTGGGATACACATCGCCATAGTGTAAATGTGATAGTAGTTGTACTTATGTAGTTCTATTTCATGGCATTTAACCGCGATTTTTTACATTAACGCTTTAATGGATTAACGTTAACTTCCGTTACATTTTTCAAAATGTAACGCTTTAACGATTAATGAAGTTAACTTTTTAGTTAACGGATTATCGATTAACGAAGTTAACTTTTTGATTAACGGTGCCCACCTCTGTCAAAATCAAATTGAAAATAATGTCCCAATACGTACAACACAACAATACAGGATTAGTAATCATTACTAATCACACTGCATGGATTTTCATGATAATTTCACTGAGGGCGATTTGGGAGAGGACGAGAAAAAAAAACAGCAATGGAAGTAGGTAGCGTCGGAAGGCCACCAAAGAGATGACCGACGACATTTTCCAAATCGCTGGAGGAACCTGGATGCAGAAGGGTCAGAACAGAGACGAGTGGAAACAGTTGGAAGAGGCCTATATCCAGCAGTGGAGGTAAGAAGGCTAATGAAGAAGAAGAAGTAGGTACGCTTGGTATGAATACATGAAGTAACTGTTCTAGCGAATTTCTTTTCGAAAATTTGAAAAATAATGAACTTGTTTGTCTTTCTATAGCAGGCCTGGGCAAACTTCTTGGATGAAGGGCCATTTGAAATTATAAATGAGCGACGGGGAATATCTACCAGGGCTGAAATAATGAAATGGCGAAATTATTTTTAGAAAAATCGGTGAAGTGATAAAATAAACGCAATAAATTTAATTAGCGCCGCAAGTGAATATTTTTTACCACACAATATACTAGTTCTTCTTCTTCTTCTTCTTAAACTGCATCTAGACTCAGCGAGTCTGTATTGACAGGATTGTTCTCCTGTGATGTGGAACTCCAGCTGTCTCTCCATCGCTTCGGTGGTCTTCCTGGCGGGCGTTGACCATCAGGCACCCCATGCAAAGCGATGTATGGGAGTCTGGCATACTATACTAGCTACATAATATACTAGTTGTTTTAGAAAATTTGTAACTTGATGAGGAAACGATGTGGTAATAAAGTGATTCTTCGGAAACTAGTTGTACTTATATAAAGTAGTGTCATTCATGGTTTTGGGGAGGGCTTCAGCCCCCTAGCCCCCCCCCCCTAGATCCTTAGTGCAATGATGTATGCATGCATGGACTGTACCTTTGTATCTAAGGAAACAATGTATCTAGTAGGTACATAGGTACTCGTAATCATAAAGTTACATGTATTTTCACATAATATATTATTATTACGTACCATATTCATATATAAATAACTCATATTTATTATTTTATACCTATATAGTTTGTTTATAACAGACACGGGCATAATGTTAGCGCAAGATGAAAAAACCAGCTCGCAGGAAAACAAGAATAATGTACATTCAACTCAACAATCAGCAAATATTATGTTTCCAATTCAAACATTTCATTTAAAAAGTGAAATAATTGAGTAACACTGCGATGATTGCTTTTATAGAATTATTGAGACCTTTCGATGAATTGGATTGTTTTACTAATAAAAAGACTTACTTCTTCGTTCAGAAAAGATCAGACGTAAAGCCTATCGAGATATTAATGATCCTCATAAATTTTATCTCCTAATTTTCGTACTACTTCGTAAAAAATGTTTTATTGAATAAACTCCGCGTACGAGCTTTCATTGTGAATGATTCGTACCTTTTTATGAATATTCCAAACTGGGTGTGAAAATAATTCCACTCCATCTAAGGCTTTGAGATTGGTCGGTCATTCTCTACAGGTAACTGCAAGTGCAAGAATAGGGTGACCAATTAACAGAGGTCACAACTACTAGTCCTACGAAAAAATTGACTTAACATTTTTTGTAGGGAATTTAGCAAGGATTATTTTTGTCATTGACTACTTTCTCCTATCTCTTACCATATTCCTATAAAATGTGAAAAACTGCGAAGAGGGACTTTTTCGGGGGGGGGGGGGGGGGGGGGCAGGGGGGGTTGCGGCAAATTTTGATAGGCAACCCTAGTGCGATGTAATACCCTATTGGTAAGCTATCATTTATACCACATTTCGATCAAAAAACAGATACGTCATGATTTAAGCAGCGGGCTCTCGGACTAGTATGGGTTATAGTTAGACATGGGCGCCACGCCGGCGCGCCGCCGCTGATCACGGTCGGCGCGCCGCCGCCGGCAAAACGCTTACGCCGGCGGCGTGGGATCCGTGTAACTAAAAGTATTTATCCTGCGTTTCTTTAGACAAAAATCGAAATAAGTACTTTACCAGTTAAAAAAAATTAAGTATTCAGCTGTGGCGACGCTAGTATTCAGTAATTATATAAGACATCGAATAATAACTAATGCAGTGTTAACCCATTCCGTCGTCTCAATTTCGTTCATTTGGTTTTGCATAAAAAAAAAATCGGGGAATTTTCTGTGTCTTATTTATTCAATACTAAAACAAGAAATAGGATGGGATGGAGGTATCTATTAATAGTTTGGTTCTTCGTGGTGGAAATAAAATGAAAAACAAACGTTTTTTTATGTAAGTAATTTTATGTTTTTCTGATCGATTTTTAGGACAACAGTCGATTTTACCACGCTGAAATTTTTAAACCACGTGTATTTTGGCAGAATATCTGACCAAAATATGCGGCTTTTGGGTCAACCGTTCTCTCTTTTCAATAGTTTAACCTTTGATTATCGAAGTACCTAATCAAAATTATGTTTATTCCACTTGACTAGATTCGCTATACTTCATTTGTTTCAATACAACACTGTGGAAATAATAGTGACTCCTTTTCTCTTGACACAAAACGATATTCATTTGGTAATTTTTGACGTTTACGACCTTCAAAGTGGCAAAGTGTGAATATAATTAAATATTTTAACGTTAAAATCCAATTATTTCGCTCACCCAAGGCTGCATTTCAATAATAAAAAAAATACTATCACCTAACGTGGTTTCTCAGACTGTGATTACAGACTACTCTCAAATTGTAATTTATCTTTCCACCGGTAAGCATTACGTATTTTGGTTGATATGATTATTAATTTATGCACTTTTCGACGATAAACACCACAATTTATGTTTATTTATTAATTATCCTTTTTTTACACCTACACCTAAAATAACATCACAAATAAGATAGTTTTATTAAATTACCCATCCACTACAAACAATAGCACATATAACACAAATGTTTTTACAGCTTATGCTCAACCGTAGTTCTTGGATACATTGGAGTTTTGGATTTCGTGGAAGGTCGATCTCGTCATCGCAATTCAAGACTTTATTTCAGAGTTTCAATTCACTCACCGTTTAGCTAACAGCCCAAATATTGCCAAATGAGAAACCTGTTCGACTGCACCACTGCCCATAGTGAGGCTCATTCTGACGCGTTTGACTTTATGGATTAGTTTATTTTAATCTGCCCTCCAGCACCATGAAAAAGCAATAAAGAAATTCTCCATTATTTTTCAAATATGGGCTTTTATTTTACTTTGTCATTGAAATAATCATAGTTTTTAAAAATAAATAAATCGATCTTATCATTATCCTTTTCACATATGCGTATTTAATCATTTAAAACAATAATGCAAAAAAATCGAATGCTCCCCCCCACTTTGTATCCACGCCGCCGGCGTGGCGCCGCCGCCGGCAATTTTAGACATGGGCGCCGCCGCCGGCTTTTTTGCAGCCGGCGCACATGTCTAGTTATAGTATAGGTTATCGTGATAAAATTCAAATTTGCCGCCTTTCTTGTCAACGTTTCCACGGTACTTTATTCCTGTTGCAGCTCAGCCTGACAGTCCATAAAGATAAAATGTCTATGGTAATGTAATGACAAACAACTTTGGCTAAAATGTTTTGAATTACTTTATATTCACCCTATTGTATGTACAGGTAAGCCGGTCGTGTGCGGGTCGCCTTCGCGATACTCCAATCAGAATCAGTTATATTATATACGAGTACTCGACTACAGGTGTCGGCTAGTGTCTCTGTGTCGCCTAATACAAAACTTCAAAACTGTTTCAAATTCAATTTAGTGTGTGTTCTTTCACTTTTTTAAAATAGTTTAAACCTGAATTCTACTAATCATTCCATGACACATAATTAAGTAACGTCAAATAGTTTTAATATCCTTTTCTTGAATTATTTCCATACTGAAGATAGCGGGCAGTAAAATGTCAAAAGCGAAGTTTTATGAATGTGTTTTGTTGATAGTTTAGTGTTTTTTTTATTCACATGGTGTTTTCGATAACTTCTAAGTTGTTTCTGTGATTATTTCCTTTATCTCGAAAGTGTTTTTTTCAAGTTGGAACGAAAGGTATGCGATGTTTTTATCATCTTTTATAGTTTTTTTACTTGTTTGCCAACTCGATACGAGTTTTATGTTATACTATGTATGTGGTTTGTGTTGTACCATGTTGTGTTGTATTCTTCTCGGAACCTCTCGACCTGATACCAAAGCCTTATCCAGACTACGCGGATATCAGAGATATGTAGTTTTTATTTACTTACCTATCTTTTTTACAAAGTAGACAGATATTTCTACCTACTTTGCTTATAAATAAGTAGATACCATAAACTGGAATAAGGAATTAACGCGATTATCCTTCTTTATATAGGTGTAGGTACATATTATATTCCAACCCTGATTGCCAATTTAGCAAAAAATGCATCATACCTACTCTTTGAATAACTAATCATCTCAGGAGCCAAGACTGCTCCCTAATACACGAGGTCTCTCACATTGGAGAGAAGCTTGGAGGATGAAAATATAAAAATGTAAGGTACTTCTTCTTCCTTCAGCCATCTCTCCACTGCTGGATATAGGCCTCTTCCATTTGCTTTCATTTTCTTCTATCTTGAGCTTTGCGAGTCCATCTTCTACCCGCGACTGGGATAATATCGTCTTTCGTAATTATCTTTCAGGCTCACACCTAACATTTGTCTTTCCATGGACCTTTGTGCACATTTTAGTTCGTGTACTGTATTGGCACTTCGCAGTGATGACAGGTAGGATACGTGATTCATATACTTTTCTTTTTAGATTAAAGGTACTTATTTATGCTTAAATAAACTTATCTGAATTTATTTGGGCACCTAATCATAAATATATACTTAAAAAAACTTATAGAAATGCAATGAACCTCTTAACCACCTGACCTTTCACACCGGACATTGCAGAAACATCAGGTAATAGATAAGTAATCTGGGTTTAGTCCAATGGTAAATGTGTTTAGCCAAAACAAAGTAGACTATATGAAAAATATTGTTCTTTGAGTTAGACGAAATAATTCTTCATCATTCCCAACGAAACTACATAGATACTTTCGGAATGACACACCATATAATATGTAGTAGATAAATACCTGTCCTGTATGTTATTCAGTCGTGGCTTAATGTTTTATCTACAAATATTATACCTAAACACAAACAAAACAATTCCTATGTGGATTATACAATTGTAAATAGACACACCCACACATCAAGTGCCTGTATGGTTCGGTAACAACTGATAGCAGTAATGCGTACACACTCGTAACTTGTACGTGAATGCATGTTTTATATCTTTTGTCATCGGTCATCATAATATCATCGTGCATAGAATTTCTCCCTGTTGTTTTATATATAATCAAGCAGTCCACCCGAACTGGGTGATTTCTGGCAGTATACATCTAAGAAAACTTAGGATAAAATGAAAAGTTCAAATCTGTTAAAGTTTCAAGTCGAACCTCTTCAGAAATCCCGCAATCACGCGATATAATTCCTTAAGCTTCAGTGATAGTAGCTAAACAGACTCAAGGGTCTGGAGAAATTATGTTGGTAAAAGTCCTCACCACAACTCCGCAGCAGACAAGCAAAATGGACATGGCCCATTGACTCATCGTCCTCTCCACACTGGCATGTAGGATCAGATACGACACCAATTCTGCAAAAGTGCTGAGCAACTATATAGTGACCGATTTCTCCCTGTTACCTATGTCCAGATTGTCTACCATACAAAAAAGTAGCCAAAGTTTTAATTGTAGGTACACAATGATCCGTGGAAAAACAGGCTCTCGGTGTAGGCCTCAGAGATAAAAAAAAGATAAAAAATGAGGGAATCAGACCTAGAGCCCAAGTTATGGACGTCTTGAATCGTATAGATATTGACTGAAATGCCAATGGGCAAGCAAGGCACAAGACAAGATGATAGTAGATGCCAGATGGACACCCAGACTTATTAAATGGAGACCACGGGATCGATAGATCATTATGTTCATCGAGGGGAACAATACAGGGTGAAATAAACAACGCGACTCATGCACTGACGATATTTCATTTTAATGTGTTATCACTTATCGTCCGTGCTAGGTATCATGTTTCAAAATGTATGTTCAAAAGCATAACACACTATAATCCAATGGCGTAACTAGGGGCGGGGGTCCACCACTAACGGCGAATTTGAGGGGCGACGATATAAGCGTCTAATATGTGTACGAACCTCATTACTGTCTTGCGGACATTTTAAGAATACCCAACTCTAAAAATATGCCACATTTATCGAAAAACAATAGTTAATATCTAGTACTTACTTAACGATAATTTATCTAACGCAAACCAAGAATTTCATCGTAATAGTTGTTTACTAGAAAAACTGTCCCATTACATAGACAGCCTTTTCTCAAACCGTGATTCATTCGAGCTAAGAATTTAGGAAGAACAAACAAGGGCATGTGAAATTCCGACAGCTTAAAGGCTTCAAAGTCGCAAAATCTAGCCCATCACTGAAGCCCATATTCTGTGATGGGGGGAGGGCACTTTTAGAGTCCGTGTCGAGTTATGCCACTGGTATAATCTGACTATAATACTCTGTGAACTGGTGGAGTGTATCCTTCCCATGTTTGCCTGGTTATCATGTTGCAGTCTGTCTCTCGGGCAGTGCAGTGACGTACTCGTAATATGTGTGGCACAGCACTACATGGCATCATATACAAGTACAGGATGCTTTTGAGACGTGGTCCTACAGAAGAAATTTAGGAATTTTTTGGAGTGATCACATAACGAACGAAGAAGTTCTCAACAAAACCAAAGAAGGAAGACACCTGCTCAATGCAATAGCAGAAAGACGTGCCAGATGGATCGGCCACATAATGCGTTAAGAGGGTCTCCTATTTGAATTAATTGAAATGACAAATCAAGCATGAATGTGACAGTAGTTAGAAGTGTGTGCAAGGATAGGGCGGTCTGACATTCTATCCTTTCTGCCTACTCCGCAAGGGGCGCGATGACTAGATAGATAAATCTACGTATGCTCATAATCATTTCCTTGTGAACAATTCTGCACAACGAAACTTCTGTCAGTTCAATAATCTTTCTCCAGCAGAAACGCACCTACTAAAAGAAATTATTTCGATAAAATGCACACTTCTTTATTCGTAATCTCACACGATGTATCAATAATTAAAATAGTTAATCGTATGATTTATCGACAATATAGGTATCGATTAGTGATGAAGTAATGAATATTACCTATATTGTATGCGTTTTACTATCTATTTTAGGCAAAAATCTCTCTCACCTTTCTCTTAATCAATAAAAGAGCCACATCATATATGTATTAAAAACTCAATCAACCATACATTCGCTCATAACATCTTCATTCTTCGTATATGTTCAGTTGTACATTGAACTCTAGCGGTCTCCAGACAGGCATCTTCGTCACTCAGGTGTTCTCTGAGCCATAATAAGGATTACTGAATGTAAGTACTTCAGTCTACTGCAAACATAACGGAACTCCAAACCCATTTCCGGATATAAAATTATTCTTAGAGGATTCACTAGATGTGGGAAAAGGAACAGTTCTTTTTATACACATTAGATTGCGACTGTGATCCTAGGAACAGTTTTGAACGCTTTTACTATTGATAACCTCACTTATGGTACCGAGATGTAAACTCCTTTAATTACATTGAACGTCGACGACATCTTTACCCGCTCTTCTAGGCAAATCTTATTAAGAGGTGGGCCCAGGGTTAGCCTTAAGGGAGCCCCCCGGCAAATCCCACCCCTAAATTACGTTCCTTCAGTGTCCTTTTCCAAGGAGGTTACAATTCATTACTTACAAATAAGAGACTTAAATCCTTTAATTACAGTAATATTTACATCGATTTATTGCACTTGTGACGTACAGTAGCTGTGATTATTCCACAAGTAACATGTAAGTAACATGGAGCCTTCAATAACTCGATACTCAAACATATTAACGCCTTTATAATTTTAAATATCGTCAACTCGATTAACAAATAGCGTAACTCAATTTATTGTCTGCTGGGCATACGACACCTTAGTCTCGAAAACTCTCACCATTTAGCCTATAACAAGAGTCGTTCTCTTGTGCGTAAAAGTTGCTCCCTCCCACTTGCTCACTGATGCTAAGGAAACGTCAGTTCCCGGGTCTTCCAATATTCATAAACAGTATAATATATATGTTCAAGGGAGGGCTCACAATTTCCAGAAGGGCTCCCCCATTAAACTCCTCCCTGATTTAACGCAACCGTTAACGTTTGCAAATGATGGTCCTGATTTCTTAAAGACTCGGCTTAATCGGTACTAAATAGCTTTAAAGAGATTTTTAGTACCGATTTTATGGTAACAAATTTGTTTCGTGGAAAATGGAGTTAGATAGATTACAAAATAAGCCTAGAATGTAATTAAAATATGAACTTCCAAGTCCATATAAATATTCCTGTTATGTAAAGTATTATTATGATTCTACATATAGACAGGCCATTATGTCTCTTACTATTGTTGACTTACCATAAATCCATTAGCTGGCGATCTATCAACTCAACATAGTTACAGTAGCAGTGTATTTGTTTACTTCTTGTGGTTGTACGGATATCTTTATATTTATCTGATCAATGATCATATTGATCATATTGTCGAGGAAATCACCATAAATGGATAACAAACGAGAATTAAATGCTTTATATACGCCAGCGAATCAGTGGTTTAACTAGAGTTTTCATTGACGTAAGCCCACGTCCAACATTCTACTGAATAATTATAATACTACCATGAATTATCCATCCAATCCATCTTATTTTGGTTTTCATACTTTCCCAAGTATGTCTACAATTATGTACTTATCATTATTATCATTTTATTGTCAAAGGAATTATGAACTTCCTCTTCTTCGTCCTCTCCTTTGTCCCATATACTCAGGGGTCGGCTCTCCTAGTCCTCATCCTCCAAGTCCTTCTGTCCTCAGCATCCTCCGCACGAGGTCCTGCCTCCTGTAGGTCTCTTGTAATTGTGGATAGAGGTCTGCCTGGTCTTCTGAGTCATACTTCTATGTCCATTGATTTGGGATATACCTAAATTATTTTAGGTATTGAACCGAAATTTATCTGCATTGCACAGACGGAAATACATTACAGTTTTTTCCTCAACAGAGACGAGAAGCATCTTCATTCACATAATGTACCGTTATGTGAACTCCCTTGGGGAGGAAGCAAGATGGGTGTTGAGGTTTACGAGTCGTTTGCCCGATCCCACCAACTACCACCTAGTAAGCAGACCCCTAAGGAATTTCCATACAAAACCATAGATAATTTGAGTGATTATTATAACTGTCATAACCTTTAAGATATAAATCCATACAAAATACAACATGCAGCTACTTAAGTGAGGGAGATTCTGGGCGGAGATATTTGGGCACCTAACTAAGTAGAGCTGCATGCTGTATTTTGTATGGATTTATATCTTAAAGGTTATGACAGTTATAATAATCACTCAAATTGTCTGTGGTTTTGTATGGAAATTCCTTAGGGGTCTGCTTCCTAGGTGGTAGTTGGTGGGATCGGGCATAAATCTTTTTTATTACATTTTTCTGTGGCGGTGGTCATAGCAATGTCGAACAGAACGCCAAAACATAATATTTTTGCATTATTAGTAGGAAAGTAAGTAAGTGTTGAAATATTAATTCACGTAAGAACGAACCTAATATACTTACTTTCAATATATTTGTAGCCTAGCCAACATAAAAACACAAACACAGTTTTGCTCTACATAATAAATCATTAATTATCCGGCTTGATCTTACTAAGAGATATTGTAGACACATTTGACAGTATTTGTTTCGAAATCAGCTGTTTACTTGTTGATAAAAGTAAAGTATAACTACACAGTTAATACTATTACAGTCATAGAAGCCGTGTATTAAGGGCTTGCTACCAAGAATGACGTCGCAATCATTTCCCACGGCATTAAGGTTCAAAATCACGTGAACAATCACATGATAAAATGGTAAAAATAGCGTTTTTTACATTTTTTGGGGTTAATTTTGTGTCTATCAAAAAACTTTCTACACCTACGCTATTTTGTTCCAAAGCATATTTAGTAACGGTTGTCGAGATATAAGGCCTCCCGTTTTTAGAAATTTTTGAAATGTCGGTATGCATACTCTTAATGTAGCAGGAAATGTTTTCAGAATATCATCCCCTTATTTTGAATAGTTCCCTAACAACATAGAATAAGAAAAATGCTTTAATACAAAAATGCTTTAATACAAGAATTCCCTAAATTTTAATCCATATTATCAGTACAAAAAAAAATACCCCGAGACTTTCGGGAAACGAGTTTCCGTCTTTCGGAAAATAGATCACAGGTGTTTTTCATTTTTTTTTTGAGAAATCTATACAAGATATAAAAAATCTTTTACGGTTATTCCCTAGACAAAAGTTAAATGCATCTACCCTATTTTGTTCCAAAGCATATTTAGTAACGGTTGTCGAGATATAAGGTCTCCCGTTTTTAGAAATTTTTGAAATGTCGGTATGCATACTCTTAATATTGTACTTATTGTATTAGTTCCTATGTAATGTAGTGTAGGTATATAAATGTTCTTGTAACCATTATTACCGTGCCAATATTACTCGTATAGTGTTGACCAGTCACGTTTGTATATTAAGTATAGTCAAGTATAGTCACTTACTTCAGTTTGATAAGTTATTTCTGTGTGTAATATCTCACTCTATATATCTATGTACATAATATCTTGCACGTACATTCACGTACATAATATATTTAATTAAATATGTATTGTGTATTTCTAATATGTACTTAAATAGAATTAAGTACTTACTTGGACTAAAACTACAAAAACTAAAACGTTGAGAGATAGGATAAGAAACGAAGTGATTAGAGAGTTGAGTGAATGCAAAAAGGATGTTGTGACTAAAATGATAGTGAATAAGGTGAGATGGTTGGGACATGTGGAGATAATGAACGATGAATGGATAACAAGGAAAATTTACCTGAGTGAAAGAAGAGGTGTTAGGAAACGCGGCCGTCCAAGAACCACATGGCTGGACCATATTGACGTTTTGAGTGAAAGCAATCATAAAATGTGTATAAGGAATTGCATGAATGTGACGGAAGCCCGAAGTGTGTGTAAGGATAGGAAAGTCTGGCGATCCGTTTCTCTGCCTACCCCGCAAGGGAGATGGCGTGAGGGTATAATTGTAATATAGTAAAATATTATAATAGTTCGCTGGTTTCAATTTCCAAGAAAATTCTCTAAATTATTTTTAGTACCTTTGGTCTTAGTTTTACGTCATAAGTTTTCAATAACGTACCTTAGTTTTTCTTATTTTGTATATCTGTGTTTTTCCCCTTTAAATTTAATATTAATTTTCAATTACATCTGTAAATTTTTGTCCAATGCTGTCCAATTTTTGTTATGCCTATTTTCGACATAAGCTTCATCTTTAGGCGACGTTACTATTTCAATTATAGCATACGTTCATAATATAAATACAATTTTCACAACTCAACATTCAGTATTATATTTTGTAAGTCAATCATTTGAGACTTGTTTATTATAATTAGGTAATGTATTCACGCAGATACTTTTAAGAGTAGGCATATTGACATTTCATGAATTTCTAAAAACGGGAGACCTTAGATCTAAAAAACCTTACTAGATATGCTTTGGAAAAAAAAATAGAGTAGATACATTGAACCTTTATCTAGTTCTAGAGAATGACCGTAAATATTTATTTAATTCTAGAGATTTCTCAAAAAAAAATATTGTGAAAAACACCTCTTATCTTTTTTTCAAAAGATAGCAACTCGTTTCCTGAAAGTCGCGGTTTTTTTTTGTGTGGATAATATGCATTAAATCTAGGGAATAACCTTAAAAATTTCTTGATTGAAGCGAAATTAACCTCAAAAAAATGGAAAAAACGCTATTTGAACATTTTATGATACGATTTTGAACCTTAATGCCACGGGTAATGACCGTGACGTCATAGTTGGGTTCCGAGGCTTAAGTTTTATTACGATTATTGATTTGATATCAAACGGATAGAGTCAGTAGTCTAGTTACTTGATGGAGATATCCGGTTGACATGTCCAATGTGAAATTAAATAAATAATTAATTCAACAATGTACTTACTTGTATGTGTATTTGCGGGCATCTAACTTCTAACTAAATGAAATGGTAATTTGATTAAGAGGGCATATACACTGAGCAAAAATCGTTCTATTTTTGCTTCAACTTTTTCAAATTTTGTATGAGAATGTTAGCGCTAAATAAAAATAAGGTAAGCGAAAATGTGAATTATACCTGTTTAAAAGAAACCTGGGAAGAAATTAAAAAATCTAAAACAACCGATTTGGTAAGATTATAATTACCAGTATTTTGTCTAAATTATACTTTTATATCTGAAAAACTGAACGGAAAATCTTCAGATCCCGTAAATTTTAGGGGTACTATAAGAATGTTTTTTTGTTCAAGGAATTTCCAAATCCTGTAATTCTAAAACAGGCGATCTGTAGTCCATACTTTCATCTATCACTGTCTTCAGTTTCAAGACGATTCCCTCAGTATTGGCTGAGTAAAATTCAGGGCGCCGAAGCCCAATGGCAGCATATGCCCCCTTAAACACGAGTTAACACGTGTCTTCTTATCGGAGAAAATTATTTTAATACCGATTTTCTTATTCCGTCCTATGTATGTATGTAAATACTAATGTAAACTGCCACTCCTTATCTTCTCTATCACAATTTTCTCCTTGTCTTAATGCCTTTAGATATGGTATGATATCAGTGTACCTGTACACTACTATAACAGTAAAGCTCTCTCATTTTTACGACAAATTATGAAAATCCTATATTTCTATATAACCTATGCAGAGAGAGCATTTTGCTATTTATCTATCCTGACATACACTCCTTGCTTCCGTCACTTCTTCCTCTTTAAATAGATCTTGGATCTGTTTAGCCAGGGTTCAAGTCTCATTCCTGTGATGTGAACTTTCTCTCCAACATTTTGATGGACGTCCCAGTGGTCGGCGTCCTTCAGGGATCTCTTGCATGACGAGCTTAGGAATTCTTGTGGGGTCCATCCTTTCAACATGATCCCTCCAGAACCGCCTTCATTTCCTGCTCCATCTTACGATGTCCTCAACATTTATATACTTACCAAATTTGTAGAAAATTTTACGTACTTTCATTTTGGATAGAAATACATACATAACTTACAAAAGTTAACAGATTTCAAGTTCTAATCCAAAATTCGCCTGAGAGTAATTATTTGCATTTTTCGCCATGTTCCGTCACAAAATATTGTTGGTAAACCTCGGATTCGGATTCAGCACCCAAAAAACGTACAGGATGAAAGAAATCCAGACTACCCCACAACTTTCCATGGAAAAATGGATATGAGCAACCTAAAAACTGTATGAACGCTTTTTCTATATATAACCTTTACGCTCTGCTGAAGGCATAAAACAATTAGATTTTTTTCTCGTATCTTGTGTCGATATTATAATAATCTTTAAAGATATTAAGACATAAATTCAACAAAGGCCTTGAAAGAGATAATCTGTACGGGAGAGAATAATTCATAATTTATAATAATCACACATAGTAAATTACTCCGCTGTGTTATGTGGTGTAATTATTTTTAAATTATTACATTCGTACGTGCAGGCATTATTACATATCAATACTAAAAATTACTAAGCTGATCAGATACTAGGATTCTTATACGAAAGAATCTACCGATCATAATTTCGTACCCAACATTTATACTTATCACGAGTACATCAATACAAATTCCATTATATCTATGTTGTAGATCCTAAAAATTACGGGAAACAATGACTGATGGTGATTTTTTTATACGTTATTGATCTAGCACGCAACTAAATAAATTTTCAATATTTTTATCACGTAGATGTATGCTTAGGTTTTCGGGGACTTAGCATTTTTTGTTTACTTAACGAAACTCTTCGAAAGCTTAGGATTAGATGCCTACTGTATTATAGTCTCACTCAATCTACTAAATATCTAAATTAGCATTGATGTTCTACCGTGATTGTAACGTATACGATACAATAACTTTTCCTGGTAAATTGTAGCGAAGAATTTGCCCGAAATACTGCAAGAATTTATTTAATTAGACTCAAGTATTTCATAGATCTAATGCCGCCTCATAAATCGTAAGAATATCACCGTGAGATAGAATGATAATTACCTACAATAATATTAATTAATACAAGTATGAACGATCATGATAATAGGTACTTAAACAGTAGGTAGTGACTAACGTTGTACAAAGGACTTTTACTATGAGTATTCTTATTATGCAGTCCACTTTCTGTTAATTAGTTTACTACTTACTTTAGTTTTCGTGTCCGAGTTTCTAATACGGATAGTTGGAAATTGTTGCTCGGTATGTCTATAGAATGCCACGAGTATTCAAGAAACATTTCTCTTTTATTAGTAAAATAGTTTATTATGTGTTTAATGAATTCATAGATATGTAGGTAATAAAAAGGACAAGTTAAAAACCTGGAAATTCTTCGTATTAATTTTTAGTATCAAACGACTGCCAAACGATCCAAGTATTTTAGACAAATTCCTTATTTTATTTTTAGACATTGCAAGGATTAATGTAGTTTTGGACAATTACCTATCCCGTTTGAAATGTCTTAGTACGAAGTCCAGCACTCGGAGGGGGTCAAGGGTGGCAATTGAATCCACCCCTATCTGACACCTACCCAAAGTTCTCAACCTCGTGCGTATCTTACTGCATCACAGTCTTCTTCATCGCAGAATCTGCATGAGTTCTCTTAATTATTTTCATCAAATATCTACATAAACAATGTGTAACTAATATACTAATAAATAAAAATTTATGATAATTTCCTCGTAGTACAATTTGGTTAATGACTTGTAGTTTCTAAACGATCAGTTACGAACTATGGCGCCAATGTATTTGCAATGTTATGATATCAAATGTCATGTGATAATAATATGGCTAATATACTTGTATAAGTTATCTGTATTGATCTTTGTTCTAAGTATTATACAATACACACTTATGCAAATATCTTCTAATATAATATCTAACTTATAGACTGTTGTGAGTTCAGTATGTTAATATATTCGAACATCCATATTACTAAATACATACCAATATAATTTCGCTGAAGAAGGAAGAGATCACTATAATTATAGCGATATGTTTACCCTAGTGAACATTGCTTACAATGACTTACAATTAATCTGTAAAATTTTGTCAAATCATATTGTATATACATATAATGTTGACTTCAAAATAAATCAATTGCAATACCTGTTCGATTTCCTTACAAGTTTTTAGGCAATTCTTGTATTTTCTTGCTGTCGAGGTTTGGACCGACTCTGTTGAAAATTGTTATTCTGATGATAAAATGAAAAAGATGATTGCCCGTAGAGTTTATGGACCCTTTTTTAACAGTGAAACAGGATAAGCAGTAGGTAACCCAAAGAAATTTTAATGTTAAGCATGCAAAACAATACTAACTTATGGACTTTCGTATATACGAGTAGAATACCAGCCGAAGCCCTTCAAACTCTAAGGCTGGCCACAAACGTCCCTAAGTTCAGTTCCGGAATCGACCGTTTTGCAAAAAGGTTCCGATCAAAACCTCTTTCTGAATTTAAAATCGGGGTGACGCTGAATTCAGAGAGAGGTTTTGATCGGAACTTTTTTGCAAAACGGTCGATTCCGGAACTGAACTTCGGGACGTGTGTGGCAGGCCTAAATATGTAGAGAAGATAGTATATATTAACCAAAAAATATTTCAAAGTTATCGTAAAACATAATGGTGAAAATATACTAGTATATTATGCTCGTGTTTAAATTACAGTATAATTATGCGGTTATATATCTAATTCTAATGATATTATAGTGATATGTTAATTTTACACTCGTATATATTCCAATATGTGTATTAGTGAGATGTATGAAATGATAATATGGGTATAACGATAATATCAACGAGTTCATCGGTGTGTATAAGCTTCACTTATCGAAAATTAATTAGTTAATATAACTAGGTATACTAAATTAAAATTAGGTTTCAATATAATAATTACTAGTTATGTACAGTTTAACCTTAAAGTCGCTGATAGTATTTTTCTGACTGGTCGAAATCACTTCCTCCTTGATATTTTTTGTCCGCCTTTTCTTATAACACGTAGATAGTTTCATGAGTGAGTGTGTTTTGTACTTTTATGTTTCGTAAATGATTGAACGTGCAAGAATTATAATTAAACAGAAATGTGTTGGAATGTATTTATTTATTTTATAAACATTCTACCTCAGTCATGTCAAAGATACGGCCCGCGGGCCGCATCTGGCCCCCGGGCAGTATCAATACGGTCCGCGATCGCAATGTATCACAGAAAGAAGAAAAAATGACAAGGATTCACAAAAAATCACATTACTACAACACATTTTCTCATCATAATTTTATAAAATTAGTACGAAAATCCATCATTTTCATTAAAAAAAATTACCTGCGGCGCTATTTTTTATAACTTTTTTATAAAAAATAAATTTACATGCATAATATTGTGCAAAGTATTATATACATTTTCAAATAAACAAACTACATAATGACCTTCTTCACTATGACTCAAAATTAAATATAAACTATAAATTAAATACATAAAATGTTGTAATAATTCAGTACATTTTTTTATTTGAATCTGGCCCGCCTACATATTCTAAATTTAATATTATGGCCCTCTGTAAAATTGAGTTTGACACCCCTGTTCTACCTACATTATAAAGTGAATTTCATTATAGAGGTAAAAGTTTACATTCATTTGGATAATATGCAGGGAATGTAATAACCAACAGGCCCTTCTTTCGCACTATGGGGACTATGGGCAAACCAAAAAAAAAATGGTTATTGGTTTTTTTGGTTTGGTTCAGGGGTTAGGTATCCTTTATAGTGGTTAAATAAATAAATCCGTATTCGCCAAAGAAAAATACGCAGAGGTGGGCACCGTTAATCAAAAAGTTAACTTCGTTAATCGATAATCCGTTATCTAAAATGTTAACTTCGTTAATCGTTAAAGCGTTACATTTTGAAAAATGTAACGGAAGTTAACGTTAATCCGTTAAAGCGTTAATGTAAAAAATGGCGGTTAAATGGCATGAAATAGAACTACATAAGTACTACCATACTATCACATAATCGCGTTGAATCCCAACAAACAAAGCATTCGGAATTGGTGGCGAGTCTCATTCTTGAATAAGAATTAAAATGTCTTATAGAAATTTTACAAACACCTAGGACGTCGCTAGTCTAAGGTCAAGTAGTTTGGTTTATTTGATTGAAATAAAAATGCACAAAATATGCAAAATAACGCCAAACAACCCTTGGATTCTCTAATGCCAGCGCCGCCAGTGGATGTTGTCTATGCAAATAATCAAATATTAACGGACTTAATTAACGGAAGTAAAATGTAACGGAAGTTAAATAATCCGTTAACAATTTTTGAAGGTGAGAAAAGCGTTAAATTGTTAACCAAAATGTTAACTTCGTTAATTAACGATTAACGGATTAACGCTTTTCTGCCCAGCTCTGAAAATACGGACAGTTATTTGTACATATAAAATTAAATTATATGTATTTACTGTTTGCATTCTGCATTATACCGGATTTTGTTAAAAAAGGTAAGAATAAGTAAAGTTGTTTTATTTATTTACTTAAACACATTATATGAAAATTGAGCAAGTTCATCAAACTAGATGAATAGATAATATTTAATACAATTATCCATATTTATGCAAATTTTATTAATTAACGTTCATTGTTTATCCCATCTATATGACCTGATGATAATAATTCTTTATTATAAGGCAAATAATAATATCTTCAATGGAATCCAGGTTCCCACCCTCATTAAAAATATAGCAAACAATTATTCATAATCAAGCAAAATCACAGTAAATGTATGAAGGCTTTGTTATGGCAGTTTTCTAGGTTATCTCATACACCAACTGCATAAAATATATTACTATAATTGAAATGTTTGAAGAGAATGCTTTTTTATCAGTGGAATAGATTAATGAGCCTAATTGAAACATAGGTCCACGAGTCGACCTCTACTAGACCACAAATAAAGTATTGTTTTTTTTTATTTTCCTACATGGTTTATTCAATAAAATGCTCGCAACAAGGGCGCTCAACATTACTCAATAAATATATTTAAAACTCGTACTGGGTCAAAAATGGTAGTCTTTTTTGTGGTTGTAAATGCAGATGAAAGGCATGATATTAGTAATATTGAGATGTGTCTCCTATTATGATGTCCTACATAAAAAAAGTAGTGTGTAGAATAACAAATTATAAAAATAAAGTTCCTATAGCAACCCTACAATTTCTTCCAGACATTATTAAACCTCAATGTACATAATACATATTTCTAGAAGAAGACTGTATTAAAATGGAGTCCCATGAGGCCCGCGGCCTGTGTTGGACATAGCTGCTGCTAGACTTTAGAATGATGGAGAGTTAGCATTTTTTTGCAATCAAACGTACGAAGGTTAAAGACCCAGAGGCTGTATTGCTAATGTTTTGACTTTTAACTACACAGAATATAACAATGCCAAATACGTTTACAATGAAATAACCAATCGCTAATCATTGTTGCAAATTGTAGGTAGATATATATAGTCCAAGAGCCCGCTGCTTAATTTATGACGTATCTGTTTTTTGATCGAAATGTGGTATAAACGATAGCTTACCAATAGGGTATTACATCGCACTAGGGTTGCCTATCAAAATCTTGCCGCAACCCCCCCTGCCCCCCCCCCAAAAAGGTCCCTCTTCGCGGTTTTTCGCATTTTATAGGAATATGGTAAGAGAAAGGAGAAAGTAGTCAATGACAAAAATAATCCTTGATAAATTCTCTACAAAAAATGTTAAATCAATTTTTTTGTAGAACTAGCAGTTTACCCGCAATGGCCGGTCCAAAACCGAAATTCATTTAAAATACAAAAAAAATGTATTTAAACTAAATTGGTTGAAAATTGATAAGAGCTACAGGAAAATAGTCAGAGAACGAATTAATTACCATAGTCTTAGCTACAAAACGAGCTATAACTTATGTTCATAAATTTAATAATTTCGGAGTTATTACAATAAAACTCAGTGACGAAAATTCTTAAAATTTAGTTTTTCATAAAATAACCAGCGATATAACGCCGCAGGCCAAATTTTTTTTTCCATAAAATGTTAGTTATAATGGGTGGAAGAATGTGAAAGAAAAAAAATCAACTTTTTTTTTTATTTTTTCAAAAAATATCCTGTTTTTTGACCGGCCATTACGGGTAAACTACTAGTCCTATGAAAAAATTGACTTAATGTTTTTTATAGAGAATTTAGCAAGGATTATTTTTGTCATTGACTACTTTCTTCTATCTCTTACCATATTCCTATAAAATGCGAAAAACCGCGAAGAGGGACCTTTTCGGAGGGGGCTGGGGGGGTTGCGGCAAGATTTTGATAGGCAACCCTAGTGCGATGTAATACCCTATTGGTAAGCTATCGTTTATACCACATTTCGATCAAAAAACAGATACGTCATAAATTAAGCAGCGGGCTCTCGGACTAATACGAAACAAGAAATTAAATCGGTGTAGCTAGATATGTAAGTGTATTGTGGATGAAGGAATCGTATACTATCTAATAGTTCACACACATACAATGAATTTGTTATCAGAGCCGTCTTTAACCAATTGGAGGCCCTGGGTATTTTAGGAAAATCAGAGATGGACTAGATCTAAAATTCAAGTTGCCATGTAATAAAACTGCCCCCCCCCCCCTCCAGTACTACTTCTTGAGATTTCACTGAGCATACCAGTGCCGTGGAGCATTTACAATTTTGATGTGAATATGGCATAAAGAAACAGCAAAGCAGGCAAATTTGTTTTGGAAGCATTTGGTTTTCGGAATCGATTTATACTTGAGTTCCCTAGTATCAAAGACGGACTCGCGCCACCTTCATCAAAATTGAGATAGATATTGATTCTTGTAGATTTTCGTACGTTCTTTTCAATGGCGCCATCTGTTTGTTTCAAAAATGGACACAAACCCTTTAAAATCGCTGTTGAAATTCGATGTTGGTTTCAAAATACGGACTTCTACTCACAGTGTTGGTTTCAAATACGGACATGTGCGATTTCAACCAATAGTAACACATGATTTGGGTCACGTGGTCAACAAAACTGTCATGGCGTTAGACCGCGTTCTGTGTCAAAAACAGACACCTGCAGACAAGTGGAAATCAAACACGGACTCCCGCCATACAATTGCACGTTTTTTGTTTCAAAAACGGACATACGATTTTTTAAACACGTTTTTCTTGTAAATATTCCAATTAAAACGTAAAAATAAATATCTGTATCGTAATATTTTTATTATTATTTTATATTTCCATAAAAATATATGTTATTTGATGTAAAATACCGATTCCACAAAAAAATGCTTCTAGCTCAAAATAGTGTAAGTGGCGCGAGTCCGTCTTTGATACTAGGCAACTCACTTATCGATAATATCGGTCATCAGTTGGTGACCCACCAGGACCTAGGGGGGCCTGGGCAAGTGCCCACTGTGGCTAATGCCAAAGAGGGGCCTGTTGGTTGACCAACCGCTCTGTCCATGATAAGTGCATAATCACTCTAAAATCAGTCTGACATTCACATTGTCCATCGTGAAGCTAACATTACTATAAAAAGTTCTGGTGCTTAATACAATTTTACACATAGTACAATTATTGTGTCTTCGCCTATCCATACCTGCATGTGAAACATTAAGGGCATGGCACCAGGAATGACGTCACAGTCTTTTCCCACGGCATTAAGGTTCAAAATTGTGTGACAATCGCATGATAAAATGGTAAAAATAGCGTTTTTTCAATTTTTTGGGGTTAATTTTGCGTCTATCAAAAAACTTTTACGGTTATTCCTTGGATTTTAATGCATATTATCAGTACAAAAATAAAATTTTACTCCGCGACTTTCGGGAGACGAGTTTCCGTCTTTCGGAAAAAAGATCAGAGGTGTTTTAAAAAATATTTTTTGAGAAATCTATACAAGATATAAAAAATCTTTTACGGTTATTCCCTAGATAAAGGTTCAATGCATCTAAGTACCCTATTTTGTTTCAAAGCATATTTAGTAACGGTTGCCGAGATAGAAGGTCTCCCGTTTTTACAAATTTTTGAAATGTCGGTATGCACACTCTTAATAATAAAGACTAGCTCACAATATAATTATTATCCACTAAAATTAAATTGAGTAGGGTAACGACTTTATTTGAGTGACAGTGGTTACAGTGACACACTACGCCGTGACATATATGTGACATTGTGACAGCCCCAAGTCGATGGCAAACATTTCGTAGTGCGATTCCCACGAGTCTCATTACTGTCCAATGTCCACTGAAGTCTCTTGTGTCAGTCTCAGTTACATAAGTTAAACAGTGATATGTTGATACATTGTGGATATCAATAAAAGTAATTCGCAAGCACGCGCGGCCGCTGATAAAGGCAAAGGCGCACTGCGCTGCCACATTAAACATAAGAATATGCCTATAAATAAATCAATATTAAATTGAAAACGTTAAAAAAATTAATTGTACCTCATAGATTCATTTTTATAATATTGCACGTACGCGTACTCATACTACTGTGAAACTACTCTAGTGTGATAGTGTATGTGTGCGGTGTAGGTGGAGTAAATCTCACGCATGTGTATTGAAGGCCGCGTGCAGAATTTCAAATGCACAAAAAAATATCGATATTTGTACTAAAATCTCGAATCCTTCGCGAACGGTGAAATGAGGGAGAGAGTGTATGTTTGATAGAGAAATTAACGCGCTAGAAAGAGACGGAGGCGGCAGTGCCCGAGTCAGCGATATAATTAAAACATGCGTGATTCGCGACGCACCGGTCAAAAAATGATTTATTTGTAGGTAAGTTTTTAACGTTGATTAACGCAACTACAATGTTAGAACCGATTAATATTGTGTTGCGTCCATAGACTAATGGTTGCGTCGAACACATGGATGTATAATACTTCTAGTAAACTGGATTCATCTCTTGGCCGACTATTGCGGTTCTAGGGGAAATGGCCAGTTAGGCAAAAGAAGCAAAATGGAGGATTTTCCATACTAAACGGGCTATAGGAAACTGCTGTTTTCACATGGATTTTTGGTTTTCACTGTTTATATTTTAACTGAAAATGAATTATAGACATCATATTGACATAATTATAGGACCAAGGGATGTAAATACTCCGTTCATCAGTATTTATAAGCAATTTCTTTAACAAAGGAAACGGCACACGATGGAAGTAAATTAAATTACATTTATTTTATTGTCATTAATTACAACATAAATTAAACATTGCACGAAAATTCATAAATACATACACATTAGCTTTAAATGACAAAAAATATGAAAAAATAAATTCCTACATAATAAATTATGTATTTAAAACGTCTTCACATCCGTGATATTCAATATCATAATTAGTGATAAGCAACTACTGAAAACACATTTTTTCACAATTTTTTTTTCTTAAATTATGCAAAAGGTTTAATTCTTAAAGGGAAATCTGAAAAAAGAATAAAAAAAATCAATAAAAGTACTTTAATTTACTTCCATCGTGAGCCGTTTCCTGTGTTATAAAATTGCTCATAAATTCTGATTAATGGACTTTTTACATCTCTTGGTCCTAAAATTATGTCAATATGATGTCTATAATTCATTTTCGGTTAAAATATAAACAGTAAAAATCAAAAATCCATGTGAAAACCGCAGTTTCCTAAAGCCCGTTTAGTATGGAAAATCCTCCATTTTGCTTCTTTTGCCTAACTGGCCATTTTCCCCAGAATCGTACAGAATGTATAGACAAACACCTATGTTCTCCATCCAGTTTACTAGTATTATAAATCCATGGTCGAACACGACACAACACATTTTCATAGCATAATATTTATACTCGTATAGCAAATGAGCAATCGATTTATTAGATCGAACCGTAATTCGACAACTATTATTTATAATATGGTTGTTGTACAGTGTGAGTCGAAACTTGGTTACTCTTAGAGTACTGCGGCCCCACTCGCAGCTGAGTAAGAAGTGTTGGAAAATCCTTATCTTGTTTATGAATGTATCTACATACCTAGTGGGTTTTATTCATATTTTGTCAACGGTTGATTATAGGTTTACTACATTCTTTTTAATAAACACGACTACTATATGACTTTTTCTGCCACCTCCGTGGTCGGGTGGGGCCGCGATAGTGGAATAGTGCCGAATATTTTTGTGGAATTTATTACTGTTAGTCTGCAGTCGACGTGGGACGAGGGTACGATACAGTCAGATCAATTTCTATTTATCCCTTTACGTCGCATCCCTTGCGGGGTAGATAGAGAGGACAAAAATCTCTATACCTAAACACACTCTTGCACATATAGCTTACTATATATACCTACCTACTACCTACACACATTAATATCTTTTTGAGATGGTCGGTAGCCTGGTTGGTAACGCGTTCGACTGTTAATCCAGTAAGCGCGGGTTCGATTCCTGATGCCGACCTACTCCACTACACGACACAAGCTTTTCAAGCTTACGCTTAAGCGTGTAATTGGGTTTATTTCGATAAACCCAGATTCATTAAAAATAATATATAAGGCTTTCTACTCGGCTGCGAGTAGTATGCGCTCCCTAAAATAATTTCACGAGCCGCCACTGTTCGCAAGTAAAGCAAAAATGTGTATTGCAGGCGGTTGACATCTGGCAAAAGGTTGGCAAAAGGATGACATCTATCGATGGCTACTCAAAACATTTTTATAGCCTCGTAATGCAATGAAAAAATGTTGTATTAACCGAATAATTTTCTATGATAGCTGAAGGCGCTGCGATTGTAAAATGTTTAAAATTCGCATATATTCGAACAACTTGCAAAAGTTGCCACGGTCTTACATTCGTATTCAATTTCGACAAAAATTGTGTAAGTACGTATATGTATTTCATCTTTGTTTCTGTTTTGTAAATAAATATTGTTTTAGCGCAGGTACACAATTTTACATATAACTTCATTAAAAGCAGGTGTTTTAACAGCAGAACTACTTCACAACACATAACATTTACTGTTGTAAGGTGATTAGAATATTTAATACATTTTCACCGCAAACATTACTCACTCCTGTTAATAAAGTCTTTAGTGGTGTATATTGTGTATTGATCGATGATCAGTACTGGAACTTTCTAATGGTTTCTCACCCGAAACACGCAGATAAAATGCACACGAAAAACGACCTTATGTATATCGTCATAAGGGTCATTTTCCTAAAACATTTTATCTACGTGTTTAGGGCGAGAAAGCTTACAAAGTACCCCCCCAGGTGACTATTACAAGAGCAAATACAAGGTATTCACTATGTTATTGGTATATACCAATCCAAACACTCATCAATTCAAAGAAACAATATGACTTAGAAAAGTCGCAATCTCTTGATGATTCATATACCTAAATATCTCCAATAAAAACATCGTAGTTATTTCTCATTACTACCTTCTCCTGTACTTAAAAGTATACATTTCAATTAGTGTGGTCAATCAGTATAATATTAGTATATGCAGGTGTAAGCCATAGATATATAAATTCCAGACCGAACATTAAGTTTAGATTTGGCTTTCTGTAACATTTCGAAGTCGGCGCAAAGCACTTACTAAAAATATGTATAGCATATCGTAACACATTTTGGAAAAAATGTAGAATCGGAATTTGTATCGTATGATACTCGTAGTTCTACAATATACCTGCCCAATCCCACCAACTTTTACCTAAGAAGGAGAGCCCTAAGAAATTTCCATACAAAAACAGAGATAATATTCTATTTATTGACACTCAGGCCTACCAATCACACCCTAATTCCATACGAAATGCAACACGCAACTCACCTAGCCTGGGCAGAGATATTTGGGCACCTAACGTAGGTGAGTTGCGTGTTGCATTTCGTATGGAATTAGGGTGTGGTTGGTAAGCCTGCGTGTAAGTAAATAGAATATTATCTCTGTTTTTGTATGGAAATTTCTTAGGGGTCTCCTTCTTAGGTTAAAGTTGGTGGGATTGGGCATTAGAGATCTAACCCGAAGTATGACGAATATTGAAATATTATGGATGTTTATTATAGGAGTGTACAAGGCAGGAGACCGAGAGGCAGGTCGCCGATGCGTTGGATCGACCAATTCAGGGCAGCCACCAATACCACACCACATGAGGCCGCCATCTGGCCATGGACAGAGGCTCATGGAGGAGGATAGTCAACTGCGGGAGTGAGAGTCGCGACCCTCAGTCATGAGGACAAACGACAGAATCAGCAGCATTGTATGAGATATACCGGGCTGTTCTCCCTGCCTTGAATTATATTATGCTTGTACTGTAGGTGAGTTGCGTGTTGCATTTCGTATGGAATTAGGGTGTGGTTGGTAGGCCTGCGTGTCAATAAATAGAATATTATCTCTGTTTTTGTATGGAAATTTCTTAGGGCTCTCCTTCTTAGGTTGGTGGGATTGGGCATTAGTCTAACGAACGGCAAATAATAAGAACCTCCCAATATTGTCGAAATCCTTACATAGAAACATCACCGATAGGCTAACCATGAAACCTGTAAACATTCTGCGTATAACATGATTTTGCTGCGTCCTGTCATTGCTCGGATAGCCTGTTCCTGCGATACAATGTTCAGCTATCTCGCCATCTTTGTGGTCTTACTGGGAGTCTGGTACCCGACGGCGGTTTGTTCGCTGGTACGCTCACCACTCTCTTAGAACAAGCTCTCTCCACGTGATCTCTCCAGTATCGCCGTCTAGATCTTCCCCATCGGACAATATCCTCGACGTCGCAAGTCAAGAAAATTTCAGTCCTGTTTTTTTATTTCCTACTTATTTCACGTGCCCATTCCACTCAATGATTAGCCACTATTATTCCTCTGACGTTTGCCATACCTCCTGATCCCCTTCAGATTCCCGGATCATCGAACAAACACAGCAATTGAATAAACCTTACCACATTTTTCTAATATAATAGATATGTTTAATAGAAGTGAACTAAAACAATCTAGTGAGTTGTTATGGATGAACTGGTAAGACGTATGTGTTTATTTAATTAAGAGTATCTATCCACATATACGAGTATGTTATATTTCTCACGATAGTGTGATGGCCGCTCAATAAACATCATAATTATTATGGTTATGAGCTCGTTATACATATTACATACTCGTAACGTATAATGGCATGTTTACAATTTCTTTTACTCATATACCAATCTCTTTTACGTAGATATATTAATTATAATTATTCGTACGTTTTATACATTCTATTATTTCTGTCGTATGTCAATACTCAGTTTTACTCTAATACTAAATGGACCAGTATATAAAAGAATGTATGGTTCCACCCAGTTATATATACGTTTACCGTATTCATGGTGGCAATCCAGGAATACAGAGTAAAAACTCTGAATCATTCCTTCTTTACAGGTACTTTGTTTAATCTCGATCGTGTACGATCGCTTAAAAGTGCAGTTATAATTATTTGTACGTCACTACGTAGAGATGATCCGATGGATCTGGAAAGGCGAATCGGTAATTAATCTGAGATTCTTAATTCGTCACCCTTGAAATCACACGTTACACACTGATAAGAAATACCCCGATTACCTACACTTATATGAGGAAATTTGTTCCGATGCAAATATTAATGCCAATGAAGCTTCTTCCAACAGCGTGACTAGTTATTAATACCTTGAATTATCTCACGTTGTTCGTTCATCCGTGAAATCTTACCAGTTTCTATAATTTGGAGAGGTAATCACTGAATTTGCATAGATATCATATCTCTGTATCTATCTGCATCAGCGCTTCATGCCTCTTGCAGTTCTAGGGACTCGATGGATTATAATTTTCTCACCATCCAAGTTCATACAACACATACATAATTTTGAACTAGTTTCTTTCTATCAAGACAACATGCTATAAATCAAACTACACACTGTTTTCTACTTATTTATTTATTTACACTTTGAACTCTGGTGGACAGAATACAGAGATATGTTAACATTACAAATTATAACAGCATTTGTGCACTAGGGCGAGCTTATCACAATGCTGCGATCTCTGCCAGCTAACATCTTTCTCGTTGAAAATATCGTCGTTTAAATGTATATTGGTATTTCCTCAAAATCGCGATTTTTTTTGACAATTATGTTTGCAATGTCTGGCTCTGCTACTTTGCTGAAGTGCCTAAACTAAAGCCACCCTCATCTACTTACCGAGACGACGGCGTCAGTATTTTTCCGTATAGTTTTAAATTATTTTCATATTGTGGTCATGTTTTACCAGCAGCATTCATAATTCTATACCAAAATCGCATTAAATTATTGAAAAATAATTAAATGGTTAATTATCACAATTTCAATGTAGTATTGAACCTGAGAACGGATGATTTGTTATAAACTAGTTATATAACTCACATGGGAAATAGAAAACAATAATAATTATTTTATATGTTTTTTTATTCAAGTGCGTGAGAACTATCAAGATTTAGTACTAGAGGGCATCTCTCTGTAGTAATATTATTATCATGATATGATCCGGTGCAAATCAGAAAAAATAATAATGCATTAATATTGTACCTATACTTTACTTAATACTTAGCACATACTATAAGTGTAAATAATCATATACAAAGCCGTTATATTAGCAACTATTTAGTGCTGTTTATAGCGTCGTTGCCAGGTCAAGAGACTTTATTACTATCTAGCACCTATAGCAACTTATAAAATTAAGTTCATTTTAACGATAATTCATTTCCTTCAATTGTGAATTTAACTTTAATTTTAACCATCTTCATCCACTTTGTTCCCTACATTCTTAGCCGGGTCAAAGACGCAAAAGCATCTGAGTATCACTGTCTTTGCCAGATGCCTTCGTCTCTTGCAATCTTCAAAACCTCTGATCAATCCAACCACACAGTTTCTCTTCGCCACCTACTATGCTATTTCTGGGCGACCCACTGATATCCAACTCAGCTGTGACCTTTCTATAATGAGGACTGAGGTTTCTACCCCGTGAGTCTCTGTAATTATATTTTGACGAATAAAGCTACGTCCTGTCATTAATTTTGAAATATAAACAAATCATTGATTTTTAATACAAAACGCATGAGTTTTATCGATGTTTTGTTGACTAACAATTAGAATTCAAAGCAGTTCGCATTGATAAATGGGTACCAACGTGAATTACTATAAATATCGCGGTATAATTTGTTTTAATTTGATCATTATGTAGGTACACTCATAATAATTACAAATGCGCCTTGAGTCGAAATAACTCAACCAATATTAATATCTATACTTAGTCATTTCTTCATGACCTCCACAACTATATGTCTAATCTTTCATAGCAAAATAATACTATGATTGTAAATTACTACTAAATTATATAGGGGCCCAAAACATCATCAATATAGTACACTTAGACAGTCTGAATTATCTGATGAAGAGTACTGTTCAGTGACCCTTTGCATTAAGATTAAATCAATTCAACAGCTGTTCTCCAAACGGCATTACTTATACAACTACAAATAATTCATCTTCAGGTAATGTTACATCAGAAGAATAATATCACTGAAATAAAACTGTGTTTTACACTAAATGTTTATTCTCATTCTATAACATTTTCTTCCCCACATCCTTAGCTGGGTCGGGCCAACCAACATCGCTATATTTCTCCAGAGGTCCCAATCTCTTCCATTTTTCAAGACATTAAGCCCCATTAGACAGCATTGATAGTAGAGGTTGGAGCATTTGCGTTCGGTTTATCCATGATTACATAACTTCAAAAAATTCTACGATCCTTGTAATGGAACGTTCTACACTTGTACAGATATTGATATTTATGTATCTAAAAATCATTCATAAATGAATGTGTTTTAAAGTAGATACCGTAGTTTCTAATCGTGACCGGATAAAAACTCATATGAATATTGCTCAACATGAATAAATCCCAAAAAAGACGAAAGCCCTTCAGAAATTAGCTCAAGGGACAAAAGCTCAAATCTAATTGGATTTTGAAAATAAAATTAATTGTATCTATTAGTATACGATTTCTTTCAGTGTGTTAGAAACTACCATAGATTAGAAAATGAACAAATAAATAAGCGGATCTGAAATGGGATAGACAATAAAATAGTCAACATTTTATAACGAATTCATCTACTGGAATCCAACTAGAAAGTTTGGGCTTTTATCCTTTGAGCAAATTTCTTAAGGGCTTTTGTCATTTTTGGGATTTATTCATGTTGAGCAATATTCCTATGGGTTAGAATCCGGGAACCGTTTCTAATCACTTAAATCATTCAAGATCAACATGAAAATAAAAAAAAAGTTATATACATTATAATTTAGTTTAAAATGAAACATGATTTAGTACGTAGTACAATATCATTAAGTAGGTGAATTTAGCGTGACCTCCAATTTTATTAGTACATATCTTTTACACACCTATGGCTTGCAATGATTTAACTGCTTTATAATTGGTAGAATAAACTTGTTAACTATTACAAGAAGGAGTTACCAAAACACCTGTTATTAAGTTTAAACACGTATTATTATAATTTAGATTAAATCACAGGCGTGATCTACAAAGATAGTAACACACGTACCTAACCACTACGTATGTCTTTATAATTTTTACCAGCATACTAAGCTAAATTCTTCCTCAATAGGAATAGGTCTTATTCTTTTTCTTAAACTGCGTCTAGACTCAGCGAGTCTGTATTGACAGGATTGTTCTCCTGTGATGTGGAACTCCAGCTGTCTCTCCATCGCTTCGGTGGTCTTCCTGGCAGGCGTTGATCATCAGCCACCCCATGCAAAGCGATGCATGGGAGTCTGGCGTTGTTCATTCTTGACACAGGAATAGGATGATGAGAAATAGGTATATATCATTTAATATCTTCGATGGGGACTCCTTTCCGTAGAGATCTTTCTAACTGAGATGCTTTCCTGCACATCTTGATCTTCCAACTAGAAAAGTTTAGAATAGGTACGGTGCCAGTGTGAACATCAAAATTTTAACCACAAAATTTTAGTCTACAAGCAGGACTTAATAAATTCTAATATTTATTTTGTCAACACCCGATAATTGTATGTAACATTGTAACCTTCTGATTTATTAATATCTTATCCTATAATAAGAATATATTTACTTACTTTAACAATTTATACATCGCCAAATTGCTTGAAAGTTTTATCAAAATGTAGGAAATGTAATGTTTTTATGCACTCGTCAAAACTAACTATTTCCGTTTCTAATATAATAATTGGTTCTATGCGTTTACCTTGTTATGAATGAAATGATTCCATATAATGTAAGTAAGATACCGTTGTGTTCTTTGCTTCTCAGCTGGTGTTTATGTGTGAGAATTCATATTGTTTAGATAAATCATGATTAAGTTTTACTGCGCAATTACATCGTGAAGTTCACCTTTTTAGGAAAATTTACTAACTAGTATAATCAGCCACTAACGGTTTCACGGGACAAGGGGGCACTTGCCCCCTTACACTAACGTACCTTCCATGTAAAATAAGTCAATTTTTTACGAAAACCTCTTTAATGACAATGATTTCATAAAAAAAAATCAAGTTTAACAAGGTTTCAAATTAGGTTATTCTTCAAAGAGTAGAAGGGTTGAAATTGCGGCAGTCGTAATTGCGAAAAAAAATTACAAAATTAGAATAACTGTGAGAGTTCTATGGGTCCTTGAATTGGTGACCTAATGGCGCCCTCCCTGGAAAAAGGCACGGAGCCGCCTCCACTGTAATCTGCTATTATTATTGTGTAAAAAATAATGAGTGAGTATCTTTAATCTGATGTAATTATTCATCAACTTATTACATAGTTACTGTTAGTATTTGATTATTCACACACAGATGGCGATGACAAGAAATCATAAAACGGTAATTATTAAGATGCTATCAAACTAAATTCAACCATAATGTGCCTACGAAATATTGTTCATGAATATAATAATGTATAATTGTACGCTTAAATTCCATATTTAGATACCCAAAGATATGAGAATTGTAATCATAAGTTACTCATTAACAAGAAATTGATGCATTTCATCATATTATGTAGTGCCTTAAGGTAAAAATGAAATACTATTAGTATGGGTACGAGTACACGTAGCGTTACCCAGAATAATGTTGTCCTTTACGTTGATTTTAAACTTTTACCTTTCAAAATACTAAAAACCAAGAAGATATCGAGAAACTACTAACATATTAGTTATAATGACACTGAGAAGTTCCAACTTTCAGTTAATTATGTACGTATTTTGAAAAATGCATGAGTCCAAAAGGTCCCTAGGGAGGGAGGGACCAAGGATTATAACTTTCACACAGTATATATTTCAGCAGCCTGACCCACCCCGGCCTGTTAACATTACTGAAAGAAAATATATATGACTGAAAAAAGGTACGGTGATGTCCATTGCGAGAGTGTATCATGAGGAAAATAAATATTTATTTAACAGATTACATAAAAAAACTTTCTAGAGAAATTTATGACAGCTGTGGCAAGTTCGTTGATAAACAAAAAAACAACAATTTTAGAACAATGTAATCTCGATCTTATAAATATTCTATTCATAATACTAAGTATATTAATGATTTATTTCTTAACTAATCCGCCAGCTAGAGATCTCATATTTCAAAGAATTATAACAAAACTTTTAGATTAAATCAAAATGTGATTCAACTCAATGTGAAAAGTTAATTATATTCATCAATTGTTTTAAAATTAATTACTTATTACTTTTAAGACATTTCAATTACATTTTTGAAAGAAGTTATACCCGTAAAAAGTGTCGTATTTTATTAGGTAGTTCACTATTATTTTTTGTTTGTAGGATATCATGCTTATTGATTTTATACAAGCCTGTTAAGTACTTTTTTTTACCCGTTTTCATTGTAGATTTTTCAAACTCTATGATAGTGTTGGACTTCTAAAGATTTGAAAATTCAATAAAACCCTCTGCCAACTGTCAGCACCTTGTCTCACTAACTAGAATCACAGGTCGAGATTACTCGACGAAAGATTGCGCAGTTTGTATTAAGTTTATTTCAGGCCTTCTCATAATCTAAGAATATCTAGAGTATCTCTGGATAATCAAGGAGAGCATTATGTAAATTATTTATAATTTTCGACACCCCGAGACAGGTCATGGCCTAGTGGGGCATCACATTGTATTAACATACATATTGTGTGTATTAACATATGAAAAAAAAAATATTATTATTATTTATCTTCATTTAAGGTGTGGATGTATGGGTCATGTATATTTTGATAATGTGCTTACAGCGATGCATACATATGTACTTTTACTGTTGCACCATCGTACCTATAACTTATTGTGGGAAATGCCAAAAGGGGTATGGATAAATCAATTTTCTACATTGATTATTTGAATAACAATTATCTCATCAAGTTATTTGTTTTTGAAACAACCACATTTTATTTTTTTTATTTGCAAAGCACCCATTGTCGAATGATTAATGACACTCCTATTAACATATGTAGTTACTAGTTACATGCAATGTAGTGTATAATATAAGCAGGTAATATTAAAAAAAAATACAAAGCAGTTTTAGAATGTAGGTGCACACTGCACATGCAGCACCTTAATTATAATAATTTTCGTCGAAAACATTAACACCAACACAAATGAGTCGCAAAAAAATACTTAGGAAAAAATGACTGTCTGGCAGTTTTGATCGGGCGTATCAGCATTATGTTCAAGAACATTTAAATATCTGATCAACTCTGGGAAAATGGTATGAATGCAATATTTCTTGTCTAGATGAAGTATACGCTGCATGTATCTAATACATAATAATAGAATAATTGCTGTTTGATTACAATAATGTCTTGTATATTGCAGACGTACTTCAGTACTGTTCGTACAATCGTAGCGTAAATACATTAGAACATTACTTCTCTTGTGCTGTAACTTCCTATGTTATTGTTACCTTGTTATTATAGTATCGTATCTAAGTATTAATTATTAGGCATTTATCTATTGCATCTGATGTATGCTTTGTATTATTTGTCTCTAGTTCTGAATTATTCAATGATGCGGAAACCACGTTTCATTTCATTCGACATAGTTAGAAATGTCAGTCATTTTTTATCAATTGTTACGTAAATTAATTAATTATAGGTGTTCCTTTTAATGTAAAATTGATTGTAATGGTCATGTTGTGCGTTAATTTTCCATTTACGGTTATTTACGTGACTAATATTCGCTTTTTTTATTTTCAGAACGAAGATAACCGACTCCTCTTGCTACAGGGGAAAAACGAGACGAAATGAAAATATTAGATTAAAACCATGAAATAATCTAATTTTCTCGACCCGCCGATATGCAGAACCAAAACAAAGACGGACAAACCAAATCTAAAAAAGCCAAACGACGGAATTCTAGAAAGAAATCATTATCTCCATCGAATTCTTCAGTTGGAACTCAAGCTGCCAATAAATCTAATCTATCACCAAACAGTAAACCAGAATGTAAGAGATCTCTTTCCGAAGGATCTGCAAAACCCAAACACAATAGAAAGAATAACCTCAAAAGGACATTCTCACATCCCTCAACATACAACGCACTCAAAGATGAAACGAAAAAAGAAACTCAAGATATTAAAACGAACGATGTTCAAATTGTCGAAGGTAGTGATACAAATAAATGCAATGTCGATAATCAAAGTGATATAAAAAGTGATTTGGATATAAATAGTGATATTGTGTGCGAAACCGTCAACGAGGTAACAGTGACGCGTGCTCAAGGTAACAACAGAAAGAAACAAAATAAAAATAATAAAAACAATGTGGCGACAACAGTTAAATCTAATAGAAGCGTCACAGACACTAGTGATAATAAATCTAATACGGTAGATGAAATAATAATTAGTAACAATACTAGAGGTGTCGCGAGTGGGTTGACTGAAGTGGGAAGTTATCTCAATACCGAGTCGATAAATAAGGTTGATGAAGATGGAGACAAATCTAATGTCATACAAGATAGTGAAGTGAAACCATCACCTTCCCAACACAAGGATGCTATTGACAAACTTAACGAAGAAATACAAGCGAGATTCAAGGAGGGAATCAAATCCTTCACAGATCAGTTAACAGCCGCCGCATCACTCAAGCCAGGATACATTAATGCGGAACTTTCTAGGATATTTAACGAACAGACTCGGGAACCGATGATTAAATTCGCGAGGCAACACATTTCTCAAGAGTTGGGAAGTGAATTAGAAAATTTCCATGGAGCTGCGGTGAAAAGAGTGCCCGTGAAGAGGCGACGGAGGGTGGCGGAGATGGGTGAGTTTATGAAATAAAATCTTTATTTGAGTATATTTAATACTAACTCGTGAATACATTGTACAGGTGGAGTCGTAGAACATTCTATAGTAAACAATATTTTTAATATAGGTATTAATGTAATATTGACTCCGTTTTTACATCGGAAATAGTTTTAATACGTGTAGCCTTGAAAATTAGCCATAAACCATAATCTTATTACAATATTTTTACTGTCAAACTAATAAACTACTTATAACATTATAAAACTTGCAAAGCTTCAATGCTTGCGACTACACATGACCGAATTATTGACAACGTGTTCCGCCGTAGCTATCGGGCGCATAAAAAACGTATAAAAAATTTAATCCCTAGATTTGTTCAAGGAAAAATAATATTTGCAGAGTAGGTACTTATTAGCATAATTATAAATGGCTACTTTTGACATAGTAAGTCCGATTATGTAACTTTTCAAACTAAAATAAGCGTGTTTTAAATTTATTTTACCGCGTATTAATTGAGAAAATACGCACCTAATTAGTTAGAAAATTGGACCTAATATCTATAACTATGAACTTTAATATTGGTACGCACTATTGTTGTTAGAACCTATTGAAGATTTATCATTTTTCGTACATTTTATCAATCCCAATTTATTGTTTCTATGGATTAGATAATGTTTCGATTTCGTTCACATGGATAGCAAAAATCGTTTCAGTTTCGTATATTTCGGTGACCGAATCGTCGAGTCGATTTCGGACCAAGGAAAAGAAATTTCGGTCTGTTTGCATCGAGTTCTGAATATAAAGCATGATTAACGTTGTTGGTATAATCTACTCGTAAGTAACCTGAGTATGTTTAAAGTCGATTAATTGAATTAATGTGATTCCTCCCACTGTAGTTACCAAATGTAGATATTCTTTACAAGTGTTGTAGGCTGTAACGGTTGAATTAAATGACGTAGAATGCATAACTCCAGCGACACCGTGCAACAGTCTGAGTGTAAGATTTGTACATAATATTATATCGAGCAATGTCCATGGGCGTAGATAGGGGGGGCAACAAAAATTAACAAAATTGATATATGATGAAAAACGCGTAAATAGGGCCACAGGCGAAAATTTCTTGTGAGACATGGTGAAAAAGGTCGTGATATGGTTTGGTTTATTTGAAAATGTACATAATAATTTGCTATGTACGAAAAATATTTTCTATAAAAAGTAATAAAAAAATAGCGCCGCAGGTAATTTTTTGTGAAACAATTGTATTTTGATGGATTTTTTATACCTACAAATTTTACAAAATTTATGACACGGTGAGAAAACGTGCGGTAATAGTGTGATTTTTGTGAGGTTTTATCATTTAGTATGAAAAAATATATACCTATTCCAATCTTTAGGGGGGGCAGGGGGGCAGCTGGTGACGCCTTTGGCAATGTCTACGTACCAAAATGAGTATCCAGCTGTGAATTATAAATATGTAGGTGGCCCAACACATCGTTTGTATGAAATATGATCGAATTATTGTAATATCTATTAATTTATTTACGTACCTACACGTAAAAATCAGAATGATGTTATGGTAAAGAAATTGGAGAGCGTGTTATGACAAATGGCATGAATGTAACAGCAGCAAGGAATCTTTATAAGGTTAGGGTAGTGTTGCGTTCTTTCATCACTGCCTACTCTCGATAAGACACCACTTGAGGGAAAAATAAATTCAACTTTATTCTAGCGCCAGCTTTCTCAGTAAATACTTATCGAAATTTCTTCCAGCTAAACCGAGTAAATCACGAGTATTTTCCAATTTTCTGTTGTTTAGAGAACACAAACACAGATATACCTATTTGGGTTTATTTTTCGATAGGCCTTCTTGTGAAAATAAGTACGAGAAACGTTTATCAATTAAAATATTAAAACGACATATATTTATTTATTCTATTCTAAGCCACACAAATTCCAGTATTCTATAAATAAATAAATATCAACCTATTCGACTTCTGCCCGGTTTATGCAATTTGGAAATCAAAATATTACCATGGGTTCATTTTTCGGAGCCACATACATATTTTGAACCTATAACATTTCCTCTAGTCATTGTTAAGGGCTCGGCACCAAGAATGACGTCACAGTCTTTTCCCACGGCATTAAGGTTCAAAATCGCGTGACAATCGCATGATAAAATGGTAAAAATAGCGTTTTTTCCATTTTTTGGGGTTAATTTTGCGTCTATCAAAAAACTTTTACGGTTGTTCCCTAGATTTTAATGCATATTATTAGTACAAAAAAAAATACTCTGCGACTTTCTGGAAACGAGTTTCCGTCTTTCGGAAAAAAGGTCAGAGGTGTTTTTAAATTTATTTTTTTTAGAAATGTACACAAGATATAAAAAATCTTTTACGGTTATTCCCTAGATAAAGGTTCAATGCATCTACCCTATTTTATTCCAAAGCATATTTAGTAACGGTTGTCGAGATAGAAGGTCTCCCGTTTTTAGAAATTTTTGAAGTGTCGGTATGCGTACTGTTAATGTTTTTGTTTTACATTTATAACCTTTTCCTCTTCTACGCTATAATAAACCATGAATGACACAAATTACGTTCCAACTTATAGCGTAATAAACTTTATAATTAGTCAAGAACAAAGTGTAACTTCCTTTGTCTTTATTGGCATTATTTTTTTACCAAAACATTACAACTGTTTACTATAGTACGTATTACGAGTATAATGGTAAAGTGTTTGTAATTCATTGTAAGTATAATCAATTAGTCAAGTTTGGTTTTCATTAACACATTTTAAATTTATGTTAATTTCATGCAGAGGGTATCTTAGATTATTTTGTGCCCAATAAAATATGCCCATAACAGTTCTACATAATATTGAAAAATTTCCTACCTGTATAGGTAAGTAGATACATATTATGTACAAATTTGGGATGATTCTGATTAGCTCATGTTAAATGATTGCATAGAAGAGAAAAGAGCCTCGTCTTTCATCTCAAAAGGGTTGCGACATCCAGAAAACCAACTTTACACTATATTATGTCATGACGGTAACAGAAAGTTATGAATTTCATAGAACACCACAGAATTACATGGAGTGTGCGATAACGGTTTTGTAACCTCCTTGTATTCTCTAGGTAGAAAATCGATCACACGGAATTCAAATAGATCAAATAATCAATTATGAAGAATTGGGGTCAGCTAGCGGAAATCGCAGCACTGCGAAAAGCTCGCCCTAGTAAACAAATGTTTTATAGCGTCCATTACTTTTTATTTTATTTTGATTATTTATAGTGTAAATAAATAAATACACATATCATAAACGTTAAATACCTATTGTGTAACTATTCAACACTGATCTATTAGAGTTAGCACTGATAATCATACGAACATAATTTTTAATACTTGTTCATTCATGCTGATCCTTTTAACCTCTGAGAGAGCCTGTATTTTACAGGTATTTGTCATTGTTTTGTCAATCAGTTATGTATCATTCATTAGACATTATGACATATATGGAGAGTTTCACTATATTCACTGACCTTGTTACAGATGAGCAGCTCGTGGGTTCTAGTGTTGTAATCACAAAACATCTGTTGTCTTTTAAATTCATCTAATAAATACATTAATGCTGCCTGTTATCAACACTTGAATGATACCACACCAAAAATGGTAACTCTTTATTGCTGATGATGATTTTCGTTTTGTTTTAATATAGTCGTAGGTAATAACAACTTCTCTTTTATTTCAAAATACTTGTATTTATCTAATGTAGTCAATACTCTGTTGTGAAATACAAAGAAAAATAACTAATAGTTTTAAAGTACGTTCTTCACTGGACGGACACGTGTAGACCACCATGAGAAAATCTTAGGTAACCATCAGACAATCATTACTCGTCTGAATCTGCTGAGCACTTCCGTGTATTTTTTTAGTTTTCAAAGACGAGTTAAATTCAGCGTATTTTTTGACGGGTGATAAAAATTGGATAAGGTAATAATTGTTTTTCAAATTACAATATATTCTGCACATGACCCACGTGTGTGAAGCTAACAGGCGCGAAGCTACCTAAGAAAACAATTCCCATCGAGATACCTTTTGGAAAAAATAATAGGTATAAATGTGTCTAATCTGACGTAATCCCATAAGAAATGTTAGGCCCGGCTTCCCTTTTGCAGAAATCCACCCTTCGCCACTGGAAGCTGGCAACATTTTTTTTCGTATAAGTACAATTAATTAAGCTGCACCATTTCATACACTCCCTATGACCACCTTGTATAAACACAAGCAGATTACAGGGCTTAATAGATGAGCCTCGTAGATTGGAGTAGACGAGTTTGAACCGTACGAACACATCACCGTTCAGAGCGATTTTGTAGAGCTTTTCTACCTGCCTCGTCCCACGCATATCAATATGTATCTAATACATTGGTGTTAATTTTCTCATTTTGATTTCACCTTTTGCATAATATTCAATAACAGGTACAACTTTTTTTCGATAGTGAAATGCATTATAATATATCAGACATTAGAACCATGACATGCGGTTGACATTGTCTTGCTAAAGTTATTTCAATTCATTATCACTAGTTGACGCCTGTAAATTTGATCGTATCTTATGATATTAATCTAAACTTTTATATCTGTTTTAATCAACTTGTAAATTCTTTCAGTAATGATGGTAATGTTGTTGTTAATGGTGTTTGGTGGTGCCTGATGGTAAATACTGAAACACAATAATACATAATACACCCAGTACTAATGAGATGTACTTATTAACTTAATTTATAGTTCGCGTTTATAAGGTTAAGGTCTTTCATTCGAACAGGACTGATCTCAGATAGCCTAATACCCATAAATGTTTTTTTAACAATCACTATCAAATTCTTCTCCTTCTTTCATAGCTTATCGATTTTTTTGTACAGTGTATATATATCTGAGAGTCAAAACTCCACGTCAATATTTCTCTAATATTCTATTGCCCTTGGCGTCATCTCATGAATCTCCCCCAATTCTCCACGAACTTCTTGTTAGGACAGTGCCCGACAATAGATCAACCGAGTCGATCCCCCACACTCGCAGTAAGGATGATGCCTCTTTCCTCACGTATGAAGGAGGTGCCCACATCTCCCATGGCCAAATCGAATCCTTTTTAGGCTATCGAATTTATTTTACACTACAAATGTAAATAATAGACATAAGCAAACATAAGTCACATAGGTATTACCTCTCTGTAAAACTCGTATAAGAAATGCAAGTGTTTCTAACGATATTGTATCTAATATCTTATACTGAACATAGCTTAGGATCAGTGGCGGGGCTAGGGTTTTCACGTCAGGTAAGCCCACGTATATAAAAAAAGGAAAATTTAAAGAATACATATGTGTAACGAAAAAAAATGTATGACTAAAATTTTTCGGTATTTCCGCGGCTAACTGCGGGTAAACGGCTAGTTTTATGAAAAAATGTAGCAAACATTTTTGTAGAGAATTTTTAAAGGATAATTTTTGTCATTGACAGTTTTCTTCTATCTCTTACTGTTTTTCTAAAAATTGAGGAAAACCGCATAGAGGGGGGGGGGGGGGGGGAAGGAGAGGGGACACGTCAGATGGGGGGTTCGGACACTTGATATTCTGAAATACCCTACCCCAAGGTATAATCCTGCACAGGTTTCAAAAAATTAAAATATTGCCACCCGCATAATGACTGAACTATTCGGAATGACTGAGCTATTAGTAACTTTTCGATCAAGGACAAACTTAGTTTTTAACAAACCCGAAAAGAATAATAGGTTATTATAAGAATAATACCTACTACGTACAAAATCTAAACATTATTTAAAAACGCGCTTAAGTCTGCTATACATAGTAAAAATTGCGGGTTCAAGGAGATGTGAACGATAAAAAGAGACAAGATTTTTGTAGCCTATAACTCAAACTGTCATATCCTTATGAATGCGATTAGTACAAACATTTTTTGCTCTTATTCATCTTTTAAAAAAAATAACGAAAAACCAACAAAAAAGTTAATTGACCTGCGAAAAACAAGGCACCCATTTAGTTTTTTTAAAAAGAAGCATTAAAAAACTGCCGACGAGATTTTATGACATGACTGAGCGATTTCGGAGAGGTTATTAATTCAGTTTTTAGTTTTCAACTTACCCTGGTAAATAAAAACATCGATGCACTTTAATTCATTACAACTTACAACAAAAAGGTCACTCATTTTGCAGTAATAATAAACAAACACAAAACCAAAACAAAAATAAAACGACAAATTGTCAGCTGTCAGCTGACTGCTACCGTCTTGTTTTGTTTCGTCCTATAATCAAATATTTAGCCACCATAAATAAGCCTGCATGTGACGGAACTGTCAAGAACTAAAAAAAAAACGAACGTAAATAATCAGCTAAGAAAAAATATCACGACACTAGCGCCACTAGCATGAAATAATTATCTCTAGCGACCTATGAAAGCCTGCTTATTGTCACTATGAATGATACAATAACAATCTATAGATACCTACGTATAATATGAATGCATAAACTATACGAAAGAGTATAGTAATTTAATAGGGAAAAGCGAGATAGACGATAAGCCCACATTTTTTTGCCTCCTGTTTGAGATGATCGTGTAAGATCGGGAACCATTCGGGATCATTCGGGTCTCAACGGACCCATTAGTACAGCAGAGATACCCAACGCTAGATTGTCGCTAGTAGTACGATAAAATTTGTGGGCGCGGTAAATTTGAAATTACTTGTATGCAGAAATATTGAGTTTTCGGAAATATTTAATTTTTTTTCAGGGTTTAAATTATAAATTAGTCTTGGGTAAGCCCGGCTTATTTGCCTATATGAAAGTTCCGCTACCGCTTAGGATGTTAATTCTTCAAACACATCTTACTGAAAATTACTTGTTAATTAATTAAATCTGTAAGTATTTCAAGGGCAGACAGATACACTTTGACTAAAGAGAACTCGTAGAGCGTGCATGACGAATTGTGTGTATGATGAACGTGATGGATGCAAAAAATATCTCACTTGGAGGGCACGCCATGGCGCGGCATTCACTCTCGTCTCGTCTGATGCCATCATTCACTTCTTGTTACTACCTCAGATACTTACTCTCATCTGGTTTTTATTTATTTCATTTACATCCTGGCAGCCTTTTTAACATGTCTAGTTAATACAACTTATTCCAGGAGAATTCCAAGTAATTCGGAGAGCGTGTATGACAGATTGCATGAATGTAACGGAAGCTAGGAGTGTGTGCAAGGATAGGGCTGTCTGGCGATCTGTCCATTCTGCGTACGCTGCAAGGGACGTGGCACGAAGGTATAGATGGATAGTTAGAGAATTCCAAGTCCATAGCACCCGCAGTAGCCATTTTTCTCGGGAGCCACAAGGTTTTAGAAGCTGGGGAAAAATTATGAAATAGACCCTAAATAAAAAATACGCTTGAACAGTTTGGTGCTATTTCCAGTTATCTGTACTAATCGAAAGTAAGCGAATCGGATCAGTTTTTGATTTTTAAATCATAAGGGGTGTTGTATGGGGTATCGTTGGATGGGTTTTTAAAATACATATATACAATACATTTCATATAAAAAACTTTTTGTTATTCCCGTTTTAGAGATGATGATGATCCACAAAAGGTGACCTCCTTTAAACTTAAGGAATATTTTGATGCTGTATCGCAATTAAAAATCATTTTCAACCTTCGGAACCGTGAACTTCTCTATAACGAGATTTCGATGACAAAGCAACAACATTTAATTTTGAATGCCCGCACCGTCCCTAGAGCAACATAAATATATGAATGTAGGTAATGAACGACATCAGAGTAAAGTTGTTAAATAGTTTGTTAGGTGAATAGGTCCTACACATTATACTGTAATGTTTGTTAATTAATTACCTTGCATGCTTCATTTCACATTTGTTGTAAGTTTTATTTGTTAGGAAACATTTAACTAATCTATCTTATCCTATAGGAAATGTGTTGTATTATTTTTATACAATACTAGCTGACTTACCCGTCCTTCGCAACGGTAAATTTGACAAACCAACCCGGCATACTTTATAGGCTTGAGCTAGACAAAAAGTGACTTATGATCTGAATTACTTTTCCAACACCCTTTCATACGATACCACACGCGACGCCATACAACCCTTGGATCCCCTCATCATCATGGCATCTCCTAGGAATAGCTTTTTCGCCAAAAACCGGCGACGTTAGCAGATTATCGGAAATTTTATTCTAATTTTTCACAGCTATCCATCGTAAAATGCGGGAGTTACGAGTATGCAAACAGTTACAAAAAACCGAATTATTTTTATATATAGGTATATAGATTTGTCATACCCAGACCAGAGTTTTCCACCTTTTATATTTTTCACCCTTTTCTGTTTATTGTCTTACCTTCATAATGTGAATATTATTTGTATATGAGTATTAAGTACTGGTCCATTGTTCGATTTGATCAATAGATAAGACTTTATTTATATTTATGTATTTTATTTTCTCTGCACTTTACGACTTCGTAACTCAAGTATCTAGGGCGTTTTGAGTAAGAGAATTCAGAGAGCCTGTTTGACAAACTGAATCAATGTGATGTAAGAAAGTTGTGTGTAAGGATAGGGTGGTCTGGCGCTCTGTCCTCTTTGCCTACCCCGCAAGAAACGCGGCGTGAGGGACGGATAGATGTACTCAAATATTATACGTGCGAAGAAATTTATTTTTCTCAAAATCTTCGAATCTGTTTCTCATGAAACTGTGGCTTCGGTTTGCTTCATATTTATACGCACATAAAAATGGCGTATGTCCTTGAGAATCTTTTCATTAAAACCACGTGACTCTCATGGATCCACGCTCTGTGATGCCCTTTCTTTCAGCAGCTATATTGCTCGTTTGAATAAACTAATAATTGGTATAGATAATTATAATAATGTATGGAGTCACGAATACATTATGCATTATAAATTATAATGGTACTAGCAGCCCCCAATTTTATTCGCACTAATTCAGTACCTACTACCTAATAATTTTCTCAACAAAAAATGAAAGAACAAAGAGAGTATTTCAAATGTTGACTCAGGCAACCCACTGAAAACCGAGTGATCTATGAAAGAGAGTAGGTATTAATCAGTGTATGTTTTTATTGCTTTATTTATATGTAGATCGTAAATACCTACTCGTATACAAAAGTTGATTTATGTAATATGACCTAGTATAGGTTAACCCGACACAAGTTGGGCAATGGGAAGTGAGAAAAATATTTGACCTAGTATAGGTTAACCCAACTTGTGTCGGGTTAACCTATACTACTATACTAGGTCAAATATTTTTCTCACTTCCCATTGCCATGTCATTGGTATAATGGTATATGTTGTATTTCATTCATACATTCATACATACATGTTTCATGTGTAGGTACATCCTGTCTTGGCGATTAATGTTTTCAATACTGCTATTTTTTATTTATTTTTGCGTTTTGTTATTAATTTTACTGTCCATTAATAGTTTTTTTCTTAAAGTCTAAAGTCAAATGAAATTAAAGGATTGCAGTTGATTTACCTTAGTACGGGCTCAGCCTAGTTAGGTATATATTGCCAAATATAATGCCATCAGTAATTTGTACAATTATTCAATAATGTATGATTTTTTTTTAAATGAATCTGAGTTTATCGAAATAAACCCAAATACATCTTTGTACACTCCACAGAAAGCTTAAAAGCTTGTGTTGTGGAGTGGAGTAAGTCGAGGATTATTATCATTATTCAATAAGGAGGGCTTGTTTATTATATATAACGATTATCACTGCACAGTGCACGTGTTTAATTCTGTAATTAGATTTCATGTAATATTTTTCATTAATTCGTGATATTAGGATATAATAATATTCACATAGAATAGGCACATCAAGTATAGAGGTAGTACTAAATTGAAAGTAAGTGGAGGAGATCCATAATCTCATGACTGGATCGACCTCAAGCGGATGGCGTCCTACAGACAAATGGACGGACGTGGCATTACTATGGGTAGATGTAGAAAAACAAGCCAGACTTTCGATCAGAACATTAATGATTAGGTTTTGTGATCGAGCCTTAAGATTTTTCAGCAAAATGAAAAAGTTTTGCTATAAACCCCTATTTCTTCGAAAAGAAAAATGTATATAAAACTGCATTTCATACGCAAGTTTCATACTTCATGAAATCTAATTGCATTTAATTCCTTTCCTGATGCACACTTTACACGACGTTAAAAGCTTGTGTCAAGAAGTGCATTATACATAGTCAGCACCGAGATTCGAACTTGACACCTCCCGATTGCAAGTCCGCGCTTCTGCCAACTGCGCCAGCCACGTACTCTTATTGACGTCCTACAAAATAAGGACAGGTCACAATATTTTCACCCCTTCTAAAGTTTCATTCAGAGGTAGCTAAAGTGTAAAATTTTAAAGTGCATGCAGCCATCATATTGGTTTGTGTAACCAGTGTAACTACACTTTCAATTTCTAAACAAGTTGCCATCTGTTGAAAGTATTGCGGATGAAATATTTACGGTTTGCACCTTCACTAACTCATTTGTACGCCGGCGTCGTAAATGCCTGTCGGAAAATGTCGAGGGAACTTGAATCAAGAACACCTTTATTATAGAACGATGCTTTTAAATTATTTCGCTAGATGTCTATGTTACATGGAAGACATTTAAATTGAATTTAAAACGAGCTTCGTTGGCTTCGTATATATTTGTTAACTTTAGCAACAAGTACAGAACAGAACGCTGAATTATTATCCGCATCTCGTTCCCTCACATCCGGGTTCTTTGAACGTTCATTATTGGTACAAGACAACACCGTACTTTATACTCAATAGGTACTGTACACTCTACAGAGACATGACAGGAACGAATGACACCACTGAGAAAAAAGTACCTACCTACATATTATTATACACGACATAAGGTCTATAAACTGGTATACCCTATTATAATTTTCAACAGATTTTTATAAAACAAATTAAGTATGGATCTACCCACCTTCATTATAAAATTTCTAACATTTTCTATACTGGCGTTAACATTGACCCTTCTTTAGTCCTTTGTTTTAGCTACGGGAAACTGAAAAACCTGAAAATTCAAATAAACATAGTGCTCCATTTATTTAAAATGTTTTTTTAGTGTCCTGTAAAAGAAGGAAAAATGAAAATACAAAAGAGAAAATGGTTCCTATTAAGTTTACTAATGACATTAATTTCCCCTTCTCCCATCCATTCTGAATGTCTCTATAAAAGGTGTATCTTTTGGAAAAGATTTTAAGACTCGCGCAACTGTCACTAGTATCACATGGATGAATATTGCAAACTTATATTTGTATCAGTGGCGTATATAGCTTTCTATGTCGGGGGGGGGGGGGCGAAGAAACTCCTGGGGATGGCAATAAAATTTTTGACATAGATGTAGAAAAATTTTCGTGAAAGTGATTGAGAAAGGTTGTGTTTTAGGTTGGCATTATAAGTGTTGTGTTAAAAATTCAATTAATAAAAAGCGCCGCAGGCGAAATGTTTTTGAAAAATGGGTGAAGTGATGAACCTGGGATCTTTCTATAGAAGATGGCACATCATTGTTTGACATTTCGGGGGGAGGAGGGGCGGGCCCCCTCGGCCCCCGCTATATACCTATATGCCACTGATTTGTATACGTATCTATTAGCCACCACAGCGAAATATGAGTATCGATTTGTTATACTTTTGAGAGCTGTAAGTGCATCTCGATACAATTTATTTTTAGGTACATTTTTGTTTCGTGGTCTACTTGTACTAAAATGGATTCTGTACTTTGAAAGTATCAACGTGTTTTTGTTTATCCTAATAGCGAAACAGGAAACGGATATTCAGGGTACCTCTACCTGCTTACATCCTTTACATAATTTAATAAGCCATGTTATGTAAATGACTGTAGGTATATAAAATGTCTACCTGTGTGCTTCACCTACTAACTTCCACGGATGCTCTAACGTAGGAGCTTCCTGCCATCATACATTGTTATTTATTTATTTACACGTTTCACCTTTGTTTATACACTCCCACCAGACGACCTCCACCACAGAAAAACAATGGGTCGTGTTAATAAAAAGTTTTACCTGGATAACAGAGGTTCCGGGTTCAATCCCTCGCTGAGTCACACATACACAATATTATATGATAATAGGTCACGTAGAGTCATTGTATTATATTTAAGTGTTGAATGGCAAATTTGACAGCGTTTACCGCACGATTCCGACGTAAGAGATTTTGATTGTTGAACTATTAGACATACCTATTTTTTTCTTCAACTTTGTGTTGTGATCTGCCGAAATATCTCATGCAGCAAGTCTCAGGGAATTCTTCAGCACTGTATTTCCAAAATCTCCATGTTTTCTCCGTCATTCAACAAGTTATTTTGTTTACTAAGTTAATAAAAACATTGGTTAAATTGGTTTAATAAAAACATAGCATTTTGTGATTGATAGATTCAGTCAAAATCAATTTTTTGTAAGGACAAGCCGTCAAGACAAAAGTCTAGGCAAAGACTTCAATCTTAAAGTTACTTGTCCGTGCGTTGATATAATTCTCCTTGCGTAACTTATTATCCTAGCGACGTAATTCACTAACCCCCGTTTTCACCAACTTTTACCTAAGAAGGAGACCCGTAAGAAATTTCCATACAAAAACAGAGATAATATTCTATTTTTTGACACGCAGGCCTACCAACCACACCCTAATTCCATACAAAATGCAACACGCAACTCACCTACGTTAGGTGCCCAAATATCTCTGCCCAGGCTAGGTGAGTTGCGTGTTGCATTTTGTATGGAATTAGGGTGTGGTTGGTAGGCCTGCGTGTCAAAAAATAGAATATTATCTCTGTTTTTGTATGGAAATCTCTTAAGGGTCTCCTTCTTAGGTAAAAGTTGGTGAAAACGGGGGTAAGCATTCATTCATAAATAAAACCCAAAAATGAAACATTGTTTTACGTGGAATCAGATTTAGTTATCAATTTTAGTTGTAAAGTAAAGATTGGTATTTAAAGTAAGATCTAGTGGAGGCTGCAGACTACAGAGTTGTTTTATTATATAAGACTATAAGGTTGCATATTGCATCAACTTCCAACCTCCTTCCAACCTCAGATTCAGATGAATCATACCTTGTCCTTTCTACCTTACCAACAATAGGCAACGTGTATCGAGCTGGTTTCATCATCCTATACCTAATGTACCTAATACATAACAATAAAGTTGTTGGCGTTAAATTTAACGTTTGCAGAATATGAAGTCATTTCATTTCCATCTGATATAAGTACTCCTTATTTCTTAATAAAGCCTTGACTATTCATAATTACAATTAATTGCTTCACATAATAACTGTTTAATTATATTAGGTAGTTTTGTACTTATGTTTTGTTAAATAATTACGCAGTCTTTGTTATATTGTTAGACTATATGTATCTATCTGTAAATCTATGTATATCTATCTACGCACCTAATACTTGGATTGGGTTTCAATATTTTGTAACCTACTGTTACACTACATTTACAGTACTAGGGATTATAATTAGGAGGTTAAGATAAGCAGTAGGTATTCCTTTCTATAATATGCTAACTGCAACTTGAAAATACACTCATTTCAATAAACTGATATTTTTATAAACAAGGCAGTTGATGACTACAACAAGCAATAAAATTTGGGCTTGGATTTAAAAATTGTCACATATCTCTAAATAAAAGATCGTTTATTTGGCTAAGATTGTCGCAATTTAAAAATCGCTTCTACCTTAATCTAGCAAAGCATTGTGGAGAAAAAATAACGTCTAGATTGGTATGTATCTGCTGTCTTTTGTTGCTGTCTGTGTGTGCCATGTTCAAATAAATAAATAAATGAGGGCCTTTATTTCAATAAACTTTCCAGCATAATATTAACTGAAAGCAATTGCGACTTATGTATATGTTCGCCCAAAGTAAAGATCCACACTCGATATAATGAAAACGGTTGCTGATCGCGTTTCGATTGACTCCCCTAATTACGTACTTTGTAGATAACTATCTATAGGTATGTATCTGTACCTATAAGTAGTTATCATATTATATGGGTGGGATTACTAAACTTAAAAATGTGCCAATATGATCATTGATTTGAATTTGACTGACACAAATAATGTGATAATCTCCTAGAGGAAAATATTGCATAATGCATACAATGATATTATATGTATTTTAAGTAATTAAGGTACGAGTACAGTACGAAGGTGTATTATAATATATGTTTCATTCTAAAACCTTTACTCTGTATATTAAACCTATTTGCCTACTTTGAATTATTTTATCGATACTTATTATTGTAACGTAACCTCGTAGTAGGTACCAGGTACCTAAAGATTCTAATATTAGCTGCGAATACAGATGTGTATCCAGGCTGGAAAATCTATATAGGTATAATAATAAACAGACCTAACTAACTAATCCTTAACCATTACACCGTAATGAGTCTACAACGTTCTATAATCATTTACTTGTTCTCCAGTATTTTTGTTACTTTTTTGTCCATACATGTAGCCTTGAACAATTATATTGTAGTTGGTATTGCCCCAAAACAGGCTTTCGCCTAGTGGGGCAATAAAATCCAATACTTGTTTCTTACTTATATTTTTTTACTTTGTGTGGATATTAAATAAATGAAATGAAATATACCATTGTGGCTTTTTCTAGCGTGGGGTAACTGGCGACATGTATGAGTTTCCTTATAATATCACAAAACACTCGTAACACTTGCATGCCTGTTAGCCCAAAAATCTCTTGCATGCAAAACATTCTTCTGGTCGACATGATCGATCCATTGGTTCTTGGGGTTTACGGTAAGTTCGTCTAAAATCAATTCGTCTAAAATCAATTCGGCCAAAATCAATTTGCCTAACGATCAATACGTTGATTTTAGACAAACTTACCGGACACCCGTTCTTGGACGTACGCACTTCCTTAGACCTCTTCTTTCGTCCGAATACATTTTCTTTTGTCATCCTTTCATTACTGATTCTCTCTACACGTGCCAACCATATCAACTTGTCCACTTTCGTTTTAGTTACGACATCCGTTTGACAGTCATTTGACCCTCTTATATATTATCAGGATATAAATTCGGTCCTGTAATTCTAATGAGAATAAGTATGCACGGTACTTACCCAGTTAAGATTGCATCAACGTCGATACTATATTTTGTGACTCATCAATACCTTAAAGACATATTCTATGTAGGCACAACAAACTGTATTTTTCTATTATAATGTACCTATAGATACTTGGTAAAAAATTGCCACTAAGTCAGAGGTGTTTAAACTCGTAAGGCACGATACGCACTTATCCGTTATAATCAACGCGATTTTTTACATGATACCCAGAAACAGGTATACCAAGAATACATTTTTTTATTAAAAAACTGTCGTAGGATCGATTGATTTCACTCACACACATCTCAATATGTGTAAAGTATTGTGATTGTGTGGGGTAATTAGAACAGTTTTTCACTCGTATTTCTACCCTGAAAGTCACTCATTAAAAGAAATACACCAGTATTTTATCATATTTATCAGAAAAAAATTCAGGACCTTTATGTATAAAGCTCAATCAAATTGGGAATTTTTCCCCAGTAATTATGACTTTTTATGCTTTGAAAAATATTATGTTCTATCGATTATCCCCTCACACAGCACATACCTTGCGAGGTAAACGGAGAGAAAGGAACGCCAGACTGCCCTATCTCACCTGCTTGGCACATACTTACACACCATCCATCCACACCATCATGTCGTTCCCCACATCGTGGGGAGTAAACACTTAAACAGTGACAGATTTACGAAAGTGCATAATATTTTTTTCTACACAATGAACGATACATTGATACATCAATGGAGACATTTGTATGGTTCCATGTATGGTATGGTTCCACCTTACGATTCCTTAAAAAAAACTTCAGTATGCACCAATGTCTTTTTGCACGTATGTGTCTAGATCCCTTATAAACGTGGTATACCTGTACTTTGTGTTGTCAATTTTTATATTACAGTGTTGTTTTTATTAATGTATTTTTTTATAACAATGATGTGAGTTTGCTTCTCCCAACGCAGGATATTCCTAGTGGGGGAGGCAAACATGAGCAATGTGTACTTTGAAAATGTTAAGATATGTATAATAAATAAATACTTAATGTCTTATAAGATTGCGTAAGATGTTCGCTACCACCTCGGACGGTGATGTAATCCCTTGTGGACTGAACTTTATATCACACAACACACAATGAGAAGTGTATCTGCTCTCTATATTATGAGGTAGGTAGGTTAAGAAATCTACGGTGGGATAGTGTTGTGGTTAGTATTATTTCCATTTCCAATACATATTCTCACACCTTTCAACCACGAAGGTGTTATTAACAATACAATATATATTATGTATGCTGTATGCTTACAGAACATGCGATACTAAACCAGAGTGTTTGTCTCACACAAATTGCAATCACAATGGACGAGTCAATAAGTATAAGTAAAAAGTATCGAAATACCTTTTTTAAATATAAATATGGCTATATATCTATACCTTCACGCCATGACCCTTGCAGGGTAGGCAGAGAGGACAGAGCGCCAGACAGCCCTATCCTTACGCACACTCCTAGCCTCCGTCACATTCATGCAATTTTTCATACACATGGGTCCGTTAAAAATATGTATTTGGAGTTAGCTGACAGAGATCGCAGCACTGTGATAAGCTCGCCCTAGTGAACAAGTATTATTGAATCTATTACTTTTTATGTAAACGTATTCCCGTATTTTGTTCAACTAAAGTGTAAATAAAGCGGTAAATGTGTCCGAGCTTGCCTTTGAAAATTCTCAATACTTTCCTGCTCACTTCACAGTAAACTTGAATCGTGAAGTGCAGAATACATCGTCAACACTGAGATTCAAACCTGGCACCTCCAGATTAGAAGTCCGCGCTCCAACCAACTGCGCCAACTAAGTTACCAGTCAGTGTTTCCAGAATGTTCTTTTCACATACTTTTCTCATTTATTTTACGGTCAATTATGATATAATCATTCCTATCATCAAAATATTACGACACAATATAATTACAGATGGACAGAGTAGATTTTTTATGGAAATTAATGTAAAGATGGTTTGTATCTAAGTACGATGATTTTTTTGTCAACTTTAACGTTGATGCTTATGATAAAATGACATAGCAATATAATGATGATTGCTAAGTTACGTTATTTCAATGTCATCAACACAAGTCATTTGGATGGATCGTATGAAACATTAACTGTGATGCCAACTTCATAACCGTTTTACACTATCTCGTGAGGTGGTTTATTTTATACTAGCTGAGGTACCCGTGTTTCGCAACGGCAAATTTGACAAAGCAAGCCGGCATCTGGGGTTAACTGGAAGAAATCGCAGTTCTGCGATAAGTTCGCCCTAGTGAACAACGTTTTATAATCTGTACTATGTCCATTTTGTATATTTATATGTGTTTGTTGTTTAACACTTTAAGATTAAATAAAAAAATACTTTATAGGCTTGAGCTGGATGAAATGTGACTTAAGATCTGAAATTCTTTTCCAACGCCCTTTCATATGGTACCATACATGACACCACGCAACGCTTGGATCCCGTCATCATCATGGCACCTCTAAGGAAAAACTTTTTCTCCAAAAACCGGGGACGTTAGAACACATAGTATATTATCCCAAATGTTATTTTAAATTTTCGCAGTAATCCGTCGGTAAATGCAGGAATTATGCGAACACTTACAAAAAACCGACTTTATTTTATATATATAGATGTATATACAGGAAGGTAATTAGGGTCGATGATATTAAAGCAATAATCCTATTTGAATGTGGAATACCTATTAACCAATGTCCAGAGATAATCATGCCAGCATTAGATTCCTACTAAACATAGTATATTTTATTGGACACATTTCCTTCAATTTCATTTGCCTATCTATGTATGTATAGTATAGTAAATGTGTAGACATTAGATGTAATTGTAAGATCCTTGGTATTATTTGCTCCTGGGACAGAATTTCATAGTATTTTACAAGAATGATAAGATAAGTATATACCAGGCACGAAGCTACCTAAGAACACGATTCCCACCGAGTTAATTTTTGGATAAAATGATAGGTATAATAGTGTCTAGTTTGACGTAATCCAATAAGAAATGTTAGCCCCGGCTTCCCTTCTGCAGAAATCCACCCTTCGTCACTGGTATGTACCTACATACATTCATTTCTTTATTTTGGTTCACATTTGCCCATTATCCCTTTGTTATATATTTCATCATATTCTCTGGAAATTTTCGCAATTAGATACTTACTTAGTATGACAGTTTGTAGAATTTTATAACTTTTTCATCTAAAATAAGTACGTGTGTTTTAAATTTATTTAAAACAACTGAAACGTCTTATCTATGTTAGTACGCACTATGCACTTACTTAGTTCGGCATGAACCCCTGTGCCTATTTGGTGATCTTATAAAACCAAAAAATATCAAGAATTAATCTATGTAAGATACATATACAAAATGTTTTTGAATTTCAAGTGTCACAAAGAGACAGACTGCCTTCTATAAAATAAATCATTACACTAACAATATGTTATATTCTTATTTGATACATTACATACACCTAGTTGATGATATTTTAATTTATTGGGTCGTGGGTGCGTGTGTTTTTATTGATTATAATTTATTATTGAAATTATCATAGAGTTTTGTATCTCGCCAAAAATAATAAATGGTAAGTACTCGTTGTAGGTTTTCATATTATATTTTCATTATAAGTATCGTTAGAATAATTATATTATAGGCAAGTTTAGAGACGGAAGGCCACGATTTTTTTTAATATAATTTGGATCATGTCATTTATAATATTTCCGTGTCGGCGTCTCTTCACGGCAACGAGACACAGATTGACAACCATTCATCTATAAAAGTTATTAACTTTAAAGAGCACAAACAATTAGGTGAACTAAATAGAAGGCCAAGGTGTCAAAGTTTTATTTGCTAGATGCCAAAATTCTGTCAAGTTCTTCAAAGAAATAGAAAGGAATAGTTAGATACAAGCAATACCGATATATATCCGAAGAAATCGTAAACTCGCCAACAGTGTTACGAGTATACTAAAATGAAATAATTTGTTGAAAGTCAGACACGTTAGAATCAGGACAGCTCTAACATTAATTGAAAAAAATCGCATAAATTCTGTGGGATATAATATTATACCTACGCCTAATTTTATTTGATGTGAAGGCAATAAGTCCGCCATTTAGCACACTACTGTTTTCTTAATTTGTAATTATGAACATTTTCTGGCTATTATAGATTTGTTTATTAAATTTTATATACAAGGTTCAATCTAAAAATTTATAAGTGCATTACTAAATAGATATTAAATTGCGAAACTATTAATAAAAGTAATTAATTAAAATGATGCGTGCTACAGATAAGTCCCAAATATAGGTACGTACTAATAATCTTCTCTGTCTACCCTACAAGAGACTTCAGAACATTGTTTGATTGTTAGACGTTTTGTTTATTTACAAACATTCACGACAAGGAACAAACCCGTTAGGCACACAATACATAAGTAGTCTACCTATACAGTATACATTAGTATGTTATGCTTATGTATATTGGACATATTATAGTACCTACTTATGGTATGCCTACATGACGAGGTATTCCTTTCCTCATGACTGAACGCCCTATAATTCCATAAACAAATGGGAATTACGGAGGATATCCGTCGACCGTCTCTCTGATATGGCTTCATGTGATGGCAAGTAATGTAGGTACAAAGTACAGTAGGTACTAAGGAACCTACATAAAGGTGGGAAGAACTATTGAACATTGAGCCCCTTCTATTATCTATGACAAATCTATGGTGGACGCCATTATCACTGCAAACATATGATTGCGTCTCATATTGGTTGTCCGCAATTGCATGAAACCTTGTGATATTTCAGTGATTTTTGCGACTCATTATGTATAATCAGTGTGGAAATTACCTTTGGAATATAATATACCTATGTAATATACCTATGTAATTAAATGGTAAATAAGTGTACTTTCTATCGAGAAAGAATGGCGTATACCTAGCGGAAGTGCTAAGTTCATATATGGCGGCGGTCTTGTTTTGTCTATGGCCATATCCTTTAAGACTTCCTACCTTTATACAGGTTCCCTAGTAGGTACGAGTAATTACAGAACCAAACGTTTCCAAATGTGTTCTAATGTTACTGTGAAAGCTCTTAGATAGTATGTGGATACAACAACAACAGTTGAGGTACATCCCTTGTTTCGATTGATTCGAGCTTTCGAAACCGTTGCTGGTACCATCTTCAGGATGAATCACAAAGGATCGAATCAATCGAAATAACACACGCAGTGAAAAAACCTGAAAAATACTCAAGGGATGTGCGCAAGTTTACAACTGCGAAACATGTATACAGATACAGAAATATTTTAAAAAATCAAGCAATAAATAAAAATGACATTTGTTCACTAAGGCGAGCTTATCGCAATACTGCGATATCTTTCAACTAACCACATTAAAATTATTACATGAAAAGTACATGGTTGGTGCAGTTGTTTGAAGCGCAAACTTCTAATGAGGAGGTGCTGGACTCAAATCTTGGTGCTGACGATGTATTCTGCACTTCACCTTGCACGGAAACAAGCTTTTGGCTTACTGTGAAGTGTGCAGGAAAGTGTTTGGCTTTATGTACACAAGTCCAGATTATTTTTTTAATTAAATAATTTTGTAAAGTTAAATTTATTCTATAGAATATCTCGTGTTATCGTAAACAAGTCGCCGCGAATCAATCAGTGAAATTCTATAAATTACTGTTACTAGGGCGAGTACTATATATTTTCATCCAGCTAAATTAATTGGTAATTACAACTACGAAATAATTACTTAAAATCACAATAGTATGACAATTAACGAGATTACTTATACTTTGTGATGTGTCGGTGTGTCATTCTGAAAGACAATTCACCCGACGAGTGCTTTATGTGCGTGTGAGGTACTTGCCTGTAACAGATGATTACAATAATTATGCGTTTGTAGATAATACATAGTTACCTTCTTGCCAGTCAATTCATGTAGAATTACGCTTGAATATCGTAATTATAATGTTTTAAGTGTTTTAACAATACTTTGTAATTTACCTACATTATATCTGTAAGATCATCTCTAGATATACTACCTAAATAATTTACATAGCGGCAGAGAGGATTAGTAGTATGGTTTGGTACATGAAGAAGTCATTAGAGATTCATTTCCCATAATCATGATATCATCATCATCTGAGGAACAGTTATGTGTTTGTAAATTGTTTCCAACGTCTGAATTGGAGGCTTTTCTGTCTGACTTTTCGGTTGTGTCTATTAATATAAAGTTTGTCCATTCACCCGAGTCCGGCGGGGGCGGGGGCGGCGACTGCGGCTTGAGGCGGCGTGAGGTCGCGCGGGCTGGGGACGCCCCTCACCTCCTCCCACCACCTCTTCGGAAACCTCTCCCACACTTTGAATAACAATAGGTACACTATGTACAACACAATACGATCCAGTCAAACTCCCAGTTTAGTTTAGTTGCATTAAAACCACCGACCGGTAAGCGAGCGGGTTAAACAATCGCTGCGGGTTCACATCCAGACGTTGACTTTTTTATTATTATTTTGTTTTGTTTTTTATCCTCATCTTGCGGCTTTAACGCAACAATAAAGTTCGAATGTACTACGGCGTGCGAATATTAATATCGTCTGGACGAATCCCAGCTTGTTGAAAGTTTGTTTTGTTTTCAATGTTACCAATAGCATTATGTACCTTATATAGTTTGTGCTTCGAATTGTTACTTGAAAATGGAATAAGGACGACTCATTTTAAATGTTTAAATTTAGAATAATACGTAGGTGTGTTTTTATTCTTATTTCGAATATCGACCGTTGATTTTAGAAATTTTCGTTCATAGTAAAACAACATAACTGCTTTGTCGAACTATGTACAACAAAATTTGTTTGGATGTACCTACCTGATTTATTAGAATTCTCATCTTACATTACAACCGCAAAAAAGCGTGTGAAAAGTTCAAGATCTTGAGAAAAACACTTAGTTTTCGTATTACACCGATTTATCTTGTAAAATGTGAACTGTAGGTATCAAATACCAATAATCTAAACAATAGAGAAATTGTACCTATCACCATAAGTAACTATTGGTTGGAAGACGTTCCCACGTGCAAGAGATCCCGTGTTCGAATTCTAGTGTAGATATAGAAGATGTTAATTTAATTTTGGAACCCATGATGCAAACTTTACATATTATTTGGCTTAGAGACAAAATCTGTCATTAGTCTAATTAACCTTACCTTAGTCTTAGTCTAAAGTACCTTAATCTAAATTTCTTTACATACGATCTTGAATTCTTGAAGCATATTGAAAACACAAGCAGGTTGAATCATTTAAGCAAATCAGACAACAATGTAATTGAACAATGCATTTCGCATTTTTTTAAGTGAAGAATAGCAAAGTTAGGAACCACCACCTGTCGCAAATTTTACCTTAATTCCCCACATAAAACTTTGTGTAAGTCTTTCCCCAAATCTGTTCATAAATTAACTTAAATAAATTATTTATTTGCAAAGAGCGTATCATTATTTTGTTTTGTCAAGCAATAGCAAAGTAATTTTAATTTGTCGATACGCGACTACACACTCAGCGAGACGCCAGAGTTTTGCCATATAGTTAATTGTATTCAATTTTATTAATATGCAGGTATGCATTTCGCTATACTTAATAATAATGTTATGACGCAATATACCCACTTTGAGTCATATGTGGGTATATGATTATTGTACATTATACCTACATATTGTAAATTAATTTTATTACAGAGTACCTACCTATTAGTCGTAATATGGATTGCGTTTTCTTATCGGAACACAATAACACTTATTTACATAGCTTCTATGGAATACATTTCCATCATATCGCTTTATGTGACTTATCGATTATTTTATATCAGCAAGATGATAATGATATGACAAAACACAGAATTAAATTAGGTGACTGTATAATAATAACCATATTTTTCTTTTTTTCAGGTTCTGGGCTGTTTAGAGAGGAGATCCCCGAGCTAGATCCAGGACGTATGCATCCGGAAGATTACAAGTTAGTCTTCATAAGTTCAGATTCGTCTTCCAAAGAAGAAGAGAATGAAGATAGTTCTTCCTCCGCCTCGTCCATCACTCAGAACTTCAGTCTCGAGGATTGCGATTGGGATTACTTTGAATCTGGAAATAACACCGCTAAACCAATACTAAAGGATTGGAATTGGAGTACTCCATTTGGCAGCCCAAAAGTCTTTCGTAAAGTGTCCGGATGTGACTCGCCTTACGACAGTCCCTCAGTTAGAAGAAAATTTAGGGAGAGTGATACAGATGACGAGCCAACAGCCAGTAGTTTTTCCCACTCGTCATCTGACAGTCTGTTAGCTAGAAAGAAAAATGTTGGATATTATAAAAGTGGAGAATATAGAAAGAATGAGGATTGCGCAGCTTTGGACAACATGAAAGCTCGGTGTCCTGACTCTGGGAGCTGTCGAAACTGTGGCGCCATTCCAAGATATGTCCCTGTGCCAGTACCGGTGCCTGTACCTGTCCCTGTGCCACTCTGGGATTCTCTTCTTGTTTATCCTGACGCCATGAAACTAAGGCTTAAAGGCATCGGATGGCCGTTTTCTTCTGAATTTCCTATCACTTCGGATCCCGCTTCGTTCTTTCGCCGTGAAGATTTCATCGTTCCTACTTCGGTGGATGACAAATCAACACAAATTTCATCGGCAGTCGAAAGTACAGCGACACCAGATACGAGCCAAGATGATAATAAACTGAAAAAAGTCACATTTTCTGAAAAAAACCTCCAGATTGATCTCATTAGTACTGTGACCGAAAATAAATTAATTTCACAATCAAATGATACAGACTGTACTACGAGTCATGATGTAAAAGAATCAAATATAACAGAAGTAAAATTAGTAGTGGAACAACCTGTGGGATCGGCTGTTCATAATATTGAACAAAAATCTGAAATAATCGATTCGGATCTGGTTGATAATGTTCAATTATCTGATAATATTCAAACAGTAGACAGTGAACGAAAACAGGGAGAAGGTGTGGAGGATAATCAAATATTATCCATTCTAAAAAATAATAGTGAAGTGTTAACTTCTCCTCTGAGTGATATAACATCTGTTCCTAGTGATATTAATATGGTGCCTGATCCACTAAAAGAGTCTGAAACAGTTCAACCTGACGTGGAGCGTCAAATTAATTTAGAAAATGAAATTCATATTAATGAAAATCTACACGAAGACTTTATAAGAGATGAAGAATTTTCAGTAGTACGAATGTCTCCAGAGGGTCGATCATCTCCAGAAATACAAGGCTACCTCGCCGCTGACAATGCTTTTATATCATCATCAGAATCTGGATCATCGAGTGCTGATGAAGGAGAGAGACCTCCCGCTCGAGGTACTTATACAATAACAGGTGGCCACGATGGAAGCTCTTTCTGTGATGATGAAGATGGAAATTCTTCAGGTTCGGATGAAGAAAAATCTGTTGAAAAAGTTGAAAAAACATTACAACGTTTCAATAAAGTATTTCGTATCAGTACTAGTCACTCAACATCTGGAAGTGAATCGGAAAGCGGAGAATCTGAAACATCTGACAATGACACCGACACAGAGAAAGATTGCGGGATTGTCTTAAATTACATTAAAGAATTATCGTCGGAATCTAATATGGAAGCAAATGTAGTAACTGAGGAAGAAATGGTGAAAAATATTCGTAACGATATGCTAACAAAGGAAAATTCTACTATTCTAGAAGTAACGACGTGTAGTGAGAGGTTAGAGGGGGGTAATGAAGAAGATGCAGTCATTGGAACAAACATTCCACAGGTGGACAAATATTCAGATAATCAAAACGGTATCAAAAGCAGTTCGGTTCCAGTACAATGCGTAGATTCTTCCCAAAATAAAGAAACAATGGAAACTGTGATAACATCAGACAATAGCGATGTATTATCTCTCTCTGAAGAAAATATATGTGTGACAAATAATATCAAGTCTGCTGCTACAGAGTTTAAAAGGTTTTGTGATATTAATATGTTTAGTTCGTGTGAAGATGAAGAGTTGAAAGATATCTATTCTTACGAAGTTTCTCTCAATAATGATAAAGTATGTCCTTCAGAGATCGACTTGACTGTCGATAGTGATGTAACTATCTCCTCAGAAAATAAAAACACTCTGATTGCGAGTAATAATCTTAATATTTTGAGTGGCCCTATCGAAAATAAAAGTGATGTGTTCCATGATAAAAATTATATAACGTCAGATACTGAAAACAAACTAGACATAAATTCTCAATTAAATTATTTTAATGATCAAAATGATGTTTACATTAAGTCAAGTCAGTTAAATGACATCAATAATAAATATAATTTGAGTGAAAATATATTATTCGAAAGTGATAAAATAATAGAAAAAACACACATAGACATCTCGGTAGAACCTAGAGACTGGTGCGATAAAAAATTTCAATATAACCCCGAAATACGTAACGATCAAAACAAACGTGTTGTCAATAATGCGTTATCAGTGAGAGCGAATGGCGAAGTAGGTGATAAAGTAGATCTAGTAAAGGGTATCGAGCGCACACTTAGCGAGCTACTAATTAAAGAGGCTACCTCTGCGGAAAATAAGAGGCACAGAGAGAAATCGTCGCGTAGCAGTGGGGGCGATGTTCGGGCAGTCGACAGCGAGCAGTCAGGCCGCGCGGACCGCTCTGCACGATACACGAGTCGGGTAATTATCACGCAAGACAGCCTACCGCGGGTGTCTGTCGTTACGAGTGACACCACTACGCTGATGGCGGACGTTACCGTCCAACATACTAACTGGCAACATGGGGATACACGGGAAAATGAATATTTCGAAGTTAAAGACCGTGAATTACCCAACGACTCTGTACTTTCCAATGGAAGTGTTATTGAAAGTGTCGCGTTTTCGGGTGAACGCACCGTGCCGGATGACGATGTAACAGTAGTGACCAATGGAGACACACTTTCTGCGGTGGTTTGCTTAGAAGAAGGGCTGGCTGATGATGATTCCTGGGTGGAAGATGTCAGCCATGACGAAGATGATTTGGCAACCACCACAGCCACCGATACGGATTCAGGAGATGAGGTCACTCTTTCCTCTTCGGCAGACCGCGAAGAAGAATTGAGAGGTTACCGCAGGGCAGCAATCGACTTTACTTTACATACTATCGTAGAAGAGAGTTGTGAAGAAAGTGAAGCCGAACAAAGTATTAGAAAATGTCGACCTATATCTGCGACTGAGCTAGAAAAATATTTTTTCTTTGGTCTTGGAGATGGACAACGTACTAATGATGACAATGAAGATATTCTGTCCGAAACTAGTAGTGTATGCAGTGAAGGGGTTGATTCCTTGCCAGGTATAGAAGATTGTGATCAAAATGAAGGTAAAGATCCTGCGGAACTCGCCTCTTCAAGGCTTGAAAAATATTTCCTTAGTGGTTTTATGGGCTTCACTCGAGAACGTCGTAATTCAGATGGATCTGGAAGTGTTGGTAGTGATAGTGAAGGTCAACCAAGTCCAGAACAAAGAAGAAAACGTTTAGTTAGAGCTCGTGGAACTGGAAGATCTCATTCATCGTCTTTGGATAATTTGTTGACAGCAACTACCGAACCATCCCCTCCAGAGCAAATTGAACAAACAGACTCCGGAGAATCTAGTACAGAAACAGAAACTTATGAAGATTTAAGTATGTATGATAAAAATGATAGTCAAAGTGATACAGTGAAGAGAAAGAAACAAGCAAAGAAATCACGAAACTCCCCAGCTGATGAAAAAAGGTATTCTTTAGAATTAAGGGGAGACGATGTTAATGATGATACTAGATCTGTCTCTGAGGGTGAAGACGATGGGCGCAAGACACCCCAACCAGAGTTCCCACCACTTGCATCAGATCTTGCCAATAGTAAAAAACAAACTAGTCGAGATAGCGGATTTGTAGGTAGTTGTGATGATTTATTAAAGAATGGCAGCGAAAATGGTAGTGCAGAGTGGAATGTAAGTAGAACAAATGAACTGAAACACGATTTAGAAGAAATCGTAGAAGAAAATAAAGTTGATCTCGAGGATAAAATTGATATCCCACCTGCTACATCCGCTATTAATAATTCACTCATTCGCAAAGATAGTTTTACAAATTGGTCCTCAGATGAAGAAACAAATCTAATGATGAATAAAATGAGACAGTTCTTCAAAAGTATGGTGGCTGCGTCAGCCAATGCACAAAATATGCAACACCAATCACTTTCTAATTCTACTCCTAGTTCTAAACCCACCACACCCACACTTAATAGACCAGTACCTAGTCCTAGAACAAAAAGAGGTACTAAACCACCACAATTAATTTATTTTGAAAACGAATTAACACGACTTATGAAAACTGTACCTGGGATTCGTGATGAAGAAGTGAGAGAAATTGTTGAATATCTTTCAAGTGAAGATACGTGGAGTGATTCATATGATTCATCAGATTATACAAGCTCTGATCTAGAAGGAGCAGGAGGGAGAAAGTCTGCTTTACAACAACAAATATCTGATAGTTGTAAGAGGATAATTAATAACTTCGATAATCATAGTAACAATGACGTCAACATGGAGGATGAAAAAGCATCAGAGGATGACGGGTCAGGATTCAATAGAGATACAGCATTTGTTTATCAAAAATTAGTAGCCTCTCTAAGTAAAATGTCAATGGTAGAACCAGACAAGAAAAGTAATAAGAGCGATAACTCTCCACGTAACTCACCACCTCTCATTGCAAAAGTAATGCATCATATAGGAAGCAGACTCGTAGCTTTAATGCACGAAGTATCTAGCGGAGAGTCCCATACTGGAGGGTCACCTAGAGTTAGATATCATAGAAGATTACAACATAAGGTTTCTTCAGCATCAACAACGGAAGATGACGACAGTACTGTAGACCAACCGATAATGGATAGATTAGTGAATACAGAAGATCCATCAGGCTACGGTTATCTTCCTCGTAGTAAATCGCATGATTTATTATTAGGTGAAGCAGCTAGAAATACTTTACATCACTCTGGTGTATCGGACATAGCCGAAGAGCGGGAGGCAAGTGACTATGAGAGATTTTCTTGGCGAGGAAGTTTTGAATCCGCTTTAATGGCTGCTGATTCGAGAAACAAATTATCTTTATTGGGTACAGAAAGTTCCGTGAGTGGCAGTGCATTGGCCGCCAAAAGGAGATCAGCCGGTGATTTGTTATTCCATCATAAGAGTCCATCACGAGAACAGCTAGACAGAGTGCGAAGTTGTGGATCAATAGGTGGTGCAGGAAGCGAAGAAAGATTATGGGGAGGTGCACGAGGACCTAGAAGAAGGTCGAGTGTTCCTGATTCGGGTGATTCAGCTGATGGGGAAGAAGAGGAAGAAAGAAGACCGAGAGGAGCCACTGGTTCATTGCCTCGTTTGCCGACAGTTAGTAGTGGTAATAGTGGTAATTATGTGAAAAGTGCAAGGTATCGACCTCCTGGATTCAGCAGAGCTCAGCGAGCTGTATCAGCTCCCGGCTTACATGCCTCAACACCACAGCCGTCAGCTGTCACAAGAAGAGATAGAAGGAGAGCTCCACAACCACCTTCACAAGTATCACATTCAGGTGAGTCATTATATATTAAAATACTGATAATTTAACCTCGACACACTACATGTATGTGACAAGTTTCATTTTCTTATCAATTGTTACCATACCACATTATCTACTCGCATTACAAATAAGTTTACTTAACCCGTTTCAAATTTTCATGAAAAGTCCACGGAGTGTCTTTTGCCTATGTGTGTAATTTATCTGATAGACTCATATAAAACACGTAGTTATAAACACAATACCTGATAATTAATTAAATGTGATTAGTTCAAGGATATTCCATACAATAGATACTTAATACATTGTTTTATCGTGTAGGCAAAAACCTTCATTTCATAGTTAGTTTGCATAATTGCCTATTATGAATTTACTTAGCAGTATTATTATAGGACCTTGTGCAATGAAAACTGATGCGCCAAAATAGCGATAATAATAACTGCCTTCAAAGTATGTTATTTTGGTATAGAGTTTAATGGAAATATAATATTCTCCTTATCTAGTAATTAGCAAAACTTATAGTGCCCAAATGTAATATAGTAGGTACCATTACGTAATCGAAAAACACGTTTACTAAAGGTAAACTTAGAAGTCCCAATAATGGCTTATTAATAATGTATCTAATATTCCTTATCATTCAAAACAAGACAAGAATATTTATCATTAACACTTGATATCAGGTCTGAATATCGTAAATCATTCGCTTCAATCAAAATTTATACGTCAAATTAAATGTAAAATTCAAATCAATTAAGTACCTGGTAAATAAAATACGTTTCAATATCAATGTACCTAACACTAGATTTTTATCTTCATCAAGCATGGCATAAACAGGATTATTGTTAGAGGTGTGTAGAAATAAAAACAACGAGTAGAAATACCTGACGTGATATTTACAAAAAAAAACGTGCGGGCTGTATGTCTAAATTGACATATAAAATAATATCCTAATATTCATTCTTCTGATTTATCTGACTTGTTATCGGATTCTGTACGTATCTTGTATACTTAAATGTCAACTATAATAAATACTCGTACCTACACTATTGCTTTAATGTCTAGGAGGATATTTCTTGTTTCAATATTTCAAACTATGCGATTTACCCACCACATCTCTGTAATTAAATATGAACTTTAATCTAGTCAGATGTTCGTACCTACATTCCCTGTGTATGAAAAAAAGCCCAATTCTGTACTTGATTGGTGTAATTTGATTAGGACTTTTAGGAACAGACTTCAAAAATAGCGAAAATATATAGGGCCCTCAATTATAATTTTCATTCACGGTATTGTTTACGTAAAAGTTGGTGGCTATAGTTCCCTGAAGATTGTGCCCAATTAATGAAAAGTTTTAATTTTCTATTCTTCACAAACTTCAAGGTTTTAATATCAGTATAATCTAGGGGTTTAAATAAAATAAACGTAGGTATTTGTTTCATTATCAGAATTTAATTTTCCAATAGATACCTACTTACGTTTCAGGATTGTTTCTACCATAATTATTTTATACTGTTAACTCAATTTCCAAAACAAAAACCTTATTTTCATATCGATTCAGTAAATGTGTCAATCGAACAGGTGTTATTGATAAAACAGTTTTCTTCATTATCAACAGGTACTAAATATAAAATTACATTACAATCACTCACAATGCATACTTTGTTGATAGTATAGTTTATTAAATATTATTGCAAGTAACGGTACCTTCTACTGCCTGAACTAACTAACTACTTTGAACCAAGCCGTCCATAGTTGGTACTTCCATACGTAATTACATACTAATGTATGGAGAATATAATGCGTAATTTGTGTCTCATAGTAATGCCATAGAAACAGGTCGTTTTGTGTTTGTTCCTAGCAGTAATTTGTTCGTTAGATCTCCATATAGTGATATTATTTCGTTTCGTAGATCTAGACAAATTACATTATAATATCGTAAAAAATATTCACTATTGTCTCATAGCGACATTTCAAGTGAAAGAATGGGTTCCGATATCAGTGTCGATGATAATAATATTCTACATTATTTCAGACGCAAGCTATACTTATCTATGAGAAAATCTAAATATATGCGGTTATCCGATTTTATGAGTATAAGATTTGTCCAGACCCTTTAGCTCTGTTTCGCTTCTATCAATGAAGCCTAAGGAATCATATCGCGTAATTTCGGGATTTCTGAAGAAGTTCGACTTGAAACTTAAACAGATTTAAACTTCTGAATTTCATTTTATCTTATGTTTTCTTAGATATGTGTACTGGCACAAATCAGCCAGTTAGGGTGGACTGCCTTTAAAAAACGAAAGACTTTCCATAGTAGGGTGTGCACTGTGCAGGTAAAATTTTTCACCAAATAACCACACTTGCTTGTCTATCTGCCTTACTGCAAATGCATGAGGCTAAATTTAATTTATTTTATTTTATTGTCCGCCATTTGACCTTTCCCATTCATATTTGTTTTGTTGTCATATACCTAGAATTGTCTGTACCTATATGCAGATTTATTTATTGCAATTTTGATTTAACAAAAATACAGAGGGACTAAAATCTTATCGACGGCTTAAATTAAATTTAAAGTGTGTACGTAATATATCAGTACCAGTAACTCTATTATACGCTATTTTTAGACTGTAATGATCGCTATAAAGAGAAATATGGACTGGTATTGCAATAAACGTTGTCCAATATAGTAAAATCTGGTTGAATTATGAAAGTAGTTATGCCTGGTTTAGTATATTTTAATTATATCATAACGTAACATAATAGACACAACACAAATCATACTTTGTATGCCTACAATATGTTCTAGGGTGAACCACGAACATATTACTGTAACTTAGAATAACGCAATCCGTGTCTCCCTGAACCACTCGTTGGTCTTTCTCAGTACATTTTATAACATCGTTAGCTACTAGCAACTACTTCAATACAACTTACCTCAACCATACTTTCCAGCGTTTGAATAATGGCGTGTTTTACATACATCCACTAATATTTCTACAACATTGTGTAGTGTCTATGTAAATTATACTTTGTTCTTCTCTTTTGAATTTCACGCTCTGATACAAGATTGTATATACAATGTCTCAAAAGAATTAAAGAGACGAATGGAAAATTAGTTATGGTGTGCATGAAAAAACAAACAAAGAATCTCTTTAATAAATTGCTTGAAAACATAATAATGTATAAAGCCAATAATTATGAATATGGTAGTAAAAGAATATACAAACTAAAACATTCTTCTTCTTTCTTAGCCATCTCTCCACTCCTGGATGTAGGCCTCTTTCAACTTTTTCCAATCCTCGCTTCTTTGGTCTTTCTGGATCCATTCACTACCAGTGAGGGGGACAATATCATCGTCCTATCTCTCCTGAGGCCGGCCTATTCCTCTTTCATCTCCCATGGTCTCCTTCTTAGGACTCTGGGTGCCCATCTGTCCACTCTCTGTCTAGCAACAACTAAGACATTAGCTACTTCTAAATTATTTGGGAGACTTTATGTAGTTACAGACTTATTTGAAGACTCAAACTCATCACAGATTATGGGCTAATAATTACATAACCGTATTACTTAAAATTTTCTCTATAGTATTGAGAAATTATGCGAAAGATTAAAATTAAAATCGCACCATGACATCGTTAAGTTTTTTTAATAGATATTTTTGATAACTCAACCCATTTTAAAAATAGTAAGTAACTCTCAACAGACAAAAACACACGCACCAGTAATCAATTATTACAGATTTTCTATCACTTTATTTAATTACTGCAATCTTCTATGCTATGCAGTAAACAATGTTGGTGTTAATCTATATATACCAACTTGATATTATTATAGTTTGATAATATGTACATATATTGATAATGCAATATTCTCACGAATTAACATACTTTCACTTGTATTTTGTTGTGTATTTGCGTTTATACAAGTATTCACACATACTATGATTAATTAAATGTAAGTACAATATCTTACATAGTATTCATGTATAGAACAATGTTTTGATTTTTCTAATATTATAATGGCAGATACAATTAATCTTCAACGTAGTATTTGGTTTTGTTTTGATTTTGTCCATTGTTTTAGAAAATTGACAATTTTGCTTTATAATCGATTTATTCTGCTTATTCATTACCGCTTTTTGTCTATACGAATATTAAATTAGTATGTCACATTACTGTTATTTACAACTACTAACTTTATCTTCCTACTTGATTGTTGAAAATAATTGCAATACCTATTGACTACGATGTAAAAGAGAAAATCGGTGATTCGTATATAGATGATGATGTGCTTACAATCTCGCAGACTGATGGGTACCAAGCATTTTCGTTCTTTCTTTCCACGCCGTCCTGTCACTCGCCAATCTCTTCACTTTCGTGTAGGTGCTAGCGCTGGTCTGGTCTACAATCTGGTCCGTATAACTACTTCTTGGTATACCAAATATGAGAAAGGAAATTTGGCATTCTATGTATATCAAAGATAATACCCATGCAAAAAGATTCAAAGATTCAGTAATCAGTACGTATACTGTATTCAGCATACCATTTCATACTTTTCAAACGATAAATCTTAAGGCATGCTTCTTTCTGAGGTTATTCATCAGTATCTGGATTGTTCATGCAGTAATTTTCAATTAAATTTTACGTGCAACTGTCCTGAAATGTTTGTCTGACTATATCCTGTAGTTTATTGCATGTACTAAGTACTTGTCAGCGAGATATCTTCACAACGTATTGGCAATAATACTCGTACAACTTTATATGCAAACATAAAACCAGCCAATCACCATAAAGTGTATATAATAATTATAATGATTACTTATTGCCTGGTTGTTGTATTACACACCTTCCAAGATGTTAATTGATGAGTACTGCTAGGCCATTAGGTTCAGCTCCGTACCTGTCCACTGTCCACCGACTAGTTGTGTTATGTTAGACGCGAGGCATCAGTATTGCTATCTGACATCATCAGACCAACACAGGAAGACTAGTAAAACTTGTTTTCATTATATTCTGAGCTCAACACTGACCTCACTGTAGGTATACAATATACCTAATAATATATTAGAATATTATAGACACTACAAGATGATTTACGTGTTGCAAATTCTTCATCTATGGACCAGATGTCAGTGAATTATACAATCCAAAGAGATTACATATTAAGTACTGGAGATCTGATTCTATGTATTTTCAATAGAACGGAAGTGTAGCAATTTCACGCACGGCACTTTTTGGTATTTTAGAGTCGCAAAGCTCACACTATTAACAAGATATCAATAATAAAAACTAAAACATATTTAAAACTGTCGTTTTAGTCCTAAATAACGTTGAAACTAATACAGTTTTTAACTATGAGAGCAAAATTTCGAATCCGTTGCCCACAAACTGTCAAAATTTTTCATACGATTTGACAGTTTGTGGGCACCAGTTTTACGATGAATTGTTTCTTAATTATCTTGAATGAACGAACTGAAAAACAACAAGTCCATTATAGGCTTGTTATCAAATTATGTGAGTAAAATCTAGACTGTGTATTTACTCTTGTTTTGTGATAAACACGCGGTTACTACATTCTAAAATGTTAGAATTAACATTAATTTTCGTATGAATATTAACAAGATACGAGTATTTAATATCAGATAACCATGCACTTATGTTCAATTTTATTACATTTCTTATTGTTGGAGAAATTTTCATTGAATAAGTAGATATGATCTCGTGATTTTTGAAGCATGCAAATTATACCAATACGTAGTAATAAAAATATAGCTAAATAAATGGGTATAAACATAATACTTAGTAAATTGAAATATTACTCAGTCGTAGCGTATAATTATTATGGTTGTCTTAAAACATTTAATGCCACGTTATCTTGCAAATCGTAAAATAATGCAGGTAATTTTCATGCCGCTTTCTGTAAAATTCTTGTTAACATTATTATTAACTAATATATTATATTTGAATAATTTGTTATAGAAGGATATAAATAATTGTCTACAAGATTCATGCAGATATATGCAAATTTTAAATGTCTTGTTACATATGTATTTAGTGAATATACCTACAGATCAATCCAACCCAATATTGACCCGCAACGTACTAGTAAATCTGGGAATTCAATTCAATGGAAACTCAAGAATTTGTAATTCCACAATTTATATATAAGGTATCTGAGGTAAATTACGCAAATTGTAAAATCTGTATCAAATTTTTTTGCAATCTACAAAACGTATAACGTAAACGGAACTATGTAACTACATGCTACAGACAGAAAAATATTAGAGTTTTTCGTAGCTGATTCCTAAAAAACAGGATATATCTATAACTAAGTGATATATCTATAACTAAGGTTCTAGTTACATATTCACAATCGCCTGATAATGAGGGTGCAAATCCTCGAACACTAGTCGCGTAATCTAAAGTCATTTTTGTGAATTTTAAACTAAATATTTATTCTTTCATTTCACCTTATACATAATGTAGTAAATTTATTGACTGATAGACAAAATAATACCTACATACTTGAAACAGTAAATCGAGATTGATAAAACATTGAAAACTGTACATCCAAACATGCTTTCTTGCAATTTAAAACAAAAAATAAAGCTTTTTGTCACAGAGTTATTTAGCTAATTAGCGGAGTATATAAACTACATCATTTGCAAGTAAGCATTAGTAATATATTCGTGAAGAAATGCTACTGATTGTTTTTTATGGTCAACTGCAAATAAGCACACGTTTTTGTAAATAAAGCGTTTTTGCTACTGAAGAAAAAAAGCATAATTTAATTTTGTAGATAAGTATTGAATATTTTATTGTCTACGCACGATTTGTTGAGTCATGATCGCTTACTGCGAAAAATCAAGACATTAAAAAGCGAATTCCGTGGGATTTTATTTTCATGATACTTCGTCATGCACGATAAAAAAATAATAGATTCGATTGTTTACGATTTTCACGGGTATTTCGCAAGAGACTATAAGAATATATTTTATTGATGATAGTAAAACAATAATACAATAAAATAATTGCAGGATTTCCACTATTAAAATACGTATAGACACATAGGAATACCTGCTTTTTGATAGACAAAAAGAAAAGTATAAATGTATACTTACATTATTTTATAACCATACTTTAGCGAGCAATAAACCTACTATATACCTACTATGTATTCCTTATATTTAGTATTATTTTTTTAAAACCTAAATATTTCCTACAAAACACTTGTTAGCTTCGGTCAATGCGATTTATAATAGGTATTATTTGGTTGTACTCGTATACTGTGTCGGTAAGTATCTGAAGGAAAATGTATATGCCTGAGTATTTTGTTAATTATGCATTATGCAGGCTATTGATTGGTATGAATTTGTTCATTTTTTATCTCGTTTTCGTATGATGTGTACCGACGTCTTAATTTTAAAAACTAATAGTAAATTCTCTGCGTTTTGAGTACGTTTACACATCGTACGCACTTCTATAAGTAATTATTTTTGTACGAATAAACAGTCATTCTTGTGATATAGATAAATATGAATGTAGGCATATAGTACTATCTTCTATACCTATAATGTGTACACAGGTGTCATCAGCGTTAGACAATACATCAGGTGGTGTTAAACAGTATGGCATACAATGAGTATTATGTTAGGTATATGTAGATATGTATTATTTTATAAGCCGATAACACAATTTCATTGCCTACCGTCATCATTGTCAATTGCTGTACTTAGAGTGCGAATGTTAAAACTTTTTACAATATAGAAATTGATACACAAGTACATCTAAGTAAAACTTGGAATCGAGAAAAACTTCAGAGTTGCGATAGTTTATCGCCTTTACATAAGTTAAGATACTCCACCTGTATTATAATGACTTCAGTAGGTATATTTGGATCACATTAGAAAATGAACAATTTATGAAAACTTTTAATCAAAGAGCTAATAAACAATAAATAATATGAAATAAGTATTTAACAAGTAGTTATATCTCAACGGATATACAGCAAAGGATGGACCTTCCATCAGGCTTATGACTGATCGTCGGCTGGCTTAATGTGAATGTTACTTAAGTGTAAAATGATCACATTAAGCCAGCCGACGATCCATCCTTTGCTGTATATCCGTTGAGATATAACTACTTATTAAATTCAACTACGACATGTAGAAAAATTCCGATAGTCTCACAAAACATAAATTGCGAATTTCATAAATAATTATAAGTATGATCCTTCAAACAGAATCTGCAGATAACAAGTAGTTATCTAAACAGATATACAGCAGGGGATGAATTTTGAAAATTTGGAACTGTCTGATCGTCAGTTCCAAATTTCGTACTTTCATTTTGTCTACCTGTAGGTCTCTACGTACTGTGTATCGGGGTCATCATAAATTTTGGTAATGGATCGATTTGAATAAAATTTTGCACCGTCTGTCAGTTACCGTTGCCAGACTTTGAAATTTATTCACAATAGCTACCTGTATAATGATAATGAATAATTCTAGTAGGTACCTACACCTAATCGTTTGTCCACATTTAACAACATAATTAATTTTGAGTTGTGTGTGAACTTTACGATAATATTTTGCATGGATTTGCAAATTATTGAGTATGAATTATTATGCATACTTAATGCCCGTAATAAATTTTGATTTTATAATATTTCATAAACTAAACTCAACTCCTGTATACCTACGTATAATGATTATCTTACCATTGTGATCATTATAATATTGATGCAGCATCACCCGTAAATCGGGTGCATATAGCCGTAATAAGTAAAGAAGAAAGAAGATCATTATAATATTAAATACCGTTTATCAATGTTTATCAGATTTCGTACGTTTCATTTTTTTTTCATTCTTACTTTTGTGTCTGAAAATTTTTGTAACTTCTGTAAAAAGGTAAATCGGATAACAGTGAAGTTTAATAAAAACGTAAAGAAAAACATTGTCTTAGATTTTATAAGACTTTATTGGGGAGGTCCTTTGATCTCGCTTCAGATGTAGTATTCTCGAAGTAGGGACGCAATTTCTCTTCAGGAAACACATCTTACACTCTACAAAAAAATACATGGGTGTATAATTAGGCATGTTCTTCATTTTCTGTATAGTATACCATACATCCCAATCTCCAATTCCATTTACGTAACATACCAGAACAACTCTTCTCAGTTTTTATGTTTGTTTTTATTGAAATTTCTTAAAGGTGTCTCTACAGTTATAAACTGATGGTCGATAAAATTTGAACATCCATTTCACACCTACATCATCATGAAAATACGTTAAATCACCTTGAAATTATACAACACTGAACACAATGTTATTTTAATCAATTTATGTTGAAAACAATAATTATTTCTATAGAGTCTTCCTATATTTAAGTTTCTCATTGTTAATAACAAGTACTACGTATTGATGTTATTGTAGTATTAATATTATGACATAATCAAACCCTCGAGAGGTTAAAACACAACATCTGCGAACTGTTCAATGGAAATATAAATACATGTTACGTGCTTATAAATTCAATATCTATCTGTATAATAGTAAAGTCTGATTTTTGTAAGTGTTCGCATAACTCCCGCATTTTACGATGTATTGCCGCGAAAATTTAGAATAATATTTTCGATACTATAGACTGTGTCCTAACGTCGCCGGTTTTTGAAGAAAAAAAATTTCCTAGCAAATGCCATGATGATGAGGGAATCCAAGCGTTGCGTGGGGTCGTGTGTGGTATCATATGAAAGGAAAAGAAATTCAGATCTTAGGTCACATTTTGTCCAGCTCAAGCCTATAAAGTATGCCGGGTTGGTTTGTCAAATTTGCCGTTGCGAAGCACGAGTAACTCAGCTAGTAATGTATATAAAAATGTATAGGAAATACTTATACAGTTTACATCTTACTCCTACAGCTATTCTCAAGAGAAGCTATAAAATTGTAAAGACATTGAGGGTTACAATATTTTTGTTATATACTCGTACAAGACAATGTCTTTCCTATTGTTTTATGAATAGTCATGTAGGTATCAGGCGCGAAGCTACCTAAGAACACGATTCCCTTCGGGTTACCTATGGGATAAAATGATAGGTATAATAGTGTCTAATTTGACGTAATCGAAAAATAAATGTTAGCCCCGGCTTCCCTTCTGCAGAAATCCACACTTCGCCACTGGTAGGTATGGATTAGTTTTTATTTTAAGGCCCACAAGCTGTTGATCAAATTACAGAACATCAAAAAGTCGATTTCTACAGCTATCTACGGAATAAATCCTAAAAAAGTAATCGGAAAATTTAATGAAAATATGTTTTACCGATTTTCTCTCCTAGACCATGAATATACGGCTTTGCGTACCTACTAAGTTTTCTCTGTTATCATTGCCTGAATATTTTTTTCTACCTCATTTTTTCCGTTTGTCACATAGTCGAACGATTGATGGAGTATAGTAGAATCAATTCAATAATGTGATTCACAGTATAATTATGTGATTAATAAAAAATAAGTATTAATTATCATTCAATTATAATACTTAATGGTTGTTGACATTTATTTGAGTCGAGAGTGAATTCCTACCTAATTGAAAAGTTTTATGACGAAAGTTTATATTATTGTGCAAATATCACGTTGTAAAAAAATAGAGAAATTGTCATTAATTTAATTGCGTATGATAATAAAAAAAGTAAACGTACATTCACATAAATGTTAGCAATTGATTGTTAATAAAATGAAAAAATGCTAATTTCATATTGCTTGTGTAAGTATTAAAATCCACTGAATGTAGGAAATTTACGAAAATAATGTGCTTACATAGACGCCATAGATATTGAAAATAATATAAGGCATCTTAGCAAATAAACATTTTTTTTGTATTGTATATTTTAAGACTCTATTTCTTACGCCCATCATTTTACGTTTGCTTTACGAATGCTTCTTTTCCAAAACGACCGTTTGTCCCCCTTAAATGAGTTATTTGAGTTTGCATAAGCAAATCCATTTACCTATGCCTACCTTATTTATTTTCGAATAGGTACCTAGAGGAATGAGTCATTCCGAATAGGTACGAATAAGGTCATTCCGAATAGGGTACAGCCCTAATTACACAACTTACTCTCATACAAATTAAACACTTGTACAATACCATTATTTTAAAAATAATAGATAAGTACCCAATAATTGCATTCAGTTACGTACCTACCTACTTATTAGAATGCTTACAAAATCGTCAAAAAGTCTCAATCATTAGTATTGACGGTAATCTTTATTCGTTTATTTTGCTAATAACTTTTGATGCTTGGAGTCTACGGTTTGTAATGTCACGGTTTAAGTAGCCCAGTCTTCATTCTTTATTCTTTATTACTATATTTACTATGAGGTTGGTTGTTTTGTCGTTTCGGTCCGTTGCCCGCTGTGGCCGGCTTTCCTTCTTCATATACCAATATACCTCAACATGGCTTCCACGCTGTGTCATCGACCTTGAAGGTTTTGCCTTAAGACATTGCGACTTTATATATTGGCACGGTGGGAAAATTACTGTACCTTTTTATAAAATTAATAATATACATTTCAGATAGCTTTATAGATTTTCGCGGTGCTTGTTAATCTCTTTTCCATTCTTCTAGTAGTAGCTACTACATTAGTCCTGAAGATGGCCTCAGAAAGTAGGCCGAAAGCTCGACAACATCGACAATCCACACACGGTACACCCGAGAAGAATGGAGAAGGGATATACATTTCAATTCGATACTTAAAGGAAATAGTATAATAGAAAATCCAATGTTTATATTCACAGTCAAATCAGCCATAACAGAAAAGTCTTATGATGCACCTCAGCTTGTTTTTTTTAGTTATCCCGTGCACAGACGATCCATAAATTTGAGCTAATTTGATCCCATAGTGTGCAATTTTATGGCTTGTAGATAAGTTGCTTAGCCTTGCGTTGAACAAATAGGTGCTTTGTTCAAAAGAAAAAAAATCAAGATAAAATTTTCTAACATGTATGTAACGAATTATTAAATTTATATTTTCCTTTATTTCATTCACTACTATAATCACGTGCAACAGGTGAACTTGCAGCAGTATTTCTATGTTACAGGTTTTTGTGTTCACAATATAGACACTTCATAATAGTTGAAGTTGTTCCGGTATGTGATTACGAATTTGTGGCTAAGAATTTCGATATAAAAACAGTCTGCTGTGAATGGTCATAATGTTATGGTCCGATGCAGTGATGATGATCAGTCACAAAGAGACAAAAAAATATGAGAATAGGTATTTCATTAAACAAGTTGATTCATAAAATACTGTATGATGCATTTATAATATACACGGTGTCACACAACCGGTGGATTAACCGAAGCAAAATGTTAGAGGACCTCAATACCTATCCATTTAATCCCCATGTATGTTCAGCGATGTTTTGTAGTTTTCGAGTTATGATTTTATTTCGTATTTTTTGTCAATCCTGACTTCCGAGACATTATTGGTCACAGAGACACCAATTATTAAGACACATCCTTGATTTTTTTTCTCCAAAATATGTGAATAGAATACCTTACTGGAACAAAAACAATTGTAGACCTATCTATAATACCTTCGCGCCATTAAAAAATGTTGAATCTCAAATTTAGTCACAATCCGCAATTTTACTGAAAAGTATATTTTTGCTGAAGAATTTTAATACCAGCCTCGTTACATAAACATTAAGAATGTAGCAATAGTTCATTTTCATCTTTCAGTAAAGAATGACCGTGTGAAATTTGGATGATACAAAGGTCTAGCAATTTGACAAATTTTATTAACTTAAATTAATGACAACTAATAACGATGACCAAGCTCCCTCTAATGCCTCATCCACATGCTCGCCGACCCTCCACTTCTTTTTGTGGGAATGAGTAAAAAGACGTTAACCTTCGATTACGTATACAATCCAAGACAATCACTCCGTCTACACGTCTTTTTACTCATTCGCACAAAAAACGTGGAAGGTCGGCGAGCATGTGGATGAGGCATAAGGATTCGTTTCTGTAGATAATTAATTTAAAAAAAACTGTATGCTGTAAGTAGTGTAAGTCAATTATTAAGGCCGTGGAAATGTATCAAAATTAGATACAGTATGTATAGACAGTGATAAAATGTCAAGCGCTATATATTGTTTTTATATTTACAGCGCAACCTTCACAAACAGCACGTTGTTTTGTATTACAAACAACTGTATCATACATACATGTGTATAGTTATAAATAATTTATAGTAGATATATTAAAGCTATCCGTCAATATATTACAAAACGTGCAATGTTATTTATTATGTCGTACGTAACTACAAATTACAAAATATTCATTCATAATACATTTTAACTGTAGAGCAAAGGGGACAGCAGCTAACTGTCGACTACCTTGTTGAAATAACAGCTGGCATGTACATAGGTATGGGTAGAATATAATATCTACATATGTATACTCGTTTTTAATATGAATATGGCATATTGAATCGAATTGTTATCACTTTAACAGTTGCAACGAAAGTACTTATCTACCTGATCATTATGATTCGGGTTGACTGTAAGATATTGCTTTTGCAATAAGTCCGCCTTTTGGCACACTTCCTTTGTCTTGTTTTTGTAACAATGCATATTTTCTCTGGCCAATAAAGATTTAGTTATTTATTTATTGTATTAAAGGAGGAACAAGTATTTTCGTTACATAAAAACATCTACGTAGAAAATCGAGTACTGGTACTTAGAAAAGCTGGGCTAGATTCAGCATTAATCCAAGATTTTCTCAAATCTGGGCTAGATTCAGCATTAATCTAAGCTTTTCTCAAAGGTGGGCTATATTCAGCATCAACCCAAACTTTTTTTTAATACATAGAGAATAGCATTTCATTGGTGCGAATGTTTCTGGGAAACTTTTACACTTTACCCAGTATTCGATTACATAAATTCATAATAGAATTTGCCAATGTTGTGATTATTGTTTTATAACTTTATTTCTTCTATTATTTTTCGCTGTACGTGTGTTGAAAAATAATAATTTAGTGTTATTTTCATTCCCTCCTTCAACTGCACGGTGTATCGGTATTGTATGAACATTGTATGTTATTTGTTGATACACAATGCTGTCATTAAGGCGAGTTGTATGTAATAACATTATTGCGGATATAGCACCTACAGAGTTACCATATGTCACATAAGAACCTACTGCACTTAATCGCCGCTAACTTAAGAGTATGTCAATTTTTAGATTGGTTGTGGAACCTATTATACCTGCTTATTAGAATGTTAGTAATATTTATTGTTGTTCGGCGCCAAATCGTTCTAAATTAATAAGTCGTGAATATTTCTTGCTTACTTAATTAGAGCGATTAAGGGATTTAGTGTATCTACAAACTTTTATGTAAGTATTATTATTTTATTAGGAAAAGGATTTGGGCTGATGTACTCAAACCCTAATACTTTACTGCACACTTCACATCAAGCTGAGCACTTGTGTAGTGACGTTCAGAATATCTACATCGTCAACACCAAGATTCTAGCCCGATACCTCCTGACGAGAAGTCCGCGTTTCACGCAACCGCGCTAACCCTGAACTTGGAATAACCAATTATAATGCATTATGAAGAGCAAAGATGGCAACCCTTAGGACTTAACTTGTGTCACATCACTACGTTCATATCTTATCGTCTTATATCACACAATGTCGTCATTTTTGGACTGTAAAGATTAGATAATACTATAAATAGATATATAAAGATAATAATACGTATATGTTTTGTTATATAAAAACATTGTTTAATAATATGCTCAACGCTCATACAATATCTGAATTCCTACGCTCTTTCAATAATAAAACATTCGATAACAATCAGACAGTTATTAACTAAAATAAAAACAGACACCTCATAAAAAGATGCCTGAGAGGAAGTGTGGAGGCGGGAGAGAAATAAAATGATCCTATTAATGAATCCCACCAAACGAATAATACGTGTAGGAACAGATTATGAAGTAAAATATTGTTATAGACTTGCAATGGGGAAATAAAGTACTACCCGCACTACTTTCATGCAACAGGAAAAACATTGTGAAATCGTAGTTCCCTGGGAAGATGTATTAAAGGTTGCATAAAATCAGGAGACTCTTCTAAAGGATTTCCTTATTGAAGTGAACTAAAGATACAATGATTACCCACCTAACTTAATACCGATGAAATATTGAAATCAAGTCTTCTTAACAAATATCTGTCTATCTCTCTGTGTTTTATAGAAAAAGTATAAGGACATTCAGAATGGCTGAAGATCGTCATGTGAAATATCATAAGACCGTAAGGAATCCATAAGGAAGTTTAACGAACATCTGACTCTTATAGGCTACTAGAAGAAATATCTAAAAGTGTATGGGGTCAATCTACAGCCCGAGATCATTTATTTATTTACAGTTAACATTACAAATATAAATTACAACATCTGTTCGCTAGGGCGAGCTTATCGCAATACAGTGATATCTGCCAGCTAACCCCAATTGTCTCTATACAATCGTGCTCACACGTTTTTTTTTGCATGTCACTTTCATATACACCCCTCATACATGACCTACGATATGTTAAATACCTCGAAAATCTGCTCAAGATGATCGATTCAGTTGATTCCCAGACAACCGCGTTTACTTTTCTACTACGGACTAGATCAGTACAAAGTTTTATACTTATTAGAAGAAATACCTATACAATTACTAGATAGATAGATAGTAGGTAAGTTGCCGACTGCCTGTTATTTTAATAAGATAATAATAGATAGATATATTACCTGCTAATTAAGACGTATAACAGAGCGTGTTTATATTTTTACTCAATTAATATTATAATTACAACTTTATGATAACACTTGTATTATTTTATCTGTCTCACTAGAACATCTTATTAGAAATCTTATTATTTCATTTCTCCCTTTATATTATCATACGAAAGACTAAAATATGTTTCGATTTATGTAATTTAAAGTCAGTTTTCTTAGATACTTATTTTAAAACGAAATGTGTATCAGGAGTGTGCATACCGACATTTCAAAAATTTCTAAAAACGGGAGACCTTCTTTCTCGACAACCGTTACTAAATATGCTTTGGAACAAAATAGGGTAGTTGCATTGAACCTCTATCTAGGGAATAACCGTAAAAGATTTTTTATATCTTGTATAGATTTCACAAAAAAAAATAATTAAAAACACCTCTGATCTTTTTTCCTAAAGACGGAAACTCGTTTCCCGAAAGTCGCGGAGTAAAATTTTATTTTTGTACTGATAATACGCATTAAAATCTAGGGAATAACCGTAAAAGTTTTTTGATAGATGCAAAATTAACCCCAAAAAATTGAAAAAACGCTATTTTTACCATTTTATCATGCGATTGTCACGCAATTTTGAACCGTAATGCCGTGGGAAAAGACTGTGACGTCATTCCTGGTGCCATGCCCTTAAAAAGAGTAGAAAGTAAATTAATAAAAGGGATAATTAAAATTTCTCCTATTTTATTTTTCTTCGTATTAGGTACATCGTACACTAGGTCTAATTCTTTTACTTTTTGAAGTAAAGTATGTAAGTGTTTTAAATTTATTTTGCTATAAAATCATTAAAAAAACAAATCTTATTTTAGTTAGTACGCAGTAGGCACTTAATTAGTTACAAAATTGAGACCAATATCTCCAAATTTTGGTCATTACCCTATGGTCATTAGTCATTACTACCTATCGGTATTTTAATTTTTTAATTGAAATGCGTGTAACATTATAATATATTGTGATTATTTTCTTGGTTTTGAATTAATCACGCCATTGTTCGTGTCTCAGTAGGTATAATATTTAGTAAATACTGAGTAAATACCCTTAGGTATAATAAACCGACCACTGATTAAGAGTAGGCGTACTGACATTAAAATAAATCTAAAAACGGGAGACCTTAGATCTCGACAACCGTTACGAAATATGCTTTGGAACAAAATAGGGTAGATACGTTGAACCTTTATCTAGGGAACAACCGTAAAATATTTCTTATATCTTGTAAAGATTTCTCAAAAAGTATGTGATAAACACCTCTGATCTTTTTCCCGAAAGACAGAAACTCGTTTCCCGAAAGTCGCGGAGTATTTTTTTTGAACTGATAATATGCATTAAAATCTAGGGAATAACCGTAAAAGTTTTTTGATTGAAGCGAAATTAACCCCAAAAAACGGATAAAACGCTGTTTTTACCATTTTGCCATGCGACTGTTCACGCGATTTTGAACCCTAATGCCGTGGGAAATGACCGTGACGTCATAGTTGGGTCGCGAGCCTTAACATATTTACGTATGGCTACTAAATAAATAATTACACGTTATTATAAATGCCGGTAGAATTACACAGTGAGTTACTATATTCTACTAGACTAGGAGGAGTTTTTATTACATACTTATTTGAATTATTATAAAAATATTTATTTATCAATTTGTCTACTTTATATCTGCAGTCATGTGTGATGAAGGGACAACTCGCTTTCTTCTTTATCTTCATTATCATATGTTTTGTATTAATCATTTGTCATGATTTAAAAATATCAATTACTATATTATTACGTAGTACGTACTCTCACTTGTGCACTTTTTGTTGCCAGACCTTTTCTTTGATAACTTGTAATTATTCAAAACTTATATTAAAACTACCACCAAAAAAATTACAATAAAACTAAACACATGACTGAATGTTAATGTTGAGGGTCGAAATTCAAGTCTTGGTTATGGTGAGCATCATTCTGCCTTACGCATACCCTATATCTTCTAACCAATCCATGACTCTGACTAAGGCTAAGGTGACTTATTTATACATATGTGTTATTATTATTGTTTCAAATTCGGATATAAGAGTATTAACAATTAAATCAGAAAGTATTGTTTATGCATCTTTTTGGATCTCAGAAACTTTGGATAGCGTATATCTCATATTGATATAAGATTAAATGTAAGTTGAATAAAATTAGAATATCTGAAGTTATAAAGCAAAAGCAATTAAATTAATAGAGAACAAAAATAGTGATATTCATATTCTGATGATCTGCTGATTGCCAACACCTCCAGAATTTGGAAATCCCCAAGGGACTGTACTGGGTCCCCTAATACTCTATGTTGATCATATTCAGACAAGATGTACCTTTGGTGGATGTACTCGTAGGTGTACTCGTTGGTGGAAAAACAATCTCATAATAAATTGTATTTTGTTATGGTTATAAAATTATATCTGAAATAAATAATTTGTATGTATCTACGAGTGTCGAGTACAATACAGTAAGTAATAAAAATCGCGATAATTAGTCATTGTGTTGTGATAGTTTATAATGCGGTGACTGGTGACGATCTATTTGTCAAGACGGTCGTGACTTTTATAAAGATTTATAAGTACCTAGTAGTCCTAGTACCTAAGCTACACAATCACAATAGATTACTACAAATTCAAAGACGTGTTTAATTTGGAACCGATCTGTTCTATTTTTTTATATAAAAATTGAATCTGGGATTGTCGAAATAAACCCAAATACGTCTTTGTACACTTCACAGAAAGCTGAAAAGCTTGTGTTATGAGCGGAGTAAGTCGACATCGGGGATCGACCCCGCTTCCACCGGATTTACGGTCAAGCGCGTTACCAACCAGGCTATCAACCACCTCACTTTTCTAACTATACAATAGTAAATATATTTCATAAAGCACAGAAACCCGACCTCACACAGCCGGAATACGTCTCTGAAATCATAATCTGAATTCCGGTACATTACCTCACACAGATCTAAAAACAATATATTTTAATTATCAGTAGTCAGTAGTATCTTGCCTACGTGAACTTCGTTGGCAAATATGGAAATCTTTGATAAAAATGCAATAATTCATAATCTGATTCCTATTCGTGTGTGTGTGTGTGTGCTCGCTCTTTAGTGACGTATGGAAAGACGGGCGTTCTGAATTTCTAATCACAAATTTTCATATCCGCAATTCATAACGCTCATAGTATCATTCTGACAGATCGATCTGAAATATTCGTAATCTGAAAAGATCAGAATGTGTGTGGGGAATAGTTAAATTGTATGCATTTTCCGTGTTTCCTGAATTAAGGGCTTGGTACCAGGAATGACGTCACAGTCATTTCCCACGTCATTAAAGTTCAAAATCGCGTGAACAATCGCATGAAAAAATGGTAAAAAGAGCGTTTTTTTTTTCATTTTTTGGGGTTAATTTTACGTCTATCCAAAAAAATTTACGGTTGTTCCCTAGATTTAAATTATTATTTTCGGTGCAAAAAAAATTACTCCGCGACTTTCGGGAAACGAGTTAGCTTTTTTTGAGAAATCTGTACAAGATATAAAAAATCTTTTACGGTTATTCCCTAGATAAAAGTTCAATGCATCTACCCTATTTTGTTCCAAAGCATATTTTTTAGTAACGGTTGTCGAGATATAAGGTCTCCCGTTTTAAGAAATTTTTGAAATGTCGGTATGCATACTCAGGTTTTCCGGCTGTGTGAGACCGGCGTCAGCCCGTTTGTAGTTGCTGTAGATAATTCTATAAACGTATGTATTTGCTCGATCGCTGCTGGTACTAAAATAATTTCACGTTGGCCTTTCACTTTGAGGGTCTACAGTTCAAGTTCTAGTACTTCTTGTAGTATTCAAAGGTTACCTAAGTGGTTTGTATAGTTACTAGACAGCAGCAGTATGTTCGTTGCAATGTATTAGATATCGACTAGTTTAAGATCAGGAAAGAGAATAGGTATTACTTATTAGTTACGAATGCAAAACTCACTTTCTCTGTTCGAACAAGTTTGCAAAATTTACAATCACTTTTATTTTCTATGTTGTAATAATTATCTCCATATATAGAAAATTCAGTATAGAATTATAGAGTTTTAATGTGCTTTGCTTTGCCTTAAAAATGGTGCACATTTTATATTGCGTACACAATATTTTTAAGTTTAAGTTAAGTCAGGGAAGAACCTGAAAATAAGGGCACTATAAATCTTAAGTAAGTAATTAGATATAGTTGAGACGATCGCCCTTCCTTCGCACAAGCAATAGCTTTAGAAGGAAGGTATATTGTATTGAATTGTGATTTGACTTGTAATATTTATATTGAATTGTAATGTTTCTCAAACTGAAATAAATTAATAAAAATAAATATTAAAACTAATCAGCAAATATTACACTGGTATGGAAGAAAAATTATTACCATAACTATAAAAAATGTTGTTCAAATATATTTTGTTTGAGTGTATTTGGTAGTAAACAAATTGGGAAACTCGCATGCACCGTCGTTATGTAATAAATAGTATTATGCAAAATGCAGCGATAATTGAGTAATATTTTGATGAATATTATTATCAAATTGCATGTTTTTATCGGCGAGAGGCCAAGGTAATGGAATATCCGGTTCGACTGTCCACCCCAAGGCGATCGTGTCTTTATTATACCGCCAGGCAGTGAAAGTGATCCAACAGGTTGTATATTGTATTCTACACTCTTATAAACCTCACTGGCTGGTGGCTACTAGTTGCAGGCAGCCACCACACAATATATGTATCATGGATTCTCTTCTTTAATATCACAATAACAGTACTACTAGGTTAGGTACGAGTACCTATACCTACTATTAGTCTGTAATGGAAAAAGCCGTTATTAGTAAGTTATTAAATTTTATTATAACTGGTTTCCAATCACGAACCCAAACAGTCGATAATATTAAACATATTAAACGCAAATTGCAAAATTAGGTATTCATCTCAACTAATCGACTCGTTCATTCTAGTCTAAACATTTAAACCTTGGAGCAAAAAAAATAGTAAATAAATATCAATTAGGCAAACGTTTTTTTAAGTGATTTGGGGACGACAAGTAGAAAAAGGTATCTATCTAAATATTTGGAATATATCGCGTTGTTTTATTTGTTAACTAAACAATCGATAAGTCTCGTAGCTAGGTACATACATAAAATATATAGGTTGCTCAAAGAAACATTGGATAATCACAGATAATGTATTTTGCACAGAATTCTACATTGCTAAGTACCTATTCGTAGGTAATTATTTAAATAGATAATACCAATACGGTAAAGATGCTAACCGAATATAGTAAAATACTATATGAATACCATGATTATAGGTTGTGAAATACCTTCTTGCCTTCTACACACATTGCAACTTACTTAGATGTGTGATAGTTAACCTACATTACATTTTACATCCATACTCCATCTTTGAGATCCATAGATAACATTTATATAGGTATTGTTTGTGATGTAAACATTATATTATGAAATTGGCAACACTGCGATGAATACAGAATTGTTTGTTATTTTAAAATTGGAATAATTTCGAAATATACCTACACGGTACGGTTGCATTCGAATTAAAGATTGTACAATCATGTCGATTCGAAATTTGAATTCGTATCGCTGTGATTCCATTTCATGATTTCCCGCATTAATCTATTCAATAAATACCGTTATTTCTAGTGACAGGAAACACTGGTCGTGATTTAAGTAGTTGATTATAATAACACAATCCGCTGTTACATTTTATCGCAATTTAAAATTAATCCGCAAACCCGTGGGTACAAATTTATGGCATTATTACAAAAAAAGTGCAAATACATTAAGAGTTCTTCCGCGTTATACCAATGTACTACTTTTTTATGTACTTGCTTTCGGCGTATCCATTATTCTTTTAAATATCCAATACGTACCTACCTAATATATCAATTCTGGAACAATTATCTTCTTAATTTGCTTTTAAAATTCAACTTTACATTTCCCGGATTTTTTAATTTTTATCCATCCAATTTTCTTTTTTATTCAAAGTGGGAAAATCACTTTTATGTATAAGTACCTAGTTGTTTTCGATAACAGTTTCGAAACAATTTATTAAGCACAAATAAATAACAAGACTAAAATTTAAAAAAAACATAATTTGTCTGTCTTAAGTTATGAAATCAATCGTTCGTAGTAAATTACTTATTTTGAAGAGCTCCGAAGGTTTCACCGAATAACGATTTATGAAAACATTCATGTTATCTGCAATATTATGCATCAGCTGACAGCTATCTAGAGATCCTAAAATATTATTACTCGTTACATAACTACGTAAAACCACAAAGATATTATGTTCTTTACGACACTTCTCAAACTGTAAGGAAAATCATTCAAGTTGTACCTTGTAGGTATATTTTGCAGTATAAGTATGTGAGTAAACAATAATGCTTCCTTATTTACAGACATAAAGATAAAGGCTTCGTGTAGGCTGTATTGTAGAACCAAACATATTATTATTAATATGACTTCCACTATCGTTTCATGTTACTACGTGGGAGGACCTGTGTGATGAAGGATACTATTATAGGCAGTACCTATGTACCTACATAGTGCCTACATACTCGTAAAAGTACACCTCGGCGAATATTTCGAGGGAAAAATATATTAACAGAATTTAAGTTCAACAAATATAGTATTAGATATTATTCGATCATTTCTTGAGCAATATTATATTAGACACGAATAGGAGCAAAACAAATGTGTTGATGACGGTGTGGTTACAATCTTGCAGATTGGTTTGTACCAAGCATTTTCGTTCTTTCTTTCCACGCCTTCCTGTCACTCGTTAATCTCTTCACTTCCGTGTACGTGGTGCAGCGCACGCTTTCAATAATCTGGTCCATATAACGTACTTATACTCTTAGATTTTTGAAAATTATTTTCATTCCATTTATTACTTTTATTTAGCATTTTTATAAAAAAAAACATGATTTTATTACTACTATTTCATAATTACAATTTGTTTATTCACACTTTTGGTAAACAAAGTACAGAAGTACCTATGATAACATTAAATCAAATAGATATATTATAACATTTGTTCACTAGAGCGAGCTTATCGTAATGCTGCGATCTCAGCCAGCTAACCCCAATTACACTGCATAACTGCACAGATACACAAGACAAATAGAAAAAATAATCATATATCTAACACAGACATTCATACATAAAATTTAAAAAAAAGCAGTAGGTACACAAGTCAGGACTTTTCTTTTCCATTCTACGACCGCTTCTTTCCAGAAAAAAAACATGCATTACGTTTTAGTTCCAAATTCCTCCGACTGCCATAATGTTTATGCAATATAATAATTTAATATTAAATACTTATATATTTATTAGAATCACGTTATATAAATATTACAACCTTGAAAATATCTAATTTTATTAAACCTATAATTTAATATATATTTTTAATTAGCACCAGGTAGGTAAGTACTTAAAGTACTCGTGAATATTAAATGTCATGGCTATAATATTTTGATGTATTGGTTCGTTTTATTCTAATGGCAAATTCTGCACACCAAATGAACTGTTCATAGTAAATTTCTCCGTGCCTAGCCATGGACTAGTCTAACTGATACCTTGAATACACTCTTAAGAATCCATGCTATATTCTAGGTGTTAGGCGACTAACCTAACATTACGTAATCCAAATAGATATATTAATGTAGTATTATCCAATAATCATAATTTATATATTTTAATTATTTACACTTTTGGTGAAAAAAATACAGAGATAAATATAAATTGTAATATTCGTTCACTATGGCGAGCTTATCGCAATGCTGAGAATTCTGCCAGATAACCCCAACCTAATATTAGACAGCATCGAAATAAAATCCATCCCTACGATAAACTAGCTGATGCAAAAGCATTCGGTTTGGTACATTTCAGTAATAAGAAAAAAGTATTCAGTAAAGAAAGAGGTGCGGTTTTGCATCAATAGATTTTTATGTATTACCTATGTATTATGATTATTGCACATATGACAAACTAATTACGAATAATATAAGAGTTAAATAACAATATTTTTATAGGAATATAAATTAATTTGCATATAATGAAGAGGTGAAAACGTTTCACATGCAACAAGTAGGTATACTGTTGTCTTGTCTTTTATATTGTTGTGAATGACAGGGAAAATGAAGCAACGTAAGATGTATCAACATCGCAACGTAGAATAACAAACTATGAGTGCCTATAGGAAGTAGAAGTGCTACGAAGTCTAGTATGTAAGTGATGTCTACATTCCGTAAGCCGTGGGATAATAATATAACAATTAATGAGATAATTCAGAAAATACTATATAATTGTATCAACATTTTTACCCGCTTAAGTAAGTGATTTGAATGTGCGGTGAAATATGGACAAAAAACTAACGATCTTGGAAGTGTCACATGTCACACAAAAACGTCTCAAGTAATAATTAGTTATATCTCAACAGATATACAGCAAAGGATGGACTTTCCATCAGGCTTACGAATGATCATCGACTAGCTTAATGTGATCACTTTACACTTAAGTAATATAAACCAATTCCACTCCATCCATCTGCCGCGGCCGGAAATCGAACTCAGACCTTGTTAAATTCAACTACGACATGTAGAAAAATTCCGATGGTCTCAAAGAAACATAAATTGTGATTTTCATAAATACTCTCAAGTAATGTTGTGCTTCAGATAGTTTTCCAAATAGTATTATTACTATAAATCACGTATATTTAGTACAGAAACTAGCTGTTGTTCTGATAGAGATTCACATACTAATAACTAAGATATCGTAACACAGCGAAAAATAGCTTGACAATCTACAATACGCCAATTTTGAAGTATTCTTTGTTTGCAGATCAAATTATATAACTTGGGTCATAATGTTGAGTTTCAAAACAAATAATCCCGAATGGGGGCGGAAAATCTGCTCAAACTACACAAATATGTCAACATAAAACAACTTTTCTAGATCAAACGCCTCTATGAAATCTTTATAATAATCTAAAAGCTAACGATACTTTTGTGTAAGTCACTTTGTGATAATTTCACTATTTTATGATTTATTAAACATCTTGAATAGTACGTTACTGAAAAGTTCGAAAACGTTTTGATTCCATACATAATGAAGTGTGTAATTGACTGTTTAATCTATTAATAATCGATTTCTTACGACTTCAATCTTTAACATAATTCCACACTTTTAATATCTTTTTGTATCCCACGTTGTCAATGAGATAATTAAGTATTACATACGTACAAGTGTACTAACATAATAATTACCAATACCCACTTATTACACCCCAGCACAGCATACATACAGAACATTTTACATCTACTTCTTTATGTTTACCATACCATCCGTTTATTCATTATTTATTTATGATATTTTTTATTAGGAATAAGCGCCCTTGACTCACTTTCTTTCATATGAGACTACGTAATGTAATAACAGCTTGTAGTTTTATTATGCAAATATAAAGTAGATATTATAGTATAGACATTAGTCAATACATATCGACAGATGTATTATTTATTCGCTTCATGCCAATCAAACGAGAATCAAGTTTAATTCCTAGCATTCAAATGTAAATGAAAACTTATTTTACATAAAAACACATGAGTTTGGATACACCTCGATACAAATATTTTTCCCCATATTTCTCAGACAGCAAATTGCCTGCAGGTATCTTGAAATGCAAATTCATCCCAAACAACCCATTAGTGGTGAAAATTGGCAAAAAAATAAATAAAGTAGAGATAGATGTAGAAGTAGACATGGATATTTTTTTGTTTTTGTCTAAACTTTTATAATACTTAGTATCTGTAGGATGCCATACTTCCTAACCCAAATAAGAACTTTTTCATGCATGTTTAACAGCTTCTGTACCTAAATATCTACCTGAAACTTCGTCATGAAAATATCTCATTTTAATATTCATTTTTTAAGTATTATGTTTTCCATCTTAGCTCACACGTATCTTTTTTATTGGACATAAGTAGACTCTATATTATAACTAGGTATGTAATATATTTGCTCTGGACTGAGCTTTTCACATATGCCAGACTAACTTACTTACTTTTAAAACGGTTTTGTATATATTATATTATATTCGGCGGTGGCGATGTATTCCACATTTTGCAATACAGGCTTTTAGCCTAAATCAAGGTGTGCAGGAAAATATTTGGACCCAGATCCTTTCTGTCATAAAAAAAATAAATATGTAAGTACATGAAATAATCTCGTCGCTTGTCATATTCTCATGTTTCGCATTGCTATATTAAAATATTCACGTGATATAATTTATATCCCTGCAATGGTGATTAACTAATTAATTAACTGGACAACTACTGGGGTGTTTTTATCCATTATTTTATCCGCACTAGGAGTGTCAACACAGGGTGGGGTTGCCAGCTTACGTAAATTACCGTAATTCAAAGTCACGTTGCTATAATATTGTTACGTATGTAGACATTAACTATTCGTATAGTGCGATGTGTACCTATAATTTATGGTATATGTTACAGTCACGTGATTTTTCACAATTTGGGTCATTAAAGTATTAACTTTAAAAGTTTTAGAGTTCGCATTTAATACGAGTGTATGAGTAAAAGGAGAGGGCGAGGAAGCGCGACCGTCTGAGAATGACTGGATCGTGTACCGGAACCGATCGTGTCGATCCGACTCTCAAGGATGGAAGCATTTTGAGTAAAAGAAATTAAGGGGCATGTTTAACAAATTGCACGAATATGACGGAATCTAAATCATTAGGATTCAATGGAAATAAGTGGAAGAATTTCGATAAGTTCGTCCTACTCGTCAATTTCATATGATTTATTTACCTAAATATTGTGTTTTTTTTTTTCACTTTTTTTATACGTAAGATCTAGTAAGATCTGTACCGTATACGTTTTATCATAAAATGTATGTAGGTAGTTGAACAAAGAAAATAACGTTAAATAAGTAGCTGTCAAATTTGTTTTGCTACTTATAAAATTTACATATGTATGTGCAAAATTCAAGTGTATGTATTATTATGAAATGTGTGTTGTGGACTGTGGTGACCATGATATCAGTTGTCGCGTGGGACATAGTGGACTTGCCATTATTGGCACAATGGCACACCATACCAAGCACTGGGCGCACATTCTGTGGACAGAGTAATGAACCTGTGCCAATACGCGTAGGCCCAGCCGTCAATATACATATTATTTTAATTTAATCATAATTATTTTTCTCTTTTCAATTTGAATACATAATTTTATAACTGTTTTCGATTTTCGTCATAAAGATGTTTCCGCAAACTTATATTGTGTAGGTATGTATTAGTGGCGTATGTCTGCTCCCCCGAAATGTCTGACAATGATGTCCCATCTACTATAGAAAGATCCTAGGTTCATCACTTGTTAAATGTTAAAATTTTAATTGCCTTCCCCAGGAGTTTCCCCCCCCCCTTCCCCCCTCCCCCCCGAAATGATAACCCATATATATACGCAACTGGTATATATACTTCTAAATTTGGATCCCTGTCACATATCTACCTAATATACCTATACACCAGAACGAAGTTTAAGCCTACTCTCATACTTGTAATAAAAAAAACAAAACGGTACCTACCTTCATCCAAATTCCGCGAAAGAAAGGTTGTCTCTGCCTAGAAGTATAGGTGGTAGGGGATTTGTAAACATAACCGACTTACATAATAATCAAATAGATTCTTTAAAAACATTTTTCATTACTAAACAAAATCATTCAATTATGCACAAAATTATAGTACAGGCCGACAAAAATCATACGCCTTTAAATTTAAATAACGAAATAGTAGGTCCGCGTAATAATTATTTAAATGAGCTTTTAGTAGCTTGGGGTAGGAAAGAGATTCACTCCAGACACCTCAATGATCTTAACCAGTCTCATGTTGACAAATTTGCGTCAAACAGATGGTTGATTATTGGGGATTTGTTTGGGGAGACTGAGGGGTTTATGCTAGCGATTCAGGATCAGGTAATTAAAACAAAAAATTATCAAAAATATATAATAAAAGATACAAATATAATAGATGATTCATGTAGGAAATGTCTCGCTAAACCGGAAACTATACAACATATAATTTCGGGTTGTTCAACAATCGCGCAAACTGAATATACATATAGACATAATCATGTGGCAAAAATAATCCACCAAAATTTAGCTATAAAATATAAATTAATAAATTCGAGAAATATAATTCCATATTATAAATACAACCCGGAATCGGTTTTAGAAGATCAAAATTATAGGCTCTATTATGATAAAACAATTATAACAGATAGAACAATACATCATAATAGACCCGATGTAGTTTTACATAACAAACAAACTAAAATTACTTATTTAATTGACATCGCTGTACCAAATACATTTAATATTCAAACAACCGTCGCAGAAAAAATTCGTAAATATACAGAATTAGCAGGTGAAATAAAAAATATTTGGCATTCTAGGTCGGTATATATAATCCCATTAGTATTATCAGCTACAGGTATAATACCAAAATCGCTAATAAACAATTTAAAAAAATTAGATTTACCGGAAAATTTATACATAAAAATGCAAAAATCGGTCATTATTAATACTTGCAATATTGTAAGACGATTCCTAAATACTGATATTTCAGGCACAATGCTTGTATTTTAGGCCCGCGCATCTGAGCCTAATCCTGTGATATCCGTGATATCTGGATAGGTGAATTTTTCCCAGTATTAGGCTGATGAGTTTATATGTGAATCATGAATGATAATATGTAGACTCTTCTGGCTGATAATACTGAGAAGTGTGTTGGCAAAGTCATGCCTCCGCGTTAAAAAAGGGTCGGGATTAAAACCGTTGACTGTATTATGTATATACAGTGTGTACATGTCCAAGCCAAGCCATAGCACGTGTGCTAAGTTGTTACCTTTTTCATTGATGATATGATCTTCTTCTTCTTTCGTATGCACACGACCATTGTACCGAACAGTAGGATGATATGATAATCAGTAAAGTTTGCATAATGCGTACTTATGCCTTGTGCAAATGATTACCTCACTAGATAATGTCCCCTTCTTTCTTCATAGACTGGAAATAGTATGAACGCACTACGTGTATGTTCAAGAGAAGGTGTGACACAAGTAGGTATATAAAATATAAAGATACCTATACCTACTCTCCGTATTTCAATTAACCAAGTTGATCTTTTGATCTCTGTGTGCTCCTCACCTAATAATAACTAATTGTCAACGTATGATGGGAATACTCAACTCATTTTTGGTATTGATCACTCATTTTCATAATCTTCCAATGCATGGCCGAGAAATGGGAAAACTGTACGAAAGTCTGAAAAGAAAACAAAGCAGGTGGATGGGTAAGAGCTTGCCTAAGTTATTGAATATACAAGTCCCTTTTCCACATCCCACTTATATGGGGTCGGCGGCTCGTCCACTTGCCCCGATCGAGGCAGTCTTCTATAGTAAGCTCCAGGTGCTCCATGTCCCCTCTGATGGTCTCCTCATGGGACTTCTTCGGACCCCCTCTTGGCCCTTCAACTGACCAGTTTGTTGCCTTCCTCAGAGCGGAATCCTCGTCCCATTGTCCATATCTCCAGCATACCACTAAAAGCGGGCCTTTCGCGCTTTTAGGTTTATCGGGGCAACTTTCACAGTACCTTTAATGTACTCGTTCCTAAAGAGCAATCTAAAAAAGAAATAGTATTAATACTATGAAAATTCGCCTCACCGATCTTTAATTCCTACAACATATAAAACAAACTGTAATAGGTAGGTACTATAATGCTGATATCATTTTTAGTGACTACGTAATAGACGTGGTGGACCAATAGTTAATTACACCTGAAATAATTAAAACAATGTTCCAGGGAGGGATCCACCATGGTGTTGAGATTCTACGAGTTACAAGTTAGTTGCTAATCAATCTTAAAACTCTTTCAACATCATTCATATTATTGTGACTTTAAAATAATTAACAACTTTAAAATTACGACTAATTAGCGTATGACGAAGTGATTAAATATTCTAAATAATAGTGGTCAGATTTAAATAATTCCTGGTTATTTGTTATCATTATCAAATCACTTGAAACAGTAACACACCTAATTATTAATAGTAGGTATAAAGTTGATATTCACGCAGGATGTTATAATACAGTTTACAGCGTGATTATCCAGTGCAACGCAGATAATTAAAATTTATTGTGTGCAAAGTGTTTTGTATTTTAAAATATATAATTTATTTAGTAGTTTTGCTTATTTAATTAGTGATTGTCTACTAGTTTATTCCTCATTAAAATAGTATTACTATTGTTATTGAATATTGCTTAAAAACACCGTATTTTTATCCTAAAAATTCAATATGAAGTTGATCAAACAGTGCTTATTCGATTACATTTTCATCACCGTGTTTTTCTTTACAAACGTGTCTATATTGTAATGCCTTACGTCTGTGTAGTGTTAAATGTAACACTTAATATTTTTCAAAATGCCTTTCATTAAAAGGCAAGGAAAAAACAAAAAAGGCACTGCTTCCAAGTATTCATCATTTTGTAATGATCCCACATCTTCAACCAGCACGGTGTCCAACGAAGAAATTTCCAAACTAAATCCTGAAGAGATTTTCACGAAAGTTCCGCTGAATGACGAGGCAACTTTTAAGAAAAATAAAACTAAACGAAAAAACGAATGTTGCAAAAAGTTTTTTTGCTGTTTTTGGTGCTGTTGTAGAAAGAAATCGAATATTGAGGAGGACGAAACTGATAGTGCAAATGCTGATTTCTATTTAGTACAGAAAAACGGTGACACGAAAAATGGAGAACAAAGTAAAAACCCAAGTAGAACCAGCACTCTGAGATTAGGGGACAAGACATTAAATACAGCTAAATTTGTCAGCGAAGTGTTGAATTGTAGAGACGTGTTTTTGCAAAAATTGGAATTTACCAGCGATGGATCTTTGACACGGAGAAAAAAACTTAACATTCCTCATGTTAGAGTCAACTATAATGCCGCTGATGGTATTTTTATCTTATTCATTCATATTTACAAACATTCCTGTTTCGATCGCCATGAATTCGTTTGATTAATTGTTCTCAATTACCTAATTTAATTTCACTTGACTATCCTAAGATTATGCAGGACTTCTATAAACTTATTTTTAATTAGTCCCTTCACATAGATCAGTCAGGAATGCAATTTATAAATATCTACAGATAGAAAAATTGTACTCAAGCTGTTAATAAAATATGATCAGGGTGTGGTCCAAGGACGTTTCTATGTAACAATTTATTCTATTTATTTATACTGCGGACCTAATTTAATACATACCTATTGTATCTATATGTCTCGTTGTGTATTTTCGAACATTTACTCTTATCACGCAATTCTACTAAAATCTAAGCACTTCTACTGTACCGCATATCTATTTCAAATTGAACTAAAGGTAAAAAAAGTCTATGCAAATAAACATTGCAAATATATTTTCGTATAAAAAAAAATGTAATCAATGGAAATTGAAGTAGGCCTTCCACCTTTCTCCATCATCCATCCTTGACAGCATTTCCACAATACAGAGATTATTGTTTATTGTTTTTTGTGTGGTATTGTGTGGTTGTTTCACTGCATAGTAACTAACTGATGAATATTATTTTGCTGAATAAAGATTATAAAGAATCTATCTTATTATTGCACGATCACCATTACATTGGAAGGTGGTAGATGAAGAGCGCCGATTGATTTTGTCGACCGCGCAGTTAGTCTGCGCATACGCTATTGGATTGTATTGTACCTAAAACAAAACTTACATTCATAAGTTACCATACAGTGAAAGAATCACTAATTTAACATATTAGTTCCAAAGTTATACCTTTTTAAAACAAGGTCCATCTTTTTCGATGATCCCATATATAGAAAGAGTGTAAAGGGCTGTGTAGCATTTCGTCAGAGAGATACCATAGGTAACTTTGATTGATTGTGGATGAGTAATGAGCATATACCTACAAGAACACAATTTTTAACGAGTCTACTACAAATGGCCGAATGCCAAACGGCCGACATGGACAAACGGCCGACAGATACAAACGGCCGACATGACCAACTGGCCGACTGGTACAAATGGCCGAAAGACGAAAGGCCGAAATCCAAACGGCCGACATGGACATATGGCCGACAAGTACAATAGGCCGACATCCAATAGGCCGACACGGACAACTGGCCGACAAGGACGAATGGCCGACAGGACAAATGGCCGACACAAAAAAAGATTGAAGTAATGATCACATCACAAGTTTGAAAAACAAAGTTGCCAGTTTATTCTAACAATCCAATATTTATCCAAAAAAAGTAATGTCCCATATCTGCTTGGTGGTGGTGATCTAATTCGTGGTAGCGGCTAATCTATGGTAAAAGCGAGATTTTAAAATGCAAAATGCTCCTAGTTCAAAATTGACCACGCGCGACGCTAGTAATTCTTTCATGTCTCATACTTATTAAGTATACAGTGGTTACATAAATTCAGGAGTAGGTGCTATTGGTAAAAACAGTGTTACCATTGTTACTGTCTATTTTTTTTTTCAGAAGTCTCACGGAGCTAATTTGGTTTAGTGTTGCTTGATGTGATAGTATGATATGGTTACATTTTATGCTACTTTCAAATTATATTTATTATTATTCATGTTAAAGGCTTGCGCCGTGAATAAATAAATAAATATTTCAGAACTGTTGTTTAAAAAACTAGCCAAATTTTGGATTGTTAGAATAAACTGGCAACTTTGTTTTTCAAACTTGTGATGTGATCGTTATTTCAATCTTTTTTTTGTGTCGGCCATTTGTCCTGTCGGCCATTCGTCCTTGTCGGCCAGTTGTCCGTGTCGGCCTACTGGATGTCGGCCTATTGTACTTGTCGGCCATATGTCCATGTCGGCCGTTTGGATTTCGGCCTTTCGTCTTTCGGCCATTTGTACCAGTCGGCCATTGGTCATGTCGGCTATTTGTCCGTGTCGGCCATTTGTCCTGTCTGCCATATGTCTTGTCGGCCGTTTGTCCGGATCCCATTTTTAACACATTTTCTCCATTATTCCAGATGATCTCTGCACTACAGAATTGTCAGCCACTCCACCAAGGAGTGGAGCACCTCGCAGATTCCTCCCATCATCCACCCCACCACTGTCTCCACTGCTTGCTGGAAGATCGGCCACCCTACCTGCTCTGCAACACCTGGAACCCATGCAGCCCTTGGAGTCTGAAGAGGATATTGATAGACTAGTCGCCCTACACAATAGAAGTGGATTACAGGTAAAAATATTTAAACCTTCCCGGAAAAAAAATTGTAACTAACCAGTCCACATATTCACTGGCAGAAAGGCACATATTAGTAACAAAAAGATTGCTTCATGCTAAGACAAAACCCACATGCATATTCAAAGTCTTTTTCAAAAGCCTCAAATGTTTATTATGATTTTTAATCTGTATTGTCAGAAACGAATCAGCATAGTTTGTGAGATATTGTCGAAAAACCGAAATCATAAATTTTCATACTCTTCAATTTTCAAAAGGCCATATCTCATGCATTCATTAAACTATTTTTCATCTGAAAAGAAATATGTGCATACTGTATAGTAGGTATTTATTTCTATATTTTTATTTTTTTTATTTATTTAATAACAGTTTAAACGGCCATAGGCCTTTAGATAAAATAAATTAGAAATATAGCAGAACTGATAAATACAAATTAATACAATATGAAAATCATTTTCCGCATGTTGTAGATTCTATACATAATCATTGAAAATCAATTTAATTTCTGGTGAATTGCACAACGTCTCTCATTCTTTTAGCAAACTATGTTAATCATTTTTGTAACTGCCCTTGTTTTAAAAATTTAAGTAATTTAGGATGATCATTTCTCTTTAGTGATTTCATAATTTTAATATATGTTTTTTCTAGACTCGCTCGGAATCCATGGCAAGCGTTTATTCCGGAGCTGGTGAAAGCAACTATGGATCTGTTACTGTTAAGGGTCAAGTGGAGTTTGGACTTCTCTACAACTACAAGATGGGAGCATTAGAGATCAATGTCAAGAGATGCAGAGATCTAGCTCCAGTGGATACCAAGAGAAATAGATCTGATCCTTATGTTAAAGTAAGATATTTAGAGATTCTAATTTAAGATATATCTAGCGCAGTTGATTGTCAACAGTGTTCTTCAGCTTAGCAATTATAGATGGTGTGGCGCATATAATACCACCCCCCTATTCCTTGAACAATGACAACGGTAACAATAAAGTACTTAATATATCCAGAATACGATGCTACGGCTGTTGTCCTCGTGGTGTAGTGGAGATGATCTCTGCTATGTGAGTCGAAGGACTGAGTTCGATTCCTAGCTGGGATGAACTAAAATGGCGAATGTTTCTCGAGTGTAAAGTGATCACTTAAGCCAGCTAAGGTCGGTCGTAAGCCTGACAATGTTCATCTTCAATTCTACATTGTTATAGCAATACTGCATTATAGATATGTAGCTAATTAGACATGAAAGTCCATATTCTTAATTTTCTCCTTTTTTCTAGGTATATCTTTTACCAGATAAATCCAAGAGTGGAAAGCGTAAGACAAAAGTAAGAAAGCACACCCTCCAACCAGTGTTTGATGAATGTCTCCGCTTTGTTCAGCCACTGAGTGCTTTACCTGGCAGAGCATTGTGGCTCTCAGTGTGGCATGCAGACATGTTCGGCAGGAACCACTTCCTGGGTGAAGTGGTGTTACCTTTGCAGGACAAGGTCTTTGATGATCCTACACCCAAGTGGTACAATCTTCAAGAAAGGGTATGAATTATTTCATTTATAATCATTAGTGTTGCAACGAATAATACGAGGGCTGTTTTTTTATCAAGTTCCGTTTGTGCTTTTAAGTAAGCACGAAACACGAATGAGCAAGATCTGCACATCACGAGATTGCGCAACTCTTCCACCATAACCTCTGCAATTTTCAGAACGGATGCCTCGCTCGCAGCCGAGTTGCAGGCAATCGAACATGGCCGCCTTGATCGGTGCTCCCGCCAAATGGGCCTTATGACTTGTAATCCGTTTTCTGCCAACAAATGGACGAAGTGCTGCTAAAACCCATTGAATTAAAAAACAGCCCTCGTATATTCGGCCTCGACGTAGCCAAATAACTGAATATCGGCCTGATTAACGCATGTATAAAAAATTGACATTTAAACCACATTATTCTAAGAATTGCACATCCTGCTACATTTACAAAATATTTTAAGTCACGAATGTGAATTTACCTAGACACGGTACAGCCTTAATTTTGGTACAGTGACTGCAATTCTTTTATTTCTTGCTCCTGTTGTTAATTTTGTTTAACTAGACTAGAACAACCAGGATGCTAAAGATATTCAAATAATTATTTGATAATGTAATTAACATGGATACTTATTCTTCTAGACTGAACAATTTGAAGAGCAACAAGGTAGTAAGGGAGATCTCATAGTTGGACTGAAGTTTGAAGTTCCTGATCAGGGTAATAATATGGCTCCAAATAACAGAACAAAGGGAACTCTGCATGTTCTTGTGAAGGAAGCCAAAAATCTGTGTGCAACAAAACCTAATGGATCCTCTGATGTCTTCTGTAAAAGGTATTCAGACAAATTACGTCTCATTAGAATAAAAAACCACTCCATTTACTCAGGGTGTCTTTGGACATACCGGGGCCCTCGAGCACACAAAAATTAGGGGCCCCGTTAGAAAGTAAAAAAGTGAATGAAAATATTTTTTCTGTTATGTTTTTAAAATGTTCATTCTCTGGAAAAAAATAAAATCTGACAGTAATTTTAGTAGATGTCCACTCTAAAACCGAAATATCTGAGCAATTTTTTTTTTTGTCTAAGTAAATATTTCCATACTTCAGGGCCTCGAACCTCACAGAGGCTCTGTGTGCCCTAATGGTAAAAACGGTTTACACTAAAAATGTTATTGGTACTCGAACACTAGTAATCAACAATTGATGATAAAAGTTTTTAAAAATGATATTGAATTTCAGTTACCTTCTTCCTGAGAGAGGTCGCAGCGCCAAGCAGAAGACTGGAGTCTCCCGCAGAACCCTGAGTCCTCGTTGGGAGCATTGCTTCTTATATCGAGGTGTGTCCCTGTATGAGCTGGAGCAGCGTGCCTTGGAACTCTCTGTATGGGACCGAGACAGACTGAGTAGCAATGATTTCATGGGAGGCGTGAGGTTCTCCCTTGGAAAAGGTATGCTCCTGAAATATGTACTGCGACCTGTAAGACCTATTGTGTGACCGGACAAAACCCATAAGAATACTACTCAAGAAAAAGACAAAAGCCCTTTAGAAATTCTGCACTTCGCAAGCATTTAGCTTTCTGTGAACCGTGCAGGAAAGTATTTGGGTTTGTGTATTCTACCCCAGATCCTTAAAAAAAAAAATCCTTAATTATTCCCCAAGAACCACTCCATCCGTCACCTACTTTTTGGATTTTAAAGTTATATCAAATGTGGAGACTTTATTAGCAAATGCCTGATGAAGAGGATGAGAATCTTCTAACACTCTAGTCGTGTGTACTTAAAGTCATTACGTGGATTACAAATATGTACTGTACACCATGAATTAGGTGGCCTGGTTAGTAATGCGCTCGACTATTAATCCGGCGGGCGCGGGTTCAATCCCCGATGCCAACTTACTCCGCTTCACAACACAACCTTTTCAAGCTTACTGTGAAGTGTACAAAGATGTATTTGGGCTTATTTTGATAAACCCAGATTCATTTATATAAAAAAACTTAATAAGGATTGTTGATTTAGATGTATAATTTGTTTTTCAGGAATCTATATGGGTAATCAAGTTTCCTGGATGGACAGCGTAGGCAAGGAAGTTTCACTATGGGACACTATGATGAAACGACCCAACTTCTGGGTCGAAGGCTCGGTTCCGTTACGATCTTCCCTGAGCAACTGACAATGGATGAAATCTCATTGCAATCTCAGTCGTTGCCTTCTTTTGTGATATAAAACTAAATAATATGTTACAACGAAAGATGTTTTAGTTTATTTTAATATTAATATTGTTAGTTGAAAATCGTAGTACGACAAATGTTCTCATAAACGTCCATCGAAAATTAGCAATCTATCTAAAAAGTGCAATATGGACCATCTGTTTCAATTATCTTTAATTAATTTATTGATAAAAGAGTGTAATGACCTTCAATTAATACATTCTATATTATAACTTTCTCTGAATTTATTCCATGACAATGAAAACCCCTAAAATTGTAAAATTCAGTTGATCTGTAAAATAACACAAAATTGTCATGAAATTTTCTATGAATGGAAGGCCGTATTAAGCACTTAAAATATTAAGTTATACAATTTTGTGTCACTTCCACTAATTTTTTATCTAAAATAAATTATTGCCTGGACAAAGTCTTCACACAGTGGTAGGTCATTATACTTAGTAGTTTATTTTAAATACTCTTTTTAGTGAACATGGCACAAATTTGTTTAACTTAATTAAAATATTGAATGCGTTTACTTGATGATTCCATCCAGTTACTGTTTGTACTTTTGAATGATTTCAGAGTGTTTTCTATTGTAAATATTAATTGTAAGAAATAACTATTTTTTTCGAATGACAATTATTTTTTCATCTAGTTAATTACATTATTGTATTATACAAAAAGTCACATGCCTATTTTTTTATTAGTTATTTTTTATTCGACTCTATTAATCTAGTTTTCCAAATTGACTTACTCAACCATAATAAATAATAACGATTAAGGATCACTATTGCATACACTTCTTATTGGGTTAAGGCATCGCAATATTTTAACACGAATTTCTCTAACTGCTGAATAATATCTCTTACCAAATCCCTACAGGTTATAAATTATAAAATAACTTTTTGGGCAGCATCACGATAAAGAATTGGAACCCATGTTTATACAAAGTACCAATATGGTTTTTTGAGCGATGTTAACATTTTTCTATTTTTTTAACTTGACAAAACAAATACCTTGACATATCTACTATATTGTTTAATTCTTTCTATATCTACACTATATTATGTAATTTAGCTTTGATATATTTATTGTGATTACAAATCTGTACTTTTAAAAAGAATCGTGTGATCCAAAAATGAAACAACATAATATTATAAATATTAATTAAACAACATACCTATTAAATATATTATTAATTATGTTTTATACTTATTGTATTGATAGTGTATTTATATAAAATATTTTTATAATAAACCACGTTTTAATATCGAGACGTTATTTAAATTTGATTTACCTTCTCCCTGCATTGACAATAATAATGAGTACGTGATTGGCGCAGTTGGTTGAGGCGGCAGTCTCTCAAGCGGGAGGTGCCAGGTTCAAACACCGGGGGTGGTGATGTATTCCAGACTTTGCGATACAGGCAAGGTGTGCAGAAAAGTATTTGGATTTGTGTATGTAATAAAAAAAATACTTTGTAGTGTACTGGACACGTAAGAAACATATTATCCACTAGTACTTCGAATAACTAAACACGGTGAGCTATCAAATTTTTTTAAAAAGGAAAAGTATAAACTAGATATTTCCTTCAATTTCCAAAATATCTCAGACGACAGAGAAGTATTGCTAAATATAAGATGTTCTGAATCAAAAACCCTGAACGGTGATCGCGGTGTTATGTTTGAAGAGCTGAATAACCCCAATTGGGGTTGGCAGCATTGGATTAGTTAATTTAGGTTTACTAAATATGTATTTGAAATTACTCATTCTTCTGCACTAGACCCTTACAGTTTTAAAAAAAATATATATTCACTAAGTGGAACTGGGAAAATATAGGCATAAAGGCATTTTTACACTGTAATGTCAGAGGATGTTAATAATAAAAAAATGCACCCTAGATGATGAATGATTGATAATAGTAGTATCAACTGCTGCTACTACTACTTACCCTCTAATGTTCTACAAAGGAGCACATGGGGAGTTCTTCCTTTTTCAAAGCACTAAACTAAACCATATACATAGTAAGTATTTTTTGTACTACAATTCCATGAACCCATGGTTTGTATTGCTAAATAAAAGACAAAAGTAATATAAATAAAATTTTATATTTTAGTGTTCATTTTATTGTAGGATGGAATGTTAATATCAATGTTTAAAAAACACACAGTGTATAATCTTAGGTCAAGAAGTATTATAAAAGAAACTTATACAAGTTTAATAATTCATATAAAAATCAAATTTATAGACAGTGTTTCCTAATAAGCTATCAAACATGAGCAAAATCAGTCAACGCAACGATATTCCATTTTACTAAATCCTTGCGACATGGTTTCCATAACACAAGTATAAAAAAGATGGACAACGCCTGCTGGGAAGGCCCCCAAAGTGATGGGGGAAAAGCTGGAGGTCAACATCCCAAGAGGAGACTCTTTCTGTTAGAACAGACTCCTGAGTCTAATGAAATAAAGAAGAAGCAGAAATACAAAAATAACGCCTTTAGCTTTCAGCCGCAGATGTTTGCATTGCATAAAACATTATTTTTATTTGTGTATAACAAGTATTAATGTTAATAAACATTAGACAATTACAAGTAAATGTTCTTGAGCTAACAATAATGTAGAATGTTGTATAAAAATACCTCGCTAAATGAGAAAAATTCATTTGAAAATACATAACCAACTCACAACCAAAAGTTAATTCTTAAATCAACATCAGTAACAATCAATTCTATTTATTCTTAATATAGGTCTGTACTTCAAAAAAATATAGATTAATAAATTGTATACTATGTATGTAAAACTTACAAAGTATAAGTTATAGAAGGCATACGTCAACACTAACAATGTGAATATTCCAAGAAAGTATGAGTTTGTATTTACCGTTGAGTTATATAACAAAAAACAGCAACGTATATACTTGATAAAAGTTCCAGTGTTGATATTATTACACTACATAAAAGTGTGTAACAACCACACATGCACTATAATATTTCAAACATTGTAGACGTACATAGGTAAATGATCTTAAGAAAAACTAGATTTATGAGTTTGAAAATAAAGTAAAGTGTTAGTGCTACTTATATGTACTCGTATATATTTGTGTGTCCCCTTATACCAGCACGATAGTTTCTGTCTGGGGACTAGAACATATTGTGCAAAATATCATATTGATTATATTTTAATTATATTGTACATAGATATTTACGGTAAATAAAATTTATTTATTATTATTAAAAAAAAGATTTGTGCAATTGAATAAATGAAAATGAAATAATAATAACAAATGAAATACTAACGTCTTTTAATTTAAAATAAAATAAAATAAATAAAAAAATCTTTATTGAAAAGAAAACATATCTTCCAAATGGCGGGTTTATTGCCGTAGGCAATATCTGCCAACCAACCACTTGTGACATTAATTTGATGTACACATTACATACAGGTGTATGAAAAATAAGAAAAATATAAATAAATATAAATAAATATGAAAATAATAATAATATATAGAATACTTATACATACATAAAAATACATATATAAATGTGGATGGGATGAAGGACAAGGAAGGAACCACGGGATTGTCAGTTAGATGGATTATTTAAGGAAAGGTAATGATGCCTCAGTTTACTTTTGAAAGAGAGAATAGTTGGAGCTAGTCTGATAGGAAGTGGAAGGTTATTCCATAGTCTAGCCGCGTGTGTAGTGAAAGAAGAAGTGAAGAAAGATGTGTGATGTGAGGGTATGGTTAACAAACGGCGTCCACTTGAACGTAGAGATAAGCCATGAGATGCCAGGGGTGTGAAGTTGGACTTAAGGTAATCAGGTGAAGCAGGATTATTCAGAACATTGAAAAGAAGAGAGAGAATATGGAGATGACGACGCTGAGTCATCGTTAGCCACTTTAGTTCATTTCTAAAGTCTGTGATATGGTCATATTTTCTCAAACCGAAGATGAATCTAATACATACATTTTGCAGACGTTCCAGTTTCATGGTTTGTTCGGATGTAATATCCATATATGCAACGTCCGCATAATCCAGTAGAGGTAGGAGAAGGGTTTGAGAAAGGAGAATCTTTGTCGGTTTCGGGAGAAAGTTCTGGTGTCTCTTTAGTGAATGTAGAGAGTAGAATAGTTTACGATTTATTTCGGACATTTGAGGTCGCCAAGAGAGACATTGATCGAACATAATACCGAGATTTTTTACCTTCTCAGATAATTCAATGACAACATTATCAAGAAGAAGAGGGGGTAAAGAGTTGATATTTAATTTGCAGAGAAGACGAGAGCTACCTATAAGAATTTACAGGTTTGTATAAAGTACATTAGAACATATCCACAAAAAAATTATGTTATTTAAAATATACCTGGGAGAAAGAAGAGGTGTAAAGAAGCGCAGCTGTCCACGAATCACGTGGCTTGACCATGTAGACCAGATTCTCAAGGACGGATATGTTTTGAGTAAAAGGAATCGTAGAGTGTGTATGCCGAATTGCATGAATGTGACAGAGGCAGTGAAAGTGTAAGGATAGAAAAGTCTGGCGATCTGCTCTCCCCCTACCCCGCAAGGGATGCGGCGTGAGGAGGGGTAGAGTAGATAGAATTAAACCAATTTTTCTATCTTTTTCCGAAAACATTTACATTCTTTTATTACAATGTAAAGTAAGTAAGTACGTACTTTGCTAATAAATAAAACTACTTCTTTAGGAGGACACCTTTGCCACTGGAGGTATTTACAGTTTGTCAAAATAGAATTGGCGTCGGATTAAATTGGAACTACAATTTTGTTTGCTGGCAATGAGGCCGCTTGTATGGAAATTATACCAGTGTTGCCATTATGGTTGCCAAAAAGCTACATGTGGTGCCCTCATCGAACGCCAACTCTTTTTTGACAGACTGTAGGTATTTGTGAAGCTGTGTGTAATTAACTCTTTGATATATAGGAACTGTGACAATGTCTTAATATTCAACACACAATTGTAAAACACAAAATGTCATCATAATACCTTATACATTAACTTTGGCAGGGTCCAAAATAAAGATTGAAAACAATTACACTAATATTAATCATAATCGGGTTGACTGTAAGACACTGCTTTTGCAATAAGTCCGCCCTTTAGCATACTACTATTGTCCGGTTTTGCAACACCTCAATTTGTGGCTAATAATGATTTATTTATTTATTTTATTTTTGCACAATGAAATCAAGTAAAATTAAAAATAATCAACAAACTATAATTAGGTATCTAAGCTGCCACTTCTTTATCAGGAGTGCGTTCTCCGTCCGTTAAATTTCACCCGGTGATTCGTTCGATTGTCTATGGTTCTAATGCTTTCCGTTCTATCATCGGTGCGAGTCAACCAGTTGTGTGATTCAACGTGTTCTATGTACGTCAGTTGACATGCTCAGTTGCTGTGAATAACACCCAACACATTCGTAGAGTGATATTCACTCGCCATAGATAATATGTAGAGTGGTCCGCACGTGCTGTTCACTCACTCACATTAACACTATCCCTCTCTACCAAAGAAGAGTGCTGTGATATTGCTATCTCGGTGTATATCTATCAACACACTCTTATTAGTATTCTCATATCTCTATCTCTGTTTAATAATTGCAATTAGAACAATCACCCAAATGCGTTGTCTTTGTGCGATAATCGTCTGTTGATTCACCTGGTGACAATTAATGACAAAAAATGCAGCCCAGTAGGAAAATCCTAAGCAGAAACGGAACTAAATGAAGTAAACCTCAAAATGTACATAGGTACATACCAGTGGCGAAGAGTGGATTTCTGCAGAAGGGAAGCCGGGGCTAACATTTCTTATGGAATTACATCAGATTAGACACTATTATACTTATCATTTTCTCCAAAAGGTAACTCGATGGGAATCGTGTTCTTAGGTAGCTTTGCGCCTGATAGGTACATGCATAATTAGTAAACATGGGATTCTATTTTGTTTTGGTAAAGATTGAGATAATTTTCCTAAATAAACACGTAGTTAATTATTCATTTGAGGGTTTTTCAAACATGAATATTTAAGGCCACGATGGTGTATAAAAATATAGGAGACTTAATTTATGAATTCACTTTAATTTTTCTTTTTACTTTGCTTTTTGGTCGTCACATTAGACGACGATGCTGACTTGGATACAGATGTCCTGGCCTTAACGTAAGATATGATTGATGTAATAGCAACAAGACCAAATCCAACACCTCCAATTTGCCAGATCCACGGATGATCAGCTAGGATTGCAAAAACTGCATCTAACACGTCTTTTATCATATAAACACACCATGCCACCAGGTCATCACTGAAATAAAAATAAAAATATTGTTATATTATAAATGATACAATAGGCATTTGAAATCTATTGCACATTTTGTTATACTTACAATGGTGATTTAGGCAATGGTACTTTTTCACTCTTAGCATTCTTATACCAGTCTTGTGTAAATGTAATAAATGACTTGATGTCATGCTTAGGAAGATCATACCAATACATCTTGCCTTTGCGGAACCTAAAACAGAATACACGACAAATATAAATATAAATACGTATAAACTATTATTTGATGGAGACCGATTTTACTTTACGGTGTTGAGGCGTGGACACTAAAAGTCAACATATTGAACCGCCTTGAGGCGTTTGAAATGTGGCTCCACCGTAGAATGCTAAGAATACCTTGGACCGACATGGTAACCAACATTGAAGTTTTACGTAGAGCAAATACTAATAGACAATTGTCCAACACAATAAAGCTCCGTAAAACATCATATTTTGGCCATGTCCTTAGAGGAGAAAAATACTCCATTCTCCAGCTCGTTATGAAGGGGAAGATAGAAGGCCGTAGAGGGGTCGGAAGGAAGGAAGGAGCTATCCTGGCTTTGAAACATTCGGCAGTAGACCGGGATCAGAACTGTGGAGGAGCTGTTTCGCACTGCCCACCAGGACAGAGAGGCGTTCTCCCAAGTGTTCATCAAAGTCGGGGGGACCCGACAGGACACATAGAGAAGAAGAAGAAGATGGAGACCGAAAGAAATATTTATTTATCTTACAGCAAAAAGGTGGGGTCTTTGGTTACTCCAAATCTCCTTGCAGTGGCAGCCGCTGCTCCCTGTCTATCAGCCCGTGCTACCAGAAGACCTCTGGCACGCCCACCTGCTGCTACAGCCTCCAACCGAGCACCGAGACGCTGACAATCGAAGCACGACGAAGAATAGCTACAATTAATAAAAGATATTATTTTCAATCGTAATATTCATTCAATAGTCACACGTGGAATAAATAAAGAATAAAATCATTATGTACTTACAACATAACAAACCAATCCCCTGTAGTGGATCCAGTGGCTGCTTGGGTTAAATGTTCAAATGTGTCATCTGTCAGCTCTCTAACATTTGGTTCCTTATTATCAACAAAAGTCTGAACTATGTGGTCTTCTTCCAATGGGCCTACAACACAGATTCAAATATTAAATTACCTAGATATCTACCTACGCCAAAAATACAGAAAGGTAGAATGCGTAATGTGAAATCAGAATGGGTGATTTTAAAAGAATTTATTTTTTCTTTCACATACAATCGTGCATCTGTCTTACTTCTTTTGAATATGAAAGGCAGACTCCTGAGTACTGAAATACTAAATACCTTATGCCCATAATATTCCTGATGGAACACAGGGAAATCACCAACAGAGTAGAGTAATGGCACTTGCACAAGTTGTGTTGCATATTTAAAGTTAAAATGTCTTACCATCATACAGCATAGGTGTCCCGTGTCTGAAGAATACAAGAGCAGGCTCAGGAGTGGGACTGTAAAGGCGGAGTAGGGAAGATCCAGAAGTCTTCACAACCCAGGCTCCCAAGTGATCCACAAGTTCATCCCGTGAATCTAGTAACACTTTCTCAGCATTGGTGCAGGGCTGACAATCTGGTTTAGCTAAAATAATCACATACCATGTAATTTTGAAAGAAGCCAGTGCTATATTTGATGAAACTTAACATACTAATACTCCAAGGCACTCATATCACACTATTTGCTAGTTCTAAAAGATTATAATGTATTGATTCAGGAAATCATAAATTCTAATTGAGAAGTCTATGAAAAATAACATGTATTCAATACTTACTGAATAAAACCACCACATATTTTTCATTTTTAAACAAATTTAACAAATCGTCATCACTCACTGTCTCTAACTCGGCCCCTTGTATTAATAAACTTCGTTTACTGAGCAAAACACCTGCTACCAATAGGAATATGAAATGCTTCATTGTAAAATATATTGTACATAAACTCTACTAAAATATTAATATTTAAACTATTATTGATGGGCTGTCACCAATAGTTTTAGTTATTTAATACATAAAACCGAATTCAAAACACTAATTATAAAATAACGGGTTCTTCTAAACCACTTCTAAACACGAAATCACTGTCAAAGAGAAACGTCATTTAAGCAAAATGTCATCTTCTCAACATTGTTGCCAGAATATTACACACTTTTAGCCATTTGCATTATTCACGTAATCACGTATACCATTCAGTTCAATTAAACTGTCAACAATAACATTTAAGAGCTCGTAATAAAAATATTTATGACCTAATTTACTATTTTCTGTACCAAATGCTTGCTGAATTGCGCAAGGCACTTAAATGCAACAAGACAAGTATATAATTTTCGCCATAACTAACGAATTTGCTAATTTCCGTTCCTATGACATCATTACGTTTGACAACGCTACGCGTGGCCAGTGGCCACAGATCTTTGGGAAATAGAGAACAATGAACGAAACCAATAATACGTAACCTATTACCATACGTAACTCGAAGACCGTATCCACGGGAAAATATTTAATCATATTTTTTAATATTAAAACTTATTCTTTAGCGAGTCCGACATGAAGGTAACCCAATGTTTCAAGCTAAAGCTTTTATTAATACCTTAAATATAATAGTATCAGAGATCACACTTCTTTATGGAGCCTAATAAAAAAAAAAAAAAAATGGGTAGTATACCCTACATACCTAACACTCTAATTAATACCTATTGTTAAGTATTTGCTAATACCTACGTAAAATAATCATCTAGGTTCTAGGCACCAGGAGGAATAATTGAAAATATATATCATCAGCCACCACCAGCTCATTCTAAGTTAGGTTGATAATTAATTACTTTTTTTTAAATCTATATTGAGTTTTTAAATCACATTCAATCCCAATTATTATTTAAGGCACATTTTGATAAATATGATATAATTAATTTATGTAGATAATATAATTAATAATATATTATATCCATATGAGAAAGCGGTCTCGGCTAGTCTGAGACTCTCTAAAATGGTCCTAGTGAACTCCAATCTGAGGAAAATACTTTCAAATTGTTAATTTAAAAACAGGGTGTAGGTATTATATGAATGAAACAAAAGGATGCACAACATAAAAACTTTATTTTTCAAGTGCAAATCTTGTGAATGTACAAAATAGTATAAAAATTATCAGGTTGTTTAATTGAAAATATGTGCGAGTTTTGCGTAAATAAAACTGAACCTGTATAAGAATAGAAACGTACAAATATAATACATTTTTAATGTGATCACTTTATGTACAATGCACCACTTCCAGTTCATGCATCTGCCACAGCTGGAATTCGAACCCAGGACCTCTAACTTGAAACACCAGTATTTAACCACTGTGCCAAGCAGGCTAATGACAGAGGCAAGATAAAACAAGTATTTTTTAATATACGTACTACTGGCATTTATAGAAATTGGTGTGGTATTGACCACAGGATCTAAACATAATTTTTTTACGCCTACCTAATGTCTGAATGTAGCCCAGGAAATTTAGCTTTGTAGCGTAGATAATTGTCGGAAAGCTGGAAACTGTTTTAATCCCTTCATTAACATGCAAAGAAGATTTCTTGAATTTTGCACCAATTTTCCGCTTGTGCTAAGTACAGGGTGACCCATAAACCGAAAAAATAATGTACTTTTTTCAGTTTTTCAGTAATAACTTCTAAACGATGCTTTCTAGGAAAATGGTGTCTGTTTATAAATTAAAGTACATAATATTCTGCGTCGTTTGAGTATAAATACTCATTTTTACCTCAAAAATTATTGTGATACAGACACTGCCAAATACATATTAATTTTTGGAACAAATTGAAATATTCGTATTTTTCACTTTTGTTGTTGAATAACTCCTCAACTCAGGTATTTACGGTAATATTTCACAAATAATATTTAATTGTGGGTCAATTTTCTCAAACTTGTGATTAAAAGTTTAGACCTACGGCACACAGTTCAGGATGCACAGGTGTTTAAAGAGAGACGAGTGAAATAAAGAAATTTATTAAATGATAGATTTAGATATGTTAAAGGTAAGCTAATTTAAATTTTACGATTTCATTTCATTAATGTATAGTTTTGTCACGTAAAATATGATTTTTAATACTGTTACGCCACTGCCTAATATTTTATATCGAAAAGAGTATTTTTTTTACATTCATTGGTCTTATTAAAATATCTCCTAAACGGTTAGTGTTCGGAAAAAAATATTTATATCGGAATTTATCTAAAATAATTTCTCTATATTATAATTCAAAAATAATTTCTTTGACTTAAATACTAAGTGAGGTAGAATTGATTAAAAATGGTATATAAAAAATAAGTTCATACATGCCGTCACTTTTTGTTAAATTGCTTCTATACCAAGAGGTGTAGCGTAAATCCATTAAATTAAATTTAAAGCTAAATAAATTTTCTATAAAATGAGTATAATAAAATTAATTTGTGATTTATAATAAAAAAGTACTAGATGACCAAAGTTGATTTTGTGTAGAGGCACGTTGCTATGCAGGAACATTTTGTATGGGAAGCGTGGAATTATTTTACAAAATATTGATATTGATCATCTAGTTCTTTTTTATTATAACTCCCAAATTAATTTTATTACACTTATTTTATAGGAAATTTATTTCGCTTTAAATTTAATTTAATGGATTTACGCTACACCTCTTGGTATAGAAGCAATTTAACAAAAAGTGACGGCATGTATGAACTTATTTTTTATATACCATTTTTAATCAATTCTACCTCACTTAGTATTTAAGTCAAAGAAATTATTTTTGAATTATAATATAGAGAAATTATTTTAGATAAATTCCGATATAAATATTTTTTTCCGAACACTAACCGTTTAGGAGATATTTTAATAAGACCAATGAATGTAAAAAAAATACTCTTTTCGATATAAAATATTAGGCAGTGGCGTAACAGTATTAAAAATCATATTTTACGTGACAAAACTATACATTAATAAAATGAAATCGTAAAATTTAAATTAGTTTACCTTTAACATATCTAAATCTATCATTTAATAAATTTCTTTATTTCACTCGTCTCTCTTTAAGCACCTGTGCATCCTGAACTGTGTGCCGTAGGTCTGAATTTTAATCACAAGTTTGAGAAGATTGACCCACAATTAAATATTTTTAGTGAAATGTTACCGTAAATACCTGAGTTAGGGAGTTATTCAACAACAAAAGTGAAAAATACGAATATTTCAATTTGTTCCGAAAATTATTATGTACTTGGCAGTGTCTGTATCACAATAATTTTTGAGGTACAAATGAGTATTTATACTCAAACGACGCAGAATATTATGTACTTTAATTTATAAAAAGACACCATTTTCCTAGAAAGCATCGTTTAGAAGTTATTACTGAAAAACTGAAAAAAGTACATTATTTTTTCGGTTTATGGGTCACCCTGTACTTAGCACAAGCGGAAAATTGGTGCAAAATTCAAGAAACCTTCTTTGCATGTTAATGAAGGGATTAAAACAGTTTCCAGCTTTCCGACAATTATCTACGCTATACCCCCTTTTTTAATGTTACTTCACCGGTCTAATGGTGGTACACCTAAATTTTGAACATAAACAATGTGATTTTTTCAAAGAAAGTGAAGAGATCTATTGTGGCATAACAATGCGATATAATATTTTTTGTATTCATTATATAATTTAAAGGCTTGTGTATACAAACTCAAATACTTTTCTGCACACCTCACACTAAGCAAAAAACTTGTGCCATGAAATGCAGAACACACCATCAGCACCGAGATTCGAACCTGTCACCTCCATATTAAAAGTGTGCACACTCCAACCAACGGCACCAACCATGTACTCAGTTCTCAAAATTAAACAGCAGAATTGCAAAAAGATGTGCAGTGTGGTAAAATCACCTTAAGGGAATTTTTTGCAGACTACACAGCATATGCACTGAACATAAATTCTTGTAAGAGCCTACATCCCAAAGTAATCCCATTTTTAAGATATCTGTCAGCAACTCACCACAACAGTATACAGTGGATACTGGATACGCTGTAGGAAAAATTTGGGATGATACTTGTATTTCAAACCTTTACCTAATGCCTGATCTGTGTGGATTTTTTGTAAGTAGTACAGATTCTTCAGAAATAAATTCTATAAGACATTTCTGAACTGTTTAGGTATCAAATAACAAACATTAGGGCAAAATTAAATGAAATCAAAATATAGAAGGTAGCTGGCACATGTAATATGACTCTGTCGAATAATACATACAATTGTCCTTCAGCACAAAAGGATAATAAAATAATATTCTATTTCTATCTGATAAGTCAGAAACATTAATATAATTTTTGTATATCTACTTATAAATACAACAGTATAACATTTATGCGATTAACCACATTCAAAAGCACAACTCCCAAAAGCTCATTCAGAGTTATTCATAGCACAATACAGTCACACCAACATAATTTAATTTAATTCAGTCATGTTTGTGTAAATATTTAAACATTGTCTACTTCAATATTAATTTTAAATACAGTATTTCTATCTGCCAGGGCCGTCCTTATGGCTTTATCAAACTTCTCTTGAATAATGGAGAATTCCATCATATTTTGTGGTTTTGATTCAATCCAAAATCTGTCGAATTCATAAAACAAATAGCAATACAGCTGATGAAAGAGTTTAATTGTAGGTAGACCCCTGGCTATATTATAAATATATGTTTTAGCGGAGCCATCTTTTAAAAGTTTATAAGCCATGGATGTTAGGTTGATCCCTACAATGGCGAATGTATAGCCGTATTTAGGATGGTGTGAATGACTCAACACGTGACCACAAGCACCAGGGTACTCCTTTGCAAAATATAATAAGTTCTCCAAGCCCAACAGCCCCATTCCTCTGAAATCTGTCTTAGGATCGTCTCCCTGCAAATGGAATAATAACAATATTTCAATGTTTGTTGATTATTTTGGTATCTCATCAAAATTATTAAATGCTGAAAATATAATACATCAGCATATAAGAATCTAATTGGATATCACTTCTCTAGCTGCACAATTGTGATATTGAAATAAAAATATTACAATAATGGATTTATGAAGCATTATATATTACTTGAAATCCAATTTCCTGCCACTGCTTGCCAACTCTTCCCGTTAATTCCTCTTCAGGCATCAAATGATCCCAGAGTGCCAACAATTTGCACTCATGTTCTGGGTTTTCAGAATCATATTGTATGATCCTTACGCTTTCTACTTCACTATACAACTGACGGTAACCCCATATTTGCTGCACACACTTTTCAAAGGCGTTTCCAAACTTTATATGAACTTGTGGATTGATTTTCTTAACCTGCATAATAACACTGGTTGCCCTTGTAAATAAATCCCTTTGATTTAGTTCGGTTATTTGAGAATTATCTGCGAGCATATCTAAATATTCTATAAGATCTTTGATACAAGGATTTCTTGATAGTTCCAAAGACTTTTCTACCGCATAAATTCTCGGGGCACCAGGTTTTTCCCCATAGCAAATTCTCTGTAGCTCACAAAGCTTGGTAGTTTTTCTAAGAAACCACTTAAATAATGGTCTTAAATACCAACAAAGGAAAAGCCAGACTCTTTTAAGGAACATTTTACTTCAAACGACCGATGTTTATGTCACAAAATGTCTTTATTCCGAAAATTTATCGCACCAAATTCGGGCACAAAATTAATAACACTCAGGTTGTCATGACAAATAATTTGACAAAACAGATTCAGTGTTTACATTGTCTAAAATTACCAAAAATAAAATAAAAACTGCCTTCCATCCATAGACATCTTCCATCGCAATCCAATGAGTCTAAATACCTACGTCTAAATTTTAGAAAATTAAGTTCCTACCTATTGTTTTTTATAAATGTGTATTTTATTCACATTAAAATAGGTATTCTAACTAGGTAGGTAAGTAATGAAAATAGAAAATTTAAAATGACCGCACGAGAAGCACTTATTGCCAGATACAAAAAATACCACAAACAACTTCCTAAACTTCTCACCTTTCTCACTGCCATTTTGAGTTTTGACATGTACATTTTCTTTGACGTTTCTGGTTCGTGTGGTTTGTTGAGTAATTGGTAATTTATATTATGTGCATTTAAGGATATCAAAATCGTATTTAATTGAGTTTAATAAGTGCACCGACAATTGAAGAGAAAAACCTAAAATTCTTATTTAGTCCGTTTTTGAATTGTTTTGATACATACGGCTACTTCCCAAGATTGTGTTTTGATGAAGATGTGCAGATATCAATATAATAATTAATGATGCTCGGTGGTAATCTGAAAGGCCAAGACATGAGGAGACAAAAGGAGGATTCAGATGGGGAGGAAGAAACAGAGAGCCCTACTCTAAACTTTATATATGATGACTGCGACACCCACATGAATGAGATAGCGGAATTATACAGTTATACAGAATACCCAGAGTTTCAACTAAATGAAAAAGCATTCGAAGAACTAATGGCTGAGTTTGAGATGTCGCAGAGTTGGCAAAAATTAACCAAGACACAACAGATGAGTACCATAATGAAATTATTGGATAGATTGGAATCTGCAAACAAAGTACAACGCATGAAGGCAGCCAGATGCATTTTATATTTAGCTCAGGGTTGTTGGGCCGAGATGCAATCAGATGCTGAACAACAACACTGGGCCAGAGTCAATGTCATGTTATTATATCAAATGGGAACATTCTCAGCTGTAGTAGATCTGCTAAACTACTTTATTTATGATAATGATGCTGTGTTGGAAGCCTTGCAGAAACTTACAGTGTCACTGGTTGAATCAACAGATCTTAGAGTTATACTCTCTATACTGTATACAATCACGGAAGTTATGCGAGCTGAGAAAGATGAACCTAATTCCGAGTATACCAACTTAGTGGAGGCTTTCCGGGAAGAACTCGGAACTCCGTACGGTGATGAACTACTAGTAGTTAAATTACTCGACATGGTGACATTTTTCTGTTCAGGCGGTTACCCACATTACCCAATGAAGAAAGTTCTCTTACTTTTGTGGAAAGTGTTACTGGTATATCTCGGTGGATCTAGTACTCTTAAGGAACTGAAAGCCTCCTACAGATCCAGACACGACCCCGCAGAAGAAAGGCCTCCCTCTCCTCAACAGCAGAACCCACCACAGCGAGGACTACTGTGGCTGCCTAAAGTTAGACAGAAGGATATTGATACGTTTCTAGATAATGCCCGAATAAAGTTCGTAGGATACTCTCTACCAGGTGACAGCATCACCCTGGCTGGCCTGCCACAGCCCATACACGAAGGCATCCACATCCTGCAGAGACACATGTATGTCTCATTAGCTGAAGTACAACTGAAGAGAGAAGCTGAGATAGCTAGATATCCATTAACTAAAGGAGAGGATGATGTTGAAGAAACTCCTGCAGAAGTTTTGTATAGAGCCATCTTACCCAGTCTCACTCAGTACACCATCGCCTTGTTGAAGATATTACTAGCGGCGGCTCCTACTTCCAATGGGAAAACTGATTCAATAAACATATTGGCTGATGTTTTACCCGAAGCTAATCCAGTGACTGTACTGCAGTCCATGAAGCTCAATATGGATGTCAATAGACATAAAGAAATAATCACTAAAGCTATATCAGCAATATTACTATTACTACTGAAACATTTCAAACTCAATCATGCATATCAGTTTGAGTATATGTCACAATTATTAGTTTTTGCAAACTGTATTCCTCTTGTATTGAAATTTTTCAATCAAAACATAACGTCGTATGTCGCTGCCAAAAATGTTATTCCACTTATTGAATTTCCTGCGTGTGTTATCGGTGAACAGCCAGAATTGACTATAGAATCAATGGAAATTGGTGATGTATCTTTCCAGTATTCGTGGCGTAATCTGTTCTCTTGTATAAATCTTTTACGCACACTCAATAAACTAAGTAAATGGAAACATTCTAGAATTATGCTGTTGGTCGTCTTCAAGAGTGCTCCAATATTAAAGCGCACTTTGAAAGTAAGACACGCCATGATGCAAGTCTACGTCCTGAAATTACTTAAGATGCAAACAAAATATTTGGGTCGTCAGTGGAGAAAGTCCAACATGAAAACAATTAGCGCTATTTATGCAAAAGTAAGGCATAGGCTTAATGATGATTGGGCATTTGGGAATGATGTTGAAGCGAGACCTTGGGATTTCCAAGGTGAGGAATGCGCATTAAGAAATCAAATAGATCGTTTTAACAAGAGGAGATATGCTAAACCATCCCCTGATACTCCAACCTCACCCAGTCTAGCTTCAGCACTTGCAATGCCAGTCCATTTGGGTGATGATTTTAAAAAACATTATGAATTATGGCTGGAGCAAGAAGTGTACAACTCCACTATTAATTGGGATATTTTGTTGCAAAATTAATACATAATACTCACACAGTGAACTACTCATCTGGTACGGAAAACAACAGAACTGGATAGTCCACAAGAAATTAGATAATTTACTCAGAGCGGGATATCTCTACCATCTCTTATGTTGCATCTTATTTTATTATAAAGTTAATACAGAGGTATTTTACATTAGCTATTTATTCAGAAAATTTTTGTGTCAAATTCTTTCAGGAATATTACATAGGAGTCAAATGTCTAGAGAGAATGTTGCGTGTGTTTTTATACACACATTAGTGGTATTGTAGAAGTGGTAATTAATTAGGTTAATTTAAATTGGAAACAAAATTATTGTCTTGTCTTGTGTTATTAATTAATTCATAGATTGCACCCAGGTGTTATGCGCCAGATTGACAGGTTTTGCACTGCAATGCATCGCGCCTCAAGTTTGCTCCGGTACGATGTCGATATTTGAGATTACTAATTGAAATGTACAGTTTTCACGTTGCCATGTGAAATATTATATTTAATAATTCATATTTTTCCTATCATTTTTTACGTTGCTATTTTTTTGTGAACTTATTTATTTTTATACTTTCATTGAACATCCTAGTCATATGAAGAAGTGATATGATTATTTTCTATGTTGTTTTTTTCTTTTTTTTTCAAAAACTGATAACATGTTATTGTGTATTAAACATTTTATTACTATAAACATAGAAAATGAAAGCAGATTGGAATAATATGTAATCTAAATCATAATATATTATTATGTGAGTATGTAGAACAAATTATTATAGTAGTATTTAGATAATAATATAAAAATAATATTTGCCAATAGAATTGTCATAATATGTTTATTTGGTTTATTTTCTTTTTAATTCTTATTTTGATATAACAGGTACATATTAAAAATGATCATTTTTTAATACCCCATTTTCATGTATGCTTTTATTTGATTGTTTCACCAGTATTGTTGAAATTAAGTAATATACTGAATGCATCACCTCTTTTATAATGTTATGTGAATACAAATGTGTTTCATTTTTATATTTTAAGATATTATTATACGTATAATAAACCTTTAAAATCATGAAAATTGTTTTTACTTCTTTTGTACTGGCAAAAAGAGGATTTTTTTATCTTGTACCTATAACCCAAATCATTTCCTGCTCCTTTTGCACCGCATTAAAAGCATGTATCGTAAAGCGCAGAATACATAGTTGGGACTCGGATTCTAACCCATCATCTTCCGCTTGGGGGACCTGCGTTCCAATCCACTGCACTGGCCATGACTAACGTGAAAATACAATTTTTCTTAGTTTGTTTTATGGTGAGTTCAAGAACTATAATGTAGTCAGAGCCAGAGTGAAACATTTGTAGCTCAGAGCCATGTCAGAGCATACAAATCTACAACCTGTATGCCTCTCCACACACGTCCCGAAGTTCAGTTCCGGAATCGACCGTTTTGCAAAAAAGTTCCGATCAAAACCTCTCTCTGAATTCAGCGTCACCCCGATTTTAAATTCAGAAAGAGGTTTTGGTCGGAACTTTTTTGCAAAACGGTCGATTCCGTTAACTGAACTTCGGGACGTTTGTGGTGAGCCTATGATGGATAAATACTTAGACCAAGGATAAATAATATATAACATAAACATATAGGTATATATGATTTGAAGTAAATTATAACTGTTCTCTATTTTTCATTGATAGGTACAACAGCCAGGGCCGGATTTAGGGGAGGGCAACCGGGGCTACTGCTCGGGGCCCCCACAAAAGAGGGGCCCCCACAAAAAAATTAAAAAATCCATTAAATCACATTTGTTTCATTAAAACTGGAAAAAATTTCGCCTGCGGCGCTATTTTTCTCTTTTTGTACCATCTTCTTCTTCTTTCATCGTTTCCTCATTGCTGAGGGTCGTGTTTTGTGGAGCTACCCATGGACAAAACAAGACGCCTCCAGTCCTCTCTATTCTCCGTAGTCCGCATCACCGAGCACAAGTCTCTCCCAGTCATTTCCTTAATCTGGTCGCACCACCTTGCAGGAGGTCTACCTCTACTTCTTTTGCCTGGAACACTTCCCATGATTATATTTTTTTCCAGGTTTCCGGATTCTCTTCTGGTGATGTGACCAAAGAAACCCAGTACTCGACGACTGCACACCGCAGATAGTTGTTCCGTTATTTTGAGTTCTTTGAGGACTGAGTCATTCGTCCTCCTTGCAGTCCATGGGATCCTCAGCATGCGACGCCAGCACCACATCTCAAAGGCATCAATTCTGGCACGATCTCGGGATTTTACTGTCCAAGTTTCGGCCGCGTAGAGAATGATAGGGAAAATGAGGGTTCGTATTATTTTAATTTTGGTGGAGTTGGAAATACCTCGATCTTTCCAGATTTTATTCAGTCGAGTCAGAGCACTTTTAGCTGTTGCTATTCGTCTTTTTATTTCCTTCTCGCATCCACCCTCTGCACTTATTTGAGAACCTAGATATGTGAATTCTTTCACGATCTCTAGGCCTTGGAGTCTTCCCGATAGCTGTAAGAGATTTGCCCTTTTTATACCATATCAATATTTTGTACCATATCAATATCTAAATTTTAGTTGTCTCACTTGAGAAAACTTCGCCTGCGGCGCTATTTTAACTCTTTGGGGCCATATCAATATCAAAATGTTAATTATCCCACACCAGCCTAGAAGTTCTTTATAATTCCTGTAAATTTTCGGGAATTTTGGATTTATATGCCTAAATAAGGGGGGCGGCGGATTTGATTTCCGCCCCCCCAAGAAACCATTTCGGTCGCAATTTGGTCGCCGTTCGCACACGTTCGCACACTACTGTGTGCACACTAATCGGAAATTCGGTCGCTGTTCGCACACAGTTCCGAAACCGCAACCAAAAGTGGGGAACATTTGTGACTAAATCTGGTCGCATTCGGTCACATTTTGGTTACAAATGCGACCAAATCCGGTCGCATTCGGTCGCATTTGTAACCAAAATGTGACCACTTGAATGGCCCGCCGGTGCTGGCGCGTACGTATTTGCGGTTTCCCGCAAAAATAAATATATATATTTATAATTTTAACATGGATGCGCAACAAAATTCTTAACACCAAAATACTTTTCAGCCATGATATAATATTAATGAAAATAAAAACGGACGGGTATAGCTAAATAATATCCGAATTTCATTGCGAAACAAAATTTATCGTGTAATTTAGTGAAGTAGGTGGCTTATTTTTAACGCGCCTTTTTAATTATTAATTTTAACAACAAATAATAAATTAATGTGATAGTCATATTTATTTATATTAAATTCTATACAACTTCCAATAAGTCCATTGTTTCGCAGAAACCTTAATTTTGACCTATTACGCTATAATCCAAACAAATTTCATCCTGTAAAACGATTAAACATGCATTTTAATGAACATAATTATCAAAATTTCGTAGAATATGGAGTAGTCGCAAATGTGACCACTTATGACCACTTGTAACCAGTTGTGACCGCTTTGTGACCGAATGTAACCAAAAGCGGTCACAATGATTTTCATCAGCTAGCCGCCATAGTTCTTGATCTACTATTCTCAAACAGTTTCCGCTCCTCATGTCAGAACGTCTTCAGTCTTTGTATAAAATGCCGTATACGCTCGTCGCAACAAAGGAAAATTCGGCAGTTGTGATTTCTGCTGTTCCTAGTGGTTGGGTGAAGGAGGGTCTTTTGTATTGGCCAAAATTTATACGGAAAACTATATTGGAAGATGCCAGGAGAAACGAGAACAGTGTGCCTGAAAGTGGTTGGAAGCGCATAAAATGCCGAATAAAAGTTATAGATATTCCAACATATGAAAAAGCCATGGATTCTATTCGCTTCAACACTACAAACACGACTGAACAAGAAACAGATTGAGAACTACTTATAACGTGGACTAATATATTTCGAACAATTTGAACCAAATTTGTTCGGACACATTCACCACACAGTGTGTACACTCTGTGACCAAATCTGGTCGCAAAGCGTACACAATGTGTGCGCTTTGTGACCGAGTTCTGTTCGGACACATTCACCACACAGTGTGTACACTCTGCGACCAAATCTGGTCGCAAAGCATACACAATGTGTGCGCTTTGTGACCGAGTTCTGTTCGGACACATTCACCACACAGTGTGTACACTCTGCGACCAAATCTGGTCGCAAAGCGTACACAATGTGTGCGCTTTGTGACCGAGTTCTGTTCGGACACATTCACCACACAGTGTGTACACTCTGCGACCAAATCTGGTCGCAAAGCGTACACAATGTGTGTGTTTTGTGACCGGGTTTTTGTGTGCACACAGTGTCGACACGGCAACCAAATGTGACCACTTGTGACCGATTTGCAAATTTCGCGACCGAATTTGGTTTCTTGGGCCGGGCGGCAGAAACCCACGCTACGCCACTGGCCAGGGGGCCTCCACTCCTTTGTTGCCCCGGGGCCCTCACACCTCTAAATCCGGCCCTGGGTACAGCGTATAATATATTAAGTACTGGTAGGTATTCCATTGTAAGAAGCTCTCTGGGAGTTTCCCTAAGAATTTTCATACTGTGGCACACAATAAAATAAAAACTGCCTTCCATCCATAGACATCTTCCATCGCAATCCAATGAGTCTAAATACCTACGTCTAAATTTTAGAAAATTAAGTTCCTACCTATTGTTTTTTATAAATGTGTATTTTATTCACATTAAAATAGGTATTCTAACTAGGTAGGTAAGTAATGAAAATAGAAAATTTAAAATGACCGCACGAGAAGCACTTATTGCCAGATACAAAAAATACCACAAACAACTTCCTAAACTTCTCACCTTTCTCACTGCCATTTTGAGTTTTGACATGTACATTTTCTTTGACGTTTCTGGTTCGTGTGGTTTGTTGAGTAATTGGTAATTTATATTATGTGCATTTAAGGATATCAAAATCGTATTTAATTGAGTTTAATAAGTGCACCGACAATTGAAGAGAAAAACCTAAAATTCTTATTTAGTCCGTTTTTGAATTGTTTTGATACATACGGCTACTTCCCAAGATTGTGTTTTGATGAAGATGTGCAGATATCAATATAATAATTAATGATGCTCGGTGGTAATCTGAAAGGCCAAGACATGAGGAGACAAAAGGAGGATTCAGATGGTGAGGAAGAAACAGAGAGCCCTACTCTAAACTTTATATATGATGACTGCGACACCCACATGAATGAGATAGCGGAATTATACAGTTATACAGAATACCCAGAGTTTCAACTAAATGAAAAAGCATTCGAAGAACTAATGGCTGAGTTTGAGATGTCGCAGAGTTGGCAAAAATTAACCAAGACACAACAGATGAGTACCATAATGAAATTATTGGATAGATTGGAATCTGCAAACAAAGTACAACGCATGAAGGCAGCCAGATGCATTTTATATTTAGCTCAGGGTTGTTGGGCCGAGATGCAATCAGATGCTGAACAACAACACTGGGCCAGAGTCAATGTCATGTTATTATATCAAATGGGAACATTCTCAGCTGTAGTAGATCTGCTAAACTACTTTATTTATGATAATGATGCTGTGTTGGAAGCCTTGCAGAAACTTACAGTGTCACTGGTTGAATCAACAGATCTTAGAGTTATACTCTCTATACTGTATACAATCACGGAAGTTATGCGAGCTGAGAAAGATGAACCTAATTCCGAGTATACCAACTTAGTGGAGGCTTTCCGGGAAGAACTCGGAACTCCGTACGGTGATGAACTACTAGTAGTTAAATTACTCGACATGGTGACATTTTTCTGTTCAGGCGGTTACCCACATTACCCAATGAAGAAAGTTCTCTTACTTTTGTGGAAAGTGTTACTGGTATATCTCGGTGGATCTAGTACTCTTAAGGAACTGAAAGCCTCCTACAGATCCAGACACGACCTACCGCCAATGACTGAAGACACTGTGGAGATAACAAGAAACATGAGGCCCAGCTCCCCGCCTCCAAGTGCTAATGACCTCATAGATGCTCAGAACCAAAAGAGGAGATCCTTTAGACGACAATTTATCATCAAGCAGACATCCCTGGATGAGTCGGACAGGGAGCAGGGCCTCATGGAGAGGGACAGGGACAATATGTTCATGGAGAGGGATGAAGCTATTATTCATGATAACGATGGGGAGGGGGATGACGATATGGAGGATAATAATGCATTCGAGGCCAGTCCTAGCAGTGAGGAAGAGAGGAAGGAAGTGGAAGATAATTCAGCCTTGCAGCCGTGTTGGCCTGACGTGACAGCCGCAGAAGAAAGGCCTCCCTCTCCTCAACAGCAGAACCCACCACAGCGAGGACTACCGTGGCTGCCTAAAGTTAGACAGAAGGATATTGATACGTTTCTAGATAATGCCCGAATAAAGTTCGTAGGATACTCTCTACCAGGTGACAGCATCACCCTGGCTGGCCTCCCGCAGCCCATACACGAAGGCATCCACATCCTGCAGAGACACATGTATGTCTCATTAGCTGAAGTACAACTAAAGAGAGAAGCTGAGATAGCTAGATATCCATTAACTAAAGGAGAGGATGATGTTGAAGAAACCCCTGCAGAAGTCTTGTATAGAGCCATCTTACCCAGTCTCACTCAGTACACCATCGCCTTGTTGAAGATATTACTAGCGGCGGCACCTACTTCCAATGGGAAAACTGATTCAATAAACATATTGGCTGATGTTTTACCCGAAGCTAATCCAGTGACTGTACTACAGTCCATGAAGCTCAATATGGATGTCAATAGACATAAAGAAATAATCACTAAAGCTATATCAGCAATATTACTATTACTACTGAAACATTTCAAACTCAATCATGCATATCAGTTTGAGTATATGTCACAATTATTAGTTTTTGCAAACTGTATTCCTCTTGTATTGAAATTTTTCAATCAAAACATAACGTCATATGTCGCTGCCAAAAATGTTATTCCAATTATTGAATTTCCTGCGTGTGTTATCGGTGAACAGCCAGAATTGACTATAGAATCAATGGAAATTGGTGATGTATCTTTCCAGTATTCGTGGCGTAATCTGTTCTCTTGTATAAACCTTTTACGCACACTGAATAAACTAAGTAAATGGAAACATTCTAGAATTATGCTGTTGGTCGTCTTCAAGAGTGCTCCAATATTAAAGCGCACTTTGAAAGTAAGACACGCTATGATGCAAGTCTACGTCCTGAAATTACTTAAGATGCAAACAAAATATTTGGGTCGTCAGTGGAGAAAGTCCAACATGAAAACAATTAGCGCTATTTATGCAAAAGTGAGACACAGGCTTAATGATGATTGGGCATTTGGGAATGATGTTGAAGCGAGACCTTGGGATTTCCAAGGTGAGGAATGCGCATTGAGAAATCAAATAGATCGTTTTAACAAGAGGAGATATGCTAAACCATCCCCTGATACTCCCACCTCTCCCAGTCTAGCTTCAGCACTTGCAATGCCAGTCCATTTGGGTGATGATTTTAAAAAACATTACGAATTATGGCTGGAGCAAGAAGTGTACAACTCCACTATTAATTGGGATATTTTGTTGCAAAATTAATACATAATACTCACACAGTGAACTACTCATCTGATATGGAAAACAACAGAACTGGATAGTCCACAAGAAATTACATAATTTACTCAGAGCGGGATCTCTCTACCATCTCTAGTGTTGCATCTTATTATAAAGTTAATACAGAGGTATTTTACATTAGCTATTTATTCAGGAATTTTTTGTGTCAAATTCTTTCAGGAATATTACGTAGGAGTCAGATATGTTTGTATTGATCCAGAAGATACTTTTCCATCTTTTTTGATGAGAATGTTGCGTGTGTTTTTATACACACACATTAGTGGTATTGTAGAAGTGGTAATTAATTAGGTTAATTTAAATTGGAAACAAAATGATTATCTTGTCTTGTGTTATTAAGTAATTCATAGATTGCACCCAGGTTTTCCCTAAGTTATGCGCCAGATTGACAGGTTTTGCACTGCAATGCATCGCGCCTCAAGTTTGCTCCGGTACGATGTCGATATTTGAGATTAATTGAAATGTACAGTTTTCACGTTGCCATGTGAAATATTATATTTAATAATTCATATTTTTCCTATCATTTTTTACGTTGCTATTTTTTTGTGAACTTGTTTATTTTTATACTTTCATTGAACATCCTAGTCATATGAAGAAGTGATATGATTATTTTCTATGTTGTTTTTTTCTTTTTTTTTTTCAAAAACTGATAACATGTTATATTGTGTATTAAACATTTTATTACTATAAACATAGAAAATGATAGCAGTTTGGAATAATATGTAATCTAAATCATAATATATTATTATGTGAGTATGTAGAACAAATTATTATAGTAGTATTTAGATAATATTATAAAAATATGTAATATTTGCCAATAGAATTGTCATAATATGTTTATTTGGTTTGTCTTTTTAATTCTTATTTTGATATAACAGGTACATATTAAAAATGATCATTTTTTAATATCCCATTTTCATGTATGCTTTTAATTTATTGTTTCACCAGTATTGTTGAAATTAAGTAATATACTGAATGCATCACCTCTTTTATAATGTTATGTGAATACAAATGTGTTTCATTTTTATATTTTAAGATATTATTATACGTATAATAAACCTTTAAAATCATGAAAATTGTTTTTACTTCTTTTGTACTGGCAAAAAGAGGATTTTTTTATCTTGTACCTATAACCCAAATCATTTCCTGCTCCTTTTGCACCGCATTAAAAGCATGTATCGTAAAGCGCAGAATACATAGTTGGGACTCGGATTCTAACCCAGCATCTTCCGCTTGGGGGACCTGCGTTCCAATCCACTGCACTGGCCATATAAATGTTTTTAATTATTCAGGTACGTGGGTAGTTTTGAAACCTTTCAGTCGAGACTAACGTGAAAATACAATTTTTCTTAGTTTGTTTTATGGTGAGTTCAAGAACTATAATGTAGTCAGAGCCAGAGTGAAACATTTGTAGCTCAGAGCCATGTCAGAGCATACAAATCTACAACCTGTATGCCTCTCCACACACGTCCCGAAGTTCAGTTCCGGAATCGACCGTTTTGCAAAAAAGTTCCGATCAAAACCTCTCTCTGAATTCAGCGTCACCCCGATTTTAAATTCAGAAAAAGGTTTTGGTCGGAACTTTTTTGCATAACGGTCGATTCCGTTAACTGAACTTCGGGGCGTTTGTGGTGAGCCTATCATGGATAAATACTTAGACCAAGGATAAATAATATACATATAACATAAACATATAGGTATGTATGATTTGAAGTAAATTATAACTGTTCTCTATTTTTCATTGATAGGTACAGAGCATAATATATTAAGTACTGGTAGGTATTCCATTGTAAGAAGCTCTCTGGGAGTTTCCCTAAGAATTTTCATACTGTGGCACACAATTGACATATCTAGGCAAGCAAAAGAGTTACCTACACGAGTGTATGCTAAAAAAATAAATGCACCTACATAATATACTTGCTTGCTTTAGTTAGAGAAATATTCAATAAAAGTCAGAAATATCAGGCTACCTACATTTAAAAATTGAAAAGTGGAGTGCTGCAGCTTTTATTACATGGCAACATTATTTTTTTTTTTTAATTTAGTCGGGTCGATTAATAAAAAATTCGTCAATATTGGGCAATGTTAAATTCATCAAGAATTCATCGAAGTCTGTGACAGCTGTCAATGTACGACTCTCTCTATAATACAGGGACAAAACTTTTTCGGAAACGGAAATCGGTAGATAGGTACATTGGTACGTACATGTGATTGCGTACGGTGGTCATCTGTCAAAAAGTATGAAAATATAATAATTTGATTTCATCAGGTACTTCGATTATATTGCGTTGATTTACTATATATAATCTTTGATTACGTCTGCGTGTTGCTGCCATGGCGGTTCGTCTTGTTTTTGAGTTGCTTTGCCGTGGTGTTTTGTGTATTTTCAGTGTGAGAAAGAGACTCTTATATTGTGAAGTCTAATTTCCCAACAATGCTCAATTGAGAAAGCACTTAGAGACCATAGAATAATAATATATAGTACCTATAGAAGCCAAACGCTGAACAAGGAAATTGGGACCAACAGACGCCATCTATGTATAGAACGTAGTAAAAAATTTTAAAGCGGGAATTTCAAAATCAATTATTGTTCCTCTTATCCTACAGTTTTCACCTACCTGGTAATGACATCAAACTACTCTTGATTTTTTTGCCTGTTTCAATTATGCTAAGAAAGTACAAATGCAACATATAAAATTATATAATGAAAGTACAATAGGTACAAAGAAATACAAATAATAATCTTAGATTTTTTGCATAATAGTTAAAACAGGCATAAAAATGTGAGTAGCGTGGACCGATTGTGAAAGATATGAATTTACTGTAAATGTATTTTGATGCACATAAATAAAAATGATTTTTTTTTACATTCGTAAACATAAAAATATCGAAATTAATATCTTTCATGCAATAGCTTAAATTACACAGGTAGGTATTATTATTTACTTCTTTTAAATATTAGGTATTTTTGAAAGGGTTTTAGAGAATTAAAAAAAAACTGAATTACAAATTGGTATTTATTTTTCTACATATGAATTTTCATATGTAGTTTTCATAATATGTTTTCACAATATTTTTATCTTTATATCAGTTTATAAATAATAGGTATTATATGGAATGCAATATATAGGAACTAGGAACTCAAACCAATTGATAAAAATAAGGAATATAATATGCCAATGTGAAAAAATCTAATCCACTCCATTTTCTACAAAGACTATGATATTAAAAACACGTAATCAATATACCTAGGTAAATTGCCGCACACCATTGGTTTTCATACTAACACACAACAATAATTTTAAAATTTTACGTAATTTAATAAATTTTTAACCAAATTTAAGACCGCTTTAATTATTATAAATCGAAATAAATTTGGATTTTATCACCATTAAAACACGAAATATGACAATTCAATGTGTCAAAAATTGAAAAAATAAAACAAACAAAGTGTTTCTTTACATTCATAATTTAAATAAAATAGACAATTTTAATTATCCATACAGCTAGGAACTTGCCTAATTTCCCTCAAGTTAGCCGAGTCGCAAACCATTAAAGTAAATTATGTATTTATTTCCCTTTGGGGATAGAGACATCTATTGTGTGAACCTGTCTTTTTTTGTACCACCTTTAATGTATCGCCGTTTGGGGGCCCGTTAGAGACCAAGCACAGCAAACAAATGGAAGAAATTGGATTTTCCGACAAAAGAAGGTAAATAAACGTTTAAATTCATTAAGCACCTGTCTTATTTATTAGGAATTGTAATGGTAAATAACGGATCTCCCTATACCATTTAGGCAAGAATAACAAGGTTAGTCTCCTCTGGGTACCCGGACATATCGGGGTGGAGGGCAATGAGCGTGCAGATGAACTGGCCAGGAAGGGCGCGGCAACGCGACTTTGCGGACCGGAACCATTTTGCGGCCTGGGAGACACTTTCTTTCAGGAAGAAATCAAAAAGAAAGGAAGACAAAAGAGACAAGAACTCTGGCTAGATCTTCCTGGTCTTAGACAGGCAAAAGAACTTCTTGGGGGTTATGACCTTAGAAGAACTAAAGCCTGTATTAGCCTGAACAAAACAAGTCTTAAGACATTCACGGGCTTCCTAACGGGTCATTGTCGGCTCAGGGAGCATCTCCGTAAACTGGGACTTGAAGAGGACGGCACATGCAGATTCTGTGAGGGGGAGGAGGAAACTCCCCACCATCTTCTGGTAGACTGCGATGCTGTAAGATACATGAGGTTGAGAATTTTGGGCAAGCACCAGATAGAGGTGGAATCACTTCCCACCCTAGACCCCCTCCGAGTGCTGAACTTCGTAAGACGCCTAGGACTAGAGGGGCTGCTCTAACTGGGTAGTTACCAGATGGGCAAAGTAGGGGGAGTACAATAGATCTTATAGGTCGCAGTACATAATACACCCCATCTAATAAAATAAAAATAAAATAAATACCATTTAAACATCGACTCCGCTCTAGGAGGCCGGCTCATGGGACTGCCCTTCACTTAACTGAGGGTGGTTTTAATGGGCACTCCCAATGAGGGGAAGCGGCTGTAAAGAACCAAGACGGACCATCCAGCATATCATGGAGACGGGCCCTCGGAGAATGTTCTCTGACACGTATAAAGACATAAATAATGCCGCTCCAAATGTTTTACAGAGGCTTGGTTCCTTGAATGCTGCTCTCAAGTGGCTCCAGGATATAACAAAAAACTCCCTTAAATCTCTTTATCTTCTGACAACAATGCCAAACGATAATAATTTTTATTTATGTATAAATAGGTATTGTAAATAAGTCCTGTTTTTTTTTCAGAATTCAGATCATGACTTTAAAAAATTGTTGACTGTAAATATATTGTAGCAGTTGGAACAAAGAGGAAAATAGCAGATGAAGAAGTGGTTCAATATATTTATTTTAATTGCTCTCGCAGTCTTATCAAAGGTAACTCATTCTTTAAATATTTAACTACCATAAGTGGCCTGAAAATGCTGTCCATTTTTCCCAAAAAGACTATTATCATTGTTCCCAAATACTTGTATTCTTGGCACTTTTCTATTTGTTGGCTACTGATATTTATTGGCGTTGTGTCTGTGCCAGGGTCGTTTAGGACCATGTTTTTTCCTGATCTCATTTCATATAATAAATGAGAATCATCGTCAAGTCCCCAGTCCCGGCAACTATAAATATAGGTCAGTGCATTATAATATTGTTGTATATCTATTGCAGATCCAATACTAGTTGTTTATCCATGAATGATAACTTAGAAAAGGAACATAACTAGAATAATTATCAACAACAAGAGGATAATAAGAAATGCCCACTGTGTGAAGTACAGGAACATACACTAAACAACAAATCATTGCTTTGAGCACTAGTCCTAAAGACGATCAACCGCAGGTAACATGTTTCAGAAATGAAAATAAAGTGAATACAAAAAGTAAGATCAATAAGCAAGTGAGGTTTTAAAATTCTACAAAAAAAAGAAAAAAAGAGATTGAGCCTAACAAAAAAGAAACGCTGAGTATATCACAGACACTGAAGACATCATCCGAAGTATTACATATCCACTCTGGATTTGACCATACTTACGCTAATTGAACATAACCTACATGCCTTTCTTTAAGCATCCGTTTCAAACTAGAAAGAGAAAATTAAATGTCAGACTTACGCATTTCTACAAATGCTTTTCCGTCACGGCCACACTCTCTTAGGGAGATTGAAAGTATACTACTTAAAATCAAGGCATGGTGAGTTTTTATTATATCTTATATATTTATACATAACATGATGTTTATTTTATTTGCTATTATATGTTACACTTACTAACTGTTCAATAACGGCGGAGGTACATTTTATTTCAAATTTATACATAATTTAATATCATTTGTTTGGTTTGCTATTGTAATATGTTACACTTACTAACTTGTTGATAATGTGTTGAGGTCGTACGTCTCCACTTATATTTGTATATTGGGATTGGATTGTACCATGCAAAATTATCTTCATTCAATAAATATTGATATTCAATAATTGTTTTTGCCTTTTCTTTTACTACAAACATCTCTTTTACTTGATATTTTTGTAGTCAAACTTCTTTCTACTGCATCACAATATAAAATAGTTTTGAATAAAGGAACAAACATGCAATAGACGAGGCAACACACCATGTGTGAATATTACTAAGATTACTTATGCACTATGTTATCCAATCTGTCACACACTGGTGTGGATCCAGGATTATGTCCTACTACAATCCTATTTCATTTTATAGAGCAATATTTAAGTTCAGTATCACTAAATTGTGTCACAGATGGACATCAATTAAGAAGGCAGATTGGAGACTTTGAACGGGATAAAAGCAAGCCCCAAGTCAGATGCTCTAACTCATATCTGAGAACCTGTAACAGTCTCGTCACAAAAATATCTTTATGTGTAACTATAACGGAATCAACGCTTGTGTTCAGTAGAAAAATGAAATTATTTAAATCTGAGAGTTGGACATGGTGTTTGTGTAAACCGGTTGCTTATAAGTATGGAGGTGTTCTGAGTATGATGAATTCCGTGAATGTGACAAAAGCAAGAAGTGTGTCTAAGGATAGGATAGTGTAGTGATCTGCTCTCTATGTCTATCTACCTATGAGGGGATAGAATTGAATTGATAATATCAGCTCAGATAATAATAGCCCACTACATTGAGTGCTTCATGTACTTAAATAACTTTTATTCAAATAAATGTAAGTACATCTTTTTTTTTGAAGTAGAGGTTTATCGAAATAAACCCAAATACATCTTCACACACTTCACAGAAAGCTTAAAAGCTTGTGTTGCGAAGTGGAGTAGGTCGGGGATTGAAACCGCGCCCACTGAATTAACAGCCGAGCACTTTACCGACCAACTTTTGCCGAAGAACCTAATATGCTGGAGTATGTGCAGTGCCCACACATCGAGAGAACACAATGTTAATTTGAGTTAGGTACCCTGAAAACAGTGGTGTATATAGGGGGGGGGGGGGGCAAAATGTTGAACAATTACTTAAAAAACGTTATTTTATAACATAAAAGTTACTCAAGTTTATCACTTCACCCATTATTATATATTCTTATTTGTATTTTCTGCACACAATATTAATACCAACCTAAAACACGACCTTTTTCACCTCCATTCACGAAAAAATTTCGCCTGCGCTTCTTTATTTTTTATACTGTACGTCTATGTTCAAATTTTTGTTGCTTCCACCCCCCAAAGTCAAATATTAGATCGGGCCCCTCCGAAATGAAATCCTATATACGTCACTGCCTGAAAATATTTTGTGGATATGAAATATTTCATTCAATTCAATTTATTAATCATTAATATTATAATATAATTAACAGGTATGTGTATCATTAAAACATTATTTATGCATATAAAACAACAAGAATGACAACATCCCCAGTCAGCAAATATTTTCAGAATCGATTTGTTGATATCTTTGATTATTGGAGTACCTAATTAAATTATTTTCATGCGATATAAATGTATGACTAAAATAGATGTAAACCAATTCGGATCATATTCGGATTTCCCCAAGTTAATCCACGCGCGTGCGCATCGTATATGTGTTCTGTGCGCTACGGTCCCAATGTTCAAAAATGGCGCCATGTTTTACTGATAAACTTCCCTTCGAATCTGGGGCGCTGTGATTGGTCAAATCGTTGCCTACGATATGACCAATCGTAGGCAACGGTCAAATATCAACCAATCGGGGCGTCTTCACCATTTTTTGTTGTACCGACTTCCGTTTCCGAAAAAGGTTTGAGCATGTATCGCCGAGGGAGTCGTGTCAATGTGACATTCCGTTCCGTCATTCCGTGGAATCGTATTTTACTTCGCATGGCTATGTGGGCTGTTTGTTATTTTCTTATTAATTTGTTTAACTTATAGAATTGCCCTAGTTTATTAAGATAAATACGATAAATATCTGGCGATGTATGTGATAGCTTTGCTAAATTGTAATAATAATAATTCATGATAATATAATATGTAACCGCATTTGCGATAGTGCAGTTGTGCATTTTTATTGTTTGTGGAGTGTTACATGCGACGTATTGTCACCGCTGATAAATTAAAGTGAAGAAATCTATTTCAGGATATCTATAAATACAGTACTTAACTATTATATTTTATATTATATGTGAGTCATGGCATAGAACCAACAATACATTTGAACCTGTTGGTCACACCTATCTCATGGATAAACTTACATAGTACTTCCCAACTACTGTTTAAATTTATTGTTATTTTCCATCATGTTACCTGTGAAGTATGATAGACTTTATACAAATAAGAAAAATACAAAACTGGAATGGATAGCATCATGTTGCAGTTTTATTTTCATAGTTTCTATTCCAATTATTCATATATTTGTGCTGTGGTACTTTTGGCATGATTATGCAAGAGCTGTAGATAAGTCTTCCTGCACATGCTCCTGTTTTGATACTGTCTTCAAAGGTAAAATACTGCTAAATGTTTTATTATTATTTTGTTTCATTAATTTGAGAAACATTGGTGTTTCATTAATATGATTTTGATTGACACCATGCTCAATGTTTATGGTTCCCACATCCAAGAGAGATCCAGCGAAGCATAGATAATTGACACCAATTGATTAAAAAAAAATCTACGGAGAATTGCACAAATAACATGGAAGGAAAGGCGGGAGTGTAGGAATATGGAAGTGTAGAGTTTTCTTGTCTTTGCTAACCTAAGATACTTAAGTAATTACCTGACATATAGATTATGTGTGAAATCTTCATAAAGTTGGAATTTTGATATTATAATATTAAGTCTGAGTAGACTAGAATAAGTGGAAATGTATTACATCCTAGTAGTTTCCCTACTGCAATAATAATATTTTTGTTTCAGGAACTTATGAGACTGGCATAGCATCTTACAAACATTTCTATTTCAATGCCACAGAGAATATGACGAAGATATGGTTCATCGTTGTGGCATTCCTTATCATTCAGTATGAGTGTGTGCGGTGGTTGGTATCACTGTGGCTGACGTCTCGCCTCAGAAGTCTCATGGCTGCGTTATTCTTCTCGTCTCTCTTCTCCCATTACTATGCCTGGTGGATGTACGTCAATTATTATAATGACGAATTCTACAGCCAATGGTATCATCAATTGTTCTTTATGGTGACAGAAATGATATCTACCATAGTAGTTCTATGGCTGTGCACGAAAGATCATCATGTAACTCCGACTCTTGCTGGAATTATAGTTGGCATAGCAACCATACATGTCATAGCTGCCTCTAGAGATCAGTTCTTTGAGAACGTTATCAAAGGTGAAGGAGCGGCGCATCAGGTAAATTCAAATTTCAATTACGGTAAACTTCAGATAGTCCGGGAGATACTGAATTGCCAAATAAGCCAGATTATTGCTCAGTATCTCTGGCAACTGTAATTTAACTAATGAGCTAGATTGTGTAGGCACAAATTTTTATTCCCAAAAGACAGATTTTCAAAATGTATGTTCTTATATCTCAACTCTTTAACACAAATTGCAGCGAAAGTGTGTAGGTTATTTCAACTCCATTATTCACCTTGCTATGTATTGATTTCTAATATTTATATATTGTAATAATTGTTTCAGATTATTCGTGATCTTGGGTTTATGATTCCCGACCTCATGCACATTGCTATTCCACTCATCTTATTGAAGAAATGGAGTTGTCTGTGATTTATTCACTAAGACTCGAGTTACAAACTTGATTACTTTTATTACAATCATATGTATAACTTTACCATCTTTAAATTTATATTTTGATAAAAATGTTAAATACTTAAGTTTATACAATTAAAATTGTACGATATTAATTATTATATGGTATATTACATGTATTTATATTATACAAACAAAATGTTTTTGTATGATAAATATATGTAGGTGCCTTGTATTGTGAGAAGTAGAATTGAATGTCAGCACTGAGATTCTAACTTTAGATCTTACATATTAGAGACTGTACTCCAATGTGAAGCATTGGTTTGGAATGCATTATTTGTTACAAATTATTTGTTATAAAACTTTATTTTATTTATCGGTAGGGTTTGTGTACTTGAAAAATTTCCTTTGAAATTTATGCCAAAGGTGAATTGGGTGTTTTTTTAAAGATGTAAAATTGTATACCTGTTATATATTTTTCTTTACATTGTTTTTCCATTTTTGTACTTTATACTGTGCCCAGAAAAATTGGCGTAATTTTATATGTTTGTTATGGAAAAGGTCAGGTAGTTTTCATTTTCGGTATTGAGCCTGTAATGTATGACTTAAATTACTTTTTAAGATGAAGAGTTGAATTTGGGTTTTTATTAAATGAAATTCACTCTAAATTAAGAAACATTTTCACTATTCTCAAATAATTAATATAAAAAAAAAGATTTTTGATAATCAGGTGTGCCACGGCGGCCTGAGATGGTCACAAATTTTGATCTTATATTACGGGATGAATGCTAACAACATACCAAAGAATCAAAAGTACTCGACCTTTTGCATAGCAAAATTTTTATTTTTAATATGCTTGTGGGGCCTTAGATTTGTTATAATAATGTAGTCACCACCAGTGACTTACTGCATATTATTTTTTTGTACAATTTAATTAATGTAGCCACTCACTTGTGTGGCAGATGAAGAATTGATAAAATTGTTATTTTTTAAGGGAATTTCTTGTTTTTGTAATGGTGGTCAAAGTATTTATGTATACCTACTCGTATATTTTTAAGATTAAGATATATGTATGTATAATAATAATTGTGATATTTGTTTGTAGTTATTAGTGGATATGTTATACAATAATATTATATCAAAAATTAATTAGATTGATCATAGTATCTTTATATGTATCATATTTTTACCAAAAATATCCCATTTATTTTGCTTAAAGCAACCCCTGTTATTATTTATTACTCCCCTCATACTTAACTAGTAATAAACTAAATTCAAATTATAATACCCAAAGAAATCCACAACATATAATATAACTCAAGATTTACTATGTATTTACAGCCTTATTTATAAACTTTACTTAAAAGTTAATCAGTATAATAAGGGTGTACTAGCGAAAAAAATTATTCATAAGCTTCATTTAACTTTAAGAAACCGCTACTCAGCATCGTAACTTTAATACAAGCCATTAGGTCTATTAGCCGTGTACTACGCTAATACAGAACAATATGGCTGCCATTACAGCAACTGTAACAGGTGATTTGTTTTCAAACACAACCAAAAAACAATGTATTATTATTGAACACGCGTAATTTATTGCAAATTGAGTAAAAAAAATCCAATCCAGGTGTCAGGGGCACTAATCAAAGTGTAATTAGGCATATTTTTAACATTTTAATACAATTATGATGCCATCACATGTTACTGCCGAGTTGTTTCGAGATCGCGTCGAAAAAAGTATGTGACATATTAGTATTGAATTTACGTGGGTACTTAGCTACAAATCGAATGATTTTCAATGTGTTACGAACACTACAAAATATAACAACTGTAAGCAAAGCGTAATTAGGCAAATTTTTAACGAATTTATCATGAACAACATCACACCTTTCATTGCAACTCAAATGTCAATGTCAAAACACGTAGAAACCATAGAAAAACCACGGAAATTGGCGCCAAAATTGTAACCATAAACAAATTTCTATGGAATTTTGCACGTTTTTAAGACATTTCTATGGAAAACAGTAGCAAACTTAACCGAAACCCAGCCGAAATCCTAGTAACTTCGCGATTAGTTATTTGACGGCTAAGTAAGGTTTTTGAATAAAATGTTTTTTATGTGTTACTTAAGCCCTAGTATGGCAACTAACTAAGTAACCTCTGAGATCTGTATTAGGCGAATCTATTGAATAAGGCTGTTAGTGTTTAAAAACATTACTTAAATCACATACATAATGTAGTTTACCTAATGCATTTCTTATAAACACGCATAGTACATTTATTACATAGATTTATTATGGTCGGTCCAATTGTAATGTTTCAATTTGTTATCAGAAACATTGGCTATATGTATTTAATTTTGTATTGTGTATCGAATACACACAACTCTCATTATTTATATGACCTATTCTTTATCCCACCTGTATAATAATAAAATTGTTATATATATGTGTATTCTATTATTGTTTAACATTGTTTTAGTTTTCCATACGATACAAAGTACTATGTTTACGTATTTTCCTAATCCAATTAAATAATGAATTGGTGCTGGTTTATTCTCTTAAAGGAGAATGCTCATATACTATGGAAAAAAAAACTTGGCCCAACGCAAACGAAATGTAACTCGAATGATTGGTAAAAATGAGTAATTGAATACTGTATAGCGGGCATCATCGACGCAATGGAAATACTTATTCGAAATACAGGAGACACACAGATTCTATAAATTCAGGAGTGCGAGGTACCAAAGCTGATGATGAAGAAGAAGACGGGCTACGTTATACTTATCGTATTATACGCTTTTAAACTGCAATTGTAACTGTTTAATGCTCCTTTTACTAAGTAATACATTCATGTGACCCCTGTAAAACTTTGAATAGGTATTTCTCACATTTAGCCATTGCTTTCGATGATGCCACCTATGCAGCATTTAATTACTTATCTTTACGTATCATTTGAATTACATTTCGTTTGCGCTGGGCCTGGGTTTTTTTTTAGCATTCTCCTTTGTATTGTTGTGTTATATTATAGTGAAGTACGCTGTATGCTTAAAGCACAATGTAACATACAATTAATAATGTCTATAAGACAGATGATTTATTTTGTTAGATGAAAAGGTATAGTAATTAATGAATTGTAATCGAGCTGAAGACGCTGATTGTGTTCCCCTAAATATTGTGATTTTTGTTATAACATCATAAATTCTCGATGTGTATTGTGATGCAATATAAACATATTTGCTGGTGAATGAATACAATCAGTTGGAATTAGTATGTAACCTCAATAACATGCACTGTATCAGCGCCATCTTGACGTTTCTCTCACCTTGAGGTTGCCGTCATCGTCGCTAAGGAAATGTATGGAATAACAGTTCCTTAACAACGAGTATGATGGACCACGTATTATATTCTGTGAGAAGATTTGACAGGAGCGGTGGTCTTATGCAATCATTATGCTATGTTGCCAACTGTTACAGCACGGCTAGAGTGCCTACTCTAGGAGTCCGTGATTGTATCAGTGAATTATTTTTGTTATACCAGGATATAAAACTTAATGTAAGTACACTGACTTAAAACTACATAAAAAAATATTATTATAATAATTAGTCACATAGATTCACCTATGTTTCTGCAGTTTTATTATACTAATAACTTATGAATGTAGTCATTTCAATACTATTTACATATCATTCTTCATTATTTGCTCTTTGTTGTGTCTACAAATGCTATAAACTTCAGAGAATTTATATACAGACCGTGTATTTATATGTATGTACTTAGAAGTGACATAAGAAACTGATGACATCACACCTTGTGGTAAGAAAATGTATGGGTGGAATTATTCCATATGCCTACCAAGTGTTTTGTCACCAGGATATGTGGGATGTAGTTTGAATGTCGGGGCCTTGTATCTTTATCATGAAGGCCTCGAAGTAATTAATGAAGAATTGCAATACATGCCCGTTTTTATTTTTTCTTAAAACTTTTATTCGAAGTAATATTTTTGTCTCTCAGAACATGTTCAAAATACATTCCACTTGGTGACTCTTTCTAGTGCTTTGTTACGCAATGTCATTGCAACGAATCATGACATATAATTCACATACTAATTATATTATTAGTACAATCACAGCACCTTTGTTTTGGTTTTTATTTGCATATGAGGGTTTGCTGATTATTGGTAATAGTGTAATTTTTATTATTTCTCTTGGCATCATCAGAAGATAACAGAATTTATGCCATCTTTTATGTGAAGATGTATAATGAATTAAATAAATATAAATTTTGAAACAGCAAAACCAAATTTCAAAATACATAAAAGACTTTTGTTACAGGCAGTATTACTATTTTTATTAGTAGGTATTTAAAAAATAAAATCATTAATCCCAGATCAATGATGTGGAATTTTAGTTTTAGCAATGGTTATCCCACATAGTTTCACATTTGGCAGCTGCAATGTATTTATAAACAGATTGTAGGAACATTATAGATTTATTCAGTAAAATTAGTGATATTAGAGAATAGAAATTACATAGATTACCCGCCATGATTTCAGTTCCCTTGAGGTTATCACTAAATGGCCGAAGATTATTCAGCCGATAATATGGAAATTAATTTTACGTCTAATGTAGGAATAATGTTTTAGATTTTATTGCATTAGTTTGCAGCACTTAAACTTATAATACCATATACCATAATATTCAAGTACTTCCATAGCATATTTTAAACCATTTACTTAAATGATTACTAATAAGATATCGATCTATATCTACCCGATACATCTTCAGATATTGTAATTTTTTAAATATAAGTCTGAAGGTTTTCACGGCCGGAGTCACAGTTTTGGTTGTTTTCCGGTTATGGCCGTGGTCGAAGGGGTTTCATTTTTCCACCCAAAAATGAACCCCTTCGACCATGGCCATACAGTTTGGAAAACAACAAATTTTTTTAATGTTTTGTTTGAAAATCCACTCATATTTACATAGAGACTTAAATCAGGATTTTCATTATTATTTGCAATGAAAAGAAGAATGAGCCATTACGAATACGAGTTATAATGTAATTTTACATGCTGTGTATTGCTCTGAAAATATAATGTTGTTGTTTATGTACAGTGTGTATAAAACGCACACACACATCATTAAAAATTTTACATGATATTCAGAATAGGTGACACCTTTTACCGCAATAACATTTATTAAAAGCTTGATTATTGGCCTTTTTTTGTTTAATGTTATTTATTTATTTTATTTATTTATCGTATGGTCATTTCTAGTACATCACATAAATTACAATATCAATTCACAATAATAGCTCATGTTTGATTGTCAGATATTAAAAATTAAAAGTATTGTTTTTTAAATAATCAGTCGCCGATTCATTTAGTGTAAAGAAATCCTCCAGGCTTCCTCCATACGCTGTAAGACAGCACTCCGACACAACATGGCTCACGGTTTGCCTCTCTGCACCGCAATCACATCTTGGAGAGTCTGACCACCCGCACTTAAAGAAGAAGTCGGCACACCTGCCGTGGCCCGTCCGGATTCTGTTCAGTGCAGTCCACATTCTTCTTGGTAGGTCAAAGCCGGGTGGTTTCTCCGTGATGCAGGGCAGGGAATGAGTTGTTGGGCTCCTAGTCTCCTCCCATCTGGCCCTCCATGCTTCCTGAACACCAAAATTGTTGTCGTGGAGGCTTTTCCCCTCTCTTAGTGGAGGTCTTCTCGATTTAAGTCTCTTTCCAGATTGAAGGTAATTGAGATCTGGCAAGGCTGGCAATTCTGGATTTTTAGTTAGCTTCGTGTACTCGTTAAGCAAGGCATGCTGTCTTCGGAGGTCATGAGGTGGGATATGACTCAAGATGGGCAGCCATTGTGTAGGGGTGGATCTCAGGGTGCCAGAAACAGTGCGTAGGGTGTCATTTAACTGTACGTCCACTAAGTTGGTATGGGCGCTGTTAAGCCATACGGCGGATCCATATTCCGCTGCAGAGTGAACAAGACCGAGTGCAGATATGCGTAGTGTCTCTGCGGTGGATCCCCACGTTGTGCCAGCCAGCTTGTGGATGATGTTGTTTCGAGTCTTTAGTTTTGCCGAGAGTTTCTCTAGGTGGTTTTTGAATGTAAGTGTTCTATCAAGTGTTATCCCTAGGTATTTAGGGAACCTATTATGATTTAACGTTTTACCCTCGAATGTTACGCTAAGCTCTCTGTTTGCATCTTTATTGCTCAGGTGAAAACATGTAACTTCCGTTTTACTTGCGTTTGGGAGTAGTCGCCAGTTTCGCAAGTATCTACTCAAGGTCTCCAGATCAGATGTTAGTGTAGACTCTCCCATTTCAAAATTGCGGTGCTGGCATGCAAGGGTCCAGTCGTCTGCGTACCCAAATTTACGGGAAGTCGTCATAGGTAGGTCTGAGATGTAGAGACTGAACAATAGTGGAGACAGCACCGATCCCTGAGGCAGTCCATTGTTAAGTTTTTTAACTCTGCTTTTAATGTCTCCCATTACGACCTGGTAAGTGCGGCCAGCAAGCATGTTATCCACCAGTGTTACCAATTGTTGAGATGGCACGAGGTGAGCAAGTTTACAGATTACACCTTGCCTCCATACGGTGTCGTATGCTGCTGACAGGTCTATGAATGCTGCAGAGGTTTTTAGGTTCTTTTCGAAGCCTGATTCAATAAAGGTGGTGAGTGCTAGAACCTGGTCAGTGCAGTTACGATTCGGGCGAAATCCCGCTTGCTCCATTGGTATATTTTCCAGAATTTTTGGACTGATTCTATTGTGTATAAGTCTCTCGAGAAGTTTGAGAATCACGCTGAGGAGAGCTATAGGTCTGTAACTCTTCGGCTGTTCTGGTGGTTTGCCTGGCTTGAGTAGGGCAATTATCTTTGCACGTTTCATTTTATCGGGTATGTTTCCTGACGAGAGAATGTCCGAGTCGAAGCGGGTCATCCAATTGACGGCATATTTACCGCAGTGGATCAGAAATTCAGGATGTATCCCGTCGAACCCAGCTGCTTTACCAGATTTAATTTCTTTTAATGTTTTTGTGATCTCCTCCCTTGTGAAGGGATTTGATAGTGTGTTATTCGACTCAAGTGATCTTTTACGAGATCTTAGGTCTGCCTTCACCTTTCTTGTATGTGTTTTATCACTTGGGGCCCTAGATGTTTCGGCGATGTGTGAAGCTATTTTGTCTGGTGAAATTGATGGGTTGGCGTCTTTAATTTTTCCTCCATCACTGAGTTTGCGGAGCACGGACCATGCCTTGCGGCTGGATGTTTTGAAGTCCATGGATTCTACGGTTTCCAACCACCTCTGACGGCGTGCCACGTCAAGGCTAGTAAGGAGTTCATCAGCGATCTCCCGTTCGCCACTTTGGATGAATTCTTTGTACAGTTCTTCGCTCCTTTCGTTCCATCCTGGAACATACTCCTTTCTGTATCCTCTGGGGATATGCTTCTTGGCTGTGCTTATGATGGCACCCACAAATCGGTTGTAGTTGGAGCTTTTCGGAGGAATCCATCCGAGGCATCTGTCCAAGTCACTTGTGAAGGATGGCCAGTTAGCTTTTTGGGAATTCCATCTTGGTCTGGGAAATGATAATATCAGAGGAATCTTGATGCCGACCTCGATGATTGCCGGTCGGTGTTGACTATGTGGAAAGTCTGGAAGAATTTTCCGGGTGCATCATCTTATATCTTAAAGAGTTTACATAAAGGAGAGAGTTATAAATAAATGAAAATATAATGTACGAAGATGATATTAGAGTATCGGTGATATTATCCCTCTAATAATTTATGGTTATAGAAAGGCTAATGTGACGTAAGGAGTGTATGTAAGGATAGTGCAATCTGAGAATCTCCGCCTGCCCCGCAAGGGACGCTGTAGAATATTTACCTCTCGATTTTTTAAAAAAGAGTTGTTATTAAGAGGGTAACTCAGTTATGTATGAAGAAAAGAAGACTTTAGGATTGTTAGAATTGCCTAGGCTAATATATCTTAACAATACAATGTACACTTTTTATAATTTTTAATAAATAACTTTATGTACAGTATTAAGGTTATTTTTATTGCGTCCTCGTTTCATTTCTTAATTCACTAATCAAACACGAAATGATCTAAGTAAAATAGTAAGCAAGTACCTGGTACATAACACAGAATGATCTTCATATTTATGCTATATATAACAAGCCATGCCCAGAAAACTGGGAGAAAAAAGTACAGGTAAATGAAAAATACAGAAATAATCAGTGTTGAACTTCCGCTTAGGCCCACAAGGTCCCTACCTCAGGGGGGGGCGCCCCAGTCTGGGACGAAATGATACTCATTCAAGATGCAGGGCGAAAATAATGTGTGGATTTTTTGACCAAAATAGAATAACTACGGAACTAATGGAACTATTTTTAAAACATAATACCTAATGAGTGACAACTGGGAGATATTTTTTATTTTATTTTGAAATGAAATTGTTCACAAAAGGATAAAAATGTTTTTTTATAAATTCACTCAGATGGTGATAGTATAGATATAAACTGGTATATGAACAGTGGTGATGAAAACATAAAACCAGGGTTTCCACAGATTTACATAGATGGTGCTAGTCTATATATAAATTGGCATGTGAACAGTGATGATGAAAATATAAAACTTGGGTTTCCACAGATATACATAGATGGTGCTAGTATATAAATATAAACTGCTATGTGAACACTGGTGATAAAACGATACATTCAATTCTCGCCTTCGTTTGTATTTTTTTAATAAATCAAACAATTTATTGCAAAATTATGAGTAATATTCGTGGTTTAAGTCTTGGATAGAATAGCGCCACAATATCGCCTATTGAAAAGTAGCAAAACTTTTATGTCGATAAAACAGTATGCGTTTTATGACGATCGTCGATAATTTTATCTTCGCAGTACATATTGCGCCGTGTCTTCGATTTTTCTCTTTTCGCATTTTGATAAAACAGGGAGCGCCTGTCTCGAGCAGGAAACTGCTTCATTTATAACCCAAGTAAAAAGTCGCGGATTTTGAAATTGATTTGACAAACTATGAAGACTTATGGCAGAAAGAAATGTGATGACAGGGATGTGATTGTGAATCTCGATGAATTGTGTAGGTTATGCTTGGCCAAGGAGGAACAATTAGTTCCTATATTCAATGAGAGCGATTCTGTTCCTCTTCCAATGCGCATAATGGCTTGTGTTTCCTTACAAGTAAGTTTATTTCTTGTGTAATTTTCCCTTATATATCTACTTCCCTATTATTTACATCAGATTTTAATTAAGTTATACAGATTTTTAACATAGTTGTAGCTCCCAAAAGTAAACGAGTCAGGTGCTAATTGACCAGACAAGCCTTTAGTAAAAAAAATGTGAATATAGGTATATTTGGAAAACAATATTTTTGCTATATTGTTTCTCTGTCCAAAAGTGTTGTGTGTGCATCCTATTTCGCTTCACAAGTGTTAGGCCACAATTATTGTTTAATCTAGTTTTTATGTGCAGATGTCAGATAGTTATTATAATTTCAGGTGTTGGAAGATGATGGTCTTCCATCTATGATTTGCCATCCATGCCATTATCAGTTGGAGAAGTATTATGTATTTCGTAAGAGATGTGAGAATTCTGATCAAAAGTTACGCTCCCATCTCAAACGTATCGTCAACAGTAAGAGGGAAGATGGAACTGACAGTGAAATAATCAGCGATAGTGATTTGGCTGCTGTGACATTAGTAATTGTGAGTGCAAATCCCACGCAAAATGGAAAATCATTTCTTAATTTTATAATGATACTATAAATCATAAAATGTGTGAAATAATTATTATGTACTATTGACATTTGTAGCCAGAAGAAGGAGAACCAGACCCAGAACAGGATGAGGCGGATGAGGAAGAAACCAGTAAACAAGAATCTGAAGAAAATATTTCATTACCTGATGAGACAATTAGCGACATACGTACACAATGTACTCTAAATAAACAAGTCATGGATAGACAACAACTATCTGTAAGACTTCACTATATTTCGCATCATTGTTCAATTTTTAAAGTTAACCCTGCAGTTGTGCAGTGGTCTTTTCCCCGTACTTTTTGTTTAAACCTCTCCCATTTTATCAGTTAGTGTGATTTATCCCTAAATCTACTCATGTAATCCTTGTTCTTATGACGATAGTAATTGTACATCGCTGCGAATATGCTGGTTTTGTATGAAAAATGAGCAATAAACTTTTACTCTATTTTTCTGTATATATTTAAAAAAATCTTGATTTTCATAATATGTCCTTCATTCCTACTATAACAATTCCATAAAATAAATTTCGTTTTCCATTTGATCATAAAAAAAGCCTTCGTAACTTAGCATTGATTTAATAATTTTCAGAAAAAGACTAATAATTAAATTTCACTGTACACAATTTCTTGTTGTATTTAGATAAATCTTTACAAATGCATGCCTTTGAGCTAGTTAATTCTGAAATTATTTATTTATATTTCTTTCCTACATTCCTTTTATATTTTTATGGGGAAAAGACTATGGTGCGAACCCGGGTTTCACCTTTTTTTGGCGCGACTAATGTTTGTCTGATTAGGATCAAGAGTTTGAAGAAGAAGAAGGTCCAGTGTTGGAAGCAGTTGAAATAGATGCTGTGGCCGCTGCAGTGAGGGCATCTCTTAATGCTGAGAGTACAAACAATGCGGGTGAATTAGATGAGCCAGCTGTAGATGAATCTATGTCCTTGCGATTAATACCCAGTGATGACGGAGCAGCCACACATGTAGAGGTAGTGAGGGAAGATGGATCTATTCTCCTTGTAGAGTTAACAATGGAAGATCAAGAGGTAGGCTATGTATAGAAATATTATTATGTCTGATCTCATAACAGTATTCTCTCATTCAGTCTGTCAAGTCCATTTTTGACATTCACAATTTCTGCAACAACTAGCTCTGGCGGCAGACTATTCCATGCCCATCCATGAAATGCTTTCAGGAATTCTGCCTGAAACTGTGTTTGTTTAGCTTCGTTACACAGTTTTGTGACCTCTTAAATTAGTATTGGCTTGACTGTAGAACACGGTCGCCTCATTTTATTTGGCTGAGGAATCGGTGTGTTAACACAATCATTTTTATTATTTTGGTTTAGGAACGGTGTTTACTCCCCTCAAAATCATGATAATTTAATTTTATATAAAAAAATAAGATTTATCCTGTAATTTGGTAATAAAACATGATTTATTAGCATGGGGCGATCATACACTACAGACCACCCTTAGTATTTTAATTAAGGCATCAGCTTCAGTTCAGGGCAGTCATGGTGTTGGTTTAATATTGTTTCTGTGAGATCCACTCTCTTTCTCTGATCCTCGAGAGTATTGAAGCCCAACACAAATAAACATTATTAATGTTGACAGGCTGTACGAGATATTATATTGTATACTAATGTATCAGTATTATTATAGTTGAAGGTGGACTCGAGTACCATGTTAGATGAGAATGGAGAACTTAAAGTATTGAAATGTCCCAACTGCCCTAAATCATTTGCTAGGAAGGCTCAACTTAGACGTCATTCATCTATACACAATGGACAAAAAGGGTAACTTTATAATTAAGTATTACTTTTACTTTCCACATTCTGATTCTTTCCTTTCGTCTTGATATTATAAATTATATTTATTATTTCATTGTTTGCACAGAAGGTTGTGTGAGCCTTAGACAATATGAGGAGCATTTCATTTGCATTCTTTACATTCCTGGCTAGACTCCGAAGTTAGCCGCAAAACTAGAGTCATGGAAGTTAGCTGCGAATATCGCGGCAACTGCTAGGAAAACAATACATTCTAATCGTTAAGTTGGCAAATGTGACAACATCATGCTTCCGTTATAATGACATGTTCATCCATGGGGTATTGTATTGTATGTATTTATGGTACTTTAATATTTTCTACTTTAGTGTAACCTGCAAGGAATGTGAGAAGTGGTTTCCATCTCGCTCAGCTCTAACCCGACACGAGCGAATCCACACTGGGGAGAAACCATTTCAGTGTGGAGTTTGCGGTCGCAGTTTTGCACAAAAAGAGATTCTCTTCCGACACTTCCTTGTGCACTCAGGTAATAACTTGTAATACGTTTACGTTAAGAAATATTATCTGGGCTTTTGCCTAAATTATTTTAGGTAGACTATTAGAACTGGATTTTTCCACATTGCGCAAATGGAAACACATTGCAGCTTTTTTTTCTCCCAAAAGAAGTGAGAGGTATTTACATTCATATACGACATAATGTAGCATAATGGAAAATCCCTTGGGTAGGAAGCAGATGGATGTTCCGACGCTTGCGATCATATACCTAAACCAAGCGTCAGGACACGCACCCTGCTTCCTCCCCAAGAGAGTTTGCATAATGCTACATTATGTCATGTGTGAAGATAGATTGCTCTAGCTTCTGTTCAGGAAAAACTGTAATGTGATCTGGGCTTGTTGAACCATAAACATCTTGCTTGGAAACGCACACTCCACTCGACAAGAACTGTGCCAACTTACCCATCCTTATTTGTCCACATTGTAGTAATCCTATAAACTTAAACTGGTCTTATTTCAGATAATAAACCATTTGAATGTCACGTTTGTAATAAGGGCTTCACACAGAGAGAGGCTTGGAGATCTCACATGGCCAGCCATACACAACGTCCATCCATCAGATTGCATAGGTGTAATCTATGTCCCAAAATATTCTGTCACGCATCAGGTAACTATAATTCATCATGAAGATTTTCTAATGACATTATGCTACAATGTATTAAATTCCATTTAACAATTTCCAGGTCTAAGTAGACATCTAATAAGTCACACAGGACGCAGTTACAGCTGTGTAGACTGTGAGAAAACATTCAGTGACAAGAGTTCACTGCGCAGACATTATAAAATAGCCGGACATAATTCTGCCATAGCCACTTAACTATATAACCTTAGTGCTATATGAAATACTTACCTATACGCTCTTCAATACTGTATCTAGATGTAGATATTGCCTCATAATAATAAGATTACATATCTGTAAGAAGTGTCACTGATTGAGGGTATCACCTGGATTGACTAAGTTATTGCTGAGTTGGAATTGTTACCTATGTGTATAAAATTAAATTATTCTAAACTGTTTTCTCTATTTTTTATTCTATTGTGAAGAACCTGTGCCATTTTGAAATCCAAAGTCGTGATCGTGGTTTAGCAGAAAATAGTAAATCCGCAGTTTGCAAGATGGCAAACACTTGCCAAATAATAAATGTGATCATCTAGCACCTCCTCTTTCATAGATGCAGCCATATGCAAGCTTAGGCTAAAAGCCTGTATCGCGAAGTGTGGCACCACCCACTTTATCAGATAACAAATGCTTACTGGGATTCTGGCTGAATGTATTTGTATGAACTTACAACATAAAGTCAAGTCGTGTCCTTACTTAATAATATGGGAATGTTAGAGACTTAATATATTCTTGTAAATAAAAGTAAATTTAGTGACTTGATATGAGCAGGGGGAATAAAATAACTTGACAACATTAATTACACAACATGTAACAAAATACATCATAGATTTTTTGTTATTACAATTTGATGAATATTTTGGTGACACATTGAACAATTAATTTATACCAGTTAGATAATCTTTCATACAATTTTTTATTGGAAAATATTTTCCTTTTAAGAGTAAAGGCAACATGGTATATAGAATATGATAAAAAGTAGGCCTTACGAATATATAAAAGTCCTCCAATAATGTATGACGGATTCATACGGTTACTTTATTATTTACAGTTCTTTAAGTAGTAGTTTATAACAATCATAATACATTATAATAATTCAAATAAGAAGAAAGCACCCACTATACAAAACATTAAAAGAAAAATATAGAACCATAGGTGAACAATTAGAATGCAAAAACTGTGGAAATTAGAAGTTGAATGGCACTAAACATAAATAAAAATATAATAAGGCCGCTTTACCAGTAGAATATAGAATATAATACTTAAATGGAAATAAATACAACACTTGGAATGCCTTCTCGACAAAATTCATATGTAACTCAACTTACATACAAACTGTATGCAAACTCATTCAATAAAGACTCTACATAGAACACAATACAATAGTAACGCCTCCCAACAGATTTCAACAAGTAATAATCAAACACAATAGACTCCAACATTGTGGACTTGCATTTGAATAAAATGACTTTACTTTTGGATTAGTACTGTGTTCCGATTATTATTAATTTAGAGGATAATTTTGACAATAATACATGCAGTAGTAGAATATGTAATAATAATTGATCTAATAAGTAACATAACATAACATTAACTTGAAATCCTAAAATTAATATTATTATATAAAGAGCAATATAGAAATTAATATAATATATTGTAAATTATATAAAATGCCATAGTACTCGTAGAGACTCTGTGTTATGTGGATGCAGGACGCCTACTATATTTCACTAAACAAATCACACATGTTTATATTCATTATTACGAGTAGATCAGAAATATTGTAAATTTTTAGTGTGTCGTTAAATATAGCTTCATATAAATGAGACCATTAGTTGGGAGTACAACTCATAATGTAGCAGTAGGTACTTGTGTAATGCTCGCTTAATCCACACAACAGGGAGTCAACCACATTCAATACAATACATCATCTGGTTCATCCACTCTGAAGATAATTAGTAATATAATATATGTAATACATACTTAGTATTGGCAACTTCAAAGTGTCGTGGAAGAATTTCACAAACTACACTGTATAACTCACTTCAAACAGGATGCTGTTAATGCAAGGTAACAATAAGAAAAGTAACATTTTAGCACATCATGTCTAACTTTACAATTACTATTGCCAACTATGGTGTGTGTTCTCTTATTAGTTATTGTAATTACTATAAATTTTATTGTTTATAAAAGTATGTAAATACATTGTATATTACATCAAATTCTTATCAGGTCTATACATACACACATCATAATGTTAAAACAGGCATTCCTGAAGGCGATTCACGTATGTATACTAAATTTAATTCAGTTAAAATCCCTAGTCTTCCATAAAGGCCACATATTTCAACATTTACATCGCATCCAGGGGATAAAACATTAGTAAAGCTCAACCCTCCAATATCGTGAAGAATAATATGTAGAATTATATAAAAAATAAACAAAAACATTATTTGTGGACGTTCAGAAATAAATAACTCATTTTGTGCAATGTTTAACAACGTATGCAATCTTTCTTTATATTGTGGTTAGATAATAATTTTAACCAAACAAGCTCTTTACTGCCAAACATCCACAAGCGGAACATTAAAAATACAGGCTTACGTTATTCTTACATAAAAAAATAATATATGTATATAATTCTTTTAAAAATCTAAAAAATAATATTCTCTGGCCGTCTTTCTACACTTCCCGCTTAATATAGTCATGATGTTATACTAATCTGATATCAAAAATAAATTACTAACAATGTTTCAATACTACTGAGACTAATGGACATTGTGTTTATATGCAATAATGTTTGTAGTATTAATTAATGTTATATTGGGCGGGATATTGATTGGAGTGTAGTGCAGCAATAATGATAATACAGTCACCATAACATTTGTGTCACCATGTGTCTTGTACTGAGCACCAGAATGTTAATACAATACAATATAATACATAGAATGTAGTACTAGTAACAATGTATGTAGGACTGTATGACGGTAGGAGAGAGATAAGTAAAGTGTGGAACTATATAATATTATTATAATGGTGTTACACAATCTACATGTTCTCAAACTGATCCACCCGCCTCTTTGTATTACCTTTGCGGATCTCTCTGAGGGTCTTGTATTTGTCACGGCCCTGACGAACATTTTCTCTATGGATTTTGTCCATCGCTGTCTCTTTTGTTTCATCTCTGGATTGCGCCAAATCCTGTTTCAGAGCCTGAAAGATTATTTACAACCATTAACGTAATTTATAATTAATATACATCAATGTGTTTTCATTTCTTTATTACCAAAATCTCAAGAGATCTGTATGTAATGAGTTGAATAGTAAAACATACCTTAAGTTGATCGTGCAGGCGTTCATTCCTTTCAGCCAGGGTACGCCTGTCCTCCACAGGATCCACCACACTGTCTCCAGCGCCCATGAGATCTCCACCCCCTCCGTTGGCCAGCTCCTCCTCTGAGCCCTCCTCGGCCTCCTCACCTTCCTCTTCCCTCACGTGGTGGTGCTGGGGAGTGCTGGTGGCTGCTAGCAGAGCCGCTGCAGCTTCATTCTGAGTACAAAACAATTTATTCATTATTGAAACTGAAAACTACCAGATCAATAAACGTGAGGTTTATAAGGATCAGGCAAGACAAATGATTTGGCTTAAACTATTATGTTGAAGAATTAAAATATAAGTACCTGTTTACGACGCGCTTCCTCAACTTCGTCCTGGAGACGTCTTGTTTCACTATCCTTGATTTCTACTTCTTGTTGAATACGCATCACCTCCTGTTGTTTGGTCTGGATTTCGTCTTCCAGTTTCTGTCTCTCTGCAGCTTCCATATTCTGAAAATATAACATGAGAATGATTAAACTCTGTATTTCTAAATATGTATATGTATATCAATGTGATGGAACTACATGATAAAAACTACCAGAAGAGGAAACTTTGTTTCAAACTTATTTTAAAAACGTTATAATATGTACAATGTACTATTGAAGCAATGTAATCGTGAAGATAAAAAAAAATTAATGAGAAACCCCCCACCCGATGGTCTGATGGCATAAAACGAATCGCTTGTGATTGGATGCAGAGGGCGGCTCAAGACAGAGATATATGGCGAGTACAGGGAAAGCCTACGTTCAACAGTGGACAGAGATGGCTGCATAAGTAAGTAAAATGTGTACTATTGGAGAATGTCTTCATAAAATTCAAAGTTTGTGTTAATGAGTATTGGATACTACCGACACAAACTAATTATAGGTAGGTATGATATTAAGTGTAGAGAGTTTACCTTAGTTTCCTCAAGACGTGTCATCATTGCCTGCAATTCATTCTGTCTTGATTCCAATTCTTCCTTGGCAGCCTGCAACTGTCTCAGCTTCTCTTCCAATCTTCTTATCATCTCTTGCGCTTCAATTAAATTAGCCTGGAAGTAAAACAACAAATCAATATCCGTACACATTATATTTTAATAAAGGGAAAATTTGTACATTATGTGACGAAACAGGTTGATTTTAGAATTTAGACCATACCTGAGAACGATCCATTTCTTCTTGTAAACTACGAAGACGATCTTCATATTCTTGCTGTTTGCGTTCAGCTCTCTCACGAGCTGCAATTTCTAACTGAAGCTTTTCTCTGTAATATAAAAATAATAATTTTCTTATTAAGTACATTACACCTACAAAGTCTGATCAGGTATTTAGTGGTTCTTTGTTTATCGTCTGACGCTCATTAAATTTAAAGTACATAAACTAGTAATTTACCTTTGTTGTTGCTTAGCAATCTTCTCATCCCTAGCCTGGGCCTTCATTTGTTGAACATCAATGGTGTCGGGCTTACGGCGTCTCATGTATAACTCGTGGTTCCCCATGCACAGAGCCAAGATCCGCTTGTTGATGCGGACACGCGGAGCAAAGAACACAAAGTCAGGAGCCTTCTTGTCAATAGGCTTGATGATGAACTTACGTTCACTAAATGAAATGTTGCGAATTTCTGACCAAGGGAATCCAATTTTAGGTGTCAACCTGAAAAAATAATGAGACAGGTTAGCTATGTGTACCTGCATATTACACTAAGAATCCAATATATGAACACAATAGAGAAATGTTTACATACTTATCGTCTTTCTCATAGATGTTAAGTCCCAACGCATCCACTCCTAGCCAGAGTTCTGTGCCCTTTTTGTTTCTGATCTCAAAATAATTGACTCCATACATTTCTAGATCCTGTGCGATTTTAAGATACTCCATCATGGCATCTTCCCTCATCATGCCGCGATGTTCGTGCCACCAGGTAGTGATAGATTGCTCCCACTCATCCTTGGACATTTTGTGTTGGTCCATAACTCTGAAAACAAATACAAGATGAGGATGAGAAGTTTTTCATCTAGCAAATTCTAGTATGGCACTTTTTTTTTGCCTTAATATGACAAGTTCTTGGAACATAGGTTTAATTTTGTTAGTCACATTTTGAAAACTTATGAATATTGGTGCACGAATGTTCTTAGTGATTACATTAGTGAGACATAAAAATTTTTTTTTTCAAAATTACTACTACACAGGTTTACAGTGGAAGCAATCTGCTAACTAACTCTTAAATAATAAATACAACGACTCATAATACATAATTCAATATTAACCTCTGTGGCAATAATCTGTCATTGGTCAAGAATCCAGGTCCATGTGAAGCTTTCTGAAAGTCTCCATGGCGGGCCTGAACTGCATAAGAGGCTAGTAGGACGGAGGTCTCGGGAGGACAATATATCTCATCTGACAGAATTGCATTCTTCACCTGAAATCAAATACATTGACGTAAGGAAACATCGCTAACACATGGTCGTTTATTGTAATGTGTATGAATAAATGTTGTAGTAGATGAAGGATTTATTACCTGAAGATAGAATAGACGAAGTGTAATATCTTGAATCAATTCCTCAGCTACATCCTCGGGGTAGAATTTTGCCCTGAATTTGAATTGTAAAGGATTCTCTTTCTTTACATCTTGGTTCATCACCTGCAAATAAGAATACATTCACAGTATTTAATAGTTGACAATATTATTTGCATCAATCTACCAACCTCCACCTCGTTACGACATCTCTCAATAAAATAAATAGCTTCTTTTACGAATTGCTATCAAAAAACAGATAGATATCCGATAAAATTTCTGAAATTGTGTTTTTAACACTATTGAAAAGTAAACTTTCTCTGACCTGCTGGAGGTTTATGATTGTATGAATATGGTGTGTTATAATAATGAAATCAGTGTGAGAAAATATGCACAGGTATGACAATTGAATTAATAGCATATTGTGATTGTAATAAATAATAAAATAATATAAGTACCTAATTAATGTCCAAAGTTCACACCACTCATTCTACTTTACATGACCTCCTTAGCAAATCATTAGCTTTACTGAAGATGCAAATATATTATTCACTGCCTAATTTTTGTAATATCACACTTAAGACTCAGAAATAAAGTACTTAATGCATACTTTTAGTTTATATATTTTAAGCTAAACAACCTTGGCTGTTGTGGGTAAGATTAAGAGCCAAATTAAGTCAGCTAATTGATGTCCCACTGTCTCTGTTCTTACTACTGTATAATCAATTTTGAAACAAGTATGCTAAAAATTAAGCATAAAAAAACTTATTCAACTGGAGCGAACTTATCACAATGCTGTGATTTACTTTGGCTACTTAACAACTAGTTTTTTCAAGACAAGAACAAATAGGTACACCTATTGGATGAAATATAAAATGTAGAAATAATATTAATGTAAATACTTATCTAACAAAAACGTATTTAAACACTTAGCTAAACAAAGTTCTTACCCATTGAGAGAATGGCATGGACCCTGTCTTTTACCATGCCACAATTCCAAGCCATAGAGAAAGCAATAAGTAAAATAAAATAATAGATACATATTAGAAAAAATATATATTAAAGTAGCACAACTTTACTATAGTAGAAGACAAGGTAGATATCAATTAATATGACTACTGAAGAATATTTCATAATCCATACGAGTACCTACCTACCTACATAATCATGGAGCAAAGGTAAAATTTCAAGATAATGGTTAACACTAAAACTACTTAATGGATACAAACTAACATATTGATTTACTAAACCAATATTTACTGATTCAACCAACAATACATCCTTAAGGTATCTTACATACAAATTGACATTTTCTTGAGAAAGCTTTCCCAAATATCCACAGCCTCTCCCCATGTCTACATCAAAATTAGTAAGTTATTATGATTTTATTATGATTTGGAAAAAAATGAAGCCACGTTCATATAACTTAGTAAAAAATACGGGGGTAACTTGTTTCCTATACTATCATATTATCGTATAATTAACCTGACTGTACTATACAAAATAATCCAGTTACCTCCACAAAAAATCCACACAGTGATAAAAACGGCCAATTTGAAAACACCGCTACTAGGTACACAAGAAAAATCCTACAAGTAAATCTAAGATGCTAAAGTGAAATAACACCAACTATATTGCTCAATAAAAACACACCAAGTGAATAAATCTTACATAAATTAAAGAAAAGATTTCAAGTTAAAAATCGCACTCAAAAATACACATCTACTGTACAACAAACTGTGTGTTGAATAGGTCCATTAGTCTAATGGTAGGTATATATGGAATAAGGAACTAGTAGAAATGTCACTTAATATACTCGGGGAACACATTTGTTTTACCATCTCATGTAAATGATTCATCTCTGAGACATGTGAGTCATAGTGGGAAGAAATCCAGCTACAGTATTGTTTTAAGAATTGTAGAGGATTTTTTTTAATGTTGGATACTTTGGTACCAACCTACAACAGAGCCGTATAAAGTATTGAGAGAATGACCATGTTTATACTGAGGAGGTGGGTAATGTTTCAGCAGCGGGTAATTAAGGGTGAGTACAAATATGTTACGCTGGAGGAAATTAGGTTTCAAATACAAACATAATATAAACTCTCTCTGTATGCACACAGGTGGTGTAGGGTAATATGTTACCAGATCATCTCCATCATCATAGTCTTGTTCTTCCCTGTCTAGACTGTCTGTAGATTTCCACCTCTTCCACGTTTTATTTATGACCTTTAATCCCTTTTCTAATATGTTGTCTGGCTTCATTATGTGTAAAAGCAAAACAAACAAGAATAATGAAAGCAAAAGTGACATTGTAATATTGTTAGAAAAAACAATGAGAAAATCTAATACCCAAGCATATCAAAAGTCATAAAACATAACACTATAATATTACTAGTATAATCCTATCAAGTAGATGTAAGTACAATACTTCACGTAAATGCGACATTATAACTTAGATAATTAAGAGCAAATCAACCTGAGGGTCACATTTAGTGGGCCATTGATCTTCAAATCGTAACTATACCCAAATGGGCTCATCAAAAAACTAATCGTACAGTGTGCCCCATCTGACCTCATATTCATTTAAAATCCTAAAGCTGTTATGTTATCGAGCCGTTTTAAAAAACCTTAACATCTTCATTGATCAACTTGTACAAATAGCGAATGCATTTTTCCATCGAACGTTAAAAACTCCTGTAATACGAATAATCTCCAGTATTTATGTAAAATCACTGTATACTATGTAATGTATAGGTATACTACTCCTGTATACTATGTAACGCGTAGTGCCTACATGTAGGGAGGGATTAGTGTAATGTAACGAGATTGTGGGTCACTAAGTCACTACCCGATTACGTTGATTATATTCAACTAACATCGGAGGCATTCCTAACTATGTTCCCAGTAAATTAATGGCTTCTCCGGTAAAAATAGTTACTGAATTTTCATTACAATTTACACCCAACAACTAATAGGTTAATTCCGAAAAAAAAAACAAAAAAAGATACGGTTCCACAAAATTTGGAAAACCCCGGCGGTCATCATTTCATCAATATTAGGTAGGTATATATTTGATACACAGTATGACTGTACAGACTCAATCACAATGATAATATCTATACTTATATAGTTCAAGTGATAGGACTTTTTTTATCTGGAATTCCTTAGATAACGTATGGGAAATAATAGCTTGCACACATAATGACTATAATGAGTCACACATAGAACATTTCAATAGAAAATGTAGGTACCTACATAGTACATAGTTGCCAACCAATATACTTACTACTGCAAAACACGCGTAAAATAAATTGAATTTATAACTATTTATGCAAACTGAGCAAATCCATGGCCTGAAATATTAATATACTAGTAACCTCCAGTAAGATTCGCATTGAATACTTGTTCAAGAAAATTATGAAAGACAGGAAAGAATATTTCTATGTAGAAAGTTATTATACCATTTAGATTTTTAATACTTATACAAAAGTTGTCTGCATTCGAAAATCTGGCACCTTGGTTATGCAAAACACTAATGTATGTAGATTGTAGACCTTATAGCGTAGGGGCAGGGTGTACTACGTATATTCTCAAGCCAAAGTAATACTATTTAATACGACATAGTATTTTATACGCATTGTTGCCGCTCTGAGGAGGGCAACAAACTGGTCTGTGGAAGGACAAAGAAAGAGAGGACGGCCGAAGAAGTCCCTTGAGGAGACCATCAGAGGGGACATGGAACACCTGGAGCTTACTCCAGAAGACTGCCTCGATCGGGGAAAATGGAGAGGGAGTATCCGAGCCGCCGACCCCAAATAAATGGGATATGGTGTGGAGAAGGAAGGAAGGAGGAGTATTTTATACGCAACACTTCCTAACAAAATACAGCAACGCTTGAAAAAAAATAATAAGCAAAACATGAATGGGAATGAATGTATGATGACACCTGGAATGGTGGCAGTATAAATGTCTGCAGTTGAGGACAGCGCCAGAGGTTAAAGAACCTGCGCAGAGAATACGAAATATTGACACCACAGTGACAATAATAATCTGCGGCAAAGAACATTATGTATACCATAATAATACACATTGGTATAATATAATATTGTGATGTGATACAGTATGTATAGGTAGTAGGTTAGGTTAGACAGGTATGCAGCCAGCAGCAGTGGAGTAGGTATCTACTATCTACAAGCATTTATCTCAACTCAACAGTTACAATATTCATTTCACTTTCACCGGATAAAACGGTTCTACACATGAGTTGGTTATTACTTATTAGTAGTTAAGACTTCTTATAAGTACACATCAGGAAAAAACTGATGTCAATATTAGATCTTTAACTCTCTTTTTATTGTCGTTTGAAATACCTTGCCACGTTGCAGATAAATCAAACATAATAAAATTTAATATTGAAATAAGGTAAAATAAGGGGTATATGGAACTACCACCATACACAATGCAAGGAACATACGAAATACATGGATATGATACTTTTTCTGCTAGTTACGAACTCAAATCCTTCGTGGATTAAAGATCGTGATCCCGTGATTATTTGCTACAGACTGACGCATCTTGGTCTGTCCTCCATTCCGACGAATAATTATTTCAATAAAAAGTGTAAAACGATTTGAATATGTTTAGAGATATTTTAAAGTTACGATACGATAGAAACAAATAGGTAGGTACAGTAGAAAAAGATGTACGAGATTATAGAAATGCCATGAGAAAACAATCAATAGTGGATACTTAGTAATGAATGAATATGTGTACTGTGTAGTGCACATTCTCCGCGTAAAAGTAAGCAATATTTTGTTGATGCACAAGGTTGAGTGGCTATCGAGGACAAGATGTGTAAGTACACAAAACAATATACACTCTGTAATGTAAGAATATCGATACATCACTATTTTATTTAACTTTATACGCGATAATATGCAAGTAAATATAAATACTGTACAAAGTTTGTAATGCTGAGGTGGAGGCACTCATAAGGAAATGAATTGCAAATGTGCCAAGTGCGTGTACTTGAAAATAACACCTTTGATATTGAAATTAATCAAGGTGTGTACCTACATATTAGATATTATTATTTATGAACCATTTTATTTAAAGAATTCCGATTCGATCATAACAACATTATTACGTAAATTGGCAAGAAGTAGGTGCAGGTCTAGAAAACAAATAAGTGGACATAAGGAGAAACGATATGAAACTTTTAAGAGAAAACTTGCTTGATACGTATTTTTTCATTGTATTTTTGTTAGACAAAATATTTTATAGAGTCTCTCTGTCTACCTTACAAGGGACGACCTTATAATATAATAACAGAATAGATAACTGATGATTTGAAAGCATCTGAGAGATGAGTTGAAATTGCGTGATGATTGACTGGCATAGAGATTGAAGTACAGCAGTTGTAACGGCTACGGATGTAATCATAATAATATTATTTGTGATTCCATGATAAGTAGAGATTAAATCTATAGGTAGTTAGTATGCTGAGTACATAATAATATAGGAAGTAGACATACAGTCAAACCAACATATTATGTCAAAACCCTCACGTGAGGCGTGGTGATATATCCCTACATACAACATACCTAAACTATCTACATTACTTACCTACATAGGTGGAAGATATACTTAAAGGTAATTAAAATATATGATCCATTGAATCTATTCCTATTTCCTGACAATCGCAACCTTTTTTGACAGACACACAAGCGGGAAATATGTTTTACTGTTCCCAATATAATAACTACCGATTAAATATATTTACAGAGTTGTATAACTGTATTAATTATTCTATACTCTCTGCCATCCTGTGGTAGACACTTCTAAAGTATCTAATACAGACCTTATATTGGAGGACTCAAAGAATGTTACAATAACATATTTTAAAAAAGTCTAACGATAATAATTAAGTTATTTATATATAGATAATGATCGCTTCCTTGAGAAAATATCATATCACACAAGTGACGTAATATAATAATTACTAGCACATACACTGCAGTGCAGGTAATAAAACAATACGCAAGTAAACACCCTCAGTAGGCGAGATTATAAAATCAGAATCTCAATTTTACTCACTCACTCCCTGAAATATGAAGATAAGATCAACTTAATACAAATGCATGTCACAATAAAACACGCGATAATAAAGTACAATACAACAAACAACTCCACTTCAACATCGTGCAAAGTTGTAGATACAGCACGGTATAAGTATAAAAATATATTTATAGAATTTATGACAGTCAATAATATTTGGACATAAAAACGATCAGGGTGATTAAAAGCGTCACGGCTATCTCATGATCGAAAACATAAATTATCTGTATTTTGCCATAATTTTGCACAAATGCGTATAATTTGCAGTAGATATTAAAGTTTTTCTAATCATCCCAGTGACATTGAGCGGATGTCCTTCAGAGTTCAAGGAAGTAACTATTGAATGTTGAGTAACGGAATACTGAATTTCACGTTGTCAGTTGTCACTACTATTAAAAAGCCCATTCGCAGCCCAAAGGGCATAGACATTACGGGTTTTCAGAGTATAAAATTTCCGTCTATAAATCAATAAATTATTATGTGTAATATTATTGTGTCAAGAAATGAATGTATGATCATATGAAGAGCTTCTTCATGCATCCCAATGAACGATCGATCATTGAGAAACTTATGCATTGATCCTGATACCAAGATGAAACCGCATCTACTGATCAATTTTCTAAGATAACTTTATCTGGGAATGCATTATGTTTGTCATCCATCGATAAGGATAATTTATTACTAAAAGATGTGGTAAAAATTATAGTAATATGTCTAGTGCGTCATATCCATATCATACATACAATAAAGAGTTATTGAAGAGCAATATAATAAACTCGTACAGCATCAGTCTCGTAATTTGTGAGAAACGCTTGTGAGTGAAACCGAGTAATAGAGAGTCTCTCTCGCGGAATTTGTACATTGCGTGCAGGCTCTTCACTGTTCACTGTTCAGTGTTCTCCAATCTCCACTTGTCTCGATAATACGATACGATGGTGCATACTGTTTGCTACGTTTCTCGTGTTCCTATTATAATCACTACAAAAACTGATAGCTAATATAATACCTACGTTCTAACTGCTAAACACTAATAAGACAGAAGATACCAACAACTTGTGAATTATTGCATTAATATTTAAAATACATCAAGACATTAATAAATGCATATTGCATAGGTACTAATTTCTCGACTATGCACCAAGTGTATGCTTTATGCTGATTTCACACAAAAACCGCATATTATGTATTATAGATTAACATATTACAACAACTATAAAGATATTATTAACCTTTGCTTTAAGCAATTCCGAAACCAAAAACCGTAATGATATTAAAAAAACACTCATATACGTTAATTGGTTATCAAAGCACAATGTTCTCTAGGTGTACTATTAGTACCTACTGTTACTTGCATACACGTGATTAATCAAATACCTATTTGTACTCAATTAGTACCTAACGCGGGTAACCTTAAAACTAAAGATACTTGAAGATATATTAACCTAAAGATGACAATATGGAAATTAATCTTCAATATTCGTTACCCAACATCCTCGTCGTATATTAGGGGCATTCAGAATGAGTAATTAACTAATAACCACATTACTGAGCTTTACACTGAAATAATTCAATTTTATGATATATTTTTATTGATCACACAAATAGATAAGTACTTTTCTTATCTAAAATTTCACCAGATACGTAAAAACATATAAGGCGTTTTAATAGGTAGGTAACTAGGTACAAACAAATACCAAAGATTAACATACCAGTGCAAGTAGGTAAACATATAAGTACCTGAAATTTATAATACATATTTTAAGCGATTAATCATTCTAATACATTTCTGCTCATTTTCTATACTAACAGTTATAATTAACTTTATGCAACGGACCGCTAATTCAATTATGCATTCGGTAGCCAGAGTCTGAATACATCGCTGCAACATGTCAACTAAATTAAGAATCCGAGTGAAACCAGAGGGGAACCCAGAGAAAATGGTGGATAAATAATAATAATACATCGTATCATCACAATAAGATTTTAAATAATGAATGACGTATATAAGACATGAAGTTGGGACGAGTATGTTACTACAAAATTAACACAAGCTGATAACTTATATAATTTTAATATTTCATTTAGACAATTAATATTTTTTAGTCAAACCCACGTCGCACTTTGTACGCAAACTACTGTACTTGCCACTATATAATTGGTCATATGCATATACATAATTTGAACAAAAAACTACAATCATTAGTAATAGTGTAAACTACCTGATAGATATTATACTCTTATAGAGGAATGTAATTATAAGCACTAACTATGAAGTATTTTTCTAGAAACAGATAAGAATCGTCATGACGAGATGATTAATATTGACGTTTGTATTGAATTATCTAACTGAAAAGTTAGCGGTGTAAAAGTTCAAGGATGTAAGATGAATTGATAACTGGTAATTACCTCAGATGTATCATTCTATTATACAAAATATACAGTGGAAGATGACTCGCTATTCTTCCATTCGCCATCCTTGAGGGCGACCTTAATGCACGCAAGCATATTGATTAATAATTTATCTTAATATTATGTAATTGATTTTATCTAAAAAAAAATACACCAGGAACTAAAATACTTCACCCATGTATCATTAATAGATAAGGTTTTATTATTCAGGTATTTACATTAATTTATGCTTAACTGTTTTTTGCAAGTTACAATAGAAAAACAGAAACGTACAAGAATTAACCTATAATTTCGTATTTTGGACAACTAATAAGACAACGATATATAATTCCTGGTATCATTTGGTAATTTTAGTAACCAAAACTACGAATGCAATCACCTACCTTTTATATTTTGTAACGAAACAAACAATTACCAGAGAAATACAAATACCTAATTAAAATCTATCATGTGATCTCAAGTAGACGCATATTTACCTGTTTATATGACTCATAAATCGACATGTGATAATTAATTAACGTTACATTGAAGGTAGGAAATGTAAACCATCTCAGTATTCAAATGTGTATAAGTAACATTGTAATAACACGACTATTTTAATTTCCTACATTTTTATTTAGAAAAATGATAAGTCAATATGATGAGCGCTACAGTTAACAGTCTACACCAATCCATACAAAGCCGCAGTAGATATTATTGTAGATAAATATTCACTACGTCTTTTGCGACTAACTAAATAAATGCAACCAAGTATTAACAGGTTTTATACTACATGCACTTAACATATAATTACAACATCGTTTGCTTAATAAGTCAATCCTAATACAAACTTTCTCTGTGGTATAGACAAGTCTATTACCGAAAAAGTTCAATGTCGCAATGCAAATACACATAAGTACATACATGAACGAGAGGCAGTAATTGAGTTAAGTATATACAAATCGGATCAATAGCATAACATTAAAGAAAACAATACGTAATTCAGGGCCAAGATATGAGCCTTGTGGGACACCGCTAGTCCCCTGAAACATAATATGACTCACATAATATGTGAGTATTCATTTTTAATCCGACAGCTAATCTTCATCAATCTATCAAATAGTAAGAGGTTTACCACCACCACAATATTATTGTATCATTTGGGGAGGAAGGCAGTCGTGTCGACGTACACAGGCATGCATGTGTCGTGATCCTTTGATAAGACAATGCTCACACATCGTCGATTATCCCACATTGTGGAAATGTCGCGATCATAATCTGGATGTAGGTACAGCATTACACTTCTCGTATATGACTATTAATAGCGCAAACATACATATGAACGTCTATACATATTATTATTTACATAAGCAGAGCGTCATGTCGTGATCTTTTACAAACCTGTTTAGTCTATTATAGTAAGTAATAACGATCATTCAAAAAATAATTCTGTATAGACTACATACTTATATATGGTCGGTCTTTGGTCTCAACTCAGCCGCAATGACAACATTTCACTGGTTTACATATTCTACGTACTAACAAAAAAACTTTTAGAGATGGGAAATTATGTATCAATCAGTTCCTATCTGTTGGAAGCATGGACATCTCACGTGTGGTCTCATAAAATCTGATAAATATTATCGACAATTACAAAAATACTCGTAAACTAAAGACTTACAGAACATACATAATAAGTTTGACTATTAAATGAAATATGTATTATTGATGAATCATTGTTAGAGTGATACAATAGTGATTAAATATTATTATCGATTGACATGTCACTTAGGTATAACTTCTGAAACAAAAATATAAAAACGCAGAAGGTTTTGTTGAGCAAATAAAAAAAGGACTGCAAAAAGAGCACCAGAATATCAACGATGGAAACCTGGAAGTCCCACATACTAGTGTATTATGATGTGTTATAGCTGTTTATTTATTAAAATACCTACAGTGTTCCTATTGATGCTTATGTTCTCTATCAATCTGCTCGTACATTAGCAATACTGACTTTGCCATTAACTTCACCCACATGCATTTCCTACGCGTTCAAAATATAAATGCAGTGCAGGCATGACACGGCACGAAGTACCAAAGCATGATTTTATTTATGTGTTGGGCAAACTCTCTGCAACCATAAATAATACAATTACAATAAAGACTCAAACCAAGTCTAATATTGTACGCGTAACTGAATACATAGGAGAAAGCATCAAAATAAGAACAGGTACTGTGTTTGCTCATCCAATAAATTATCTGCGAACCCGTGACATTGGTGCATTAAATGACGTGGCAGTACATTCGAGTGTAGATTGCTGCAAATGGGGAAATATGCTCATAAAACCAAACGTACAAGGTCGACCAGAACACAATGCGAATGCCTATTTATACATTTATGTTATCACAAGCAGCAAAATTACCGGAGCGATGGTATGGTAGGTAGGTGATGACTACACTGTGTTAGTCAATCGAATACTTTAATTATTACGCCATCATACTTGAAATTGAACTTATTAAAATGTAATATTTCATTATATAACTTATTGTACTGAAGTTAAAACTAAACCCGTTCGTAATTTTACATTTATGAATGACTTAAAATAATACCTAACAAGTGAAACATTTACTAATCGTTATTACTGCATTCAGTACCATGATGCCTACTCGAAAATATAATATTTAACAAATAAAAAGTATCGGAGAAACTCAACTGAAGATAATATGATGAACTGAAAACACAGACCTGTTGGATTGAAAGCGAGGTTCGTACAGAGCAACTGCATTAGTCAGCTTGTAATTAATAGATATAATAAGTATATTATCTAATGCCTACCAACAACTAATGTGTCAATATGGAGAATTGTACATAGTTGTACATAATTATCTACTGTTAATCCTGGACTGGATGAGTCATATTAGATAGGCGGTAGGTACCTACGTCCATGTATAGTGAGAGACTTGAGTCTGCAAATCCGGTTAAATAATTAATCAATCACCTATAGATACTGATCTATACTGCACTATTGGAGTTTCGACCTACTATAAACTGTACTATACTTCGCGAAGCCCCGCCACTAAGAGATGTTGAAAATAAATATATTTTCTGACGATTTAGTCAGTTTGTTATCAGTTTGATAAGTTGGCTGTGAAAGTAATACTATAGCTGTACAGTGCACAGTGACAAATTCCAGTTCAATATTTCACAAGTCGACGCACATAATATTGCCAACACCTACTAAGCAATGAACGGAATAATATTTTCAGCAATGTAGTAACAGTTTAGCTTTAGGTACAGAGGTGCGTGTTGGCTTGGAATGTAGGTAGTATTATAATAGTATAGGTATGAAATGCTCTTAGTGTTGACCGTTAAACCTGTTTACAAATCCAACAATCCAAATTGAGATAGCAGATTGGAAACGAAATCGAAATTTTCTTCTACATACATACAACATGTAATATTGAGACCTGAATGAATTGGAAGAGACTTGAGAATAAAAATCAAGGTATTTGACTGCTTCAGTTCGTTTGCAACAATAATTAGTATGATAGACGACTTTAGATCTATCTTTGCAGATGCACATAAAAATATAAATGTTTATTACACTCTATGTTCACTGCATGTAAACACCAAGTCACGAATGAATGCCAATCCTGAAAAGTGTGACCATGGTGTAAAAATATTATAAAATTTATTTCTTTTTTATCATTGGTTATACGATATTATACGAACAAAATATTCTGTTTTAAACCCTTTGTTGTACATAAAATAATATAATGCGAAGATTTTTCTTTATTATTTTTTCTTTATATATTTATTCCATATTACTTGTCCACACAAATGTTTCAACGTTCCCAATTTCGAACACATGGTCACCGTAAAAATGGGTATGTTGATATTTTTTGCTATTGTCTCCAAAAGGTGTTAACCAATCAGGGACCGGGATTCTACCACACATTTATCTACGTAAATAATATACAAATGATTTGTTTATGTATAGGTTTGGCATCATTGACATATTATCCTATGGACTGATAATCTGATATTTGAAGGGTGGAAACATCGCTTGCCAACGAACACGTGTTGCCGCCTTTCTTACCTGCATGTTAGGGTGGAGCGATTTTGTGTGGGGAAAAAATAAAGTTTTCGACATCGATTGAAGCAGTATCATGCTAGCATTTACCATGTGAAATATTTTCCAAAAAAATATGACGTTTAATACTGCCGTCCGGTCCGTGGTATTAAATAAATGTATTGATTAGCAGGTACAATTAAATTTCTATTTTAGATATTTAAAACAATTATTTTTCTGGTATTTGCGGATTATTTGGACAAATGGACTACATAGTTAATTTTTTAAATTTAGTTTTCAAAATGGGCATTATATGGAAAAAATAATAAATTTGATCCTTTGGGGCGGTACTAAACACTAAAAATTAAAATGCCTTTATACTACATTTTATTTATGTCACCATCTTTCACGCACCCCGCCCAACCGGATTTAAAAAAAAATTAAAACGGTCCACCCTACCATCCTGCCAACGGTCACGTGACCGATCCAGTACAAACGATGTTTCCACTCTACTTTGTTCCTGTGTTAGCCCAGACTATTGGTCCATGAAGATAATAAGTCTATGTTTGGCATTCATTCGTGATTCCATGTTTACCTACATCTACATTGCAATAAAATATATCCGTTTTGATGATCACGAGAGGAGTACAATAGTTATTATAATAAAATTATTATGATGTTGTTGAATGCTTCGTGATATGCTATCAAATTATCGTGGGAAAATCGCTAAGAATAGCTTTTAATAGAGCAGGTATAAGAAAATAAGGAAAATTAGTCTTAAAGTAACACTATGTATGTTTTAGTTTAACGAAACGTTCTAGTTATACTATTAACTTACTAATTTTATATTATACTTAAATGACTACTTTCCTATATAGTCCAAGAACCCGCTGCTTAAATTATGACGTATCTGTTTTTTGATCGAAATGTGGTATAAATGATAGTTTACCAAAAGGGTATTACATCGCACTAGGGTTGCCTATCAAAATCTTGCCGCAACCCCCCTTGCCCCCCCCCCCCCGAAAAGGTCCCTCTTCGCGGTTTTTCGTATTTTGTAGGAATATGGTAAGAGATAGGAGAAAGTAGTCAATCACAAAAATAATCCTTGCTAAATTCTCTACAAAAAATGTCATGTCAATTTTTTCGTAGAACTAGCGGTTTACCCGCAATGGCCGGTCCAAAACCGAATTTCATTTAAAATACTAAAAAAATGTATTTAAACTAAATTGGTTGAAAATCGATAAGAGTTACAGGAAAATAGTCAGAGAACGAATTAATTACCATAGTCTTAGCTACAAAACGAGCTATAACTTATTTTCATACATCTAATAATTTTGGAGTTATTGCAATAAAATTCAGTGACGAAAATTCCTAAAATTTAGTTTTTCATAAAATAACCAGCGATATAGCGCCGCAGGCCCAAAATTTTTTTTTCCATAAAATGTTAGTGATAATGGGTGGAATGATGTGAAAGAAAAATATCAAGATTTTTTTTTTTTTTTTTAAATATCCTGTTTTTTGACCGGCCATTACGGGTAAACTACTAGTCCTACAAAAAAATTCACTGAACATTTTTTGTAGAGAATTTAGCAAGGATTATTTTTGTCATTGACTACTTTCTCCTACCTCTTACCATATTCCTATAAAATGCGAAAAACCGCGAAGAGGGACCTTTTCGGGGGGGGCAGGTGGGTTGCGGCAAGATTTTGATAGGCAACCCTAGTGCGATGTAATACCCTATTGGTAGGCTATCATTTATACCACATTTCGATCAAAAAACAGATACGTCATAATTTAAGCAGCGGGCTCTCGGACTAATAACACTCCGTATTTAAAGAATGTCTATCGATTTTCTCAACGTTTCTCCGCGTGAGACGTTGATTAGTTCTGAAGGAAGCGTATAAAGTTGATGATAATATTTATATTATGATATATGGCTTCCTATAATAATATGTTCAATAGTACATATATTGTAAAATTGATTGGTAATCAATTCATTATTGACTGAAATACGTGTGAATGGAGGAAATGCCTACAACAAAATGAGGCAAGTTAAGAGTAATCAAGATTCTCAGTAAAATGACTAACACTGCGTTATAGAGGCTTAGTGTAGTATGGATACACCTGTACAGAGTACATACCAATATAAATTTACAAATGTGTACATCCGTTTATCTGCAGAAAGTGTGTCACCATAATGCAACACAACATAACTCAGATACGTGCGTAGTACATAGTTCACTTACTACCACTCATATCTTAAAGGCGAAGATTATCATGTGACAAGAAAGAAATAATTGTATACCTTTATCATTATATGGACCTACGTATAGTACATTGATAAAATCTTTCATAAAACGATTAAAGTACATCGATTAGTTGAATGATATTACCTTCTTATATAACTTGATCCACGTAAGATCTCCCTTGGAATCGGTGTACTGGAGGCCGAAGAACCAGACTTCTCTGAGACCGATGGTCTTGACGACCTGGTCAAACAACTGCTTGCCAGTTGTAGTCTGCTGGATCGCGAACTCCAGCTCCGCGTCCATAGTCGTCACCCGCACATTCATCTGAAAACAAAATAACATTATAATTATTATATTATTATTACATAATTACGTTAAAGACAAAACAATAGGATTCAATAGGGCAAGGAGAAGATGATTTAATTAATAAGAATACAGAACAGCCAAAATAGAGATAATAATACATAATTAGATAGATAGATAGGTATAGATTATATCATGTAAAATGGTGTCAGCTCATGAAGAAAAACAGGATGCAAGGTCTATGCCAAGACACATACATTATCCAATAATAATTCTCAAATCGTAAATCATGTGTTGGCTATTACAGAATATTACTAAATAACGGTAGTACATTATATTATAGGCATAATATATTAATATAGGGTTATCCAAATCACAGATGACCGGATATACCTTAGATTTGCAAGTATCTGGTAATTAAAATACCATATATGTAAATATTGCTGTAATAGCAACAGGTATAAGAGAACAACATTGTTTGAAACTCGCACCGTAAAATATAACGTTAAAGTATTTGTAATCTTCTCCATGGATCCTTCCTGTTGGCCTATCATGGGTGGGTAGTGGGTACTCATTCTATGTTCTGTTTGGCCTTTCAATTTCATGAGATTAGTCGTACGTCTCAAACAAAAACTGATAATGTAGAAGAATTGTAGGTATATTATTGGTTAATGTAATAATTAAATAAATATTAAATTGTATCTCATGTTATGCCATTTGAGCCATCTGATTATAGATTTAAAATACATAATATGCACATATCAATAAATTACTGGGCGTTTAACCTACTTGTCTCAGCAATAAAACTAATTAAAGATTGTGTTCTCAAAATATAGTCTAACGAGCTGTCTGGAGTTGTTCTGTTACCTCCTCGCAATTGACAATACCCATTGATTTAAATATAGTATTAAAAGACGCAGTAGCGCTAGTCGATTGTGTATATAAACTATAAAAAAACACTAAAAATTTCCATCGTGCCAAACGATTCTGTCCTCCCAAAGATCTCGCACCAGACATCTTAACAGATCCGCTCTGTAAAGGAACAGAAAGTACTGTAATACGCACATGTATATCACGGTGTCATAATTCATTGAGTTGTGAGACCCTGGTAACATAAATTGGACATGAAAGTGTAGTGCATCATTCACAAACACGGTACCTACACACATAAATTGGCAAACAGATGGATTCTGCAAACATGACAATGTTTAAAATACTAAACTAACATATATTTGTAGTAGGTCGTATCTATATTATTTTCGGGATTACTTCTTAATTACTATTAGGCAATATACAGATTGTACTAAACAAATGTAGGTCTACCAAATTAATTATAGTCATATTATTAAAATAACTCACTTTGGTAACTGATGACTTATAATTAAACGATCCTGAAATGTTTCATTGAAAAGTTTAAAGAAATGGAAGCCAACGACTAATATTAAAACAAATTCACTGCAGTTTTATATGATTTATTGGATTATGGTTTATAATTGTATGTATGTTATTGCAATTGTCGATAACGTTCTTGATACTCAACTAATATAAAATGTCATGTTGATCACTGTACGAGTATTAATAAGAATGCATAACGATTATAAGAGTAAAAGTAAATAACCAGGAAGGTTCCAGTAAATGATTTGATTGCACAAACAGTAATTGGTAATTATTTGTGGATGAGGTGTCGCCGAGTAATTTATACAAACCAATTTCTCGCTACATAAACAAGAAAATGGTAAATCGAGAATGTTGGAACTGAAAACATTTCATCGAAGAGATGAGTCTTAAAGAATTAATTATTTCCAGATGTTGGAAAGAGAAAGTGAAAGGAAGGTACGGAAATACGTTACAATATTGTATCAAGTCATACGTGGGATAAAATCAATTGATACCCACTACCTACTATTTAATCAACCATACCAACGCTATACAATACAAGACATTAGACATAATTGCTGAATGCACAAAATAAAGTAAAGAGACGATAATTTCACACTCTTGTTACAAATATGCATCCGGAACAAAATTTTCATGGGTTGATTCTGGGAGTAAGAGAATAAATAATAACACCAAGGTATACCTAATACGATATCGCCTTGTATATGAGTTGCAAATACGTACTCCGGAGTTTTCTGCGGTTAATACACCTTAACCACACAGCTGATAATAATATTACCTATTTCATAGTATGTACGACAATACGAAGTATGAGCGATATTCTGGTATTACTTAGCGTTAGGTAAGTGTCTATCTTGTGATGGGTACACTATAATACACGTATTTATGATAAAGGTATCAAGAATGTCACCCCGCGCTGGGAGACAATTGGATGGTGCGAATAAAATTTAGATTACGTAATACATTAGTCGTAGAAATAAACATAATATTTTGTATGGTGTATGTGGCATGATTCATTGTAATAAACAATCAACTTGAAATCAATGAATTTTAACCTATCGGTATAGATACAATATACCTACCTACATTTAACCTGATTAGACTTCAAATTGTAGAATAATATGAAATCAAATGCCTATAAGTATTTTTTTTGTGCTAGATTACTTAGGCTACATACTGTTACTAAGGTTGCATAAAATCAGGATACATAGATTATTGTGAGATGACAATGAACGTTATATAGTACATAAGTTCTCAGTAGAGCTAATTAATATTTTGAAGTGTTCAATGTAATAAATTTATTAAGCCTTATGTTTTTCTTTTATTAACCATTAAACATTGCTAAGTGACGACGAGTAACTAACTCATTAATAAGATGCGAAGAGGCAACATAATATTATCAAACAATTAGATAGATACAATATTAAATAGGTACACACTTAATAAAAATGACATCATAAATTTAATTCTATTTAAAAATATGAGATAGTATTAGGTATAAAGCTACTTATGCGGAGAAGATAGATTACTATGAAGCAATATACAGATGGTTATGATAATAAAGCATAATTTGCAATATCAATATTAATGTGAATGATAATTCAGAAATAGGTTATACGAGGGTGGAGTGAAAAGTTCTCGGCCTGACGGTGAAAAACTGTGTTTTCTGGCTCAAAAATATATCTATATTTTTAAATGGTCTTCTATTAGATTAGTGTACTTGGTCTGATGTCTCTCCGATCAGTAGATCCCGCGTCTGAAGGTAATTCTGCAAGGCCTGCAAAATAGCCATCTACAGTTGATACCATTCTCTTCATTTGACTAAAAACGTTATCTAGCTAAAAAATTTTTGATGTTTGGGGATGCGTGAAGTTAGAGGATGCCAAATCTGGTGAATGAGGTGGATATTCCCATAATTCATACTTGATAACCTTCGATTTTCCCTATGCCAAAACACTTCAATGGGCAGGTTAATTTTCTTCATGAAAGAGGATTTTTTTTCTTTTGGATTCTAAGCCTTTTTTCGTGATTTTTTTTTTCAGTTGGTCCAAAATGTTTGCATAATATTCTATAGTTATTGTTTTATCATTTTCAAGGCAATGATTAAAAAGGATTCCTTTTTTATCCCAGAAGACACTAGCCATCATCTTTCCGGGAGGTAAAATCGGCTTTGCCATTTAAGTGAGGAGCCACTGGCTGCCAAGCACTGCTTTGATGGCTCTTTCAATTCTAGAGTGTAGTAATGGACCCACGTAAAATCCACAGCAAAAAATCGGTGCACAAAATTAATTGGATCCTTCTTAAAACGGCCCAAACATTGTTTCGAAATTCGTTTTGAATTTGTTTTTGGTTAGTATTCAACAAATGCGGCAGCCGATTTTCAGAGAGGCTTTTCATATTTAATCATTGACGTAAAGTGAGTCCAACTTTTTCTTATGATATGCCTAGGACCTCAGCTATCTCATACACCTTTAGTCGCCGATCGTCCAATAGCATATTGCGCACCTGCACAGCATTTTCCCTTGTGATAGCAATTTTCGGCCGTTTTTCACGTGGATCATGTTCAAGAGAATTACGACCATGTTTGAATTTGGTCGCCATTTTTTTTACTATGAAAACGAAGAAGAAGAATCCTAGTTCACCTTTATTAACTTTTGGTGAATTTCCGTTGGCGATAAACTGTCCAAAATGAAGAATCTGTAACAGCACGATAGTCCGGTTTATCCATTTCAACAAAACATCTCCGACACGTCTACTTCCAAACGCCGTTAAATGAAAACTATTCGACAGATCAAGCTGAAACTTGTCGTATATTGTTTTCAGACACGCATCATCGTAACAGTAAAAAAAAAATTAGGTAGCAATGCTGCTTCTACCTTAGGCCGAGAACTTTTCACTCCACCCTCGTATGTATTAACACAGAGGTAACGTCCCACATATAGACCCACAACAGAAAGTAGGTTTTCACTCAATTGATAACATATTAGTATAATACAGATATCGACAAAATGGAATACCTACGTGATGAATACAAAATAGCTTTTAAATACGGTCGTACTAAAAACTAGGACGTACTAATTAAGTGTTAACTGATAAGGTACAGATGTTGAGGTGTCTCTGATGTTATCAGCCTAATGAAACCTACACAATATCTACTTTGGTTCTTCAGACAAATATTGATGATTGACTTGAATGAAGGGCATGTACCTACTATGTATGTAGTAGGAAAATGTGAACCTTAACAGTAAACACGAATTATAGTCAGGTGACTATTAACTATACTACAGGCAGGCATCTCAAAGTACAAGGTATTGCTATAAAATACATAGTTTATTTTACCCATAAATATTAAACCCTTGTGTTCGCAGTACCGAGGTGATTACTGATTACAACCATATAATAATATCACTTAGTATTTAATGAGTAATAAAATGATATAGTATATTATCTGCACTCGACTCAAATAGAAATCCCTATATTACAATCGATTAATCATTTACTTACTAGTACGACTAGTACTACCCTATCAGGCACCACCTATATACTCCGGTCTATTTTAGAACAGATATTATAAAACAAAATATTTATGACTAAACGTGAATCAATAGGAATCAATCCCATAATAATGAAATATGATAATATTGTTTGCCTCAGCACCAGCGCCTGAAAATATTTTAAAACTATTTACAGTGCAATAGCGGTAGTCTTGTCGAATGACAGTTAAATTCTAATAGATTCTGTTAATACTTATCTTATCACGTGCAAATAAACGTGTTACATCTGTCAAGGTGGACGTTACAATGTAACATTATTATAATCTCAATCTATAAGATAGGTGATGCTAGTTAACATCATCGTACATAGCAAACTGAACAATACACATCCACACAATTATCTCACAATCATTTTAATATAATTTACATCCAACTTGTACTTTTTTCTCATTTACCTATTCCGGCACAATGTCATCTTCAGACAGGTGAGTAAATTATGTATTATTCATTGAGCATATGTGCGAAAACAATGAAATAATATGTTGAGTATCTACGTACATGTAAGTGAAGACATATGGTATGACAACTTTGAAAGACAATAAAGTATTCAAGGATTCACGACATAGGTACTTAGAATACACAACGCTGTATGCGATAAAATACCTAATGCATATAGATGCGTTAGTAATTTCTGTCAACATATAATAAAATTAATCGCAAAGTTAACAACAATATGCAATATGCATTGCATATTTTATATCCTACTATACTCTACTACAGAGATCGAAACTATTTTTATAATAATTGTAATTACTTTCCGTGACCAGAACAACATCAAATAGGTATGCGACCCCCAATACTTGGCTGCCAAAATACCATAATCATAGGCGAATTATCAATAGATACATATTATAACCGTAGACCGTATCATATCGCCTATTTCATGTCTAAATATTTTACATATTGAAAAATACACATGAGTAAGATAGGCTGTATCAATGTATCACATAATATTAAAAGTAATAAAAATCTGTATAAAGGTGCGGTATCCCCAATTAAAATAAAATTAACACTATAAAAATAAAATCATAGGTAAAGGTAGCTAGCAAATAAATTTAGTAGATGTAACGAAATGAAACGCTTTAAATAAAAAAAACGAACAATTGATTGTTTCCAAATGACTGCGATAAACCGAATAACAAATTAAATGACTGACCTACCTAATTACCTGCCATTTGAACGAAATCATGTGAATGATATTAAAGCTATACCGTATACGTACAATACATAACTAGGCATATACAAAGCCTTCATACAATAGTTTATGTAAAGTGAACACGATTTGTTAATTAATACAATATTTAACATCTCTACCTCAAAGATACACGACATGTTACTTCGAACCAAATAAACACATTCACGAAATACGTTCATTCTAATTCTTCAACAATCCCTGATAAAAATTCATTAAACCTGAATGAAATGTATTCATTTTCTACATACAGAGACTTGAGAATTATGTTCCGAAGTATTTATTAACATGGCAGTGTGTATTTTCATCCAAACTCAATAAGCTAACTAACCCATTGTCAAACGAAACTTTCCATCAATACCGATGACCTTACAAATTGTAGGTAGCTGTTTTTTAACGTCACAGCGATGATAGGAAGCCATTGTTTTGGACCTCTATTGTGATCTGAATCTGATTGATTCCATTCCCAGCATCAACAACAATACCTCGAATAATCGAATATTGTAGGACTTGCGATTGTTCTATATCTACTAATCAAAATCATACCAAGTAGACGATGCTATGTGTACGAGCTTCCATACGTATATATAGATAATTGTATACATACTCCGTGTGTGAAATACATGCCAATTAATATTATATACGATTTTTTAGTCATAAGTATAGAAGAGAATCTTACCACGTACTGGGTACACCGTACACTTGTATACAGAATACAGATACAGAACCTGAAGCTCCTTAAACATTCGGAGGTGGAGGAGGATTTGCACTAATGTCTAATCACTCACTAATCACACAAGTTCTCCACTCTTTTAGCAATATTGATTACTGGTGTCATGTGTCCCACAAAACCGGGAAAGTCATAAACACTAGATGTAAAATAACATTTTAGATTCATGAGGTTCACCTGTTCTGAATGTAACCGATATGTAATCCTAGATAATATCTAGTTTTATTATCGTTACAAATTCTCTACAGACTAGAAGAATAGAAACAATATAATAATGTGCGCAGTTATCACAATCCATAATGCCGAATTACGATTAGATTACAATAAGTAGTATATGTATGAGTATTAATGGTTAATTCATTTATTGCCTTGGATAATTACTTTTTTTACCTAATTAATGTACACATATCCTCGGTAATAATACAAAAGTAGGCGGATATTAAAGGTACGAGAACGTATGTATAATTGTATATGACACAAAATGAAACGGTGCTATGTCTAAAATGTAATTTACATCCATCGGGAAATTGTTGCAATGTACCTACGGTAACCAAAGACATGCGAGTAGATGACCATAACCTTATCAAAGGATGCTCGATACATTCGAGAGATATGAAATGTTTAACGATTCAAGTCAAGCGACCATCACAATTTTATGAGACACTGAGATGTTTGTACGTAAATCATTGTGCAATAAAAATACTGCAGTCATACTATGAAGCTGGTTGAATTATATTTCTATAATTTCGAATAAATCACCCGCAAATAATGAAACATAATTATTATCCCCCACGCAGACCAAGACTAAGATAAAATCAAATCCAGTTTATATTGATTCGAAACACAATGACGCTTATCCTAACCGCCACATAGGGATGACATCATTATGTGGCGGGTATTATATTTAGTTACAAAATAATATTTTGAATACACAACGATCCCATCAGATACACATACACACATAATGAATGATATACCTACTTTACGCGAGACAGAATGGCCACATATGTGTCCTTGTTGTAAAACTGAAATAATTTAGAAGAAACCATACGTAATCGAACAGGAACGGAATAACGGTTATCTACAGGGTGATTGGTTCCGCTATTCAGATATTTTGAGAGGTGATAGAGGATGTTCTGAAACGTAGATCTGCCAAAGGGATGTCATCCCAATTGTTAAGGGTTGGGGAGTTACACCCTTTTAAAAAAATTCCACCCCCGACATCGACCACCATCACATTTCACTGAATAACTCTGATGCTATGAGTCCAAAATTAATAAAAAAATATTTTTCTGTCTCGTAATAAAACAAGCTTTTAATCGATGTCAAAAATATTTAATAATAATAATAATAACTTTGCTAAAATTAAACACAAAAACAAAATTTCATTCTTTATTGTTGAAAGTTTTGACATCTTTTATTTTTTTTTCAATAAAAACTATAATTAAGTAGTACTTTTTTTTCTTTTTATAAATACACTAGACCCTTATGAATAAAAATGCCGAACATTATCTATCCATATTTTGAACCAGTTTTTCAAAATCTTCGATTTTGTATGTACATATTCAATAAATTTAAAATTTTAAGAGAATTTCCATACAAGTTTGAAAACATGAAATCGAAAGAAATGTATTGTTCAGTATGCGACCTGTTCCTATGGTAAATTTGTATGGAAGTTTGCTTTAATTTGTAGTGATCTCATGAAGTTATTCTATCATATCTTTATGAAACTAATGTTTTATTATTAAGTGTTGTACATCATTTGAAAGAGCATAAATCAGAGAAGTTTTTTCCAAATTTCTGAATCTGAAGGCAATTTTCTTCTTAAGGAAAATCTCACCTAAAGTCGTGACTCGTTTTTGAAATAACTATTTATCGAAACTTTAATTCGATATTTTTTATCATTATTGTTTCTTTAGATTGAAACTTATGAGTTTAACAGACCAAACACATATTCAAGAAACACAAAATAATTACAGAACTGAGTAGGTACCTATACTTACGAAACTATTGGGGTAAATCTTGAGTAATTCGGGATTTTTCGATAAAAAGTTAAAATCTCGAATAACTCGAGAACCGTGCGACTTTGGACTAAGCTAAGTTTGGCTCAAAAGATCCCAAATGACCTCTACTATCACCCCTGAAGATATATACATCCATCTTTCAAACACCCTGTATATGTAAAATTATGCTACTGCATTTATTTATTTATTCATAAACAGCCGTAACGCCTTTAACAACTGCATATTGTTAGTTAATTAAAACCTTAAACTTTTCTGAAAGATAGAAAGATTCTAAAGATCTAAAGATTTTCTGCAGATATTCGTTTTGAACTCGCGGCACGTGTTTTTGTTTTATTTTAAGAAATCTGCAGAAGAAGGCGTATTTATGTATAATGCAGTTCTTAGCCTCTCCACACACGTCCCGAAGTTCAGTTCCGGAATCGACCGTTTTGCAAAAAAGTTCCGATCAAAACCTCTCTGAATTCAGCGTCACCCCGATTTTAAATTCAGAAAGAGGTTTTGGTCGGAACTTTTTTGCAAAACGGTCGATTCCGTTAACTGAACTTCGGGACGTTTGTGGTGAGCCTAAGTCGTTATTTTGGTGGGTGCAGTGCTACTATAAATACATAAAAAATGTTACTAATTATTTCTGTTTCCAGAATTCAGCTCTAGCTTCTATGTCGAATAGTATATCTTTGCCTCTATAGCGCACTGAATAATAATGTAGTAGATACGTTAGAAAATTGGCGAAGAATTTAAAAAAAATCAGGTAGGTACCAACACTACCAACATACCTGAATAGTTTTGAATTCAAAGTCACGTAATAAAATTATGCAGGATTGTTGTGGTGTTGACATGTTAAATAATAAATAGAAGCAATATATGAATTGATTAAAATAGAGAAAGTGAAAATATGAAGCGTGACATGCCTAATAATGCGTTTGTTCCCATTTGACCAACCGTTTGTTCAACCAGTTGAACAAATGGGACTCATTTTTTCCCATTTGACCAACCGCTCGGTTGAACAACTGGGAATCAATATTTTTGTAATATTTTCTTCCCGTCTGACCAACCAACCTTCAGTATGGAGAAATTACAACATATTTATGATATATTTATATTGATTTTCGTGACGTTTCTTACCTACCTGCATACATACGTAATTACGTACACATATCTTTATACATAGGTATATCTTGTACGAAAATGTTCGTAGGTAAGTATATAAGATGCTTCAGTTATTTTTTTATCATATTTAAAGGTATAAGCATGGGCATCGTCAGGGGGGGTAGGGGGGAGGGGGGGGGGCAGTTGCCCCCCCCCCCCCTAGAGATTGGAATGGGTATATATTTTTTCATAAGAAGAAGGTCGAGATATACTATACTATACCCTCCGCCACCTCCCTTGCGGGGTAGGCAGAGAGAACGGATCGCCAGACTTTCCTATCCTTACACACACTTCGAGCTTCCGTCACATTCATGCAATTCTTCATACACATTCTATGATTACTAGGGGGGTAGGGGGGGCAGTTGCCCCCCCCTCTAGAGATTGGAATGGGTATATATTTTATCATACTAAATGATAAAACCTCACTAAAAATCACATTATTACCACACGTTTTCCCATTATATCATAATTTTTTTAAAAATGAGTTTGAAAATCCATCAAAAAAGGTACAAATATTTCATTAAAAAATTGCCTGCTATTTTTTTTCATAAAAAGATTTTTAATTCATATAATTGTGCAAAATATCATACACATTTTCAAATAAACCGTACCATATCACGACCTAAAACGAAAGTGAACAAGTTGAGATGGTTGGGACATGTGGAGAGAATGAACGATGAAAGGATAACAAGAAAAATTTACCTGGGTGAAAGAAGAGGTGTAAGGAAACACGGCCGTCCAAGAACCACATGGCTCGATCATGTTGACCAGATCCTCAAGGACGGACGTGTTTTGAGTAAAAGTAATCGTAGAATGTGTATGAAGAATTGCGTGAATGTGACGGAAGCCCGAAGTGTGTGTAAAGATAGGAAAGTCTGGCGATCCGTTCTCTCTGCCTACCCCGCAAGGGAGGTGGCGGAGGGTGTAGTATAGTATATCACGACCTTCTTCTTATGAAAAAATATATACCCATTCCAATCTCTAGGGGGGGGGGCAACTGCCCCCCCCCCCCTCCCCCCTACCCCCCCTGACGATGCCCATGCTTATACCTTTAAATATGATAAAAAAATAACTGAAGCATCTTATATACTTACCTACGAACATTTTCGTACAAGATATACCTATGTATAAAGATATGTGTACGTATGTATGCAGGTAGGTAAGAAACGTCACGAAAATCAATATAAATATATCATAAATATGTTGTAATTTCTCCATACTGAAGGTTGGTTGGTCAGACGGGAAGAAAATATTACAAAAATATTGATTCCCAGTTGTTAAACCGAGCGGTTGGTCAAATGGGAAAAAATGAGTCCCATTTGTTCAACTGGTTGAACAAACGGTTGGTCAAATGGGAACAAACGTAATAATGTTAGCAAGAATTCTGCCGCCGCGCCGGAAGACTGACAACCAGCTGTTGTAAATGTGAGATGACGTAACAGAACTTCGATTCGGCACCGGAAAACGGAATCTTACAAACCTTTTGAAACAATCTTGTCTCAGAAAACACAGGGCCAGAAATCATATAAACATTCAGAACAAGCAGCTATAGCGACGTACACAATAAATTTGCTTATACAATACAAAACATTCGTACTATACGTGATAACGTAAAGGCTTTCGTTTTCTATCGCAATATCTAATTAATTTGGAACGATATTTTTTAAGTAGGTTAGATTATCTTATCATGATGTATTATTAAGATAACTCAAGCCAACGATTTAGCTGTGGTATAGGTCTAAGTAATTCACGTAGTTGTGAGTGCAGAGTGACTAGGATGAGTCGTAAAATCACAAGATGCGCTGAAAATAATATATAGTACGCTGGATTTGATAGAAGTCAAAAAAGGAAAGGACGGGGTTAGCCTGTATGGTGTGACTAATAATTTTATTATTTTATTTATGTGCAGAGGTAGCCAAACAGGTGCGTTTAATACTCTGTGATCTCAAACATAATTTACAATCATTTGTTGAATGAACATCATAATACTCAGGAAACGTTTATTCAAAATACATAATTCAGATCATTAGGTAAATCAAATTACAATCGTGAAGGTACCATAACAAGCCTGTTACAATAGTAATCGCCATACTGTAATGTAATATGCTGAAATGAAATTTTGTCATTTAAACATATTACCTAACTAATCTTCTAAAATCAGCAGGTAAGGTAGGTATCCAACAAACCAAAGGTTAGTTATAATAATATTCATACAATATTAAGATGAAAAAGTAGAAACAGTGATGTCAATGTAAAGTAGTGAATCATTCGAATCAAAAACGAGGAAAACCATATCATGAAACTACAATACTGTAAGATATTTAACGAAACCTATCGACTACATAATATTACACTCGCAACTAATATGAGAATAATTTAAGGAAAACACTTCACATATTTTCAATGATCAGCCATCATCGTGACTCTAATATTGTACTATTCTAGTAGGTAGTAGGTATACAACATTAGGTATGATATAATTTATTGGATCCACATAGTGCCTACGTCACCCGCAATATGTAAAGTGGTTCTAATAACAATTTTATGACATCATCCTTATAAAAAAGCGCGAAACCGTCAGTCTCTAGATGAGAAAAACGTGAGGATCTTAGCAAACATTATTAAGTAGGCATACATTTTCTACGAGCAACTTGCTAATCACTGTATGTAAGCAAGAGCTAGGTACCTACATAGCAACATGAATGTCAGACATATGAATCATACACTCACAAAACGAGGCGTTCTGAATCACAAAAACAACATGATAAAAGTTCTGACAGGCGATCACGAGAAGAATACAGGAGAATATACTGTAGTAAGTACAGTATATTCGTATTGATAACACAACACAATTAAAATTTAACTGGTATTTTTTAACAAACATACATTATTAGATGTCTCAGTATTGTAATAAAATACATACTTAATACAAAAATACAAAAAGTAAGGCGACTTTGAGGGGAGGTTTAAAGACTGAATACACCACAATGAATGGCACCACGAAGCTCTGAACCATAGTGCCCCCACGAATCTGAACTTGGGTGTCCCTGCTGTATGTACTATTACGTTAACTCAAGTAAATCCTGCGCCTGTACTTTGAAGGGCAACTGATTTCGAGCGATAATAATTAGAGCTTATTCGGGACATCTCCCGCTAATATTAGAAATTGGTCATAATTTGAACCAACCATCCTCACCACCAAAGGCAAAGTTGCAGTTGCGAATAAAGTTTTGAAACTCCCAACATAAAATGATATAGGTAAATATGTAATCTATAAATACAATACCGAGGCATTTAATAACCTCAACAAGTAACCGAATTATAACTATTGTATAGAATAATCAGAGAAGATAATAGTCTTCAAAGATAAGAACAGAATAAGAACACATGAAAAACAAGCATTACGAGATAATGCTAAGACTCTTATCGTGTTCTGCAAATATAATTGAAATTATCATTTTTATGATCTAGAAATCGTATAACGTTACATAATTATATCATCACAAAGTAGAAATCATACTCGTGATTCGCATACGTAAGTTTACCTGGGTAATAAAAATCTGGAAAGTAACAAGATGTCAAATAATTATCAACGACAGATAATCCCCAAAAAGAGAAATGAGTCACAAAATGAGGACACTGAACATGATGAGAAATGTGCTTAATACTGTTAATTACTATAAAATTCATCCCATGATGTATATAACAAACTATGAAGTAAATTCACGATTGATGTATAAAACTGTCTTCATAAAAAACAAATGGAAAATATTTTGTTGAAAAATAAGAGTGGAGAACTAAAGAACCAAGGCTGGCATGATGAATTCGTTGTGAATAATAAAACATTTTAATACTTAGGCAGTTTAAAATTAACAAAAAAGGTTTAATGAAATTGGATAATTTATTTTACAAAGTCCACATTATTATGCAAGAGGTATTAATCTTGAACGCACATACAATTTCGGAACCAAGTCCAACGATCATCTTACTCGTTACATCTTACTTGCAACATACATTTGTGCAATATTAACTTACAATACAATTTTATGACCCAGAAAGGTGGTTGGGATTCGAGGTAAAGAATACATAATATAGAATTGTAGTATTGTATATTTATTTTTTTACCTGTTTCCCTCCTGCGACCATCTTGCCGATTTACTATTATCCTGTTAGGGAACAACTTATTCAACAGAGAGATAATATTTATACAAAACCAAATTACAAAAAACACCGGTAAAAACTTAACCGTCGCGTCGCGAGTCGTTTCGCACCTGTCGACGTTCAAACACACTACAGAACACTATTTTATATCTTGTAATATTGAACACAACTTCTCACAATCGTCTAATCGAATAAATAATAAAAAGTAGACACTATCAATATTGTAGGAATATTATTTTATCACACTTTTCATTATCTTGCTGATTTATTTGATAATGTTTGATGAGTGGTGAGTACCATACAGCATGGAGTGAATGTGAAGCGATACCGCCGAATGCTGTAAAACGACTGAAGTGTGTAATATAATATACAATATACCGTAGAGGTGATACTATATAATAATATCTACTGTATTATATTATAAGGTTTAATGCAGGTGGTAGGCTGGCAACTGCCAACGAATGAGACCGGCAACTTTACTGACTCACTACCACATGGACTACGGACGGTAAGGAATAATTTGGCATGGGTTAGGTGGCGGTAGTTAGTACGTTCCTACTTATTGTCTGAAGGGAGCCTTGCACAACTATATTATAATCCTGCAACTTAGGATCAGGGATCACACCCATTCAAAAATATTTTAGAAGAAAAATAACTAAGTTCTATTCTATTCTATTCTATACCCTCACGCCACCTCCCTTGCGGGGTAGGCAGAGAGAACGGATCATACTCTCCGGTTACTTTTACTCAAAACACGTCCGTCCTTGAGTATCTGGTCAACATGGTCCAGCCATGTGGTTCTTGGACGGCCGCGATTCCTTACACCTCTTCTTTCACCCAGGTAAATTTTCTTCGTTAATCTTTCATCGTTCATTCTGTCCACATGACCCAACCATCTCAAATAACTAAGTATTCAATAGTAAATCACCTGTCACTCTATTCTGGGAGCTACATGGTGATTTGATAATTGGAGTATATCGTCATACTGTACAGAGGGCAAAATTAGGGTTGAGCGAACATTTCGACAAATCACAAACTGTCTTGAAGCTGGCCAAGAACGTCACTTTGTGACGAAACTCGTAATGTAAAAAAAGACATTTGGTTTTGTAGGACAATGCGGTAATCGATGTGTAAAAGAACGCCCAGCATCGGTAACTCGACCCTCAGCTCGATACCAAAACAACCACTATCAGACAGAATAAAGCAGTATAATAGAAAATGAGACAATTCGATCTGAACTTACTTCAACAAATCCATACTAAACGAAAACGCAGAAAAAGTGTTTTATTCCATTTGATTCCCACAGTAACTATAGTATCAATAATATTGTCATGATCTCTTACAAACAATGTTGTGTACCACTGTAAATCCAACTGCGCGTGCGCGAATATATTTAAACTAGCCAATAAGAACGGAGGGAAGTTCGAAGGTTTCTTGGGATGTTGGGTATAGGTACTCTTAATTCAAACTGCAAAGCAAAGATTATACTATACACCAAAGAGTGGATTGTACATACATCGGCGTATCGTATATACGACATACATATAAATAATAATCTCCTGATGCTAATTATTAATACTCACATTTTATGTACCTACAGGTATTATTATAATATTGTAGGCATCAGTAACGAGGAGTGGATTTCTGTAGGAGGAGAGCCAGGGCAAACATTATGTCAGATTAAACCTATAATTTTGTCATCCAATATCAAGATGGTAACTCGATGGGAATCGTATTCTTAGGTTCCTTACCACTGGTATACCTATACACAAATTTAATTAATGTTTCTAACCATTTTTCAAAATCTTATATCAGTACTCAGTAGTAATCAGTACTAGGCTACTTATCCTTTTATTATGAGAATTATATAATTATGAAATTGAGGGAAATCAGGGAAGCATAACATTTATCTAATAATACTAACTAATTAATACAATATTAGGTAATCGTGTCACTAACTGCAGCCCCGCTATGACAAGCGTACGTAGTTTAGTCTAACTAAACAATAGTTTCAATGTGACATTGTCTTGCAACACCAGGGAGGGAAATAACCTTTCAACTGTGCACCTATATAGCAGTATGTATACGCACATAATATTATTAACTACCTGTTTGCAATGTTTTACACTTAATTCGTAGGTGTGTCGGACAAAAGTGTGATCAGCTGACTGCAATGATACCTACGTTTCAAAATTATACAAGTGCTTACAATCTACATACATACCTATTAATCTCGAGTATGTATACACAAATAGATATTATCATTCAATCATTCAATAATACCTAATAATTTGTAATGTCATATTGATTGACACTACTAAAATAAATATCATTCATTCATCGATACCATCCCATATCAAAGTAGATATTATGTTATAGAGAATATTGTATACACATTGTTACCTACTACCGACTTCATAATATGCATCTTACTTTCTTACATATTCCTAATTTCTCAGATTACTTTTGAAAGAAAGCAAAGGAAGAACTCGTAACAGATTAGGAATAGATGAAGAAGCATAAAAATGAGAAAAACACTTCTAAAAAACCAGAAAAATGAATAAAAAACGCATGCATAACTTAAATTGGGTAATTAAAAAGTCACCAATTTATTTTATGATAAAACAGTACTTAATGCAATTTTAAATAATCACCTTTAGCAAACGTGTGCAGAATATCAAGGTGCTAGAAGATGTCATTAGAATTTGAAAATTTAAGCGCAAACGTGTGCAGAATATCAAGGTGCTAGAAGATGTCATTAGAATTTGAAAATTTAAGCGCAGACAACGACAGATGAAGTCGAATAAAAGCAACGCGAATCTACAGATATGTAGATGCAACGAAATAAAGTAAATACAATGCACGGATGTAGATAAATATATGCAAGGCGTAGCTATATTAATTGTAACCACCAACGGGTACATAAGACTACAATACCTACTACATATTATGTTTATACCTATATGTATGTAGGTGTAACGTGAATAGTAATAAATAGGTAATAAAACATTATCTTCTAGAAACAGCATCAAGTGCCTAGATATTGCAACTTGCGACTAATAGTAATTAATAATATATTGTAATGTATGCAATATGCATATTACATTAACACATCATCGTCTCCAGTTTTATACAACAATAACTTATTCACAACGGATAATAAAAAGTCGATGAGATCAGCACTTCAATCATTTCCTCGTGTAGGTACACTAATCATCATACTGTTAAATATAATAATAAATATTCCAACAAATAAATGTATTGATCATAAGTTTTTCTTTTTTTCTTTTAGTTGTGCAGTCCTCGCAAGTTGGGCAATTTGCGCCAGTGATCAAACATCGTTCCGAAACCATTCGATAAAAAGGAATTAAAGAAAATATATCAAAGCTTTCAGGCAGGGACTTCATGGGGTAGTAAAGCAGCGACTTTACGGACATCAGCTATGGCTCTGGTGTATAGCACGGCGGAATACTGCTCCCCAGTATGGGGTAGAAGTGCGCACTGCAATAAGATAGACACTGAGCTGAACAAAACCATGAGAACCATAACAGGAACAATAAAGCCAACTCCAACCCAATGGTTACCAGTGTTGTCCAACATTGCACCGCCGGACCTTCGAAGGTTGCACGCAACAGTCAGGGAAAAAAACAAGATCAAACACAATCCCCTACTACCAGCTTATGGGGACATTTTTCAACCACCCCCAAAAAGACTCAAATCCCGAAAACCTGTTTGGACAGTACAGACAGAGGAAGCCAACATAGAGGAAATGTGGAAAGAGAGATGGACCACTGACGGAAACATAACAAACAAGCATCTGATAGTGGACCCAACAGCTCGAGTACCAGGATTTGACCTGCCTCGCAGGGTTTGGGTACAACTAAATCGAGTGAGAACGGAGCAGGGCTGCTGCAACCACTCACTCTGGAGGTGGGGAAAAAGGGACAGCCCTGATTGTGAGTGCGGTGCTGAGCAGACCATAAGACACCTAGTGCAGGAATGCCAGCTGAATAAATTTGACGGAGACCTCCAGGACATCCATGAGGCGACCCCGGAGGCGGTGGACTGGTTGGCGAGACTGGAGCCCAGATTGTGACTCTACAGCTTATTCTCTGGACGCAATCCTCGCGGATGCAGAACATCAAACCGGAGCCAAACGAAAAGTAAAGTAAGTAAAGCTTTCAGTTATAAGTTATAACTTTTCAGGAAACCCGCAATCACGCGATAAGAATCTTTAGGTTTCATTGACAGAAGTGAAAAACTATAATATAATTGATAACAGCGTAGGCTTAAGTATGAATAAAATGATTACTTGGCAGAAATTAGCTAACAGCAACAAGATGCATCACCATTCACCATACAAGCGAGCAAATAATACTTAGAAAGCGTTACTTAGTAAAACATCGATAATTGCCGACAAAACAATTAACTTTGACATGATAATACTACGATTAAAGCAGCAGATATTCATTGTTAGTAGAGGTGTCTGAAAGGTCGCTTATTTCATTCTTATGCACTGTGCAGTATGCAGTATGATATAACAATGATGAGATGGCAAGACGGGGGAGACCTTGATAATACGATGATGACAGTGTATTTACTAAGTTACAACACGTTATTGAGGATCAAGTCATTTTAATCTGACCTCAACCTAATATGCATTTTACAACAAATTGTGATATAAGAACAAAATCAATCCATAAGGTCTACCCATTCCACGTAAACCGGTAACCACACCAGTCCATCGGAGATGCACAACAATCGCATTGACTCATTTTACATTATCTATAAATTATTCGGACGCGAAGAGACCAACCTAGAAAGAACGGTAATGCTAGGCAGTGTACAAGGCAGGAGACCGAGAGGCAGATCGCCGATGCGTTGGAGCGACCAAGTGAGGGCAGCCACAAACACCACTCTACACGAGGCCGCACATCTGGCCATGGATAGAGACTCGTGGAGGAGGATCGTCAACTGCGGGAATGAGAGTCGCGACCCTCAGTCATGAGGATATACGACACCAGCATAAATTATTACTGTGTAATAATATACATACACGTAAGTAGGGAAAAATGGATAGCTAATTAATATTAATGAAAAATGAAATAAAACTCGCTATAAGGCTCATAAGCTTGGTTTTTGGGAGGAATGTGTTTTGTGGTTTTCATAAAGACCCAGGACGACTAATATGTCCCCTGATGGGAAAGAGTTGCACCCCTGGGGACCTGATTCCAGGGAATGACAAGGCGATGTATGTCGCCGCATATTGCAGTGGCAGGGAATGACCCACCTGGACACGTGAAGTAAGTATAAACAACTAATTTAATAGTTGGTTATTTTATAACGTACTGATGCAGGATACTAGTCTTATTCCTAATTTACTCATGGCTTTTACTAGTGTGTAGTTCTCCTAGTTAAAGCTAATTAAAATTACCTAATCTTGTGTTCGTCACTATTAGTACATACATACTCGTATTTATCCGGTATCTACGATATAGAAAAGAAACGTGAAATTTATTTATACCTACAATATAACGTTTGAAGAAAAGATTATATTTTACAACTTCGTAAAAGTTCGGAATAATTGTAATTAAATTAGCGATAAGAAATGAGGTAAACCGCAGTCAAAATTAGTTAACATCTAATACATTCATTTTCAAACCACGACATTGTCACCTTTATTATGTGTTTACAAGAATATTTTACTTACTATACCTATATACTATTTCTACTTGATTTGTAATGGTTCATAGTTCATACACACTTTATTGAGTTAGGATATCGGACAGTATGCGAGCGCCTCTTTATCGGGATTTAACGGAAGGGCAGCCCACGACTACTCCACCTGAAATTTACGCTTCGAAGTACTCTCGAGGAAATGAAGAGAATCCCGACTAAGACACAGTTTTCAAAAATAAAATACAAACGTACGTATTGATATTTTTATAATTCGATATATTTGTTCTTCTATTTAGTATGTATTGAGATAAATTATTTATCGTAAGACACAATACACAAAAACAGACACAAGAATACCTTGAGCGAGCAAAATGTTTACGGGAAGAGAAATACTCCAGGAAATAGAGAATTTTACCGTGCAAAACGTATAGTAGTTCTGATTTTTGGATATGTTATATAGGTCGGCCCTGTGGTTAAGAATCCAAGTTTGTGACCTCCTAACCCTTGTGCGTTCACTAGGGCGAGCCAAAAACTGACGAAATTTCGGTCATTTTTTAAATCATTAATCATAACTTTTTAACAATGCATTTTAGAGAGTAAAGCTGTATGTAGAAGTTAAAGAAAATTAAATTCTCTGCAACTTGAGCCTACAAAGTATTTTTGTAAAACTATTATTTAAAGAGTTATGTGATATCCAAATTTGCAATTTTTTCTGAAAAATGCTGTTTTTTTACAAAATTTCTCATTTTTTAAATATATTTCACGAAATGTACGTTGTAGAGAAAAATGTTATAAGTAAATGTTGTAGATCGTTTAATTTAAAACAAGTTTGAGGTCAACATTTTTTCTCTCGGACCAATAACAACAGAGTTGTGACCTTCTGAAAAAATATCAGACGAATATTTAAGCAACATTCAGTATAGTAGGTATGATAATAGTTATAAAAAAAATGCAATCAAAGAAATTATTTTTTTGTAGGTTATTAAGGTTAGTCTCGTGGTTCAGAATCCAAGTTTGTGACCTCCCCGCCCGCGTGTATTCACTAGGGTGGGCCAAAAACTACTGAAATTTCGTTAATTTTTCAGTTTATTGTTTCTATTTTTTTAATTATCCATTTTAGAGTAAACAATTGTAAGTAAATATTGTAGAGTATTAAATTTTCTGCAACTTAGGTTAGTCACGTTTGTTTCAAAAGCTATTATGTAAAGAATTATATAACAAATAACATAATTTTTAAACGTTAAAAATTTTTTATTTTCAATTTATGTATTATTTTTCAAAATGGTACGTAGTAAGAAAAAATATTATTAGCAAATATTATAGGATATAAAATTTGCAACAAAAAATGGTACTAGACTTTTTTGCCTTGGACTAATAACAAATGAGATATGCTGTCCTGAAAATTAATTTAAGGTCAATAGTCAATATTCAGATCGCCATATCTCATTTATTATTAGTCCAAGGCAAAAAAGTCTAGTACCATTTTTTGTTGCAAATTTTATATCCTATAATATTCGCTAATAATATTTTTTCTTACTACGTACCATTTTGAAAAATAATACAAAAATTGAAAATAAAAAATTTTTAACGTTTAAAAATTATGTTATTTGTTATATAATTCTTTACATAATAGCTTTTGAAACAAACGTGACTAACCTAAGTTGCAGAAAATTTAATACTCTACAATATTTACTTACAATTGTTTACTCTAAAATGGATAATTAAAAAAAAAATAGAAACAATAAACTGAAAAATTAACGAAATTTCAGTAGTTTTTGGCCCACCCTAGTGAATACACGCGGGCGGGGAGGTCACAAACTTGGATTCTGAACCACGAGACTAACCTTAATAACCTACAAAAAAATAATTTCTTTGATTGCATTTTTTTTATAACTATTATCATACCTACTATACTGAATGTTGCTTAAATATTCGTCTGATATTTTTTCAGAAGGTCACAACTCTGTTGTTATTGGTCCGAGAGAAAAAATGTTGACCTCAAACTTGTTTTAAATTAAACGATCTACAACATTTACTTATAACATTTTTCTCTACAACGTACATTTCGTGAAATATATTTAAAAAATGAGAAATTTTGTAAAAAAACAGCATTTTTCAGAAAAAAATGCAAATTTGGATATCACATAACTCTTTAAATAATAGTTTTACAAAAAACTTTGTAGGCTCAAGTTGCAGAGAATTTAATATTCTTTAACTTCTACATACAGCTTTACTCTCTAAAATGCATTGTTAAAAAGTTATGATTAATAATTTAAAAAATGTCCGAAATTTCGTCAGTTTTTGGCTCGCCCTAGTGAACGCACAAGGGTTGGGAGGTCACAAACTTGGATTCTTAACCAGGGGACTAACCTATATAACATATCCAAAAACCAGAACTACTATACGATTTGCACGGTGGCCATACATTGTATGTCTAGGTTTCCCGGGGTACTCCAGGAAATAGAGAATTTTACCGTGCAAAACGTATAGTAGTTCTGATTTTTGGATATGTTATATAGGTCGGCCCTGTGGTTAAGAATCCAAGTTTGTGACCTCCTAACCCTTGTGCGTTCACTAGGGCGAGCCAAAAACTGACGAAATTTCGGTCATTTTTTAAATCATTAATCATAACTTTTTAACAATGCATTTTAGAGAGTAAAGCTGTATGTAGAAGTTAAAGAAAATTAAATTCTCTGCAACTTGAGCCTACAAAGTATTTTTGTAAAACTATTATTTAAAGAGTTATGTGATATCCAAATTTGCAATTTTTTCTGAAAAATGCTGTTTTTTTACAAAATTTCTCATTTTTTAAATATATTTCACGAAATGTACGTTGTAGAGAAAAATGTTATAAGTAAATGTTGTAGATCGTTTAATTTAAAACAAGTTTGAGGTCAACATTTTTTCTCTCGGACCAATAACAACAGAGTTGTGACCTTCTGAAAAAATATCAGACGAATATTTAAGCAACATTCAGTATAGTAGGTATGATAATAGTTATAAAAAAAATGCAATCAAAGAAATTATTTTTTTGTAGGTTATTAAGGTTAGTCTCGTGGTTCAGAATCCAAGTTTGTGACCTCCCCGCCCGCGTGTATTCACTAGGGTGGGCCAAAAACTACTGAAATTTCGTTAATTTTTCAGTTTATTGTTTCTATTTTTTTAATTATCCATTTTAGAGTAAACAATTGTAAGTAAATATTGTAGAGTATTAAATTTTCTGCAACTTAGGTTAGTCACGTTTGTTTCAAAAGCTATTATGTAAAGAATTATATAACAAATAACATAATTTTTAAACGTTAAAAATTTTTTATTTTCAATTTATGTATTATTTTTCAAAATGGTACGTAGTAAGAAAAAATATTATTAGCAAATATTATAGGATATAAAATTTGCAACAAAAAATGGTACTAGACTTTTTTGCCTTGGACTAATAACAAATGAGATATGCTGTCCTGAAAATTAATTTAAGGTCAATAGTCAATATTCAGATCGCCATATCTCATTTATTATTAGTCCAAGGCAAAAAAGTCTAGTACCATTTTTTGTTGCAAATTTTATATCCTATAATATTCGCTAATAATATTTTTTCTTACTACGTACCATTTTGAAAAATAATACAAAAATTGAAAATAAAAAATTTTTAACGTTTAAAAATTATGTTATTTGTTATATAATTCTTTACATAATAGCTTTTGAAACAAACGTGACTAACCTAAGTTGCAGAAAATTTAATACTCTACAATATTTACTTACAATTGTTTACTCTAAAATGGATAATTAAAAAAAAAATAGAAACAATAAACTGAAAAATTAACGAAATTTCAGTAGTTTTTGGCCCACCCTAGTGAATACACGCGGGCGGGGAGGTCACAAACTTGGATTCTGAACCACGAGACTAACCTTAATAACCTACAAAAAAATAATTTCTTTGATTGCATTTTTTTTATAACTATTATCATACCTACTATACTGAATGTTGCTTAAATATTCGTCTGATATTTTTTCAGAAGGTCACAACTCTGTTGTTATTGGTCCGAGAGAAAAAATGTTGACCTCAAACTTGTTTTAAATTAAACGATCTACAACATTTACTTATAACATTTTTCTCTACAACGTACATTTCGTGAAATATATTTAAAAAATGAGAAATTTTGTAAAAAAACAGCATTTTTCAGAAAAAAATGCAAATTTGGATATCACATAACTCTTTAAATAATAGTTTTACAAAAAACTTTGTAGGCTCAAGTTGCAGAGAATTTAATATTCTTTAACTTCTACATACAGCTTTACTCTCTAAAATGCATTGTTAAAAAGTTATGATTAATAATTTAAAAAATGTCCGAAATTTCGTCAGTTTTTGGCTCGCCCTAGTGAACGCACAAGGGTTGGGAGGTCACAAACTTGGATTCTTAACCAGGGGACTAACCTATATAACATATCCAAAAACCAGAACTACTATACGATTTGCACGGTGGCCATACATTGTATGTCTAGGTTTCCCGGGGTAAAAGGAAGTCTTGTGGGTGATGAGTAGGTACTCAACTACTCACTCACCGATTTGAAAAGATTATCATAAAGATGACCAACAAGTTTGACCCAAAGGTCGTTTCAAGTGCACAGTATTTTGTATTATAGACGTCCTTAAATTTTGTGAAGTGATTTAACATATACACAATAATCATAGTAAATCAACCAGTAAAGCCTGGTTACAGTTTAATTCCATCAATCGATGTGGGTATTAATTAAATTATGAATTACATATCCACCTCTCTACTGAGTATTCTTATGGAAATATGTTTAGTGACTACTTTAACTTTAATGATATTATTAGCTTGCGTCCAAGTTAGAAACCAGTAGAACCGTTATACAAACCAAACACTCATAGAGACATACATACCTAACTTACACCACAAGTACCTACAAATAATTGTCACACGAGAGTGTGAGATAATGAGAACTGTGTTATTGTCTAACTCAACATGTTAGTTGGTTGTCCTGAGATAAAAAATACTTTATACTCTTCCTGACAGTAAGAATAGTGATATTTTTTTTTTTTTTTTTTTTTTTATATGTTTATTTTCCGAAAAAAATACATGTTTTACAATACAATATAACAACAAATGCATATAAAACAAAATTATTGTTGTATCGCACCCGGCGAAGCTGCGTAGTGCATGCTTGTGTCCGGGTGGCGGTCTAATCTAATATAATTCTAGGTACATTTCACTTAAACTAATAAACTTAAATGAATAACAAAGTTAAATGAACAACAGAATTAAAAATGAAAACAAAAACACTCAAAGTTTTGAGATATACTCCTTTAATTTTTTTTGAAAAGAATATAATTTTTTGTATTTCTTAACTCTTTGGGCAACTTGTTAAAATATCGTATTCCCTGATGCACAAAGCCATTCACCATGTAGTTCAGTCACTTTAGGAAATCAATGTATGGGGAAGTTGGCAAAATTAATAACAGATGGGACTCTATGCAGTATGATACCTTAGGGTGAGGTGTTTCAGAATATCAGGCGTCCCCCCCGCCACACCTGACGCGTCACCCCCCTGGCCCCCCGAATAGGTCCCCCTACGTGGTTTTCCTCTATTTATCAAAAAACTGTAACAGATAGAAGGAAAATGTTAAGGACAAAAATAGTCCTTAATAAATTCTCTACAAAATAGGTAAAGCACATTTTTTGATAGGACTAGTAATTTACCCGCAATAGCCGGTGAAAGTATCGTAATTTTTTAATAAGAACCAAATTTTTTTTATTTTACTCAAATTGCTGAAAATTCATAAGAGCTACAAGAAAATGGTCAAAGAATTAATTAATTGCTATAGTTTTAGCTATAAAATGAGCTATTATTTATTTTTGCACGGCTCATAGTTTTTGAGTTATAACATAAAATTCCAATGACAGAAGTCTTAAAAATGGAACTTTTCATACAATTTGTATTGAAATGCTGTGATATTAAAATTTAGGTTAAGCCTGTTTTTCACAAGCATGTGAAAGATAAAAAATGTATTGGAGTATGATTGGGTCTTTTTAGTATTTCAAGATATAATCCTTTCGAAGTTGAATGCACTTTTGCCAGTCATGTTTCAAAGCCATTATCCCAGTTTTCCAGAAGGATTCCTCAAGGTTAGGATATGGGTCAAAAGCATTGGCACCCGGCGATTCGAGGGTTTGTACAAGTCCTGTTCTGAAGTTAAGATGAACACTACTGATTAAAATCAGATCACTGGAATCTCTGCTATCACCTAACTAATAATTCCGCGATCTTTGAAAAATTAATCCATGTCTTTATCGACGTTCTCCAGAACTACTGCATTTTATTGCTTTCCGCTTCAAGGGTTGTGTTTGACACCTTGCTGTGCCCATTCAAAATCTGGCACTTACTTTCTAATCATGGCATATGATGGAACAGACTCCATTAATGAACCCGATATTTCTTTTATGGTTCGTGTCGGTCTATGACCTTAGATAAAATAATATTTTATCACGGATCGCAGCTGACAATTTCACATTTTCACAAAAATGTCAAACACGTTGAAATAAAAATGGTGCCAAGAGTGCCAGCGTCGTCCTATCGATCTCAAATTTTGTAAATAGCCCTAATGAAGTTTAAATTATCTATATCAATAATGAACTTAAACTGGTCTGTACATTTTTTTCTCAGGGCTACGAAGTGTTCAGCCGAACCTCGTATCTTACACAGACATACACTAAATTTTCTTCTTTAATGATCTTGACGAATCCTTCTGCAAAACTGGGATACGGCTTTGAAATATGGCTGGCAAAAGTGTATTGAACTTCTAAAGAATTATACCTTAAAATACTTACAAAATCCAGTCATACTCCAATACATTTTTTATCTTTCACATACTTGTGAAAAACAGGCGTAACCTAAATTTTAATATCACAGCATTTCAATACAAATTGTATGAAAAGTTCCATTTTTAAGACTTCTGTCATTGGAATTTTATGTTATAACTCAAAAACTATGAGCCGTGCAAAAATAAATAATAGCTCATTTTATAGCTAAAACTATAGCAATTAATTCATTCTTTGACCATTTTCTTGTAGCTCTTATGAATTTTCAGCAATTTGAGTAAAATAAAAAATTTTTGGTTCTTATTAAAAAATTACGATATTTTCACCGGCTATTGCGGGTAAATTACTAGTCCTATCAAAAAATGTGCTTTACCTATTTTGTAGAGAATTTATTAAGGACTATTTTTGTCCTTAACATTTTCCTTCTATCTGTTACAATTTTTTGATAAATAGATGAAAACCACGTAGGGGGACCTATTCGGGGGGCCAGGGGGGTGACGCGTCAGGTGTGGCGGGGGGGACGCCTGATATTCTGAAACATCCCACTCTAAGGTATCATACTGCATAGAGTCCCATCTGTTATTAATTTTGCCGACTTCGTGCTGCAAAAGGACTGAGCTAATGGTAGTCGTTCTATTTTTGTTGAATAGGAGGACGGTACCCAATCTCTCTCTATTACTGACTTCGATAAGTTTTTTATCCTTATACTTAACTACGATAAGTTTTTTATCCTTATACTTAACTACGTGGAGAATAGCATCTTTCATGAATATTTTCTTAATATCTAGAACTTTAAAGTCGCCGAATACGTTTACTGTTGGATATATTCTAGGTTTTTTCAGTATTATTTTTATTAATATTCTTTGTATTATTTCTATTGGTAATAAGTTTGTAGGGAATGCCCCACCCCACGCCACTATTCCATATTGGAAGAGTGACTGGGCGAGTGCATAATATACCATTTTCAGTCTGTTTAACGTTAAGATGTTTCTGAGGCGCAAAAAAATATAAATTAATTTTCTAGTTCTATTAACCAATATGTCTATATATTTTTTCCATTTTAAATTATTATCCAATAAAATTCCAAGATATTTTATTTCAGTTTTACCAGCTATTTTGGGGCACTGGCATTGAGACTTGTTTAGACAATTATTACTATGTATAACGATTTCAATATTAGCAGGGATGTTTTTTTCACAAAGAGAGAAAGGATATCTGCGTTTATTGAATATTACTCATATAACTATGTAGTTACAGAGGTAAGAGGATGTGGTGATTAATACAATGTGATAACGATATAGCGTTATAGAGTTAGACTACGATAGATCTAATATAATTGGTAATGTGTACTTATACTACAGGTACACTAAGCAGAGGTTGGTTTGGTATGGGTGCCTGGTGTATATGCAAGATCAGGTGCGGCTGACCAAGCAGCGACCTACTGCCCTCGCGAGATTACCTACCTGCTATTACTATCGAGATACTATACAATTCATACGTATTATATTATTATCCATCTATCTAATTGCCACTTAACTTTCCGCTTCGTTGACTAGTCTAGATAGTTTGATAATAATGTGCACCATTCGTTGAAAGCACGTATTCAAATGCAACAAATCACAAATGTGCACATACAAATACTTGATTACTTTTGAAATACGACATTAATTATCGCTTGTAATTTAAATATGACCCCGAGCGAAAACATGCCTTCAAAATCACGATGAGAATTTGCAATGAAAAACTGGTGTTGGAAGACTACGGTGAAGGTTATTATGGACTTGTCGGGTTATACTATGAACTTGTCAGATTGTATGGAGGAGGTCGAAAGAGCATACGTTGTCATTACGGCAAGGTACGGTCGCAGGTTTACGCGTGATTGATCAAAAGTCGAGGACGCCGTGATGCACATACCACACCACACCACAGATCCAACTCTACCTATACGATGTCATGGTTATACGGTTCACCAAACACACAAAAACGCAATAACCCATATTCAATTACCTACCTACCTAGTCGCAAGGACGTCAAAATATACCTACAAGGTGTAATTAAAAAAATCTCTCAAAAGAATATAGATTTAATGTATCCCGATTTGATTCAATAAACCTATAATACTCGACACATTTTCTGTTACTAGATAGTAGACAGAAGAACAGATAGATACCTCTTCAATTAAACAGTAATAGATAAGTAGATAGAGTGTAGACATCACATGGAATGCAGTGTGTCACCTTTACATAGAAAGTTGTGCATTTTATTAAATAAGTATACCTTAATTATCATGTATTATTATTACACACATAGGTATGTCAACAACATAAAGAAAAAATATGAAATTATTTAACTATGGAACACCAGTGTTGTAGTACTATTTCTACCATAACACAATGCTATACCCGATGATGGGGTAAACAGTCAATGCTGCGTGCGTACAAAAAACACAACATTCTGTATGAGCAAAAGTTTATAAAACAAAAATCAGAATAGGAGGTGAATGTCATTACTAGCATTAAGAAGATGTGAAATGTCTTATATGGAAGTTTAACGAAAGTTTCACCTGACTTTTGCAGGAATACTCATGTTCTCTATTATACTCTAGTTCTATACACGGAGATGAAAGAAATCAATCATAAAACTAATGGAGAAATGTACATTTAAATTACCACCTCAACTATAAATGAAAAAACAGGGAGCATCCCCTTGCAAGTGTAGCCTGATAAAAAAAGTTGTACAAACTATTATTGTAGGAACCACTATTCCATTCTCCAACCAATGTGTTTGAGAACGGAGGAGTCTGTGAGGTAACAAAAAGGGCAAAATTATATCCAAGAAAAACTTTGATGCTCGGTTAATTTCTACAGTGCTCGTTCACATACGTAGGAAAAAGAAGTAAAATCTGACGTAGCAGTAGGTAGGTATACAATGTAAGCGATATGGAATTTTGTACTGAGAATATAACTAAATACTAATTACATTTACTTCAACAATAGCAAAATTAATTTGACCCGATTATAAAATAAATTGTTTTGTAATAAATTTCTTGTCACTTTGTGTAAAAGAAAGAAATGGTTCATAATAAATTGCAACACATTGTGTGTGTTTTAATATTCCGCTAATAAGTACAATAAGCAGAAATACAATGAGTAATAAACTTATATGTATTTACCTAGATACATAATATAATAATTATGCACTCTATATATTTTAATTCTAATACCCACAATATCTGCATATGCAAGCGAGTACTAGTAGGCAAACAAATAATAAAATTGAATGGAATTCTTACAATATACATTACCTCAGACATATTATTATATTACCTATTCAGGGCATAGGTGCTGAAAATGTAGCATGATCTAATAATGCATTACTACTTACATAACACTACACACCTATTGTGTTGCAAATTAAAAGTTTGCTACTAATCTGATTGTTAAGAAATTATCAGCAAGTCGGTACCCGGGTACCTACACAGCAGTGACGAAGAGTGGATTTCTTCCCACTGCTATACATTCACAACAAACCTTAGCTTTCAATCTCCCCTCTAAGAAAAAACATACATAGGCACTTAGATACATAATTATGCAATGGCGATACCACAAAGTTACCAAGCTTTATATTATAACGTAATAGAGGTCTAACATCGAATTTCTTTACCCGATGTGCATACAATATAAATTTTGTAGTATGTGAATGTTACCAAATGTTACTAGGTTATTAGTTAGGTAGGTTCCCTTAATATCCTTTATTACGATTTCATCATTTGGCAGCTCCAGAGCTCTGTAAATTATGCGTTTTTTGTGGTAAAAATGGCAGATTGCACCATAAAAAATAGCAAGAATTATCCCAACAGGAGGTAGTGAATAATTAGCGTTTTACATTTCATCTGTAAGTATTATTATATACATATTATTGAAATAAAATACACATAGTATTTCAATAATAATTTTGATGTTTTGTGTCGCGTTGCTAAGGTAGTATTTACAGTTAGTGATGTGCAATATATCGTCGTGGATACTGCAATAGGACGTATGTAAAAAAAAAGCGGTATTGGTTTTATTGAATGAATGCAATGAAAATAGCCGCGGCTACACACTGCAATTTGTCTTAAGTCTCTCGGCCAATCAGGCCAACCATAATATTTCAATTCACAAATTTGATGTAGTACTAATAGTATGAAAAATAAAAATGTTTTTTGTTCCTCCTGTAAAATTGCAATAAAATGACATACACCCTATTGCAGTATCCACGACGAAATGACATTTCAATTCAATCGAAAGCTATGTTTATATCGAGCTATTAATTTAGAAAATATTCTTGTTAATTTTCTTCTCAATGACAACATATCCTTTAAAAGGTAGATGCAAACCTCCCCACATGATTTTATCGATGTATACTTTACCTAATCATAACATTTTACCTACAAATTAATCGAGAACTTTGATTCGATATTATCGACTTTCAAAATTATTTTTTAACGTCACATCACTAGATAAAGCCCTCCTCTCTCCATTTATCTCTGCTATCTAGTTACCTAAACTAATGGCACAAAACTTTTGGTAGATTTTGAACGATATTCGTATTCTATATTCTATAATAATAATATAGGTACCATTCCTTATTTTATGGGCAACACGTTATATTATCTTTATAGGTAATATTACAAATGATTTTTCTCTGTATCGGCAGGGCACCCGATCATGAGTGATAAATATTATAACATCTGAGTATATGTTTGTATCAGTAGCAGTATTTTATTAATCCCAGATTCAGGTTCCACACTAGTGTTACTTGCTCCGAGGTCGGCGCAATTTTGTTTATACAGGCCGGGTCCAACTGACATTTGACGACGATGACGTCACCAAGAGTGAGAGAAAATGTATGGGAAAAAATATTCCGTAGTTCAAGTGTTTGTCACCGAAACAAGGTGTTTGTCACCGATACAAGGTGACGTCACCAATCATGGTGGTGATGGAATTTGTGTGCGTAGGTTTGTATACTATCGCTGGCTTCGCTTGCTCATACATGAGACACCTAATTTATTTCCTAGAGGGATAGGGTACCAAATGTTCGCATTAGAAAGAGAACAAAAGTAGCCGATGTGACGAAGGGGATCCCTAGCCTTGAATGAAGCTGGGCTGGGCGTGTTGCCAGATGCAAAGATTCCCGATGGACTAAAAAGACAGTGGAATGACGACCAAGAACGAGCCAAGGAAACATCGGTAGACTCCAGGAGAGGTGGTCTGATTGCAGAATAAAATGTGCCGAAGGGAGATGGATGCAGTGTGCCCAGGATAAGGAGTTGTGGAGGACCAAAGGGGAGGCCTATATCTAACAATGCATCTGAGGGGCTGAGGAAGTAGATGATGACACATTTAAGCAAGAAAGAGTACGCTCGTGCTGTGTTCTTAATCGAGAAACGGTATGTAAACAATGTAAAAGCCAAGGTTTCGCTCTTTCTGTAAAGGAACCTAGCATTTTTCAGGTAGTAAATGTATGTGTATCTGAATATAATGACATAATACACAGAGATTACCTATATTGATTGAGTACATAGTGTAGGGTCTTGCCGATGTACATAGTTCTTTACTATGTCTATGTATAAGTGACATTGTGTATGCTAAGAGGTACAGTAATTACTACAGTCTGTACAGTCCACACAATCAGGTGATAAATGATGTCAATGTAATCTCTCTAGGTAGCACAGTAATAAGTAAAGGCTGAATATTTCACTAATTCATATTAAGTAGGTAAATGATAACAATGATGTTGTCATACACATAAAATCCTGAGGTGGCTTTTCCTTGGATAATACAACACAAAAACATACCCATAACTGCCACATTCATGATTCACACTATTAGTTACTGCAACACTATAGTACTAGGAATACAACTAGAGATAAAAATATAATAATCATGAGGAGTATTGTGCAAGTTCACAGAATAGATAAACTAATACTTACTGATTTCGGCATTGTGATACTATTCTATATCAGCCTCCGAGACCTGCAAATAAAATAAACATGAATGAAATATGGGAACTTTATAATAAGTTATGACAGAATGCGTGACACACATTAGCCTTTAGAAAGTAAAACATTATCATTCACTAACAAACATGGGTACTGACATATTAGGATAAAGAATTGTGTAAATAAACAAACAATAACTAACTAAGTGTAATTTAACTTTTATCACTTCAAGAATCCACCTTGACAAAATATCAAGATTTCGAGACAACAAGTGTCCACTAATTAACTACACCGGTTGACTTGTAGACAAATCTATGAGACACCCATCCCAAACACACAATTTAAAAGAAAAAATAAAAACCATACGAAAACTTACACCAAAAATGATTTCACAATAAATATCACTGAAATATCTGCATAAGTGGCACAATAAAATATGTACACAGTAAAATGCACACAGCACACACCCAACCTTACACTTTAGAAAATCTTGCGAACGCGAAACTGCGAACGCTCTCCGTTGTCTATGTTGGCCTTACGAGTGTTGCTATTATTAAATTAATGTATTCGCCACCTATATTTTTATTGGGCAAATCAACGACCTGTATAATACTGGATGAAAAACATCGCTGTTTCTCAATACATTCTGTGCGATCCGGCGCGCTAATAAGCGGTCTGTTAGGCAAAAGAAGCAAAATAGGGTATTTTCCATACTAAAAGGGCTATAGAAAACTGCGGTTTTCACATGGATTTTTGGTTTTCACTGTTTATATTTCAACTCATAATGAATTATAGACAACATATTGACATAATTATAGGACCAAGGGATGTAAATAGTCCGTTAATCAGAATTTATGAGAAATTTTATAACACAGGAAACGGCACACGATGGAAGTAAATTAAATTACTTTTATTATTTTTTTCTTATTCTTTTTTCAGATTTCCCTTTAAGAATTAAACCTTATGCACCGTTTAAAAAATACTTTGTGAATAAATGTGTTTTTATTAGTTACGTAGGTATCATCAATTATGATATTGAATATCATGGATGTGAAGACTTTTTAAATATATAATTATTTATATAGGTATTTATTTTTTCATATTTTTTGGCACTTTAAGCTAATGTATAATGTATTTATAAATTATTGTCAAATGTTTAATTTATGTTGTAATTAATAACAATAAAATAAAAGTAATTTAATTTACTTCTATTGTGTGCCGTTTCCATAAATTCTAATAAACGGACTATTTACATCCCTTGGTCCTATAATTATGTCAATATGATGTCTATAATTCATATTCAGTTAAAATGTAAACAGTGAAAACCAAAAATCCATGTGAAAACCGCAGTTTCCTATAGCCCGTTTAGTATGGAAAATCGTCAATTTTGCTTCTTTTGCCTAACTGGTCATTTCCCCCAGAATCACAGTACTCGATCAAGATGAGAATCCAGTTTACTAGTACCTATTACCTACTACATCTATGCTTTGGCCCTCAATATTGACGAAAATATTTCTAAAATTGCAACACTGGATTAATTTTTGATTTTTCTATTTTGTCTTTGATATTTCCAACTTCGTCATCTTCTTTCGTGTTTCGTCTATGGTTGTTATTTGTCATTTTTTTGTGTTGTCGAGTCGGTTTTCATCTCCTCCGTCCGACGTTTTCATCAGGTTTTTTTGTTGACAAAATGCGATAGGGCTGGCGATGGACCAATTTGTTTTCATTTGACTTAACTTTACTATCATTTATTCAAAACTTCCAACTTTAATCTGAATCCTGACTAATTCTATGATCGGAGTAATTTCTTAACATCATGGCTTCATCATCTTCGCAAGACCCTAATGAAACTTTCGACCAGGTAGTTTCAACTGCTGTGGTTTGTGAACTTTTATTTTATTTATTTGTCATTCCTAACAATTCTTTTATTAAGTAAGTTACACTAGGATACGATTTATTATCACAGTCCAACTAACCTTATTAGTACCCCTGGGATAAAGTTTAGTGTAGGGAAGGGAGCTGATTTCTTTATGGTTATTAAGACAGTATTCAAAAATTTCCAGTCTGCTGTCTAATACGCTTTATGTGTTATGTCAAGCCAGCAACATTGAATAGTTTTTTTGGATTCCATTTCAATAATGTTTTGAATTAATATGTGGGGAGATCAGTTCCATATTTTCTTCCACCAGTTGATTAAGCTAATACTTAATTCAAACTCAATGAAAACATGCACTTACGTTTGTGCAGTAAAATTATATGTATTTATTGCAGATTGCCTGCGTGGGTGCTCCAACTGAGCCAACTGTATATATTGCGTTAATTATTGTTCAAGTGCTTTCTGTGAGAAGGATTATTCGAGTGTAAAGTAAAGTAGATGTATTGTATGTTTTTAGTTTGACGAAGATGAGAATGCTGATGTTCAGTTGGGTGCGACACCTTCAGGAAGAAAGAGGCTCTTCAGTAAAGAGTTACGATGCATGATGTATGGATTTGGAGATGATATTAATCCATACACAGAGAGTGTTGACCTACTTGAGGACTTAGTCATAGAGTTTATTACAGAAACTACCCATCGGTTAGTAAAACCATTGTATACTTAGATATAGAGAATAAATTTCTTTGTATTATATACTATTTTTACAGTGTTAACATGTGCTTCCGCAAAGTTTATCTATACATATGTACGTATTTAATATTTAACACTTTCGTTTAATCTCAGTTCACATTGAATCCACAACTTAGTACACATTTTTATAAGTAAATTGTGTAAAAAACGGAAACAACAACAAGACAGTTATTAAGGTTGCCAGCATAAAGTAAAATAATCTTATTGCTATTTGAACAAAGGCATTACAAAGTCCAAAGTAACAAATTGTCAATTTGTCCCTGAAAACTTCACTTTAGCCAACCATTTGTGTGTTTTTGCAGAGCTATGGAAGTCGGAAGGACTGGTCGTGTTCAAGTAGAAGACATAGTATTCTTAGTTAGAAAAGATCACAGGAAATATGCTCGTGTAAAGGATTTATTGACTATGAATGAAGAATTGAAGAAAGCTCGTAAGGCATTCGATGAGGGCAAGTTTGCAGGTAACCCTGAGATGATAGTACCACCGTAGACAATATTATGGAAAATATACATTATGCTTGTAGTATTATCTACTTTATTCACCTATATCTATTTATTTTTATATATTTTATAACTTTTCTGTTATTTCGGCGCAACTTAAAAGCCATTCTTTCACAGGTGTAATGGTAAATTTAATTATGTAGTAAATACGCCTTCGTAAATTGGACTCAGGTAATGGTACACTAATGGCTATTCAAAAAGCAAGTTCTTTTATGTAAATGCTACAAAATTTTAACAACTGTGTTTGGAGAACTGCACCCTCCAGTCAAATTTATGATACATATATTTTTTAAATTGAATAATTACTCACACATGTGGTTGTATGTATATGTGTAATTAGAATATATTTGTCTGGCAGTTTACGTGACAAATCTAAATTACTATCACTAAATATGCCGTGTGAATTTTTTATAAGCAAATAGGTTGCAGTTTTATATTTATCATTTGACATTGTTTTGTTGATTATCTTCACAGAAATAACCACATGATGTACCTCCATTATGTTGAATATTTAATTTGTCTTGTTAAATTTAATTTGGGTGCATATTATAGAATGTAAAATATGCTTTGGTTATATTAAGTTATACTGTAGCAAATAATATTGTGGTGAAGGGTAAAGTATTTAGGTTACAATAAGTGCCTCTTAATATAATCATCACATTGTGTATAGAAGATCTGGCCAATAATACCAAAAGCTGAAGGCAAAAAAACCATTCGATAATTAAGATTCCGCTTATATTGTTATATAGCTAATGTGATCAGAATAAGGGGCACTTACTGTATTACTGTTTACAATATGGTACTCACTCTACAAAGTTAGTCTCATTGTAGAATTGCATGTGAGGTTGGGCATTATAATTATAAACTACGCTTCAATTCAATTTCTTCTTTCGATTATTCATTCTGTCGTGGAGGAAAATGAGAAATAATTCAAATAATTCTTTGTATCCTTGCCCTGTTGACAAGCTATAATACGACATAAATTATGATATTTCCACTGGCATTCAAATAATCTTAACATTCTTCATAACAATCATAACTTCATTGTAACCGAAAATTAATACTTTTTTTGTCGGAATGAGTGGTAAAAGAATTATTGTAGTAGAAAGGCTTGGATCTTACTTATAAATTATGTAGTTCAGTAGTGCATCGTAAAATTACAGTTTTCATAGACTGATCATGGTTGATATAGATTGTGACATCAATGGTTAGATAAATAAAATAGTGCATGCAGCTTGTAACGACAAGTATTGTTTATTGTTCTAATACTTTTTATTGATGACGTGTACCTGGTGCTGCAATTATATTAAATTCATAGTGCATCTCTGTTTGTTCAGGTCCTTGTTTTCTCACATACTTGCTTTATATAGACAGCTGACAACCTGAAATACTAGGGACATTTCAGGAATAGAATCCGCAGTATACCAGAAATTGTAGTCCATAGTGGTAATGGAAAGAAATAGTGGCAAAAGTATTAAATCTACATTTTAGTAAAATTGATTTGTATGATAATTTTAAGGAAATATTTAATCCTGTTGTTGGACTGGCTTATCTGTTAGTAGTTTCCAGTTATGGTGACAAGTTGACCACGCTGAATGTATACTGCATGTTATACAAGTCACCAAGCTTTAGCATGGGTCATTTTCTCATTGCTGGGTACTTAGAAAGTAATGGTACTTACATATAAAATAAATTACTATCAGTGTGCAGTGGTTTCCTATTGCGCATACCTAGAAGTTGATTCGCACATAGCGGTGTTCCATAAATTAATTAAAGCTGAGTCGCCATTACAAGAAACTACTATAGTACTTCTAAGGTTTTGTATCTAGTTTTATAAAATGTATTACTCTATTTCTGAGTCCTTATTTATATAGTAAATGTGTTTAGTGTTAAATTATATTTGCATGTTCCTTTGATATAAACAACTTGACAAATAAAGATTTCAATAACTTAACTGCTGTATGATTTTCATCTTGTGTTGTTTGTTTTGTTCAGGTGAAGATAAAATTAAATAAGGCTTTAGCGACAACGCCTCCACTGAAGATTACAAATAATTATCAGAACAAGCTGACCAGTTCAATCATCGTAAAAAATGTATTTCATTCTGACAAATAATATCCTCTGTTGGTAAAATTAATATTTGATGACATCTCATGTTGTCACTCACGTGTACTTTTTATATTCCTGCACATACTGTGAAGGCAGACTAAAATATTGGTCATGTGGTAAAATAAGAACTTCCCAACACTTTTAATTATTTAATTGAGTACAAACTCTGAGATTTAGTTATTGTAAGTTGTGCACATACTTAATTGTATTACAGAATAAAGGTGACATAATAATAAAATACTTATAAGTTCAATTATGAGATTTATTTTCTTAAGACCCAATAAATTTACAGGTAAACAATAATTTTATGACATGGTGACAATGCACACTGTCGCAAAGAAATTTGGCACTGGTTGAACATAAAATAAACACAAAATCAATATCTTCTATCATGCATTTTTAGAACATAAGAATCGAGTAAAAAAAAAAGTGCATGGTTATTATTAACTAATAAAGGGCCAGCTCATATGTGCAGTTTCTCTCAAATTAAAAATCGGGTGGTCGGCTCGAACTGCTGCTGTCAGCGCTTGGATTTGAATAGTTTGTAACGAGGAGGACTAAATTGTTTGGCAATAACCATGCTGAAACAGTAAGAACTAAATGCAAAATTAAAAAAAAAACACATTATTTTACTAATTATTGTTGTAAAACTTAGAATTTGTATAAAGGAAAGCATACAAAAAGATTGGTGGAATGATTGTCATTATAATAATAACTGAGAAAAACAATTTCTAAATGATTAGGAAGTGTCCGTTTGAGCGGAGTAATGCTTCAAATAACGCTGCATCCCTCGCGGGGTTTGCAAATTATGTCTCATAATATAAGCCTGTTAATTTTTAAGTTAATTGAGATTCCCTACACAAATAAAAAAATGTTCTTACTGTATATAATTATTATACATACATAAATCTATATATTATGGTTATAAACATATGGAATAAATAATAACATTTAATAAATATAAATAAGTAGTACACAATAAACTCTCATTTAAACTATGACTTAGCAATCTTAGGTTTTTCTTTATAATATTGTCATTTACATAATTTATTATAAAAAGAAAAACAATATAGTACACGAATTTGTTAGTATAAATTAGTAATAACATAATTTTCTTTTGCAGGTGATTCAATAATATACACAATTGTAAATATGATATGAAAAACTATAAAAAATACTTTTACTATTTCTTCATTTTCAAATTATACAGGTTTTCATATAATAAAAATGACTAATTTTTAGTGTTGTATACTTTTAAATATATTTAGTATATTTTACTACAATATTTAGAATGGGTAGTATACAGTATACCTAATATATATTTTAAAAGAACACATTTAAAAACTTACATATGTATTTTAATCTACTAGGTATTTGTTACAAGAAGTTGGTAAAATAGGCAGTGTTAGTCAATAATTAAAAATTTCTATTAAATAAATGCCTTTCCTAAGGCACACTGGGTGAAACAACATGCATATAAAACAAAGTATGCATACTTATAATCTACGTATACTCCTTACAATGTTTAAGTATATGTATTTTGTAACTGTTACATTTTTAAGGATCTGCGTTTGTGTCAATATTATAGTACCTGGATTCTGCTATTATATAAATAAAAATAATTGGAACTTGAGACTGGCAGAGAACACCCTAGGGTGAATGCCATACAAATAATAATAATTATAATGAGACCTTGTAACATTTATATAGTAAACACAAAATTATATACACATATATCATTGAATACAAAAACATGTAATAAAATCTTTGTGATGCAATAATAAACATTTAAAAATAATCCAACTCTAGGTGCTAATTTAAATAAGTGTAAATTATATTATGGCAAAATGATATGTGTAACTTACATAATAATATTAATAATGTATCAAAGAATGTATTGGTTAAGGTCTATTGTGATAGTGACAGGAAGGAATGAGGACAGGACATCATATAGCTGCCTTACCAAAGTCTAGGTACTTGTTAGTAGTGTATAGAATCACTGTAACCATTTAATAGATGGATAGGATACAAGAATTGTCAGTTTACTAATAAGACATACAAATTGTAGAGATCAAGCACTACCAACCTGATAAACATTATGTATTCTGATTAAGGAACAACCACATGATGATGGAATTACCTTGTACAATTTCTTATTTCTAAACCTACAACTATGTATGTATGTAGTTTACTTTGAACAAAATAATTATAAATCAAGAGGCAACTTTGTGAGATTGTTTAACTTATTTCTAACTTAACTACTGAATATAACAGTCTATTGTTAAAATATATCATACATCCATTAATGTGCAGAATAGGGACATAATGTAAACATGTATCAACAATTTTTTTCGCATTCGTGCATTTTGTTATAATATATTCCCGACTCTATTCAAATAAATTACACATAGTATATTAAAATACAACTATTGGGAAAGTAGAGACTTATTATTTATTTTAACATCTAATGTGGATTATCTCAATCTCATTATAAATGCGAGATAAATATTCATTCGTGGAAGATATTTAAACCGATCAATAATCAAAGGGTAGATTTCTGCACATTGATGAATTAGACACTAACCACTTTCTAAATAAATTACAGAACTATTTTTATAGTGTTCATTTAAGAGTCACAAATTAATAAAGTTGAGCATCAATTATTAGTCTAGTCATTGGCAGGCGGATCCATGGCACATATGAGAGATTTCATTGCGGCCGCAGCGACTAGAGAGGAATAGGGCTGCCATTCCTTGCCACGGCTTCCATCTTGGTAATCACAAATACCTAAACAAATTAATTATTAGTAAAATATATAAAAAATATTCCTTAACATATCTACTGCTATAAATGATTGAAACGGAAGATGACATACCTCTCATACAGATGAATGAATCTCTGCAGTTACCGATTACACTGTCTAGTACAGGATGTAGTGGAGCGGCTACTGCTACGGCATTACAGTGTGTGGCGAGGGCTGTGCGAGCAACACCAGGAACACTTCCCACTCCAGCCACTACTCCCAGCTGCACACGACCATTCACTTCACTGTGGAACAAATATTTTACGATTAAAGATGACTGCAAGTTACTTAATACAGATTCAAATTTGCATAAGTTATCGTTGTTGGAGAAAGATGTACGACTTTCTGACTTACTTGACATTGTTGTTATGTGTGGGTGTCGGATGCGCCACTTCAATCATTCCTTGTTCTCCAAGCGATACATAAAGCTTGTCCGTGTCTGCAGCTGGGGCCTCCACGTTCAGAGCTCGAGCACCTGAATGACAAATATGAAACATCATTCAAATAATATACACTATTCACAGTGGGCACCAATAGGAGGATAATCAACAAATAAATACCTTCTTCGATATATTTCAACCACGGAGCTTCGGGTTGGGAGTACAATTTCTTGGCGAGATCCAAAAGCACGGGATCTTTGGGCTTGTAGGGTCTTGTTTCAAAATCATAACCACCAAGAGTGTTGGGAGTGGCACTTTCACAATATACATACATATACCTGCAACAGATTGGATTTTAAAATATGATCTTACTTCAAACAGTATGGTGAGAGAAATTAATGTCAAATGGAGTATAATTAAGACTAAAAACAAATTGAGAAAATTTTACAGTCGAGCACCAGCTGAAGACAGGTACTTACTTCCCACTAGGATCCAGGGATGATACAACCACGTCTCCCAGACGAACATGTTTACTGTAGTCTGTATAGTGAGGAACACCTCCAGCTACTCCGACGAGAAGCACATGATCCACCTGTAACATACAAATACATTCATATTTTATAAGGTAAGGTTAAAGGGTGATATCGTCCTCTCTGCAGCAGATAATATGTAGTATTTTGTCAATACAAAGACAGGTACGTATTTTCATTTCTCCCAAGCCTCGTCAGTGGAGCGTCTTGGATCAAGTGCCATATATTTTTTCCCATTGTCTTCTAGAGTCTGATTCAGGAAATGGGGTGGGGTGTGATCAGATACAACTCAGATATTTATATTACCTTTTGGAAAGTGCCAAGCAGTCTTGTGGTAGTGTTGCCAGCTGCAGTCATAGCTTCTCTTGTGTGTCCTAGAGATGGCAGCTTGGTGCTGACAACACGGTGAGCTCCAATATTGCCAAGCGTATAAACATTTGATTCACCTAAAAATAATACAAAAGATTTAGCAACACTAACAAAAGTTTGATTAGATAATCTTCATTATTTTCACTGATGACTGATTATTTTTTTATAATATTCTAACTATGAATAGGGACAAAACAAACATTAATAATATTGTCCACAATAAAGGTCATATACTAACATGCTCACAACACAAACAAAACTGTGTGTTTTTGTGTTGCACAATTCAGTGCATCAGGTGACAATCAAAAGTGATTAGTGCAAGGGGTGAAATAAAAACTCATATTTTTTCGCTTATTTCTGTAACTCCCTTAGCTTCCTACGTCAATGTAATTTGGGAACTTTTTTGTACTCAACCTCTTTGAGAGTGTGGCTAATTAATGTAATTTTTATTTGAAATTAAAAAATAATACACTAAATAAAATCTCAGTGATTGATTGGGGACCTAATATTAAATAATAATGATCCAAGTACAAAGCATAACAAACAAGAAGCTTATAATGTTAGGTAGTTAAGTAATATTACAACATCATTATTTTTAACACATTATTTCATGTTGATGAATCATCAATCCACAAAAAAATCACATTTATTCCATAACCATAAAATCAACAATTTAGTTTTGTTTAACATAGTTTTGTTTAAATATTTTTTATCATCTTAATACTTTCAGTGATATAAAAAAATACACTAATAGGTAAAGGTTTAAATTACATCCCAGGTATGAATAAACCATAATCTAAGGAATAAACAGTAAGTAGGTATAACACCTCTGATTTTTCCGCACAAAAAATAGCACATAAGTAGTTAAACTAATTTAGAGTTCTTGTAAATAAATAAAGTAACTTTATGACTACTTATTGTTTCAGCAATGTTGACATAACCAATAACAATGGAATATTATTATAATATAAAAATAATACAGAGGTAGTATAGGTACATATATGTAATATCAACAGTGTTGCCGTTTCTAGTATTTTTAATACTAAACTAGTATTTTTTGAGGCATTTTGAAAAATCTAGTATTTTTTTAGTATATTCCGAAAAACTGGTATATTCTAGTATTTTTGATCAAAATCTAGTATATTTAGACCTAATTCTAGTATTTTCCGGCACTTTGCAACAAAAATTTCTTACGCTTTCAAATTTCGTTCAGAAATCAGTAAAGAATGAACGAAAAAATGTGAATATATTGTTGGTTTATTCATTTTATTAAACCCCCCCTCCCCCCGCTCGTCAAATTTTTAGTCGTCAAGGTCAAAAGATTAAAAATTTTTAAGCACGATTAAAAAATTTTATAAAAAAAAAAAAAAAAAAAAGGTCGACAAAAAAATTATCTGGTATTTTTCTAGTATTTTGTCGACCCCCATCTAGTATTTTCTAGTATTTTTTGACAAAAAATCTAGTAGTTTTGCTAATTTCAAAACGGCAACACTGAATATCAAAGCCTCCTCATTCAATGTTTAGAACTTGTTCAGTAAGGTTGTGCTGTGCGTACTTATTATGTACAGAATCAATCTACAACTTGTATAATGTTTTTGTAGGACATAGAAATTAATTTAAAATTTTCAGAATGTTGTGTTAAAGGCCGCGTTTGTAATCCCACGTATGTCTATTGATTGGTATTCAGTGTTGGCATGTGGACGTTGCATTCCGAGAAATAAAACAAGTGGAACGGTGTAGGTAGACTATTTAAAACCAAAGAACTGCAAATGCAGCCAGTGCAAAGTGTATACGCCGTGATCTGATAAGAGAAGTGACTTTTAAAAGACTTTTATAAATTGTAGAAATCTCGGATGTTGTGTTTGATGGTGCAATTTTATTTTTAAGAGTGATATCATTCGTGTAGCAAGGCAAGTATACAACACCGCACATCATTTATTTACATAGCGTATTATCAGCTAATAATATAGGCAGTATCAGCTGTATGGTGTATTACAGATACAGGTAAGCAATCTGAAAGATACTAAGCAGTTTATACCTACCTACAGGTAGATAAGAATGTTTAATACAAATTTTATCGTAAATCTATCGATATCACATCATGGATAGAGAACCTGTAGGTATATCTACCAATTTGTATACATATACCGAAACTAAGCGCTGACCGCAAGAATGCTGAGGAATCTCAGCTTCCATATGAAAGATTCCTCTTGTATGTAATGGATGTGTAGGTGTAGTAGCCGCTTAAAAAAACCAGTTCCTTCCTTTTTTGCAAAGTTCATTAACGTAGTCGTTTGTAAAAAGGAATCAATGCTGCGTTTCCGGGAAAACTGTGACACTTTTAAGTCACATGGGATTCTGTGTGGAAAATTGCGCGACGCAATCGGGATTATTGCGATATAGCGGCTTCTTCAAATGAAAGATAATCAAAAATACATCAATATTCACTAGGGAAATTTATTAATTAGGCGATGCGATGACTTTCATCTGAACTAAATATTCGCTATACACTATACAGCCAGGATTAGGATTATATTGAAGTTTTTTTTTAACAATCACACGTGGGTATCAAAGATTTTAGCTATAACAGTATCTATACAATTTGAATATGTACGGACTACCTACGAATCCTAGAGATGTTATCTAGTTATAGCAATTAAACCTATATGTGTAAATTTGTATAGGTATCCTACATTTACTTTCAAACAGATGAAAAGGCTGACTGTTTGCAGAAATAATTATTACCGGGAAATATTACGCAGTAACTATTTGTGCTAATTATTAACACCGATCAATTAGTGTGTGGAATAATTTACATATGAACAGACGATGTCAGACATTTACAATATAATCACACATACACACACCGCCACCAGAAAAACAAATAAAAATAACATCACAACACAAAAAAACAGTACTTCGAAACTCAGTGAATAGTGCGGTAAATTTTGTCTCACTTATTCCCCTAATAATATACATTTATTGAAATCAATTACTGTGAATTGCGGTCCTAAATTATGAAGCAGTTAAGTACATTAATTGAGGTGATTGTCTTCTTCTTCTTCTTCTTCTTGCCTCTTCCCAGTTTATCTGGGGTCGGCCCTTCTGGTACGTAGTCGCCAGACCTTACGATCCTGTGCCATCCCACTAGTAAGCTGTTGGTCCCTAAGCTCCTTTTCGATATTTGTCCACCAGGTGGCTTGTGGACGTCCTCTGGATCTGGACTGTGATGGTATGTCCAGTGCGAGCTTTACCACGTGATCGTTGTTACGTCTGCTCACGTGACCGTACCATCGGAGTCTTGTTTCTTTTAATTTCTCCGGAATTGGCGCGACCCCAAAACTGAGGTGATTGTAAAGTAGTGAAATACTACCGAATTAAAAAAGTGATTCCATATAATACGTTCTGAATCAATCTATCAAGATTAGCAAACACATAATATGTTTTTTCCTTTCCTTTCATAATAAGGGAGTTGAATGCATGTAATACTAAGTGCGTAGTGTACCTACATTAGTCAACCACGAATTAGTATTAGTACTGACATAATATGTATGCCTATATACTCATGTCCCGCATTGTTACATTTTTTGTTTACGCAGATGAAAATGATGAAATTCGGTAATTAATAAAACATTCCTGAAAAGTCAGGTAGGTATTTACTACACAGTACAAGTACGGCAATATAATATTCTGTTGCCAATGATAAATAAACTAAAATACATATCAAGTCTAATTTAATGTGATTATCATTCATTATATACAAAACTGACATACTCGTAAACTACAAATGGTGCAGTAAAGTGATGAATTCGTGAGACAACATGTGAAACAAGTAAAACAATTAGGTATATATTATATACAAGTCCTCAACCGGTGCAAACTGTACCATCTCCCTCTGAAAGATTTAGGCTCGGTGAGTATTTCAAAACGAGTTTAGGATTCCCTTCCAAGGTCACCCAGAACTTATATTGAAATACCCGCCACTGAAAATATTGATGCAATCCAAGGTAAACTATATAGCGTACAGTGGACTGTGGAGATATAGCAAAATTTTACAATCTTACAGAGGTTGATTTTATTATTATAGACATTACACAAATCAGCAAAAAGTGGTAGAGGTCTTTTTTTTTTCAATCACTCTTACCAAAACGTAACGCTATTGGTGTCCCATCTTCGGATGTTGTTGTACCTTAGCATGCAAAATGATTAGATGTCAGTGACGTACATAACAAAATATGCAAGGATTATTTTGTAATTTCATTTAGTCATTTGATATCAGTAGCCTCATAAGAAACAATACATGTACATAGATTATTCAGGTCATAATATAAACAGTTTTTAGGTACAAAAATCGTTAGGTATTGCACGACCAAAAATATGTACACAGGTGTACCATGCAAGGGGCACTTGTTTACGATAAGATTTTTTTAAGTCTGTGCGAAAATTCTCATCGTGAACAAGCTGACTTAAAACCTATTTGTTAATTGTATACCCAACTAATTAAAACATTATCAAATCTTTAAGTACACAATCCATGTTGGATATGCACATTGCACATCAATATATTATTTATTACCACAAACTCCATTTATATTATGTATGTCTTCTACTGGCCTTTCACAATTGGGGGAGGATTCTGATCTCGACATTTCACACAACTTATCAATTCAAATCTATTCCAGTGGCAGATGATATATCGTATGATGTATTAAACACAATTGATTAATTCTGTTTAGTGGATGACCCATCATTACATATTGTGTTATCTATTGAGACGGTCATTGTGATACATGGATATATACATCATGATTTGTTATGGAATCTCTCATTATCTAATTCCCTCAAGACACCATGTATGATATCATATCACTTATTGGGACCAGAGGTGACCAGACCACCAGAATTTCAGTCCAGCTTGTTATACGACAATAGCATCATTCTAATATAATAATGTTTCAATTCATCACATATGTTATGTGATATCATAATCATACCTATAGATGACTTTTGAGGGAGAATTCCATAATAAATCACATCCAATGTAAACCTGGCATATTTTTTTTTAAATATTGAACGTGATTTATTATTAAAATAAAACCTTTACAGAGGTCGGAAAATAATCTCTAAATAATAATTACTTACTTTAGAAATATAAAATAAAAAATTTGCTAAGGCGCGACTGTACCATACTTACGAGTATATTCGATTTTCTCTGTGTACCATACAGTACACACAGACCTATAAATGGATCCGTTTTTAATTACTGTTTTTATATCCAAAATATATCATTTTACGCCTTTGAGCGAAAGCAAGGCAATATAACTAAAAATAAAAGCACAAAAGATAGATTAGATAAAACTTAGTCATGGCACGGAACAATACTGAAAAATTAATTACTGGACGTAATGTATGCACTAGTTGTACTATAATTTGTATAACAAAATACATTGTTGATTTGGATAAATTAGTTACAGACTAGAGTATATAAACTTTATCAAAAGGTAACTTACGTCATCCGTATAATCCCAAGACCATAACACAACAAGCGGTAGGTGATAATAATAATATAATGGGTAATTGAAAATACATATAACCTACATACAATATAACAAGTTATGTATGCATTTACATCTCATCTTGAGAAATGACCGTACGGAATGCAATATTATGAATACTTCAGCAAATTTCATCCAGATGTTTCAATATAAACTATAAAATGTGAATAGTACACAGGTATGAACTCTGTATGTATGAATTTATTCATTGCAGCAGTTTACTCCAAGGCGCCCATAGGGGAAATCGTGAGGCGTACGAGGGAAATCAATGTATGTTGCAAATATTCTTACTAATGAAATAAACAGCAACAGTATAAATCTTAATGTAATTGCGTCTACTAGCACATTGGTCTATTTACTTCTCCATTGTTCGTACAGTTTTATATTGAATAGTTAGCAAACTGTTTATCTTACCACAATTTTATATTATTTATTGGATCGTAAGCATTTTTACTGCAATACTTGAAATTTACTCGAAGAAATATTTTATTAGATCGATAAATGAAAAAAGTCGTGCTGTGGATTGTTTCTTAGTTATTCCTCTACTCTCATATCAACTAAGTTACCAATTACTATTTTCAAAACCGATCTTAATATTCTTAATGTTTCTCGTACAATAATTACCGTAAACTCAAAAGGTAATTTCCCAGATAATTCTGGTTACGTACAAGTACAAACAAAATAGAACAGATAACGATGCAATTGAACTCACATTGTAATTCGTAACAAGTTAAGTTAATCATATGTATTGTGGTTAATAACAGGTACTCAAACCTTAATTGCATAAAATGATAACCTGACATCTTTGATCTACGATAATATATCTTGGATAACGAGGATTTAGAGAAGGAACCTACCCATGATTTGCCTTTATTGATTTTATTATGCCAGTCTCCTGTGTTATGTTTATGACCACCTCAATAAACGGCTGTATAGTGTATATCTATAGTCTAACAACAAATCTTAATCAATCAAATAATGAAGATTGACATCTCCTTGAGGTGATATCATGGTCACTAAATGGTGCATTACAAATCAGCCAATAATACCTAAGCTCATTGCAATCGTAGTACTGATTATTCTATGGACTAATATGTTTTCTGACATAACATGAAAGGGCTTGACATAATAATTTGTGAGTTACATTAATATAATATTGATATTATATTGTATGAGCGTCTGAACGTAACTCACTAGATTGCATTAACATTAACACTGTCACCTCGAGGAAGTCCCTATGACGTTTATTAACAACATAATACTAATGCACACATCTTTGACTGATAATATAATTAAAAGACTTTATAATTTCAGATACTACCTGCAGGAAGAGAACGAGTGAGAAGGGGTGACATAGAAGGAAATAAGAAACCAATATGGGAAATAAAACTTCAACATTGTGAGTACCTACCTGCCTACTTATTTTATAAAAAAAATATGACGAAAAAATTGATACAAGAGCTGACAAGGTCATCTCTAGCAGTTCACGTGTCCTCTGCAATAAGGTCTCAAAGTAGTTAACCTTCATTACGCTCATACACTTGATTACATATTAATAAATTATTAAATACATCTCCCGGATAGGTACACGCATTACTACCTGCCAAAATACTTTAAATTTAAAATGAAAATTTTGCGTACTAAAAAAATAAGCATGTCAAGATCTATACGCGGGTAAATCTGAATCAATATAAACCTATAAGTAATACTGATTCTGTAATAAGATTCAGAAAACATTACTGCAGGATTCAAGAATCTTTCACCTTCGTCACGTTAACAAAGCTAGCATGAGATTCTTAGAAATAAAATAGTGTAATAATAACGTAGGAGATATTATGTAATGCATGAATGAATATTTCCCGTTATTTATTATTATTATGGATTGCCAATATGCGTTTCATAAACAATTCGCAGGTGGATTCCAATGAAAATAATAAATTAAGACATAAACATATTTCATATCTACATACACGCAATAGCACCTCAGGTAGGTATACTGTACATACTAGTAACAAGCTGAGATAACACGGTTATTGCAAGCAACAATTTTTGTTGTAATATAAAATAAACAATAGCGCATAAAGAGTTTCAGCTTCAGAAAATGAAGGTGACTTTTGCGCTTCGAATTTAGTCAATCTAGAAAAGTTTCTCGAGATGGTCATTGGTTACATTGATGAGACATAATATTTCAAATATTATTTGCGTTACACATTAAAATACACTTCCTTTCCCACCCAAATAGATACCACAAAATACCAACAAGAGTGACAATATTGGGTACTGATTATAGGAAGTATTACACATTTCTTTAGAACGACGTGTGAAGTTTTATTCAACGATAAAATAATACAGTGAACTTTAAAAGAACACATTGTATTCTTATAAATGTGTGAGGTGTACAGGATGTAAATTGGGCATTACAGATAATCTGTAATCAATGTGATACTATTGTATCTTACAAAATTATTAATAACAATCTACATACAGGAACATATGAATATAGGTATGCAAAAAAACGTAACAACATTCAGAAATTTACACTAGTATAATTAGCAATCAAAATAATCCTGATGATGCAACAAATAACGCACATACTACATAGTAATAATGTCACCTCAGTACATTTCGGTCTCAGGTGTGTACCTAGTAAATTAATACGTAATATTACGTTTTATGGAATGACTCACGCCTTTCTAGTTCTAGTTTCTACATACACATCAGTAAACTGTTAGTGCCTCATAAACAAGCAATTTTAAATCTAAATTTCACGTTATGGAAAGAAAAAAATCGCGTGAATTTTCGCTGAAGGAAGAAATCTGTTTATGTACTTTTAATTTTATTCTTCAAAGACTTCTGAAGATCCTGCGGTTTCCCTATTTCTTCTAATTATGTCCTCATGAATAAAATTAGAGATCAACACGTACATGATTAATGAGAATAGTCGTTTACATTAGTTACCAGTCCCAGAAGTAAATAGAATAACCACAATCAAATCATATAATATATGGAATATTTTGCGAGAATTTGTGCGGTTATCATAGAAACCTGTGACTACGTAGGTCATTGCCTGTTAATTACAAGATGAGTCAATGCACCATTTATAACACATAATGACTCATTCTACAATAGGTATTATGCAATACTTAGAAATTAGTTTAATAATATCTAGCCTTGACCTCTAAACATTACACAACTGGGAGTAATTTACAAAGTGGAATACCTAATCTGTTATTCCTACGTGAAACAATTTACACAACTATTCAATGAGCCGGATGTATAAATAATTTAACGAAGGCCTTGATGAGAATTGCACACTGGATTGTTCGAAAAAAATCGAGCTAAATAGGAAGATAGCATGAGGGGGACAACTCAGATGTCTTACGCATTAATAAATTTATAAGCGTTATAAAATTGTAATCAATTAGGATAGTATATTTATCGGTTTAACCTTTAACAAATACAATGAAGGATTTCTGGTAGCTTGGGAGTTAAAAAACGCGATTACAACTTTAGGTTCGTAGAAAAATAGACCTTATTTTACGACGATAGGGTACCTTGTACACATAGAGGATATGAACTACTCACAATTATCACAATCATGTTTTTAATTACAGGTTAGATTTTTTTATAGATGTCCCGCGGGGATCGGCAATTGGATCGCTGACGTAATATGACTACGAGAGGCTCTCAATAACAACTATAGGCCATTAAAAAGATTTCAGCAAGTTAGGCGCATCCGGTATCAAAGTTAAACAATAGATCGTATCTGATCAGATAAAACGTCAGCACAATGTCCGCAATGGGTTTACCATTTTTTTTATCACACCTTTATTAATATAACAATCGATTTTCGTTTCGAGCAAGTCATGTTTCATGATAATGATACCTTTCTAGGATGCAGACACCTAGACTAGAATAGATTTAACGCAAACGACTTTCTCGGAAAAATCAATCTTGTTTAAATTTTTGTTTTATGATTCATGAAAACCCAAAGTAAACTATTTTTGCGTGTGGGCTAAACTTTTAGATCACATATAGAAATTCTCCAATATCATAATCATAGTCTCAAAATATATTTTTACTACCTACTCATTAGATTAACACTATGGACGAAAATCAATTTTACCTTTTAGATAACAAAATGAACTCATAAATACAACACGACCGATAGGTTCTTCCCCAAATCTTCCAACGTTAATAGGTCCGTTATACTTAGAGACAGTGACATGATCACCTCCAATGAAAATCAACGTAATTAAACGTAAAAGATACCAAAGCTTTTTCCGTGTAAATCTTTATTTAGTCTGTCAATAAAGGGAAGTGCGGTTGATGATAATGTCATTTTATTAATAAGTGATGACTTTACGAGTTATTGACATTAAAACAAACTAAAAGGATGCCAAACGTGTATAATTAGTAGGTATAGGTGTAATGAAAATAGGGCAACATAAAGCACCTTTGTATGACAAATGATGACTATACAAATAGGTAAACTCAACTTACACGATAAGGATATTTTATTGTATTACTGCAATTACTTAGAGAAAATGCCGATCTACTTTCTTGCACCTGCAACCTCACGCGAGCGCAAAATAACGCATAGACACAGTTAAAGGATGGATCAGAACCGAATTAGTCTGTGGCAGACGCAAATTTATAGCGGCATAATTAATGCGTATTGCACAAATCCGTTCTGGGTGACGAAGTCTCATGATTTCCCTGTTCCCACAAAGAAAACTTAAGTGACAAAAACACACGCAGTTTTCGGGGAAATCGAGTAGCTTTTCACACGCGACGGCACTATTTTGGAAAACTATTTCCTAAAAATCTACGATTACTTGCATGGGAACGAAATTGAATATTTTGGATATGGCATTTATTTTCGCAGAAAAGAAAATGCTTTCGGAAATGTAAACAACCGCCAAGTACGATTCTGGCGCATGTTCATAAGCCGAATTAAATCTCTAGAGTTAACATAAATATGGGCGGGAAATACGTAGGACCGGCATTCGTGCGGAAATTCACGGTGAGAACGACGCGTCAGTGCAAGAGACAAACGTAAAGAGAAAATTATACGTAAACAATATAATACACTTGAAATAAAAGTACCACTCGTTGGCATTGAGTACAAAACAGGAGACAGCAGTTGTCATTCATAATAATAAATTACAATATTTTGCCGGCATCTTAATAAATCAATTTCAAAAACTATTTTCTTGTGTCAAAAACCGATTGTTTCTAAAGGGCGAATGATAATTATAGTTGTCTAGTTTTATGAAATAAATAGTGAATCATAGTAACATATTATAACGTGAATTAATTCTATGGACGCAGTGCAAGTTCGTAACATTAGAATATTAGTCGGAAGGAGAGAATTAAGAAAATAAACAGTGGTAAGTCACAGCTGTTTTAGGATTACAAATACGCGAATTTACAAAATCGATGCTATGCAGAAATAGTGATCACAAACGTACATTAAATTAACTTTTCTTCTTAATTTATTTATAAGTTCATCCAGCTATTAGTTATCACCTTCGCCACCTTGGCTCAGTTTCATAAATTAAAAATCAATGAGTGTTTAAAATAATAACTTATATATTTTTTGGCGGATTTCCAAACACATTTATCCACATTGGGTATCAATTCACTTTGTATAAAAATGTCTCACAACAGAAAGGAATAGTTCAATAAAGGACACAAAACACTTAAGAATATTAAAAATATTCATGAATGAAGAGGAAGGTTAAAATGTATCATCAAATAATAAAATAAAATTTGTGATTTTCAGATTGAAAGTGATAAATTTGCATCCAGAAACATTATCTAACTCTGGTTCCAGCGACCAGCACGTGAAGACAAAGAGAAATATTTACAAAATGCAGTGGCCTTTCTCAGCCGTCTTACCTAGACCGCTTAACGCCGGAGACAGCATAGAAATAGAAGCAAAAATTGCTGATGACACTAATGTGTAAGTGATTTTACTCTGTGTACTAAAGGAATTGGCAACATTTCAGTCTTGAAAAAAAGGACATAGTGGTAAAATATGATAAGAATCACATGACAGATTTAACCATAAATTGTTTACAATTACTATTTTTGGGCATGTTGAGAGAATGAATGACGACAGGAAAAAGATATATTATTTGGGTGAGCGAAGAGATGGGAGGGAGCGCTGTAGCCCAAGACTGATCTAGACCGATCATGTCGACCAGATCCTCAAGGATGGATGTGTGAAAGCGTGTATGACAAGTTGGATGAATGTGACAGAGGCTAGGAGTTTGTTTAAGCAAAGGGCAGTCTGGCGTTCTGTCTTCTCTGCCTACCGCGTACGGGACATGGCATAATAGTATAGATAGATAGTCATTTTTTTTATTTATATACATTGTTATAATGCAAAATATATTTATAAAATGTAATATATTTCAGATTCACAGTGAACCTGGTTGGTGAATATGATTCAGGGAACAAACCACACAATGTGGCATACCACCACAAGATGCTGTTTGATGAGCAGAGAACTGTCATAAACAGCAAAGTCAATGGACAATGGAGGGAGGAAGTAGACAGCAGTGAGATGCATGTCACGCCAGGTAATACACTGTGAAATATTATATTATATTATATTGATTATATTATCAACCACATATTGTAGAAAAAGTTGAAGCTTTATCAATCCCTTTTTGGAGAAGACTACTTTTCATATTAGTGAGAAACGAGATAGAAGACAAGTTGGCTGTAGTCTTAAGTCTCATGATTCGGTATGATAGATACACAATATTATTTCGATACTGGTGTAAAATGTGACGTCACTCACGAAATGCGGTCCAACTGTCAAGTTTGACAGCGATTTCATAGTCAAAAGTGTTACACATAGTCAAATATCGGTGTTTTTTACTTCATAATGTCACATAAAATAGTTTACTTCGTAATGTCACATAAAATTTGTTTACCTAGTATGAATTTGTAATCTATCAGAGCTTTTTGGACCGCACCGCTAGGGGCGCTGTATTCACTTCACAGTTCACATCCGTATTCATGTAAATACTCCAGTTTCTGTTTCACTATTCTCTTTATTCTTAAATACCTGATGATGACTATGATAAAGATGAAAATCCTTGAACCCTAGTTGCGTAGAATTTACTTACTTACATATCTTGAGGATATTAACCTGTAGTTTTTTGTTTACCTTTCACAATATTGTTTCCTAAGAGTCATACTATTTATTCTCTGTATAAATAGTGTTATCTTACACCACAACAATGACGCATATTATGAGAACAATTATCATACACAGTCTGTTAAGAAATAGAGAAGAATACCCGTTAACCTCAAGGGAAAATTTTATAAGACCGTAGTAAGACCTGCCATGCTCTACGGGGCGGAGTCCTGGCCCCTGAAACGAAAGGAAGAACAGTTGCTCCATACCACCGAGATGAGAATGCTGCGCTGGTCACTCGGGGTAACTAGATTAGATAAAATCCGAAATGAACACATCAGAGGAACTATGAAAGTTGCCCCGATTGACCTAAAAGCGCGAGAGGCCCGACTTCGGTGGTATGGACACGTGCAGAGAAGGGACGAGGATTCCGCTCTGAGGAGGGCAACAAACTGGTCAGTGGAAGGACAAAGAAAGAGAGGACGGCCGAAGAAGTCCCTTGAGGAGACCATCAGAGGGGACATGGAACACCTGGAGCTTACTCCAGAAGACTGCCTCGATCGGGGAAAATGGAGAGGGAGTATCCGAGCCGCCGACCCCAAATAAATGGGATATGGTGTGGAGAAGAGAAGAGAGTCTGTTAAGAAATAGATAGTTATCAATGAGGGAATATTTGTAAATTTTTGGCCTCCTTAGTGGCAACACCTGTAGAATTTCAATAGAAATGTCATTGTTGTTGGAAAAACAAATTGTAGTTCCTAAATTATCTATAGGTAGAGGTCCTGACCTTTTCGTCGCCCCCCTCCCTTTCTTTTTTTAGATTTAAAATTTCATAGATAGGAAATCAGTAGGAAGCTCCTTTATTCCGCACCCAACTCATCCTTTTGACAAATGCGGCCCTGCTGAGACTATGTCTTTCTTAACAGATTGAATTAATGAATGTCACCTTTGACAGTTTTTTTTTTCAAAATTAATGCAATCTCTCAAAATGTACTAACAAATCTAACGAGTCAAAATATTCTCAAATAAATAATGGATTGCTCCTACACAACAGTTTGTGTTCCAGGGGAGACATTCAAAATGCTGATCTTAGTGAAGGAGGACACCATAACAGCTTACTTCAATGACATGCACCACAGTGACTTCGAACATGACTTCAATTTGGGAGACATCAAATATCTGGAGATATGGCACGGCCTAGATAAAGTAATATCAATGAAGATAACATTTGCGGAATGAAAATAGTGAAATAGTTCACCACTGATGAACATTTAAATAGTGTTTTATGCAATGTGATAAGTGTTTCCTACAAGTCTATATTTAGTGAGACATTCAGTGATGGATTCTTGTAGAACCAGTTTATGGTAAATAATCAAACAAATATTATTATGTCAACTGAAAATTATAATTAGCGTATGATAATTATTTTATTAGACATACTATTTGAAAAGGCCTTTAGAAGAAAGGATTATATCTAGACAATTGTTTTTTAAAATAACCAACTAATACAGTAATTCCCCATGTAGTAAGTGTCCTTACATCACAATTTGGTGTAAAAGTGTATGGTATGCATTTCTAAATTTGTCAAACAAATAGGTATTCATTTTATCAGGTACGTTTATGTTTACTTTTAATTGATTAATGTATATAGTATATTGTTTGAATTATCTCCATTCTAGTAAGTAAATAAACAGACAGCATAAGACCCATTTTATATTTAAATGCAGATTTATTAAACTATACTTACTAAACTAATTTCTAGATGTAGATTTGATGTTCCTCGTGAGAATACATGAAGACCACAAGACTTCGCAACTTTTTAGAAGAAGTTTTGCACACTATCTATTAATCAGTGTTACATTATTACAGTTACTCTGCTTTCGCTATATTCCTTCCATTGGTTTGAGTCTAAATATGTATTTAAAATGAATGTATTTATTTATGAATGTGGTATTGGATGATTTATTTACAACGATGAATGATCGGGCAACTATTGGGCAACCAAAGATGGCATACAATGTATGATGATAAACAGTAGTGTTATAGTTTGATTGTATCCATGTAAGTAATAAGACTAATTTTATAATTAATATTACTGCAAAATGTCTTTCATTTCAACCTTGCGAGGTTACCTCTTTCTGTATCATTCCCAACATCCTGAAGTCATTATCATTGGAATAGTAATTGGCTATACAGTTTCAGAAAACTACCGCCGTACTTTTTGCAATACATCTAACTCTCAAAATACATATGTCCATATCAGATCAGGAGTGAATGAATGTTTTATTCATACCGTTCTAAAATAATACAAATATTTCCAATACCAGGTAAGTATATCACATATCGAGGCTGTTCAAAGAGCCAGACACCTCTTTGTGGGGCTGGGTAAGATTTTGGAAAAAAATACATATAACAACTGTCTAGAATATTTTATCTTTTCAATTTTGAATGATTTTTTCTATCATTATTTGTAAATCAAACTGGAGAAAACATAAGACAACAAGGTATCCGAAATAAAAGTACTTTGGACCAAAGATGTGGGTTAGCTGTATAGGGATGAGCTCGCCCTAGTGAGCATTACTTATTATTATGGATGTGTTGTTATTTTTCAATATTTTTTAGATAATGTTCACTTAATGAATAATAATATATCAATAAATAAGATATCCCTTATTCTTGGGAGCACATATCTTTGCCAAACTTGCTGAAGCTCGTTTTCAATAATTAAGAGAATAAAGTTAATTTTACATAATGTTAACTTATTCTTTCAAAAAATCAAACAACAAATTCTTTAGAAAAGAGAAGATATGCTGCAGTCCTAGTGGTATTGATAGTTAGGTATAGCTAGTAACATTACGATGTAGTTATTAAGAAGTATAAAAATACTGTATCGAAAGAGGCTCTAGTATAGACAAACTGTGTGAAATGATCGCAATGTAAGTATTATTGTGAGATGAAGAAATTATCTTATTGAAACTAAATCTTACACCATGGAGTTTGCAGTAATTTATTTTCACTATAATTAAGAAAAATGTAATAAACTTACCGACTGTTGTATATCTGACAAATGTTTCTTTATTGTCTACCATTGCATCCACAGCCAGTTTCTCACAATAGAGGGCGGTGATGATTGCTATGCTTGGTTGTTTGGAAGACACCACCTTGGGCATTTGTTTCACAACCTAAATAAACACAACAAAATTAATTATTTTGACTCCTCGCTAAAAAATAAATTATAGCAATGGTGCGAACCCATAGAATACGAGCACATGGAATTTATCAATTATCACTATGCAACACAACGCTTTCTTAGAAATTCAACAGATGTCATTATAATCTACTTGATGTTATTATTCCAGCATGACTAACCTGTACATGTGTATCAGTCTCATGATGTCTGGTGAATGCTCCGTGTTCTAAAGCTCTCACTTCCCCTCGGTCCACCAGCTCATGCAGACAGTTTATCACATCTTCTTCAGACCATCCATGACCCCTGTGGTAGGAGAAAAGATGACAATTAGGTACCTGTTTAATTGATAAACTGAATTTGTATAACAGCAACATATTGATATGAAATCCATACATACTTTGCAATTTCCTCTGGTGTAATTGGATTAGGATAAGCGTGCTCAATTAGTTCCAATACTTTGTGTATTGTCAAGATAATTATTTGTCCTATGCTTTCATCTGTAGAAACTGAAATCAAACAAAAACAAATCATGAGTAGTTATTTCAACAGATATACAGCAAAGGATGGACTTTCGTCGAGCTTATGGCTGTTCATCAGTTGATTTAATGAGATCACTTTACAACCAACTACTTCCTTGTTGAAAAACCGATGTTCACCCAAAAAATAAATTGGGATATTCGAAATAAAAAAATAAAAATATGTAGTTCGTCAATATGTAGTTTGTCATTATGTACAAAATAAGTTAAAGTTTTTGCATAATACGACTTGTTTCATTAAAGAAATAATTAGTTTAATGCTGGATTTCCCTAACTTCTTAGGTGAGGAATAGCGGAGATAGGAGTCACACCATGGCACAAATTTTGTACGAAAAATAATTATAAGTAGCTCCTATCTCCGCTATTTCTCACCTAAGAAGTTAGTGAAATCCAGCATAAGCAAATTACCTAGCAAGTATGTCTCGATTTTGTACAAGGCAGTAAAATAGTAGTACAAAACATAAAATTCTGCATGTTGTACTAAATAGGTATTGTAATTATGTGAAAACATACAATTGTACAATAAGTGCAGAAAGAAATACAGAACATGAATTAAATTAAAATGTAACTAGGTAATATTTGTTGTTTCAAACTGTTAAAATTAGTTTTGCACTCAAATAAAATCTCATATTGTTTTTCATACATAGGAGTGTTGTGTTATAAAAAGGTGTTAATATGACACTCAATATTAAACATTAGAATAAACCATGCTTAATGAACTATTAGACCACTTCATAAAAAAACAACACAATTCATTAAACAGTTGTAGGAATATTGTTAACATAATTGAATTATGCAAGTGATTTAAACAATCAAATCACACCATTCTCATTATTTATATTGAAATACCCTTGGTTCCATTCAGTTTTCCTAGATGAATTATCTTGTATTGACTACCAGCTAAAAATAATACAACACAATTTCAAATGATAAAAGGAAAATGAAAAAAAAAATATACAATTTCTTTTTATTTAGCGTGTACTCCAGCATGATAGAAATTTGTCATGATTATCCAGAATGCATATTATTGGAATAAAAATTATTTTTCTGAATGCATTACTTATACTATTTTAAAACAGTTTGCTTAAATATTGAAATAAAAATAAATAAATATTCTTGTGATATGAAATATTCCATTAAACTTGTTAGAGAAATCTAAAAAGTAAGCGAATTGGCCAGTGGTGGATGCAGAATTCATTTTTGGGAGAGGCTGAGGCTCAGTTTGGGAGGGGCTGAGACTAAAATAGCAAAGGAAGTACACCTGATTTGACGAGCACATGGTTTGGGAATGGGGGTGTCTTCAGGCCCTTATCCACCACCTGGATCTGTCACTGGAATTGGCCCTAGCATTATACTTTCGTAGATACTTGAAGCAGCTGTAAGTATTCTACGATATTAAGATTCTAGTTCAATGAGTCATAATGTTGTTAACTTACGTGGTCTAGGTGGTGGTGCTGACTCTCCAGCCAACTGTGTGAGTTCAACTTCCAGTCTCTGTAATGCAGTATACTCGTGTTGCATTAGCTTCATTATTTTCTTTATAAATCCCACATAATCTGAAATGGCAACAGAAATAAATGATTTCAAATGGCAGTCATGGAATTCTGGGTGATATTGGCTCATTAGAAATAAGGACTTAATGTACCTACCAGTGACGAAGCGTGGATTTCTGTATGAGAAAAGAAAGGACTGACATTTTTTACTGCATTATTCAGATTAGACCTATAAATTTACGTCTTCGTATTTTCCAGGTGTACAGCTATCAGGATTAATGTAGATGGCTCCAGCACGATAGCCGAAAGTTACATGTCAAAAAGAAACACGCTGTATACCTGAAAAATACGAAGAGGATTCAGGCAACGATTGCGAAAACCTTCGCAATTATTTTATCATTTTAAATAAAAAAAGATAACTCGATGGGAATCGTATTCTTGGCACCCTAAGTCACTGGTACATACACTAGAATCAATTGGGTCTCATACATAGTATACACAATCTGCCTAATTGTATGAACAGAAAAATGATTTACCTCTTGGAAAGTCTGGAGGAGAAACTAGATCTCTGAAGAAGTCTTGTGCTCGCCGATGTCTCTGATCCTGTGGCAGGGGTGATTTGAACCAAGACCTTAGGGCCCGAGCTTCTCTTGTGTGTTTCCCACTGCTGCTGTCCACCAGGTACACAACAAATTGTACTGTGGCATGACAAGGTCCTAAGTCTGCCTCGTCTGAAAGAAAAACGGAATATAAATTAGACATGTTATAATTAATGTACCTATATCTATGATAACATTGAAAAAGTTCAGTCTTAAAATCGACAATATTACATTGAAAACTCAAAAGGTACGAAGGTACGTATGATGAAACATTTTATTAAACAAGTGGCCGTAATATATCATTCATATCGATATCGGAGTCATGGGGATTCACGTGGATTTTGCGGAAATTTTCCCAAAATAGATGACCTACAAAAAACTTCACCAACATCTAAATGACATTTATAATATGCCTTGCAGATTTGCATAGAGGATGGGTTATAGAACTATCTAGCGAGTTCCAGAACTAATAATTCTGTAAATAGATACAATATACCTTCCTTACTTTACTACAGGTATGATGAGTAATAAAAATTGCGCTTTTACCCTTCACAATCTTCACATAAAATTTACGAAGGAAACTCTGTCCCCCAAATAGATTAACGAACGGCCTTGAAAGATACCACTAATTGATAAGGAATGCATTATAATACCTTGTCTAGTTTTTTCTGTAATCTTTATCACACCTTATCAATCAAGGTAATTTAAAATGTCTCGGTTATCTCTGTAGGACCTACTAATGCTAAATAATATAGAGACTGCCTCCATTTTTTGATATCAGTTTTGTATAAGGTGATGTTTTCCTACAAGTAGGATTACCTTAAGAATAGTTATAGAACAGGCGTGATAGTAAAGTATAATACAATTCGACCATTACGTCACGGAGTCGGGAGGTGAGACAGATTACGTCATTCGGAGGTCGGTCACTCAGTACCAGTTTCGGGGTGACGTCACCTAACGCGTTACCTTACTCACACGCCAGTCCCACTCGGCATGACGAGTTTTCTCCGGTACATGGAAAATAATATCGATGCGATGACTCAGAAAATAAAGACTCGTACGTTCTATCTATATGGAAAGAAAGTATGTTGTCTTATCACTGCGCAATGTGCATTCATAATATTATGCCAAAGAAGACGCAACTAGGAATTTAATATCTACCGGAGGAATTGCAATAGTTAAGTAGTCCATTTCAGTGGCGGCTCGTGCCTTGAAGAGCTGGGGGGGCATTTTGAGACAATACCAAAATTCAATATACCTACCTAAAACGATAAAATACCTAATACTAGCGCCATTCTTGACTTTTTTGTCTTCTCCCTTCCTAATACATATTTCAAGCCGTAACATTAAGTTTGGTACGTAATGTTATATATAAACCCGATATAAATGAAACGCCATTGACGAAAACTGCAATTGGTACTAATTATCATGATTATTTTATTTTTTTACATGAACAAACAATAAATAAGAAACTTACCAATTAGTCACCAGGCAGATACTTATTAGAAGATACTAATTAGAATAAATTTTGCCTGCTCTGAAAATTTTACGCAATCGATTATTCTAGATAGAACATGTCTATTTTTATCGACAGACTCATGTTGCTTTATGATGGATTGCCTGTGTCTATCATTCAATTGCTTTCTAATATCTATCTTTCCATGTAGACTAAAACTGTGATTATCACTCATGTGTTTTTTGGATGAAACGTGCTTAATCATTTTTTCAGTGAGATGTTTTAAATCCTTAACACCAGTCATCATCATCAGCCTTCCCTCGTCCAGTGTTGAACATAATTATGCCTCCTTTTCCGACTTCCACACTTCCATGTCCATCGCCTTTCTGTGCCACTGCTATCCTGCCACCTTTCTGATGTCATCGAACCATTTCGCCTGTGGTCTGCCTGGATTTCTGTAGCCGGTTCTCGGTCGCCATTGTAGGGTTCGCTTGATCCATCTATCATCCGTAGTTCTTATGATGTGACCAGCCCAATTCCATTTTAATAATGCCGTTCTATGTGCTACATCCGTGACCTTAGTACACCAGTATTTCCTCAAATATCTTAGTTTCCGAAAATGAGGCAAGGAAAACAGAAGAATGCGTATTTTTCCTCGCATCCACAGAGCCGCGAGTATTTTTCATAGATATTTCGATTAAATTTGCGTGAATAGACTTTAGATTTACACAAATATTCCTGATTTAATTTTAAGTCAGGACGATGTGGGCCCAAAACTTTCACACTCAATTTATCTTCGTATGGCAATGATTTTCCAAGCAAAGCCTTAACAGTATTCATGATCGGCGTAAACTTATAACAAATCTATAATGTTTGTTTAATTTATTTACGATTTTACGATATGTCCAGTATAAACACAAATAATACGTACAAAAAAGTACTTTAGCTACTTAATTTAAACACTGGAGAAACACTTATATCACAATAAATACCACTTTAAACTCCCTTAGATTACTATTGAATAGTAACAAAACAAATTTAAAATTTAGAGAAAAACTTAACGTATCATACCGTATCGTACCAACACTAAACGTTATTATATTATACCTATTGAACTTTCCAAAACAAATTTAAAATTTAGGGAAACACTTAACATATTACTATACAGAACAACACTAAACACTCTTATATACCTATTGAATATTACAAAAAATAGAAAATTAAATAGGATATAAATAATTAACCGTACGCGTGTAACAACGTTATGCAACTATCAAGTTTGAACAAAGTTTGTAAAATGATGGTAAAAATGTGTCCAAAAAACAGTCATAAAAAAAAACTATTTAGATAAATAGAGAAATTTCGGGTGTCCGTACATGTGTTGGTGGTGTCTAGTGAGCAGATTTTTGTATCTATGCGACTTTCTATGCCGGGGAGTCGAATTTGGACTTATAGTAAGCGTGCATTAGTAAAAGTATCATCATTGTATTGTGGCTAAGAAATTCTATCTATTCTTTTTGTTTATGGCCATCTACTAAACCTTATAATAAAATTTGGGGACCCATAGGGGCAACATAACGTTCGCCCTTCGATGCTCTTACATCCGAGTACTGAAACAATAAATGAAGCAGGTCATGTTTTGTATAGAAACCCTGGGCAAGACTCGACGTTGCCCATACCAGATGGTATTACATAATAATATAGTATATAGCTCATAGTCACAGCTTAGCGTATTATAGGTAGGTAGTATCTTCGAGAAGGATATACTACACGGTATAATATTCTTAAGTTGTATAATGTCGGTTGGCAGTTATACTTCCATATATTATACTTAAATTTTATATGGGTTTGTGGACATTTCAACTAATATTTTTGGGTGGGCGTCGCCCCAGTTGGCCTGTAGGAATATCCGTCCCTGGTCCATTTTATAGAGACCGTGATCATAATGCGGTTATCCTAACGAACAGGTGATCTTTCATTGATTTTCTTTACCTATTGTAATAACAAGTGTAAACGTTGAGTTGTCTAAACCATCTCAAATCGATCGCAAGAATAGTCGTATCGCAGTATTATTGCCGTTAATTAAAACACCTGGTTAACTCGGTCGATAAATTGATACAGAATTACTTATGTAATATAAATTAGATAGATGACGCAACACTTTACGTATCAATCTTTACTAGTACGGCCTTGTTACGTATCAAGGTGTCTATCTACCGCACCTGATAGCAAAATCATTGCAAAATAATTGAATTACTCAGCACAATCAAGTTTGGTACATGTAAAGAGAAGAAATAATAATACAAGTAGGTAGTATATACTGTAGCTACAGACTCGATAGAAATATGCAGACTTGATATACCGTAATAACAATAATATACGAGTATAATGCCCAGATAGATGTACCACATGCGATTCTGTCTTCTATCGAAGATTTAATCAATACGGTCATATCTAATTTCGTGGCATTACAATGCAAGATAAATTGAAACAAGGGCTCTCTGACGTTAAACTCTACCTAAGCGAGAATCAATCTGTAAAATTTATACAACTCAAGGGATGAGTCACACAACATTAATTCAATTAATTCAAACAAGTCACCCAACTACTATGTAAGGCACGGTGTATTTTTGATTTTATATTTTTTACAATAAATCGTGTATTTTTTAATATCGGGCCTTCCTTTAGTAACCAGACATATTCAATAAAGTATGTAGGTGTAATAATTAAGGTAGCGGATACGTCATACATATGAACAACAATGAGAACACAGTACGTGAATTAATTGACGAACCTATTAATCTATTATATACCTACATTAATACTGCACGTTATTTACTCGGACACCGGGATACTGGCTTTAAACTACTAAGCCCAAAGCAGATATATAATTTGCTAAAACACTAACGAGCACTTGCGTAATATCCTGTTTCCGTTTTCACCTCAATACATACTCGTACATACACACTATCTAATCTATTTGTGGGATGAATTTAGAGCACCGCACTCGTACCGAAAGGTTATCCAGTTGCAACCTAGAACATAAAATAACAGGACTTGAGAACAGATTTTTTTTAAATAAATTAATATGGGTTCATTGAAATAAACTCAAATAAATCTTTATACGCTTCACAGTAAGCTTGAAAAGCTTGTGTCGTGAAGTGGAGAAAGTCGGCATCGGGGGTTGAACCCGCGCCCGCCGGATCAAGAGCGTTACCAACCAGGCTACCGCATTTCATGGTTTCTATCATGGACCCACCAAATATTAAGATAAAGTACTTTCTAGGGTGGTTATGAATATCAGTCACTAAGGGTTTCTTGTTTTGTCGATACATTATAATATAATCGAGAATATCAAATGTGTCTAGCTTGTGTTTATAAATGAGAAAATAGAATATTTATGACAGAAATACGTTAGTTAGGTAAGCCCTTCGTGAGATCACGCAGGAGTTTAAAAATATACAATCGGAGAAATAAATCATAATGAGGCTTTACCTTCAAAGATAAACCTATTTTCGTGACGAAAAAGATTATTTACCGTTTTGTGGGTAGATAGGCAATTAATTATGAACCAATCCAAAACTAATCTATTGTGTAGAATTAATGAAAGGAAAATTATTCATAGACCCAAAAAATATTACGTTCTAGTTGGAGCGAGAGAAGAACGTTGAACTAAATTGGACATGAGGTTAATTAAAATAATGGCTGTGGGAACAATTTTGAGTAAAAAATAATACGTGTGTACCTAATTGAATATAATTTGTTAAACATTTTTTTAACAGAATCTCGATCTATCTCTGGACACTTGAGATTTATATGGTTGGTTTACATTGTGTGTAAATTTAGCAACGCTCGCAATATTTACACCGGCTCCAGCCAGCTTCTATGTACAATCAAGTGTATAATATAATTATAACACACCGACTTTAGGTTCGCAATTTCCTCTGGAGTGAGTCAAGATAAACTGTGTACAAATATAGACAGCGATAATAATATCCACGCCATTAGGTCAGGGTTCACTGAGAGGAGATTATTGTGAGATGGAGTGAAATGACCCATTGTGTTGGATGCGGCTAACACTCACTAAACAAAAACAGTGAGAAATGGAAAATAGGAAACTATAAATGAAGAAATACAGTACAGATAGTGATGAAAATGATGGATTATGTTGCGAAATTTGGTTTTAATTAACATTGAATAAAAAAATAAACGGTAATATCATCAAAGCAAATCAATCATGTTGCATCTCAAATCAAAGGGTTGCGACCTGAAAAAAAATAGGCAGTAGGTGCGACATATCACGCACAAATTAAATCATAGTTGATTATAATCTGATCATTATTATCACAAACTAAGTATGAATTTATAGTGTGATGTATAATAGTACTCAGTAGGTGTTAGATAACCTAATAGCGACGCTGTTGATATCCATGGGCTCTATGAGGTAATGCAGGTATCGCAAATGATTAAAATGCCGAGGTCAAACATACATGAGGACAAAGTAGACGGGATAAAAAATGAAATTGCAGAATTAATTATTGTATTCTACAACAAACAATACAGTATGCAGTATACTGCAATGTTGCATCTGAGTGAGGTCAACTGATAAATAATCTAGACATTTATTATTCTCAGGCACATAGAAAGGCAATCAGACGATAATGACGTAATAAAAGAATAAAATTGAAACGATCTTCCTCCTGAAACGAGTTTTTAAATATGACTGTAAGAAATTCCAACTAGAGATATAAGTTAAATTAACTACCTAGTAGGTAAATAACACACATCTGAAAAGGTCTAGGAAAGGCTATATTACCCAGCCTGTAGCACGGACTTTATTGGTCTTACAGTAGGATCAATAAATCATTTTACAATTATTATCAACACCGCGATAATAAATGGAATACCTAAGCAAGTCCATAAAGTGTAGATTATACAGTATTATTAGAAGTATTAGATATACATAGGTGTGTTGTTATTTATTAATTACTAATGTTCAGTCAACGGAAACGGACCACTCTGTGAATAGTCAGTCCAATGAGACCAAGAGAAAGGAAACGACGAGATAATAAGAAAAAAATTGTGGATACTTCTTATTATAATACAATCGTTGTTTACTAGACTTTCTTTTATGTTGAAAAGAAACGTTTTAATAAAAACATTGCGATGTAGTAGCAACAGATACTTTGATGTTACATGAATGATAAACCTAGCTGGCTATAACTCAAAATTTATCTCGTGTCTGTTTGAGAAAATATTATAAGTTTCACCACTGAACGAATGCTGTAGATTTTTTTATTTATTATGCCGTAGCCATAAAATATTATGTGGACTAAAAGATACATGTATTGTATTATATTGTAATGTATTGTATTAGGAGCAATTTGCATGTCTTCAACTCGAGGAATTATATCATTATCATCCATAATCAAAATATTCCAAAGGAAAACGAGGGAATGAGTACCAGCTAATATATATGTTACATGCATATAGGTATATTAAATGTTTGATATTTTGAAAGTTCGCTGACAGCCTGACACCGCCACACTCCAACAAAACTACCATAAAGGAGGTCGATGTCGTTGATGAACGAAATTAGGTGAATCGTGATAAAAAAAATACGTTTTTTTAATAATAATGTAAACGATACACTGTTTTGTGGATTGCATGTGAAAACTAAGCAAAAAAAAGACAAAAAAGTATCACGATTCAATAATGGCATTACAATGATTCATTTGAGAAATCTCTAAAAATAATAATAGGAAAACAAGAATCGTGCGATTTACTTGTACTTACCTAACTTGTGATTTGTAATGCAACTGCTAAAATGAAATTTACACAAGTTTTTATTAGTTATTTACAGACTTCACTGTTTTCAAGAATAATTATTTAGTGCCACTAAACAAATGGAGAAACACAGTGATACCACAAAGTGTCACAATGCAATAGTTTTGGCTGACCCCTTAGTGTTCTTTGGTGCTTGGATTCTTCAATAAAATGACTGCAAATTTAATATAGACGTAGTTATGTTCGTACACACTCTGAAACAATTAATATAATAAGACAATATAACGTGGGATGTTGCTTTTGCCAAGTGGTCACAACATGTGTACCTAATGAGTGGATAATTCTATGGATCTTATTGATAACAAACAATGTAGGCACATACTATTATGGTGATGCAACAAAAATGCAGACACATAAATTAACAAGCGACTCATCGTCTGTGCACTAAATATTTAAAACCAAAATTTATCTAGAAAACAAATTCGTTTCAAACCTCTCAATATCGCTCAAACCTATGAGGCATAATATATGTATATAGCTTCTAGAATGCTCAGCTTGGTTATTTATTGATTGTATTTCCGTAGACGCCTCTATTGGGTATTGTTTTTGAATTAATTACACGTCTTTTAGTTCAGTATGGCAATACATTATTGTAGCAATACATCTGTAAATGTTTGTCACTCGTTTGAATTGTTATAGGATGAGAATAATACATATAACAATGTACAATACACTCAGTAGCTGATGCTATATATATAATATTCATTGTCACAATGTAGATTATAAAAGTGTAAACAAAGTTGTCAGCACGTATAATGCGCAATGACCTCTAGTCTAGTTAAACCAGCACCGACATTATATTATAATAAGGTGTCCACTTTCATATAGAGCATTGTCCCGTGAGAGAATTGAATTATTCAATTGTGAATACACCAGTCAACAAAGGGGATACTTCGAAAAAAATATGTGACTATTGTCTACATATTCGGGGTAAATCTCAACGGATTTGATTTGATACACATTTCATTCAAATGAGTCAAATTTTATTACAGTATTATGTATTAATATAATCACAGCAAGTATACTGTTTTGGTTTCTGAAGTCACCTTCACGGAGTCATGAGTATTCGCAAGTACTTCATGGCCATTTGCACATTAATTTAATACATATACCTACTTAATTATTACAAGAGTACGAGTCCTACAACTCATAACGAGTACGGATTACGATCAAGTAAACATGGAATCACGAATGAATGCCAAACCTATACATAAACAAATAGTTTGTATATTATTTACGTAGATAAATGTGTGGTAGAATCCCGGTCCCTGATTGGTTAACACCTTTTGGAGACAATAGCAAAAAATATCAACATACCCATTTTTACGGTGACCATGTGTTCGAAATTGGAAACGGTGAAACGTTTGTGTGGACAAGTAATATGGAATAAATATATAAAGAAAAAAAAATAAAGAAAAATCTTCGAATTATATTATTTTATGTACAACAAAGGGTTTGAAACAGAATGTTTTGTTCGTATAACGAATGATAAAAATGAAATAAATTTTATAATATTTGTACACCATGGTCACACTTTTCAGGATTGGCATTCATTCGTGACTTGGTGTTTACCTACTCACCTAAATCTCACAAGTGCACGAAAGTACAGCTGACATTAAAATCCGACTAAAACGTTATTTTCTTACATTTTAAAGAACAATGGCACAGACCTACTTGAGTAAAGAATACCTAAATGATAATAATATAGTACAAGTATAATAATACACTTGTTGGTGTTGACAGACAATGCCGTTAGGGTCATTCTATATAAAAACACTATTTATAATGAAATTATAATAATATATAGCAACATATTTAACTGAAATTTTATGGTATAGAAAGTAAAACATAATACTTATTATTGATGTGTGCATCGAATTAAATGACTTTAGTGAATAACGATGAAAGATTAGGGCATCTACATAAAACTTAACGGTTTCTTTGGTACATACGACTAGCCAAGAGCATAACCAAGATAGGTAGTTACAATTACTTTAATGTAAATGATACAAATTGCAACTTTCATACAACCAGAGCATACAACATATGAACATACTGCTGGGTAGAGCACCGATAAGAAAACTACTAAACTTGTACGTTTTCGTAAAATGTTTATCGTAGGCACCTACCTAGTTAGTAGTAGGTATACAAGATTGTACCTACGTATACCTAAATCAAAAGTTCACAGTAATATAAAATTATATACATATATACCTACTAACTTCACGTAAGTACTAGGTACCTACTCGTATTTAACGATCTATAAAATTCCCGCGATTTGTATTGAATAAACAGATGCTAATAACCAATTTGTAACTAAATTGAGAATATCTCGCTTAGAAGCTGAAGTCGTAAAATGTACGCATCCCAGATAAAGTACAGTAATTGAAACATAAAAAATACCTTATTGATTCTGCGTCTGGCAAATTGTATTATGATAATTCAATAATACGATTTAAACTGACCATCGCACTGGTTTATCAGCATCATATTATAAATTAGGTATGTTATCGACTGCCTGCTATGTACCTACGTATTTTTGCATCTTGATGTGTATGCACATTGCACATAGTACCTACCTATTTTATTATTTAGTTCACATACATTGAGAAAGGTTATGAATGAGTCTACAGGCTATATAAAGATATGAGTCACAACACAAGATGACATTTCATACAATACCGATTAGCTAGTAGCTCACTCAGTGATCTATTTCATTCCTCGCGATTCCTCAGTTTTCGTCTTTTCTATGCATAATAATTTCAAGGTAATTCCCCACTACTTAAAATTGAAAAAATATTAGAGGTACGCTTATTTGCGGATTTTTCACCCATCTGTAATGAATGCAATGGGTAGCCGCTAGTATACAGAGGTCAATATATTATTACATACATAGTACCATGAAAGCTTTCATTCAATTAATTCAATGTACCTATTGATATGTAAATGAAGAGGTCAGTTACCCATCATAGTGTCTGGCGATGACAGATGACCACGCATTAGGGTTACAGCGGTCATTGATAACAGTAATACCTAAGCCTTGTTCTTAAGAATTAAATACGCACCCTAGAGAATTAGAATTAAACTTCCATAGGAAACTGTGTGATTACTGATTAAACATATTGTGATGATGATGAAAACATAATGTCACGTCAATATTTGGAGTATTTACCCTTGTAGCTGTAGGAGATTTTTACAAAATTGTGATAATGGCGCTGCGTCATCTGAGCGTTATACAGACAGACCTACTAATGTGTAAACATAGCAATGGAGATAACGATATTATAAATATAGAAATATAAGTAGGTACACATACATAGTAGTTAGGTAATTGTACAGATACATAGTAGTTAGGTAATTGGCAAGCTTATCAGCATCGCTTAATTTGCAGTTTACATAAAACTGAAGCCATATGGGAATTGGAATAGCTTCAAATGAGTCAAGTTTGTTAAAATTACATACAATAATACGTTTTAAATTGTAAATGAGTATCGAAATCGAAGATTATATTTTTGTTTCGTTTCATTCACGGCTCATTAACGAGAATCTCAAAGGGTATTCAGATTGATTTATGTATACTAGGTACATACAAATTATAACCAACGAAACAGGAAGGGAAGTCGTTCTTACTTCTTCAAATAAATTGGTACCCAAATAAAGGTAAAAAAAACGAGGAATTTAATATACCTACGAACCTAAGAATAATGGGGAGAAACATAAATATAATAGGTAGTTACTTACTAGGAGACTAGTTTAGAGAACATTAAAAATGATATCTTAACTTTCTCCCCTCGCCTCGTTTAGAAACAATTTACTTTAAATAGGGTGTCATAGTATATTTGGCTCATACTACATTGAGTGTATAAATAGACAAAATAAATGGCACATGTAGAAACAATATTTCAATTATACCTACTTCGGAACATTAAACTCTTCAAGTCAAATTTCACTAGCTACATATTGTGCTACCAATTGACATGCTATTTTTTTATATAATCTACTAATTACACCGTACCTTCGAGTTTAAGTCAAGTCAATAAAATCACATAGAAGTAACTGAAAACTTTCTGGTCCCATATATATTGTTACGTACTACCTATTGCAATAATTGCATCTCAATAAAGTCTTCAGTAGTTAGATCATACGGTAAAATCAATTGTCTCTACAATATTGTATGTGTATCCAGTGTGCCTATATTAGTACTGAGAGCTGCACCCACCCCGCCTGATATAATTTATGAGTTATTTCCTACTTGATTTCAATAAACGAATGGTTCCTATTAAATTACTCCAGACCAAAGCGAGTTAATAGTCAATGGGAACTTAGAAACATAATAAACAGAAATACAGGATACGCATTGAATGCCGATTTATATGAGACGGGAATATACAGGAAGAGGAGAATGAGTAGCCTTCTATTATTAATATAATATTACGGAAATACTATTATTGGGATATCATATTAAAAAATAACATCGAAGTGTGTAATTTTCTGCATTTCACAGTAAGCTTGAAAAATAAGGGGGTTATGGCGACAGAGAAATATAGAGGTCGGTAGAGGGATTCAAATAGTAGAGGACTATAGTCAATGGCCACTGATCGTATTTATTTTAAACAAAATACAGAGATATGTTAACATTACAAATATGAATTTTTGGTCACTAGGGCGAGCTTATCGCAATGCTGCGATCTCTGCCAGCTAACCCCAATGATTGCAATGCAAGTTTAGATCAAATGGACGCACCATAAAGTAAAGTAGGTATATATAGTATCTGTTATTCGCTGAAAGTATAAATAAATAAAATGAAGTGAGACTTCGATGAAAAGTTTATAAAATAAACATGAGTAAAATTACGTTCATCCGCTGATAAACTATCATGCATGGATGAAGATGAAAAGGATTGCATCTGTGAGATGAGTTAGAGATGTAAATTGCACAATCAGAGTGATAGTGGGCGAAAGTATATAGCAGGTAGGCGGGGATATTGAAAAGCAATCTATCAAAGAATATACCCATTAACAATAAATGTTTTGAGGTTACGAAATATCTACTAAATTGAATATTGTTCTTAATCTACTCTATCAACAATCTGCAATTAAATTAATGCATTGTTAAGTTGTGTAATAAATTGATTCCAAATACTGCTATATAATATGAGTAGGATATAGTTCTAGTATATACCCACTCGTACCTACATTCATTGTCTACATAAGAGTGTTTCTCATTTGATGCAGAATACAAAAATACTTGGAAAGTTTATTATATAAACAAGATCGCCTTAAAATGACCTAATTTCATCAGTTTAAGATGTCTGCAAAATAAAACCCGGTACTATTACAACCCAAGTTGGTATAGTATGAATCATTATAGATCTCTCTGTATTGAAAAACATTCTTCTATGACTTCGTAAACTTGGTGTTTAAGAAACATGGAAGAATCAATCCCATTGTCTGAAAAATATATATATATACCTATTTATAAGGTGTCTCATTGTATTCATTACTCACTCATTAAGTAGGTACATATGTGTTTTATTATACCTAAATACAATGGGTACAACAACGTTATGAAACTAAATCATAATATTATGAATGACATTTAATGGTTGAACAAAATTAATACTAGACAGATTCAAATTGGCTTTGAATCACAGATTAAATGGAATAATAATCTACATATTTCACTATTATAATTATAACACGACCTTGCAAAGAGACTGAAAACGCAATGAATGAATCCAGTGCATATTATTAATTATATGTAGTTATTATGGCGCGGTTATGACCCATTGAAATAAATTATAGACAAATTACATGCCTATTATAGGTATGCAAATTACGTGTCTGTCACATGATGATGTGCTCTGTAAAATAATAACAAATGATTGCCAACAGATCACACGATCATGTATAAATTAGCGGAACATCCTATTGCAGATGTCACACATAATCAGATTTGCTACCTTTTTAGGCATGATATTTAGTATATTTGGTAAATATAACATACCTACCTAATTATCTATCGCGATGATCTGAACAGTATGTGTAAAACTGAATAGTTATAGTACCGATACTTATAAATATATCATTCAGGCATCATAAATAGGCAACTACCAATATACATTTCTGTTATACCATGTATAATCTTGACGGATACAATTTATCATTATAAAAGAGAAATATCAAGTCGAAACGTCGACATAAGGTTTCTAAAAGATTAAAAATGTCATAAATATAAATAAGAGCCAATTGTACATAGATTGATGAATCAGTGTAATTTTAAACTAAGTAAAGGTATTCGTTACAAAAGATTCAAAAAGTATTTCATCGCTATAACAGTATGAGTGTTCAATCGACCACATAAATCCATGTACTGCCTGAAGTCAAAATTTGGTGGATTACATTATTCACATCACATTACATTGTGATTGCTGTGAATATTAACAAACAGAGCCAAATGTATTCAACGAGTATTATCAATTAAATATTTCGTAAGAATAATTCAATATTTCCAGACACCTAGTAGACACTCGCATCTTAACATTGTTGAGACATTAATCTCTTCCAGTAAAATGATGATAATTCAAATCATCAGATTTGGATCTATGCCAGTCGATGCAACCAAAAGCCATACGGAAAAGAGAGAGTTCACCGTTCTAAAGATATCACAGTCAAAACATCAAAACGGTGAAATAAGATCCTGGCGTCTACTTTGGATCAGACAGAGAGAACATGTTGAATATCAAATAACTCGTTCAAGAATGAATTCGTAATAAATACGAGTCTATTATAACTAAAAAAAAAAACTAGTCCCGAAACGTTAGAAACAGAATTCAACGAAATTAATGCATATTATATTACTTACAAAACCACAAAAATGTGGACTTCGATACACCATTCTTGTTTCTACCAGTAGATAAGCACGATGTTTAATAGTCAGGATAGCGATATTGTTATTTATTATTAGGTACTGAGCCTGAAAATGAAAAAAGAACAAGACCTTCAACTCCGATCCAATACGTTGGATAGGCGATGTTATCACGTATGCTATCACAGTACAATCACGCGGTGATTGGAGGTAAATTGATAAAATATGAGTAGGTACAATTAGGTACACGTAGGTGGACACATATCTAGATTCTGGATTACATCATGTTGTGTCTATCTACCTGTATATTCACATTCCAGGACGTCTCCAGAGTTACAACTTAATGTTCATTGACAGCATCATCGACACCTACTTTGTTATGTCATTTCTATTTTTTGTTACACCCGTCATAACAAATTAACTCAGGTACCTGTCTAAAAGTATCTTAATGTACGTATGTAACTCTAAACATAATTAATATGGTCCGTAGCCTGATTGGAATTAATGGAATTGCTTCATCTGTACAGAAACACAAAAACCAAGTTTCTTAGCTTACCGTGAAGTGTACCTACAGAGATATCTGTATCTTTGCTTTGGAATATTCAATAATTTCTCAAGAATGTTAAAAAAATAATGTTTTTTGGAGATTCCGGTACTAAATCACATTCACGTAAACTACCAATTCTGGATGAGTAATTCCACATCTTGTGATGTCTATAAAAACGGGAGAAGTTCATGAGAAGATACCTGTTACAACAAGGACTTACGTATAGGCTCCAGATTGTTCACGACACGAATCAAAATAGGTATAAAAATTATAATGATACCTATCAAGCTTCCGTTAATTAATAAAGTAGGTAAGTATATAAATGGCAAAGTATAAAAGGCTGTAAGTACAGGAGACGAGGTTACTTATTGTGTATTTTATACAACACCATTATTGTTTTTTAATGATTAACGGAAGATAATTTAGTACGCTTGGATCATGGCCAAAACAATAATTAATTTAACTAACACTACATTAAAACAATCCCAAATGCGGTGGGTTGGCTACCTTCACCTGGCGAAACATTCCTACTGAAAAAGTGCCGAAAAACATGGACCTCCAAGAATGGTCTACTAATCGACATATTAGTATAACGTTTTAGACAATGTGTCAGAATGCTAAAGCATATTTGGGTGCCAGCGAACTGTGAGGAGTCATTGTTTACAAAAAAATATAAAGATTTCGATTGTAGATTACAAAATATAGTCCGAGAGCCCGCTGCTTAATTTATGACGTATCTGTTTTTTGATCGAAATGTGGTATAAACGATAGCTTACCAATAGGGTATTACATCGCACTAGGGTTGCCTATCAAAATCTTGCCGCAACCCCCCCTGCGCCCCCCGAAAAGGTCCCTCTTCGCGGTTTTTCGCATTTTATAGGAATATGGTAAGAGATAGAAGAAAGTAGTCAATGACAAAAATAATCCTTGCTAAATTCTCTACAAAAAACGTTAAGTCAATTTTTTCATAGGACTAGTAGTTTACCCGTAATGGCCGGTCCAAAAACCGGATATTTTTTGAAAAAATAAAAAAAAAAGTTTGATTTTTTTTCTTTCACATTCTTCCACCCATTATTACTAACATTTTATGGAAAAAAAATTTGGCCTGCGGCGCTATATCACTGGTTATTTTATGAAAAACTAAATTTTAAGAATTTTCGTCACTGAGTTTTATTGTAATAACTCCGAAATTATTAGATGTATGAACATAAGTTATAGCTCATTTTGTAGCTAAGACTATGGTAATTAATTCTTTCTCTGACTATTTTCCTGTAGCTCTTATCAATTTTCAACCAATTTAGTTTAAATACATTTTTTTAGAATTTCAAATGAATTTCGGTTTTGGACCGGCCATTGCGGGTAAACTGCTAGTTCTACGAAAAAATTGACTTAACATTTTTTGTAGAGAATTTAGCAAGGATTATTTTTGTCATTGACTACTTTCTCCTATCTCTTACCATATTCCTATAAAATGCGAAAAACCGCGAAGAGGGACCTTTTCGGGGGGCGCAGGGGGGGTTGCGGCAAGATTTTGATAGGCAACCCTAGTGCGATGTAATACCCTATTGGTAAGCTATCGTTTATACCACATTTCGATCAAAAAACAGATACGTCATAAATTAAGCAGCGGGCTCTTGGACTAATACATCGGTTAAAAAAAGAGGTTTACGCGAGGTATTATGAGGGAATTCCGTAGGTACTTATACATATATGAATATGTAAGTGCCATGTGGGTAAGTATTAACATATATAGGCAAATAGTATACATATTACCCAAAAAGTTGACTCATAATCATCAAGGAGACACCAAAGTAGAATATAAAAGAATCGATAGTTTAGTACTTTATTTAGGTAGGTAGGTATATTACCTACAATCATCCTACAATAGATTGGAAACACCTGGATATTTTTTCATTTGACACGAGCTAAATATAGAACAGCTGTTGCATATAAAAACATCGGATCATGCTGTAGGAACTATGTATATACTATATAAAGTAAGTGGGTATATGGGGATAATTGGGGAATCCATAAAAATATTACTGAAATCATAAAAGTATTTAATACCTACAATAAGGATTTATGGCTATGAGAATCCAGCCATAAATCTCAGCCCTCTTTTTAACTGCAGGACTTAAATTTAATATTCATCACTTCATAAGTCATAATTTTATCCGAGATTTGAGAGAAGACGGGTGTATGACTAGAGTAAGAGTAAAATAAGTTTAGATGGTTTGGGCATATTGAGAGAATGAAAGATGACCAAAAGATATATATACCTACTTACATGAGTGAAAGAAGAGTGATGAAGCGTGGTCATTTGAAAGGACCTGGACTAACCATGTCCACTAGATCGTAAGATAAACTGGAGAGCCTGTGTGACAGAAGCCAGGAGTGTGTGTGTGAAGCCAGGAATATGAGGATGATGTTTTAACTGCCTACCCCGCTAAGGGCGCGGCGTAAGGGGATGAAGAGATAGAAACTTATCATACATCTTGGTAGATGTGTAAGAGTATTTTTGTAAATGTTTGTTTACCTTTAAGTTGTTCCTTATTGATGACAATGCCAGTGTGGTCTCCTCCAGCTACGTGCATCTTGTCATTGGTCTGATGGACCGCTCTCCTCTCCACTATGAGAGTTGTGGAATTGGATGTTTTACATTTTGGTGTCATCACTATTTTCTCTTCCACTTCACCCATGATTACTTTTTTGTATTATTTTTATGTTTTAAACAATGTACAAAAACACTTTAATCAACAGTCACTTTAAACAATTGTTTACATTCCCTGTAAGGAAAAAACGCAATTTTAAACGCGCACTCATCAGCACCATAATACATGTTTAAGAGTGGATTTTTTTAATTCAATGAACTCAAAAACAAATATCTTATAGGTAGGTACTAATCATATCTTCAATCCTCGAAATACAGTATTATTCATTCGCAAACGTTTTATAACTACATATAAGGCTAAGCTTATAAATATTGGAAAAGTTTCATAACAACATTCGAAAGGCAGAGTATGAATTCTTAAACATGAAAAACTCCAGGACCCCAGGGAAATGGATCAGAGAAAATTCTCGAAGTAATAGAGATACGAATTTTCTTTGCACAATATACATCTACTCCGAGAAACGAGTACAAAAAATCATACCTTAGCTTACATTTTGCATAGTAGTTCTGGTTTTTGGATATGTTATAAAGGTCGGTCCTGTGATTAAGAATCCAAGTTTTCGACCTCCCAACCCTTGTGCGTTCACTAGGGGCCTAGGGCGAGCCAAAAAGTGTCGAAATTTCGGTCATTTTTCAGTTTATTGATCATAACTTTTTTACAATGCATTTTAGAGAGAAACATTGTACCTAAAAGTTGTAGAATATTAAATTCTCTGCAACTTGGGTTCACAAAGTTTTTTTGTAAATTCAATATACAAAGAGTTCTGCGTTACCAAAATTTCAAAATTTTTCAAAAAAATGCACTTTTTTTACAATTATTTTCTTTAACTCAATATATTTCCTAAACGGTACATTTTAGAGAAAAGTATTGTAAGTAAATGTTGTAGATCGTTCAATTTCCAATAAGTTTGATGTCAAACATTTTTATCTCGGACCAACTTAACTAGAGTTGTGATCTTCTGAAAAAATATAAGACGAACATTTTCGAAACTTTCAGTATAGTACGTATGACAATAGTAATCAGAAAAATGCAATTTAGGAAAAAAAATTTTTGGACATTATTAAGATTGGTGTCGTGGTTTAGAATCCAAGTTTTCGACCTCCTCAACCTTGTGTGTTCACTAGGGCGAGCCGAACACTGCCGATATTTCAGTCATTTTTCAGTTTATTGATCATTATTATTTAATTATCCATCTTAGAGTGAAAGATTGTATGTAATAATTTATTGTACAGTATTAAATTTACTGTAAATTAGGTTAGAAATATTTTCTTTGAAAAGCTATTATTTAAAGAATTATATAATAACAAACATATATTTATTAAGAAAAAAAATTTTTTTTCACGATTTTTGAGTTTTTTTTCAGCACGGTACGTTTTAGCGAAAAATGTACTTAACAAATATTGTAGAATATTAAATTTGCAACAAAAAATGATACCACACTTTTTTGACTTGGACTAATAATAAAGGAGATATGCTGTCCTGAAAATTAAATATTGAGCTTAAATAAATATTCAACTCTAGTTAAGTTGGTCCGAGATAAAAATGTTTGACATCAAACTTATTGGAAATTGAACGATCTACAACATTTACTTACAACACTTTTCTCTAAAATGTACCGTTTAGGAAATATATTGAATTAAAGAAAATAATTGTAAAAAAAGTGCATTTTTTTGAAAAATTTTGAAATTTTGGTAACGCAGAACTCTTTGTATATTGAATTTACAAAAAAACTTTGTGAACTTAAGTTGCAGAAAATTTAATATTCTACAACTTTTAAGTACAATGTTTCTCTCTAAAATGCATTGTAAAAAAGTTATGATCAATAAACTGAAAAATGACCGAAATTTCGACACTTTTTGGCTCGCCCTAGTGAACGCACAAGGGTTGGGAGGTCGAAAACTTAGATTCTTAATCACAGGACCGACCTTTATAACATATCCAAAAACCAGAACTACTATACAAAATGTAAGGTAATAATACCCATTACCTGGACTAATCAAATTTACGCTTATCTTTATATGGGTTGGAATATTTTGGCATGTGAATGAACTTTCATGAAAATAAGGACATCGTTTCCAGTCTCAAGTGGAAGTGGAACATCGGTGTGATATAATTGGGGTACAACGGGGTGTATCCAGCTAGACCTAACCCAGCCAGTTGCTGTTTGAGGGTATCACGGGGTCAGGAATGGAATAATAAATAGGTCGATGCCCTGCTGAATCTCTCAGGGGTGGGTCGCGCCCTCCATACATCAGAAATTTCTCAGTTTGATAAACTTTAGATGAAATCTATGAATTTGTGCATTGCGTTAGTTATGTTATGTACCTACCTGTATCCTAGATACCTTACATCTCATATGTCACGTATGCATTATTCTGCCTATAGTTTTTGTTATTGTATGTAGATACCTACCTACCTACATAATATGTATATGTATAGCAACCCCTTTGTTTATAATATTAAGAATAATCTCGAACTTGTGTCTACGTGACCAACCACTACACATACTGCCTACGTGCAGAACTACCCCAATGCAAATACGTGCAATCATGATTTCTTTGTTCTTTAGGCCTATATAAAGGGGTATAACCCCGCACTTTTGTTTCATTCCATTTCTAGACGTTATTCTAATACGTCATTCTAATTTCACACTTCGTAGTTCATACATCAATATTAATTAATAACTCAAGTACTCATTATTCGTAGATTGAACAGTGTTCTAATATACTAAATCATTGTATATAAATATTATAATTGAAACTATTGAACTAAATAATATAACAAAACAGTGTAATTTATTAATAAATAAAGTTCTTCTGGATAAAAGACTGACTTTGCTTACATGACTCCTAACAGTGGTGTCAGAATAAAACTGGAATTTGTTTCCAGAAGCAAACGTCCTAAAAAGTCAGTGAAACTGCAATTTGTGTCCTGATAAATAAATAATTGAGAATAAAGCAACGATTGGTGGAAAGCAATTCAATTGTGTTCCTGTGAGCTCTGTCCAGCCAGAGTATCCAACGTTACCAGCCAGCGCTTAACTCCATCCCTGTACAAGACGTTTTGGGGGAATCATCACGTTCCTGTGAGCCTCTGTGCATCCATACGCCTTTGTGGAAGGAAGCAGCCATTCTTAAATTCTCAGTGGATCTGTAGGCGACGTCCAGACTACAACTAGAAGAACGTTCCATCATCCATCCGTTCCAGCATCCATCCGTTCCAGAATTCACCCGTTCCAGCATTGTGAAGAATAGATACATCGCGACGCAATTCTCGAAGATCAACGTCTAATAGTGTTAACTACATCTTGTCCCAAACTATATATCATACTACACATATAACTATAATATCATATATCACATTGCCATTTCATAGTGAATTTTTGTACCTATTGCATGAACGTTGACTAGTTTTCTTCGTTCTCTTAAATCATAAGTGAATTATTTTGTTTATTTCAAACACAGCGTAAGCCATTTACACAAAAAACTGATAAACCAAAATCCCTATAACGTAATCAGTATCAAACAATCGTTCCCAAGTGATCCCAAAACACAATATTCAATTAGAAGTGTGTCTATAACAAAAGTTCCTCAAACAAAACGCATCTTACAAAAAAAAACACACACACGCACACACATTATACACAATATTTTTCTCTCTAAGTATAGCAGTGTAAAGAAACATATTTTTATTGTTTCCATTTAAGCTATACATTTAGTGTTTTATAAATCAAAATCCAATATCTACGAATACTAAATCCTAAATCTACAAAATCCTTCAGTGTCTTTTTTTTTTTTTCAGAAATCATAATCCAATATCTACAAAATCCTAAATCTACAGACATCGAAATCCTAATTTTTCATATCTACGAAGTGCTAAATCTACGAAAATCATTTTATGTATCTACGAATATTATTTTTTTATACCAAAATCAATATTTACGAATATTGAAATCCTAAATCTACGAATATCATTTTCTATATCTACGAAAATCAATATCTACGAATTTCCAAAATTCTAAATCTACGAATTCCTAAATCTACGAATCCTAAATCTACGAATATCTAAATCCTAAATCTACGAATTTCTAAATCCTAAATCTACGAATATCGTATTCCATATCTACGAATTTCTAAATCCTAAAGCTACGAATTACTAAATCCTAAATCTACAAATATCGTATTCTATATCTACGAATTACAAACTCTAAATCTACGAATTTCCAAATCCTAAATCGACGAATATCGTATTCTATACCTACTAATATCTAAATCCAAAATCTACGAAAATCGTTATCCAAATTCTCAAAAAATCGTTATCCCTAAATCTACAAACTCGAAATCAAGCAAATCCCCATTTAGAGTGCTATTTCTCATATTCTTATACATATTTAAAAAACGAAATCCAAAATCCAAATCCCTTTTGTGTCGAAATCAAAAACTTGCTTTTATCGTATAATTCTCGACACATCCAAATATCCAAAATGACGGAAACCGAAGCACAATCGAAAAGTTCAAATTCCATAAATATACCTCTAAATTTAGTGATCAAATTGATTCCCGAATATGACGGAAACAAAAACTGCAATTTATATTCCTTTATAGAAAACTGCAATCGTGCATGGGAGTCAGTTGAAGAAAAATACAAACCATTTTTACTACAATTTATTAAAAGTAAAATTACTGGTAAGGCCGATCTTGCAATATCTAGCCGCTCAATAATCACGTGGCCAAAATTACGTGAGTGCTTGCAAGAAATTTTTGAAGAAAAACGATTATTTTGTCAAATACAATTAGAGCTCCAATCTTGCACACAACGAAAAGACGAAAACGTCACAACTTATACACAGCGACTAGAAAAAATTCATTCTTCATTATTAAGATCCATACGCGCAGAATGTAAAACTTCCATAGAATTAGTAGGACAAACAGAATTAATAAACAAAATGTCATTAAATCAATTTATAATAGGCCTGAATCCCAATTTGTCCACATGCGTACGAAGCAGAAATCCTAAAACGTTCCAAGAAGCTTCCACTTACGCCCAAGACGAAGAGAAAATCCTCGAATATCGCGCACGTGCCGAAGCACAAACCAAATTCTGTAGTACATGTCGAAAACAAGGACATACACATTTAAATTGCTTTAGAAATAATAATGAACAACGTAAATTATCCGTAAATCATATTCAAGCTCATCAACAATCGCATAGTTTTTATAAGAATCAACAATCGCATAGTGTTAATAATAAGTTTTGCAATTATTGCAAAAAAAAGTGGTCATTTAATTGCTGAATGTCGTAAAAGACAATACAATAATAATAAAAAAAATCAACAGTCCCAGAATGTTCCTTCAAACTATAATAACCACAAAAATCAACAAGCCCAGAATCCTTTAAACTCCCAAGGTCCAATGACTTCTACCGATCAAAGGACCATCAACGTACTCAAGGTAGAATTCTAACTCTAAATCAAACAACTGCTTACGTAAAATTCACCTGTCCTAATTCAGGTAATCCAGGTAAAATTTTAAGACTTTTGATAGATACTGGTGCCGATGTCTCTTTAGTAAAATTATCATCTATTCAAGGAGATGATACTTTAGTGAACGAATCTATTCAACTAAATCTAAACGGAATCAATAATACAAACAATCCGACGAAAACCATTGGTGTCGTCAGCCTCAATTTAGAATATGAAAATAATCTTTATACACACGATATGCACATAATTCCTAATACCACAAATGTACAATTTGACGGTTTACTTGGTAGTGATTTCCTTCGTAAAATGAAAGCCAGTGTAGATTATTACTCTGATCATTTGAAATTTTATAATGTTAAGATTCCTTTATATCACGATATTGATCAAGTTCAAGTGAATAATGTCAAATGTCAAGTGATCGAACCTCGTACTGAAACCCTAGTAGAATTCGAAGTGCAAAACCCCGCAATTCAGGAAGGAATTGTCCCCGATGTCGAAATATCAGAAGGTGTTTATCTTTGCAGAGCCGTTACGAAAGTGACCGAAAAATGTAAAGCCCTAACCTCTATATTAAATACAACTGAAAAACCTATTAAAATTACAGAAATTAAGTTAACTTTAGAGCCGTTTTTCGAATCTGAATCCAAAAGAGTATTGGATGAAGAAATCCCTAAAAATAAAACAAAATCAATATCAAAAAAATATTCTTTCAACGTCGACATCCCAATCCAATGAACGTAACGATAAATTATTATCCTCAATACGTGTTGATCATTTAAACAACGAAGAAAAATATTCCCTATTATCATTGTGTCAAGAATATGACGATATATTCCATTTAGAAGGTGATTCCTTAACGTACACTCAAGCAATTCAACACGAAATCCATACTACGACAAATGTCCCTATTGTTTCCAAAACTTACAGGTACCCTGAGGTACATAAAGCCGAAGTGAAAGCTCAAATAGAGAAAATGTTAGAACAAAATATAATAGAAGAATCTCGATCACCTTGGTCTTCACCCCTTTGGGTCGTCCCAAAGAAAACAGACGCAAGCGGAAAAACAAAATGGCGAGTAGTAATCGATTATAGAAATTTAAATAATGTTACGATAGGAGATGCGTATCCCCTTCCTAATATTTCCGACATTTTAGATCAACTAGGCCATTCCAAATATTTTACTATACTTGATTTAGCGTCAGGGTTTCATCAAGTTCCAATGCGGCCTTGTGATAGTGCAAAAACTGCGTTCTCTACCTCATTTGGTCATTTCCAATACGTAACCATGCCTTTCGGTCTTAAAGGCGCACCTGCCACATTTATGCGTTTGGTAAACAACGTTTTATCAGGTTTAATAGGTATTAAGTGTTTTGCGTACCTGGATGACATTGTAATTTACGCAGATTCTTTAGAAAATCATTCAAACAAACTTCGAGACGTATTTGACAGATTACGTACAAACAATCTAAAACTCCAACCAGATAAGTGTGAGTTTTTGAGACGAGAAGTAACTTATCTAGGTCATATTATATCGAGTGATGGAGTCAAACCCGATCCCAACAAAATCTCTGTTATATCAAATTATCCTGTTCCGAAAAATCCAAAGGACATAAAATCATTTTTGGGATTAGTAGGATTCTATCGAAAATTTATAAACAATTTTAGTAAGGAGGCAAAACCTCTAACAAATCTTTTGAAAAAGAACGCTATTTTCACATGGTCAGACGAACAACAAAATGCGTTTGACAAATTACGTAACTATCTCATTTCTGAACCAATATTGCAGTACCCAGATTATTCTAAGCCTTTCAATATTACGACCGATAGCAGTAATTACTCCATCGGTGCCGTCTTATCTCAAGGCGACGTTCCCAATGACTTACCTATCGCGTATGCTTCACGAGCTTTAAATAAAGCAGAATCTAACTATTCAACGACCGAACGTGAATTATTATCGATCATTTATGCGGTAAAAACATTTCGACCTTATGTCTACGGAGTGAAATTCAACATAATCACTGATCATAAACCACTCGTGTGGCTGTTTAACGTCAAGGATCCTGGATCGCGTTTATTACGTTGGCGTCTAAAATTAGAAGAATACGAATATGATGTTATACATAAACCAGGCTCTTATATTACGCATGCAGATTCTTTATCACGAATTAATCATAGAGAAATCCTTTCATTCAAAGCAAATCCCGAGCCGAACTCTTACGATGATTTTATTAAATATCACTATAATAATTCTTCTGATGAACCTATTGAAAATATTGTTGAGTGTAACGACACTCTTCTTTCTAGGAAAGACAATATTTGTCATTTCATATCAAATGATAAGGAAATGTCTAACATGATCTCGTGTCAAATAAAAAATATTATAACTAATTATAACGAAATTCGCAAAACAAAATCTATGATACACGACATATTACATTCTGATATAAATAATCATAAAGTGTTTCATATAATAATCAAAGAACACTTCTGGACTAAACCCATGTATGTAGACATATTTCGTGGTCTATCGAAATTGAAGGAAATATTAATTAATCAAAATGTAAATTCAATATCAATTCCTAGGTTTGATTTTGATCATGATATCATAAAATGGAACAAAATAAAGATAATGATCTATTTTATATTTAAAGACAGTGATATTAAAGTAACAATTTGTAATAATAAAAGAATAAGTGTTGAAAAAGGTGAAGTCCCAAAAATCCTTCGTGAATATCACGATTCCCCACATTCAGGTCATCCCGGTTTTCACAGGATGTACAAAAGAATAAAAGAAAAATACTCTTGGCAAAATATGAAATCTGATGTCAGAACCTTCGTAAAATCTTGTAAATCGTGTCAATTAAACAAAACCGATCGTCGTAGATACATTCAACCAATGGAAATAACAACCACATCCGAAAAACCATTTCAGAAAATTTTTATGGACGTTGTAGGTCCGATAGTTTTAACAGAAAACGGTAATAAATACATTATCACAATTCAAGACGATCTCACTAAGTATTCCTTAGCTTTCCCAGTTCCCTCTCACGAAGCTTCCAAAATCGCAGAAAACCTTGTAAACGGGTTTATTTGCAAATTCGGCATCCCAACCACAATCGTTACTGATCAAGGAACAGATTTCACCTCACAGTTATTAAAAGAAGTGGCTAAATTATTTAAAATAAAAAATGTTCAAACCACCGCTTATCACCCTCAATCAAATGGAGCGCTAGAGCGTAGTCACGCCACCCTTGCGGATTATCTCAGACACTATATTTCAGAAAATCAAACTGATTGGGACAAATACGTGCAATTAGCAATGTTCTCATACAACACAACGCCCCATACCTCAACGAATTATTCACCGCACGAATTATTATTCGGTCATCAAGCGGAATTACCTACATCGATTACGAAAGATAGTGATTTTCAGTATACTTACGAAACATACTTAGATACTTTAAAATTAAAATTAAATAATTCATTTAAGCTAGCCAAGGAAAAACTAATATCAAAGAAAATTAAATCAAAGCAAAATTATGATAAGAAATGTGTAAAGAATATAAGTTTCAATGTTAATGACCTGGTCTATTTAAAAAATGAAAGAATCGGTTTGAATAGATCTAAAAAATTAACTAGAACATATAATGGTCCTTATAAAGTGATCGAAGTAAACTCTCCGGTAAATTATACCATATTAATTAAGAAAAAACCTGTCAAGGTCCATGCAAATAGATTGAAAAAAGCAAATTGATTTTAATCTAATTTCATTCAATTCTAATGTAACTATTATAGTACATGTTAAGTTATTGTAATTTCATTGTAAAACTTTTATCATTTCGTTTATTACTGATACTTATCTTTGTAAGACTGTTATTATAAGTCATGTAAAACATTCAATTCCTTGCTCTTATTTATATCATAAGTGTTTAATCTATTTTAATATATGCTCCTATTTGTCTAATAATGTATATTTAGAAAATCATAAGCAATTCATTCAATTAATTGACTAATTCTAATGTCCTTAAATGTCGAGGACGACATCACACTAAGGCGGGAGGTGTTATGTACCTACCTGTATCCTAGATACCTTACATCTCATATGTCACGTATGCATTATTCTGCCTATAGTTTTTGTTATTGTATGTAGATACCTACCTACCTACATAATATGTATATGTATAGCAACCCCTTTGTTTATAATATTAAGAATAATCTCGAACTTGTGTCTACGTGACCAACCACTACACATACTGCCTACGTGCAGAACTACCCCAATGCAAATACGTGCAATCATGATTTCTTTGTTCTTTAGGCCTATATAAAGGGGTATAACCCCGCACTTTTGTTTCATTCCATTTCTAGACGTTATTCTAATACGTCATTCTAATTTCACACTTCGTAGTTCATACATCAATATTAATTAATAACTCAAGTACTCATTATTCGTAGATTGAACAGTGTTCTAATATACTAAATCATTGTATATAAATATTATAATTGAAACTATTGAACTAAATAATATAACAAAACAGTGTAATTTATTAATAAATAAAGTTCTTCTGGATAAAAGACTGACTTTGCTTACATGACTCCTAACAGTTATAATACGAAAAGTTTCCACAGCTGTCAAAAGCTAGCGATGGAGCACAATTCGTAGTTTAGGTTGGTTGGTAGAAATCGTGTTAAATTCACTTGCTACTCATTTGTTGGGGGTACCTAGTTTATATTTTGTGTTTACTTTACTTCCTTACCTATAGATGTGTTTAATTCTCCTTAGAGAATATGTAAATGGGTATTAAACAAAATACATCAAAATAGAAAGATAACTGGTGTACCTATATTTTTTGTGATTATATTGCAAAATTTGCTTCTCAATGTATACTGCACATAAGGTGTCAAAGAATATTTTATAGGTATTTTGTTATTACTTATATACCTGCATGTATAGCCCACATGGGTAAAAATGGAAAACTTATGGGTGAAAACTCATGGGATTTTCCATTCACGTGCCTAAATGCATAATTATGCAGATACACTAACATTGTATACTATCTAATATCTTTATAGAATTTTAGCACAAATTTGCTCATTCGTACGTTTCTCTGTACATTAGCTTGCACGAAATATCCACATTTCTAGTAAAATATTATTGAGTTTTCATGTCGTATCAGGCACGAAGAAGTACGAGTATAAGTTGAGGCATTTATAATATTAAGTATAATAATATCAGTAACAGACATTAACTCTACTTAATAGCAGAATATCTGAATTAATAATAATTTAATAATGTGGCTTAAACAAAAAATACATAGAATACCGATTATTCGTTCATAAAAAAACAACAACAGGGGTAACATAAACAAACAGATAAAATACGTTAAAAATAAATTTACATAAATATAACGTTTGCACACGTTAAACAATATCACGAAGCACAAATTATTACCAATAGTTCACAGGTGACACACAATTTACTGATTTCGTATTAATAAAATGGTAAAAATAAATATCAACGGCGACACCCGTCACAAAACCACACAAATCGCGAATTGTGAAAAACTGAAATTTTTCGATTCGATTTGACATTCGCAGCGTTGGATCTTGTAATTTTTTACAGTTTTTTGTAGACTAGCGCCACGGCCAGCGAACGGAACAAAACAGAACTATTTTGATAAAAAGTTCTTCTTCTTCTTCTTCTTCATTAATTAATTTTTAAAAATATTTTTCAGTGTTGGCAACACTACGCAGGGTTATCATACTTTAGGATATATGGCCAATTTTGGGGAATTATAAATTTCACGTACCTATTTAGTTCTGAAAAATCATTCGGTAGCCCGCAGTACCATTTACAATCTATATAATAAAATGTATAGTTTAAAATGTGTACAAGACAGACACCGCTTTTTCAAGAAAATAATATCTATTTGTTGAAGATTTTCACCATTATCCATAATGTTTGAAATTATCAAGCTTGATCGTAATAGTAGGTAGATGAGTTTGTACTTCTGATATTTCAACAAATTGATTGGGCCGCAGATGACTAAAATCACTAACGTTAAAGTATAGTAGGTTATGAACTCAGAGTAACATAGTATAGAGATGACACGGATAAGCCCTACATGAGTAGACTCGTGCTACCTCCCTTTAACTAAAATAATATATGAGAAAGAGTCAAACACAAGTTTTACTGATCGGTTTCAGATCATTCCTTATCCCAGAAAATGCGAGGGAGAGCGGGGGAGTGGAAGTGAAAAAATGGCATACTTCAGTCGCTACCACTTTCTACGTGTTCTGTGAGTCTCTACCTTTTTTATATCAAAAACGTGTAGGGTTCTCCGCATGTCCAATCTAACTTATGTTTGTCTAAGGTTATATGTAGGTTACGACTTTTGCCGTCCAGTGAAAGGTCACGTGCGGCGGGTGACGAGAATATTGCAATTCTCGAAGAATTAATTCACTATTTCGACGAAATTTGTTTGTGAGTCTAAGTGAACAATGCATGTAGTAATGTTTTTATTTATTACAGAGTATAAATGATAGATGTGGTGCCTAATCCAAATGGATTTTTGGCTATATACTTATTCTAACTTAAAAATAAATATTCAGTTTCGTTTCCATTTAAAAAGTAGCGTTGTAGCCGATTTTTTTTTTGATAAATGGGCGAAGTGATGGTTTTGCCGGGACGCCGCGCGTTTGATCTATTTCACCATCTTGTCGCTGACAACCCGTTAGCTATGCAGATGGCGCTCCCCAAGCACGAGAACCTTAGTTTGCCTATATAAACGAGCCGGCCCTCGGTAGATATGCAGTTTTGTGGGGTAATAATAATTGGAATTGCCAATTGGTAGTAGCGACTAGTCCCGACAAGAAGAAGAAGCAACATGTCGCACGGCAAAAATAGACTCACCTAAATCGCTCCTAAGTTAGGTATCGTGCTCTGTTACATACTGGTATATAAAGTACCTGCCTACCTATATAATGAATTTTATTATAATCAATGGTTGGTTCGAAACCGTCGATATATTATCTAAGCCCCGACAATAACAACACCATGGTAACCCCACTCTTATCTCAAGAAACAAATAATAGTGACAAACACTTGGGTTACGGAATATTTTTTCCCATTCATTTCTTTCAATCTTTGGTGACGTCATCATCGCCAAATGTCTCTTGGACTGGGCCTCCATGATAATACATATTACGCAGGCCTCGGTTGTTTCATATAACTCTTTTTGGCGATTTTTTTCTAACGTGTGGAAACATTTTGGGGCGATGACGTTTGTCTCCTTTTCTTATCCGGGCTATCGATCGATAATAGCTTGTAGTTTATTTTAAGTGTATTCTTTAAATTCTTTCTCTTTGTCGACTAGTTTGCAGCTTGTTCGAGGGCTCCGGGAATAATTTTAATTGAAGTATTAAAATTATAGTTGTGAAGTGTTGGAAACATCACCATGGGGTCGTTGTTTCGGAGCGAGGAGATGACCCTTTGTCAACTCTTTTTACAGAGTGAAGCAGCTTACGCTTGTGTATCTGAGTTGGGAGAATTGGGCCTTGTTCAATTTAGAGACGTAAGAATCAGTATAATTTAATTGATTTCACTTCTGATTTATGCGCTAAACTGAGGAATGTTCATAAAATAATGATGCGTATGCCAGATGGAAACGTTTTCATATTACGGCATTTATTATACTCCAATTTCCTCAAAGATTTCTTGGAAAACTACTATAATATTTTAATTGAAAATTCAACAGTGACTCATCGGAACTTTTTACATTTGTGTACATCTTGTTCTAACACAATATGTTAAAATTCATAAGCTGATTTTATGCTTGAATAGGGACATTGAATTAGTTCCCCACATTCACCATTTTCTAGTGACATTGTTTTACTTTTTTATGTTTACTATCTCACAACATTGTTTTTGTTGCTTGAGATAAGAATGCTGATAAATGTTGTCATTGCATATTGTACTTTGTTGTATTACAATGAAAAGTAAATGCCCCTTAATTTACTGGGATTAATAAATAGGTACATACAATTATTTATTTGTTTATTTAAATACTCTAGTGAAGGAAGTACAGAAATATGTTAAACTTGCACACAATCAAATATACCATGACATTTTGTTCACAAGGATGAGTTTATTGCAATACTGCGAAGTCATGTAATATGTTTTCCAATAAAACTTCTTTATATACCTAGATTAATTTGCAACACAAATTCGAAATGTCATTCAGTCAATAAGATGTGTGTTATTGTTTGGGCTGGTTTAACTTTTTAGAAGTTTGTGTTATAGCTACATTCTCATGGTGATCAACTTGGTATCAAACTTTTGAGTAGGTATAGATCGAATAAATGAACTATTATAAACAGGAAAGAAAGTGTAACTTTGAAAACACAACTGTCTGTTGAACAGCGAAATCACGGTGTCAAGAGTTTAGCTTTTCAACAATTTGCATTCCTCTTATCTATCTTTTTGCAGTTAGATCGTTGAGAGATGTTTAGGAATTTAACTTTTAATGAAATAAGAAAACAATAAAATAAGAGTATTGATTCCTTGGAATGCCACCATCTTGTGAAGTTTTCTGTATATTCCTGTGTGCCAGTTTTCCCATTGTTGATGTTGTTATAAATCATGCGTAGATAATTATTAAACAATCTGATAATGATTCACTTTATTTCTAGTCGATGTATCAACAAGATTAAGCAATATTATATAATTCATTTTACAAAAAATGTGTACGTAATGATGTTTTCAAACATATTGTATTTGGATAAATAAGATGCTTTAAGTTAAATTAATGACTGACATGTACACATGTTTTTGTAGAGTATTTTTTTGTATTCATTGTTTTAAGATGTTTTAACATTGTATCTACATAGTATTACACTAATTACTGGATATTATTCTGTTAACAATACAGTCCACTCATGTTAATGTGCAGACATAAAACTCATGAGTGACGTACTTATATTACTAGATCCATCAGAGTAATCTATAAAAAAAAAACCAAAGATATTTCTATATCAAAAAGAGTTTTTTTGCCAAAACACCTTCAGCTATGCAGCACATTAGATAATTCTGCAATAAAATATTTCCTGTTCCAAGAACCAGTTTGTAGTATCATAAAAATAGACATTTGCTGTACAATGGTATTTATTAATAAGTTATTGCATGGTTTTTTGTTACAGTTGAATCCTGACGTGAATGCTTTTCAACGAAAGTTTGTCAATGAAGTCAGACGCTGTGATGAGATGGAACGTAAGTTACGCTATCTCGAGAAGGAAATCAAGAAGGATGGCATCCCCATGCTGGATACGGGAGAGAGTCCCGAGGCTCCTCAGCCCAGAGAGATGATAGATCTTGAGGTTCGTATCTTATCATATTCTAAAACGATATGCGTTAGTTTCTTTGGTAAATATACGACATCATGGTTTGCATTGTGATCCATAATTAGTATTTTTCTCTGAGTTGCTAGGTTGAATAATGTTATTTTCATATCAGTAGATTTTGATTCATTAATGACCTGTGCTATTCTAATTAAAGACATTTTTATACCTCAAGCGTTAATAAACTATTGAAACTTTATATTTTTAGTCAATAATGTATTATTGTTGCTACATTGAACAGGTATTTTTAAAACTGTAGGAAGGTGTTTGTGTTGGTGATGATTATAATATATACTATATTCTCTAGATTAGCAAAAAGTGGTTGTAAAACTACATCTACATCATCTTGCACAAAACATTCAATACTTATATTTTTTGTTGTGTTGGCCTTGATAATGAATGTACACATATGCAGGATGTTTCATAATATATGGTGATTATTTATCCCAGGCCACGTTTGAAAAACTGGAGAATGAACTTCGAGAAGTCAACCAAAATGCCGAAGCTCTCAAGAGGAACTTTCTGGAACTTACCGAGTTGAAACATATTCTACGCAAAACTCAAGTCTTCTTTGATGAGGTACAATTCCTTAGTACATATTTATGTTGAGTTATTATAGTACAATACAAACTTAGTAGTATATATATTAGAAAGGCGATATGATGTAGGAATTTCCCAGAACAATATAAGTTACTGTTTGTTTGTATGATTCAACAATAACAATCAAATTGATTGTCTCATATTATGTGGTGCTGCAGTAATAATGATATGTGATTATTAAATCACACATTCTACTCTAGTAGTATTCATGCTACTACATATATTGTGTTACACACATCAACTTATAGTGACTATACCACGTGGGGACTACATATAATGATTTAAATTAAAATCAATAACCACACTGTGTACTGCCATTTCCGCTTATTATGTTTGATTATTAATTTATTTTGATGTACAGCTCACCAGGAAGAGAAATAAAAATATAATCTTAATCCTCGACATATGAGTTATAGTACAAAATTAGTCCTGTGGTTATATTATTATTAGTGTTCCAATGAATAGTATATTCGGCTTGGACACTATTCCAAGTATCACACATCCTGCTCTCTGAATGGCCCTCCGAAATAAACCGCCCACAACTTGCCAATATTTGACCATTAAAACCTGAAATTTATATTGGTAATAAATAATTGGTCTTTGATAATAGTTAGACAAAGATACATTTACAAAATCTATTACATCACGAATATGAATTTAACTAGACATGGTACGCAGCCTTAATTTTGTATGTTTGCATTATTTCTCTCTGCTGTTTTTAGGTATTCGGTCGAATACTAACCGGTATTCGGTCTAATACTGACCAGTATTCCAGTATTCGGTCGAATACTAACCAGTGTTTGGCCGAATACTGAATAGAAACCGGATTTTCGTTGCGTCTCTAATTATTATGTAATTGAGGGAATAACGAGTAACATTGAATGCTAGGATCAATCTGTTGGTGCTACCGCCGTAGATTCAGCATCTTGTACAACATTACCCCAACATCTCATTACGTTTGTGTAAGTATTTAGTGTCCAAGACAAGTTTTCCACTCACGGTTTATTTTATCTCTACGAGCTGTCGAGTGCTCCTAACCTTTTTTAATAACTGTCGTCACACACACACTATATATCATAATTCTTTGTTATGAAGTGGTTTTTTGCTTTCTAACATGTTTTTATAACTACATAATATTGTACAAGATGTTGAATGTTACAGGCCTAACATTATTATCAATTATATTATTGTTATCAAATTCTAGAGATAATTATTAATTCCCACACATAATATTTACCCCTTGTTTTAGTTGGCTGCCCTATAGGAATATAATTCTCTTCTCTTCATATTACAATATGTATTTTACATTTCATTATATTTCGGGGTCTCCATTTCAGCTGATTTTGTTATTTGCCTTTATCAAAACCTTTCTACCTTCAATCTATAATGATTTGTTTTGTTATCTAGCTTGATTTCTGCATACTATTTTTTACTAAAACATATAAAGTTGGGTTGTTCTTCATTTACTATATTGATCAAAGAGTTAATAGCTTATTCAGTATGTCTCGTCGCATTAATATTAATTACTAAGCACCTTTATAATATAATGGTAAATTGCTAGCAGGCCGGTGTGTGACACTATCTTATTATGCACACTAGCATTAATAAGAATTATCGCTACATTGTAATGTTTAGTGTGTTATAAACAAAATCTAAATTCTGTGTGAATGGCAATAATTATTTTCAAAGATGGCGGATCCATCCCGCGAGGAAGAGCAAGTAACATTACTGGGAGAGGAAGGACTCAGGGCTGGAGGGCAAGCCCTTAAGTTGGGGTACAGTACAACACACATATTGTACAACAATTCATACTTCTATTCAGATACATTATACCAACATACATGATTGTACACATAAATGTTAACCAGCAGTTCTGTGTGAAGAATATTAATATGTAAAGGCTATAAATATGAGACAATGTATAATGGTAATGAATTGAAGTATGGAATTCTGGTTGATTATTTTTCCAGCGGTTATACTGCGACGCTGAACCTGGACAATATCGCTCACCACTCAGGCAAGAATATTGAAACACAAATGAATGCATTCATTTTCACTTTGCAATGAGAATACTTCAAAGACATTATTTCTGTCGTCTCCAGTTTGTTAATATTCTTATTAACATTCCGAAGATTAATTAACTCTATTATTAACACATGTTTCAACTTGTATTAGAGAAGCCTCCATCTATATGTTAATGTTGTACATAAACACATTATAATATAATGCCAACAAATGTTTCCCCATTATAGAACCCATTACTAAATGATACTATTACTTAACACAAAGATTGAATGCAAATAATAAACAAATATTGACAATATGTTAATGGCAAATACACATTGTTTGTTTTTGCCTGAGTGTTTACTGTGAATTATGTCTCCCGCAAATGTTTTTACCTTAGTATGTATCACTAAGTGATGTCTTACGATATGTCATTGTGTTTGTATGTAATGTATAGCCACTGATGTCCCTCTAGTTGGTGCTTTCCTATCAGTCATTATGTTTCATTGTCATGTCATTACCACAAGTACTAAGTAGTCATTATCTGCTTTTTTCAGAATTGGTCTATATTCATTTTTACAAAATATTTGCATGTTCCTTTTATATGATCTACAAACAACCTCCTGATAAATTACAGCAGTATACAACAATATGGTCTTTACAATAATGTATGATATTCGTCAGCCCTTTACGGGGAATCGCTTTGATCTATGAATTTATTTAAAATCTAATACTGGCCGACATACATTAAAAAATCATGTTATTATATGCTGTATGTAATTTAATATAAACCGTTTGAAGTTTGTATGTCTGTCTGTAATGTACCTTATTATGTTTTATTCATTATAATCCTTGAGGCTATTGCCACTTTACAATACGAGTATACTTATTCAGTTATGTTTAACACATGCATTATTAATTTTTTTGGTTGCTGTTGAGATCGTGGAATTATTATCGAAGGTCTTCTATAATAAGATGAATTCATAAATTATAAATTGCACATTTATTTTTAAGCATATACAGAGTGTTGCACTTTGGGGAAATCTATTAACATATTACAGGTTTTTATTGCCATTTCAATAGTTTCAAATTGAGATCGTAAATATTAGGACCAACTGAGTGACTTTAGTTTGCTATTACTAATTAAATTTTGATAATGAGTTTTATTGTAGTAACAAAGCAGTAAGATTTTTGATTTTCTCTGAGATATAAAGAGTGAAATAACAAGACCTACATACCTGCCTATTACAGAAGATATAGTTGTATTACGTAGAGGTAGTATATAATTAAGTTTAGTAAAGCGCACAATTAGAGCTGGTTGGATATTGGGACGAGGAATAAATCTCAATGCACTCTAGTATATTAGAACCAGTTGCCTAAATAAATACTATTTGTAGATTTGAAATGATATTTAGTATATTATATCTACTTATCTATAGTTGTAATGTTATACTATTAATAATATAATGAATTGAGTTTGCTTAACTGACAACTTAACAATACTACTTAGTTAATAAACAGCTAATAACATTATCAGTTTCTGACAATGGTGACTCCTGATTGTATCATTCATTCATTCTTCATAATTGCTTCTATACATTTACATTGTGATTTCCTACCATACCATACCATGCCATAATCTAATGAAACAGGGGAGCTCATGGTATCCTGTAGTACCTCACGTACGTCTTACCATCCATCATTATTGTTCTCGTTTCGATTATGACATGATCCTGAACAATATAATACATAATAATAATATGGTAGTTTCTCTTCATGGGGGTTCATTGTTGTAATATGTTATTTGTGTTGTTGTGTGTTAGCAAGAGGGTGGTCTAAATCCTACCGAGTCTATGACACGAGCCTTGATTCATGAAGACACTCACAGAAACTCTGCTCGACTCCAATTAGGGTATGTATCCTAACTACCAGTACATCCTTACAATAAAACACTACCAATATTACACGACATTAATCTCTCCTCTCATATTCTCTATATGTAGTATACAGAATGTAATACATAATTAATTAATTAACAATTATCTGACAAACACTCAACATTATTATACCTATTAACTTAATATATAAAATTTATATTGGACGAACGACCTACATGTATACTTATACTCCATACAGACTCTTGAAGGTTAGTATGATTTACAAAAAATGTTGCATACCCACGACAAATTGCACTCGATGCTTTATTGCAGTTGCATCTTATTATTGGCTTATAATATATCAATGGAGCTTTAATGCAATATTAATGTTATTATGTACTTCACTCATACAACTAGATATCTGTAGTGCACTGCAGTTTAATACGTCATATGATGGTACCACAATTCTGTAGAAAGAGGAAAATGTATGTAGTGAAATATTCGCTGTGGTGAAGGGTAATATATTACATGAATAATTCACATACTACATAATAAGTTAATGAGCACATTGCATTCCTTTCCTGATTCTACACAAGTCTCTTCTTTAGAATAACCGAGCAATATTTGGTTGCCCCTTTATAAATTTTTCATCCACTGTGTATGTGGGCAGACTATTTCATCAATGTCCCGTTATGGAACCTTTATAAAAATGGGATGACAAATAAGCACCATATTAATAATAGTTTCTAACTCCCGGTTGTTTAACATTTTGATTCCATATTAATACATAGTTTCCTGGAGAAGCCGACAGATAACCTGGATTGTTTTCCCTGGTCAGTGATGCATTACTGTCAATACTTGCCTAACATTTTGTCCATCTTATTAGTGCAATTGAATATTGAATATTAGTTGTATTATATATTTATAGCAATATAAATTCATTATTTTAATCTGCGTTATTCAGCGATTGCAAGACACAAATATGTAAATATCTGCTATACATAATTGCTTTTATTATACCTGTTTGCGCTGATTATTTTTCATTTATTTTCAAATTGAATATCTTAGATAATACAATTAACTGTGTAGGTATCCATTATGCATAGTTTTTTCCATCATATTTCCAATATGGTGATAATTTGGATAAATTTTAAACATATTGGAAATGTTGTACATAATTGTAAATAGGTATTGGTTGTGCATGCATTTTTATATTTTTAATTGTTATGAGTATTAAATATTAGTAGGGACATCAGCTGTATTGTTTAAATAATATGGAATTTAAATTTATCCATGAAATTAATAACTTTTCCCAGCGTCACAGTATAACTACTTGATATTTGTTGTGTTTCTATTAATTTATATGTTGCATGATTACAATATCACTATACTAATATATATATTTAATAATTAATTGATAGCAGTTTAAAACTTGCTCATTTTAATATCTTTTAAGTCACTATTTCCAAGTTCCATACTACACAACCCAGGATCATCAGAACTGTTTCATATGATTCACGCACAGCTCTATAATTCCGTAAACCTGGTTAAACATTAGATAGATTGGAACTTGCGTATTAGTGAAAAGTCTCTTTGGCATGTTTTTTCATTACATGTAAATTACACTAGTTAAGGATAACAAGTTTTTAATTAAATATTCCACTATGAAACGTGTCCGTTTTTTGTCTCATTTTCTAAGTACATCTTAATATTTACTTAACATTTTGATTATTGGACTGGTAAACTTTTTATATCATGTTACATGTAAGTATTTCAGTATTCATATACCTACTTACATAGTGTAAAAATGTAAAGTTGTAAATAAAACGTCATTGTATAACAAACATATGTGTTATTTGGGATGCTATTGTAATAAGATAAATCTTTCTGGTTTTGATTGATTGTTTTGATTCAATGTAATTTTCATGATACGGGAATCTGCTGCTGTCAATATAAAATGAATATTAAAACCATAAAAAACAAATCACTATGCAAGCTTAAAATAGAATAAAAAATATCTCAGAATATAAAGCCAAATTTTGATATTCAAAATTTTTCTTCAAACTGTTTCAATTTGTTTTCAGTTTTGGGCTGGCTTATGGAAATTTCGTCCCTGATGTATGAGCACTCGGGGCCCATACTGTTGCTTGCCATAACTTTCTGTCGCTACGGGTTTTGTGAGTTGCACAACTCGACAGAAACCTTTGTATATAATACTTAGCATTGCACAGGATTAATTGTATAAATAAAGTGCTTTTGAATTGAATGCCGAATCGATCAATGATACAAATTGCTATATCTTGCTTTGTGCCATTACTATTATTCACTGAAAAGTTACAATGATGACAGCAGATGAAACCTGTAGCTAAATTTTATTGTATGAGATAAGATTATTAAAGTTATTGAACATGATCCTTATAAGACTTACTTTCTGCATGTTTATTTCTTGATTGTTGATATTTTATCTCAGACATTTTAAGTGTGATTATTTGTTTAACATATAGTTTTGTGGCTGGTGTAATATTGCGAGAGAGGATTCCCGCTTTTGAGCGAATGCTATGGAGAGCCTGTAGGGGGAACGTGTTTCTGAGACAAGCGGAGATTGATGCCACGCTTGAAGATCCTTCTACGGTAATTTAAGTATCTGATAAATTATATTTGAAAACAATGATTTTTTCTCCCTGCAGTGTTTTAGTATTTTTGATAATGTTTTAGGGTGACCAAGTGTTCAAATCTGTGTTCATCATATTCTTCCAAGGAGATCAGCTAAAGACAAGGGTAAAGAAGATATGCGAAGGATTCCGCGCCACCTTGTACCCATGTCCCGACGCACCTGCCGATAGGAGAGAGATGGCCATGGGTGTGATGACCCGCATTGAGGACCTCAACACTGTAAATTATACTTTCACATCCTCAATGTTATGACAATGACATTTCACTTATGTACTATATTAATTTTAAATTATTTAAATTATCTTTTCATTCAAGGTTTTGGGACAAACTCAAGATCATCGTCACAGAGTTCTGGTCGCTGCTGCAAAGAACATCAAGAACTGGTTTGTGAAAGTTCGTAAAATTAAAGCCATTTACCACACATTGAATCTCTTCAACTTGGATGTCACGCAGAAGTGTTTGATTGCCGAGTGCTGGGTGCCTGCTTTAGATCTGGAGACTATCCAACTTGCTCTCAGGAGGGGAACTGTATGTATTCAATATTTCACTTGTCATCGTGAACATGTGTGTGTGGAATCTATTGACGACAATATTATAATATTATATTTTTCCATCAGGAACGCAGTGGAAGTTCAGTGCCTCCTATTCTAAATAGAATGGAGACTTTTGAAGATCCTCCCACATATAATCGTACCAACAAGTTTACCAGTGCATTTCAGGCCTTGATTAATGCTTATGGTGTGGCGTCTTACAGAGAAGTTAACCCTGGTGAGTTGTCATTATCTTTTTAATATTGATTGGTATCAAGTGAGGAATGCGGTTAATACTTAACAATTTTATATTTCAGCACCATATACGATAATCACATTCCCATTCTTGTTTGCCGTTATGTTTGGTGATTTGGGTCATGGTGCCATCATGGCATTGTTTGGTCTGTGGATGGTTCTCAAGGAGAAACCACTTGCTGCGCAGAAACACGACAGTGAGGTAATAATTACTCTTGACAACTAAAATCTACATACTTAAATAGTTTACACGAATGTTAATATACATAGATCACATGAATGTTAATATACATACGTCACACATAGTTTACGTGAACGTTAATATACATACTAGTTCACTTGAATGTTAATATGCATAGTTTACATGAATTTTAATATACATACCCATAGATAGTTTACGTAAATGTTAATACACATAGTTTACATGAATGCAGTACTGTTGATTCATTAATTAATTATTTACTTAACTTGTAAAAAAACAATTGCTCCGGAATATTTTGCGTCCCCTTATACCAGCAAAATATTTGCTGACTGGGGATGTTGTCATTCTTGTTGTTTAATATATGCATATAATGTTTTAATGATGCACATACTTGTAAATTATATTAAAGATTAATAAATTGAAATTGAAAATTAAAAAAAATTGAAATTGAATTGATTGTTTTTTTTAGATTTGGAACATCTTCTTTGGAGGACGTTACATAATACTCCTGATGGGATTGTTCTCAATGTACACTGGTCTCATATATAACGACATCTTCTCCAAGAGTTTAAATATATTTGGCTCATATTGGAGAGTGAATTACAAAATCTCCACTGTGGAGAGTAATAAGAAGTTGCAGTTGAATCCTGATTCTGATGATTTTTACCAGACACCTTATCCATTTGGCATGGACCCAGTGTGGCAGGTAATTTCACATCAAATGTGTAGCTTAATTCACCAACACTCATATTGTGTGATTTGGAGAAAATAAACATAAATGAATTTTGTGACACGTGAAATTCATAATGTGAGATCAACTTTAATTGAATGTAAATTATGTACCATTCTATTTGTGTTGCAGTTGGCCGACAACAAGATTATTTTCCAAAATGCTTTTAAGATGAAAATTTCAATTATAATTGGAGTTATTCACATGTTGTTTGGCATCAGTCTCTCTCTATGGAATTATACGTAAGTTGGATACAGCGATTTTTCGCTTAGACTTGTTTTAGCAGATTGTTCGCATATAACATTTGACCATCCTAAGTGTTTTTACTGTACCAACATTATGATATTGTGTTCACTTTATAGATACTTCAAGAGGAGGATTAGTGTCTATTGTGAGTTCCTTCCACAGCTGATATTCCTTTCCTTCCTATTCTTCTACTTGGTCCTTCTGATTTTCGTTAAATGGGTCGGCTATGGTGCAACTCCAGGACACTTTAATGATCAAGGTAGGCTAGTGATTTGACGACACAACTTTGGTCTTACGTATTAAATTAAATTTGAATTTTTCTACATAATATTATTATTAATATTTCAGACTACGTTAAGACATCGCCATATTGTGCTCCGTCTATCCTGATTCATTTCATCAACATGGTTCTCTTCAAGTCGACACCAAAGAGAGCTGTGTGTGATGCTACAATATATGGTGGTCAGGTTGGATTCCAGAAGTTCCTTGTGGTGATTGCAGTCTTCTGCATTCCCATTATGTTGTTTGGTAAACCTTACTACGTCATGCGGGAACATAAGCTACATACAGTAAGTTGGGTTTACTTTTTTTTATTTATTTATATTGTCATTTAGCCTGAAACAGGGAGAAGTTATAAAGACTCTGTTAAGACAAATTTTATGACGTGTTTTAGATGAACCATCAACCCATGCATTCTGGTGAAAATGGTGATGTTGGAGCTAATGATCAGAATGCTCAAATGGCTGAAGGCCACAAGGCTGGCCACGAGGAAGATATCAAAGAGATGTTCATACATCAGGTGTGTGGCTTATTCTCATATTAAAATGATTTATTTGTACTTTGATTTGAGTTTAATTTGATTTCAACTTTTCAATTTGCAGGCTATTCACACAATAGAATTTGTCTTGGGTAGTGTATCCCACACAGCGTCCTATTTGCGTCTGTGGGCTTTGTCTTTGGCCCATGCTCAGCTGGCTGAAGTGTTGTGGAATATGGTCATGAGGAATGGTCTCATCATTGAAGGATGGTTTGGAGGCATTGCTCTCTGGGCAGTTTTTGCCTTCTGGGCTGTGCTCACTGTAGGCATCCTGGTACTCATGGAGGGACTCTCTGCTTTTCTGCATACTTTGAGATTGCATTGGTAATATTTTAAACAATTCTCTTCCAAATTTAATATTATGCGATTGTGCAAATATATTAAGTACTTTTGTATTGTTAGGGTGGAGTTCCAGAGCAAGTTCTACGAGGGAGCTGGTTATAGTTTCCAGCCATTTGCATTTGAAGCCATTCTCGATGTTGCCTCCCAGGCGGTTGGTGAGGAGTAAACACTCAAAGACATCACATTGTTCTATAAGCGCATCTTTACTTATTAAGCTAGCAACATTTACTAATATAATATGTATCTAGTTAATCTGTTCACATGAAGTAGTAGAGAAATGAGTGGAATCAAGTAGTAAACAAATTATTAAGCTTTCTATATTAAATACTGGAACATTAGGAGTCTTTGGCTTCCAACTCGTGAAATATAAATCTTTTATCATTTTCAATTAAGGGTTCCTTTATCCTCGAGGCAGATCTGATTGCCAGGTAGGAATAATGTAAATTATCCTAGCTGTTATTAATCTTTATACGTTTTTACTATTATTTACTCATTATTTTTTATATTTGTAACTAGATCGGCTTGTGCCGAACATGTTTAATCTTATTAACTAGGTAACTCAGAACCAGTGTAGGACAATCCAGGTTAATATAATGGCATAAAATTTAAGAAAAAGTACCATCTCGGAGCAAGCCGGCATAAGTGTGTTTAATTTGTATTAGTATTGGTATATGTTTTTCATTCTGTCATCAGAATATACAGTTGAATTATATACAAGTGTTTTTAATAACTTTTACAAACCTATCCATCAAATTATATACCTAATAAGTTACTTCACAGCTCCTGTTACAATAGTATGTCTACCTACAGTTTGTTAGTGTTGGTCTCTCTATATTTATGATGAAGTTACTATATGGGTAGCAACATTAGTGAAATGTTTCATAACATGAGATTATCTATATTATTGTTAATTGTAGGATGTGTATGAATGTGACGGAAGTTATAAGCATATGTTTAGCACTCTGACCCTTTGCCTGCCCCGCATAGGTCGTTACTGAAAACACGCGAAGAGTCTTTCGGAAGTTTTAACAATACTCGACTTAGATGACACTCTAATTAAATATCAAAAAGAGTGGGGGTCCATTAAAATATATCTTAGAAATGAAAAAGACATGTTATGTATGTGTGTATTTTAAAATCAAATCTATAATTATTACTGATGTTAATGTATTGTAATCAATATTACATCAAATTTTATTCCCAGTTTGCATGCTGTAGTGATGTAATACATATGTATACATTATAATGTTTATCTGTTACTTGATGTTCATGTACTTATGTATAAATATTGTTAATCTTATTATTGTATCTCTTGCCATGTTATGTAGGCAATATAGCAATGACATAATTTCACTATTGTGTATTACAATATATTATATACCCTACTAAACTAATAAATGTAATTGTATCAGCATCCTTTGCACTGTTTTATTGCTTTTACCCCTAAAGGGACTATGTAATCAAATTATGTACATACTTCCTTCCTAATTTGAAATCATTATTCCAAAATCAAATTGACAGTTTCGTAGTCTTACAACATCCTTATTGAATGTAACAAGGTCTAAGAGGCAGCAAATTTTGAGTCTGCATGAAAATAATCTCGAAAGTTTTTGTCCGTCACGTCGGTACGTGGTGGAACCCCATTTTTAAGGTAAAAATCAAAAGACTAGTATTTAGTTTTAAAATCCACATAAATGACTTTAAATTAAGCGACTGGTGTTCGAGGATTTTCACCCTCATCATCAGGCGTTTGACAATAATGTCACTAGTCGTGTAATTTAATGTTGTTAATGTGGATTTTAAAACTAATTATATAATCTTATTTTTTACCGCATGAAAATGTTTCTAGCAGATATTGTAATCTACAAGTGCAATTTACAAAAACTTCTGAAGTGGGGGTATTTTGTAAATAACGAGTTTCCATTTGTGTGTAGGGGATATGAGTGTTCGAAACTTTTTTCTCAATGTTTTGTCAGTGAGAAGAGAACCTTGTGGTTCTCGAGTGACTATGTGGTGATTTCAAGGGCACATTGTACAGGTGTGCGATAAATTCACAACTGTATGCAGTAAGATAAATTACTTGAAATATTTTATAAGCGATTAGTGAAAAATAAAGGAAACACATTCTTGACTTGGTGACAAAGTGTTAGCAATGTCATACATGACACAGTAATTAATTAATCTCAATATCATCATAACTAGATATTCAAACAATGTTAAGATTTTTAATTGTATTTGGCAAAATAGTTGTACGTTATTGGTTTTGCTCTTTAGAATCCCACCTCTGCAATTTTGGTATTGATAATGTTTTCTGTGAAACTACAGAAAAGCTAAAGCTAATGAATAAGCTAAACTAAAAAAAAATATTCATGGTAACTTACAAATGTAAGTTACCATGCACGCCTATTGGCGATAATATGTATATTATCTACCTATGTCCTACACAAGCAAAATGATAACCACTGACTGGGTAATGGGTATTCCATTAAATGCATCGATTATTTCAGAAAAAAACTAAACTTTGCGATTACATAATACATTTCACAATCCAATCTGGATATAGGTACTTATAGAAACTCAGTTTAGAGGTATACTTGTCCACTTAAGTACTTATTCTGGGAAATACATGGTTTATTATCATAGGTAGGTATTGCAAATCGCTATCACCCCGTTTCCATAGGTGATACAGCAAATAGGTACTTTATATGGTAATTGGTAATATTGCGGGTAAGGTAAGAGTAGGTCAGTTACCAGCATTATGTTACATATATTCTAACTATTTTAACACATTATCATGGCAATGGGGTAGAAAAGGATAATCATATTTTCAGCGTCGCGACGTTTCTTGTTTTGACATTTCCACGTTTTGGTGGAAAGTAATTGGAAACTGATAAGACCTTGGAAAACCTACACGATTCAGATGGTTTTTGTTTAATTGTAAAATGGAAATAATATTGTAGCATACTGGTAAAAAACACGGGGTTTCGACTTTTAATCGTTTGCAAGATTTTCTGAACTTGAACTTTTGACAGTTCGCTATAATTCGATAGGTAGGTAATCATTATTTAACACACGTACGTTACACAGAATTAAGGTGGTAATAATTATATAATATGTATTAAATTCTATAAACCTCAATATTTGGAATCCTAATAATTAAAAAAATGTAAGCAAAATACATCCTCAAGTTTTGTCCAAGGTTTTGTTAAATCTGAATGCAGCATACTGCATAAAATGAGCGTGACGTTTCATACTTTGGCGCCAAAATGAGTCAATATGTTCGTAGATATATGAAAAATATACATAGATAGGTTGGTACAGTTGGTACGTAGCTCGGAAGCAAAAATGATATAACTGAGTACAATAGAACCTCAATTATTTTCATCTAGAAAAAAATCTCTTGTGCCATTTTGGGTGTATTGGAGGAAAACGCTGTTATACTGCATACATGAATTTAAAAAGTATGCTGCCGCGCTTATAAAACGGGTAATAATGTACATACGTACCTACAATAGTCTTTTTTCCCCGCAAAAAATCAAGGACCGTGATATCTGGGGAACGGAGGTGGCCACATGATATTTGCATTTTTGAAATTACCTAAGTATTCTGTAAGTTAACATTATTCCCCAACTGAGTTGCTTTAGATTCAAGGCATGCACTGAGTATTAGGTATATACTATAGGTGTACTCACTCAAATTTCTTTTCAAAACTGGCTAGTACAAAAAGTATTATAGGTATTTAATAAGTGCGAATGCAAACAGGATTTTAAATTTATGATATTCTAGGTTTAACTGTAGACGTATGAATACATAAGTACGTCTATAATCAGCCAATACATTCGCTGTCTGCCTTGCTGTGGAAAGCAGTGTTGCCGTTTCTAGTATTTTTAATACTAAACTAGTATTTTTTGAGGCATTTTGAAAAATCTAGTGTTTTTTTAGTATATTCCGAAAATCTGGTATATTCTAGTTTTTTTGATCAAAATCTAGTATATTTAGACCTAATTCTAGTATTTTCCGGCACTTTGCAACAAAAATTTCTTACGCTTTCAAATTTCGTTTCAGAAATCAGTAAAGAATGAACGAAAAAATGTGAATATATTGTTGGATTATTCATTTTATTAAAACCCCCCCCCCCCCCCCCCCGCTCGTCAAATTTTTAGTCGTCAAGGTCAAAAGAAAATAGCACGATTAAAAAATTTTATAAAACATAGAATTCTCTCTCCCCCCCCCCCCCGTCATCAAATTTTTTGTGATAGAAGTTTTTAGCTGGCGACGAAAAAAAAAAAAAAAGGTCGTCAATTTTTCCCAAGAGTCACTTTTCCTAGGGACCCCCCCCCCCCGTCGACGTATTTTCACACAGACCAGTGTCATCTTTTCGCGGAGGACCAAAAAAAAAAGGTCGACAAAAAAATTATCTGGTATTTTTCTAGTATTTTGTCGACCCCCATCTAGTATTTTCTAGTATTTTTTGACAAAAAATCTAGTAGTTTTGCTAATTTCAAAACGGCAACACTGGTGGAAAGGAATTAAAAAAAAATAGTCGTTTTCTGCAGCTTGCGTGGGGTGGTCGCGTCACTTCGGTATAATAGTGTTGTGGTTAAATTTGCTTTGTAGAAATGTCGAAAATAAATGTTTGTATTGTTGGTTCAGGCAATTGGTGAGTGACTTAACCAAATTGTTGATGTTTTATGGCGACGATTATTATTTGTTTATTATAAATGATTCATTTGCATAATCTTGCAGTTGTCATTAACCAAATATCATCCCAACTCCAAACCCAATGTTGACATGAAAGTGCAAAACTGATTTAATCTTATCGTATTGCTATATATTACACCTCTTGATCAAAGAGTTTGTTTTATTAGCAAATGAGAAAATAAATTATGATCCAAGTGTCAAGTATATTTTTAGATTATCCTAATAATAGTGTGGACATAATTTGGTTATCTATTTCAGACAACAATTCACAAACAGCTTGTATTTTATAATTGCTGTGAATGATGTGTTATTTCCTATAGTATTAGATTCTTATCAGTTTCTGATCATTTGTTTGCTATGCTCTTGATGATAAAAATAATTGAGTTGCATATTGCCATTTACATTTGATGAAGGTTTTTATTTCGTACTCCCTATGTGTCATTTTTGATTTGCCATGACATCCCAATTCATGTTTTAGGGGTTCTGCGATTGCGAAGATTGTCGGTCACAATGCAGCTAGATTGCCAAACTTCGAGGACCGTGTTACCATGTATGTGTATGAAGAAATGATCGAGGGAAAGAAATTGACAGAAATTATTAATGAAACACATGAAAATGTTAAATATTTACCAGGACACAAATTGCCAGCCAATGTGGTAAGTACAAATATGACGTATCCCGAATATTATTATTGACTTGTCATATGGGACGTGAAATTGGTTCCTATCGCATGTATTAGCAGAGTATTTTATATATTTATATTGTTTGTTAAATCACAAATAATATATTGATTCATCACCTGATAAAATATTCATTATTATTCAGTTATTGTTAATTCATTTGAACTTGAACTGTACAATTTGTCAGCGTATATTTTTATTTTAAATTCTACACATTGCATGCAGTATTTCGTTAATTGATAATGTTTAAGTTCACTTTTATTAGACTTTGTTCTGAGTTATTAGGCAGGTATGATCAATGTACAATTCAGAGGTATTTGATCTCACTTTGTACATTGATATTATTTTTTGTACAGTTTTTTTTAAATTGGAATAGGTTTTATTTATTCGTTCATAAACGACTATAAGTGTTACATATTCTGTGACATTTCACTTTTCTAACATTTGTTAGAAAAAATTACAAAACCGGGATTACAAATTATGGCTTTTGTATAATAACTGTTAGGAACTCTGGAAACAACTTAAAGCAACAAATTTAACATTCGGTACTGAAGGTTCTGTAATGGGGATTTGTATTCTATTAGTCCAAAGCTTTGCCTGTAAGTTGTGTTACTGGCCTGATGATGCACAAGCAAGTTTTTGCCGAGTCCTATTGAAATGAATTGAAATCAAATTGTTCAAATGTGCATGTGTTATGTACATAGATAATATAATATACAATACACCTAATATACAGGAAAATAATGAAAGGCAACCAAGCTATTCAGAATCTTTGCAAATGATATATTTTAGTGTAATTATAACCAGGATTGGAAGGGATAATAGATGGGATAATAAATTACTGATTTTTCTAAGCATCATATCATTAGTAATAACAATAGGGATGACAATTACTTTTAATTTTGGGTACATTATTGGATAATTATCAGAATGAATATAATTATGTTGATAATTTCCAACCCTGATTATTACGCAACCACTATGTATTCATAAAAAATGCAGGAAAGTAATGTATCTATATGTGTAGGTATAATGATGTATGAATGAACAAAGTGTAATATAAATAGTATATAATGTATTGTATTGTCCATTCTACTTATTGACATTGATCTAGTTAATGAGTAACCGTGAACACTTTATCTTGAACCAGTATTGGGAGTGGAGTAGCTGCCAAATTATATTACCTAACACAATATTTCCCATTCTCAACATTCAATGTCACACTCCGACATATTCTGGCAAGCCCTTATATTTATATCTCATGTTATGTCGTATTGTAGTTATTGTATTGTATTATGTCAGTATTGAAACAGTAATTACTATTAGTACGAAATGCATATCAGTATGTAAACAATATATTATTAAATTTGACATATTAATACTCAGAAATATTTTCATTAAACTAATTGTGCGGAATATACATTCTTATGTATGCAATGCTTAGGGGCCAGGGACATATCCAAAGGGGGGGATAGTTGGGATCTATCCCCCCACGAAATCTGGCGCATACACGACACTGGACGGATGGGCAATTTTTCTTTACTATCTCGGCGCCCCAAGTTTTTTTTTGTAACAACTTTTTATGTAGATATGCTACATACTTATGTAAAAATTTCGCCTGTGGCTCCAATTTTTTGGTTGCATTTACTATAGGATAAAAAAAATGGCAAAAAGTCAGTGCCTATACATAGGAAATTTATTTCACTAGTTGTTTGATTGAATAAATATCCCCCCTCAAACCAAAAATCTGGATACGTGCTTGCTTAGGGGTATATTCAAATGCACTTTAATACTTAAGTATACACTATGAAATTATGTGATCTTTCAAAATTCTGGATACATACATACATGTAGATTAGAGCGAGAAAAAAAGATATTATGTATGAAATAGTTCTTATCAACAATTTATCAATGTTAAAAAAATTATGGGTGCAATATTAATAGCCGATTATATAATTAATTATTTTAATATGACGGCAACACTAATTGTTGCTTTGTAGCAAGGTCCAGACCATCACATTGCATGATTGTGTGTGGAGGCTGTTTGGTGCAACATAAATATAAATAGTATAGAGTTATTACATAAGATGTGGATTACCTTCGTCATGTAACACTTTTTTAATTAGTTCCCTCCTTTTTTATTACTTAATTAGGTAGATAATAGTTTTCACCCACAAACATTATAGATAGAATAAGAAATAAAGTGATTGATTGTAAGACGGATGTTCTACTAGAATGAAAGTGAACACTAAGACAAGATGGTTAGGATATAGGATATGTGGAGGAAGAATGAGGAAAGGAACACAAAGAAAATAATTTATATGCAAAAGAAGAGGTGTACGTGTATGTGGCTGTCCAAGAATCTCTTTTGGACCAGATGCTCAAGAACGGATGCGTTTTGATTAATATTAATCGTAGTGTGTTTGTTGTATTTAAGTGATGGAAGCAAGAAATGTTTATGTATGAATGGGGAAGACTAGCTTTTTGTTCTCTCTGTGTGCCAGGGGACAGAATTTAATAAATTAGATTTGCTATAAATTATTACAAGGAAAATTCATAAACATATCCATTGTTTATTTTACTCCACCCACAGTGTGCCTTCATATCAGTTGTAGCTACACAAAATAAGTCTATCAATGTATAATAGGTGCCTATACAACTGTAGGTCTGAGAATTTGTCTTCTTTCTCCTGTGAAGGTCAACAACATTTATTGGTAGTTTAGTTTGAATGCACAAATTTATCAAACTGTCACTACAATATTTATTATTCATTATATTATCTGTGTGTATGTATTGTGTTATGTTATGTTGTTTAATTATCACAATACATGATTATAATTACTAGACCTTTGACACTACAGAATAAGATACATTCGGTAGGCGGCCACCTTTGTTACAAATATAATTCTAGATAATCATTAGAATTTATTGTGAGGAGCCCATTTTTTTCTTCTTCAATTCACTATCATATTTTATTATCAGTCTCTATTTTATTACAGTTAAATTATTCTCATTCCCAATCATAAGCCTTGTTTTGAAAGGGTGATGATAGATATTTAGAATAAAAAAGATCCCTTTTTCCAACACACATAGAGTATTTGATCATTTAGAAGAGCCCCTTGCTTCTACAACAATGATATCAAAGCATCAGGAAGGTAAAATTTCTCTCAGTTGTAAATCACATAGCTCTGTGTTCCCATTAGGGAGGTATAAGGGGAGGTTTACAATATATATAATGGCGCTGACGCAAGTTGATTAAACAACCTATAATTTAGCAGGGGGAGAAAGGATGAATTTTAATCAAATACATAGTTGGCACAGCTCATTGGAGTCTTAATTTCAATCAGTCTTAATTTCAATCATTGGGGTGTAAAGCTAGTTGGGGTGTAAAGCTAGTTCGCCTCCACGTGGTGCACCCCGGGTAAAGCAGAATGAACTAGCACATTGGCCGCCAGAAAATACTTACCATCGATCCTGGCGAACATCACATCGTACAAAGCGACCAAAATACTAAAGCGAATATCACACGAAGCTTACTATATCAAGAAAACAAAGAATGCGAGAAACTGATAGCGATACCGGCCCATCACAGGGCCCGATGATATCAAGAAACCCTCCACTAAGAACGGCTAAAAGTCTATATGACTCTAATTTCAACAGCATGGACGCATGGAAGGCCAGATGGGAGGAAGCCTCAGACCCGGTACATCACTGCCTGCCCTGCATATCAATGAAACCGCCCGGATTCGACCAACCACGCAAACTCTGGTCCGCATTGAACAGGATCCGATCAGGGCATGGCAGATGTGCCGATTTCTTCCACAAGTGTGGCTGGCTGGACTCCCCTGGCTGTGACTGCGGGGCGGAGAGACAGACTATGCACCACATTGTATCCGAATGTAGCCTTAGAGCGTATGCGGGGAGTATCAGGGACTTCTTCACACTGACGGATACAGCGACCGAATATATTTTAAACATTGACATAAACCTTTGACAATCAGATCCACCTGTGCTATTGTTACTATTCTATGTCCTTATTTTAAGATGTGATGTTGAATGCCATACGATAAATAAATAATAATAATTGGAGTCTTGATATATTTTGCCTTACGATAGAGGTTTTTAAAGTAATGTTTACAAGAAAAATGTTGGGTTTATGTATATGTACAAGCTTGCCCAAATACTTGGCATATCCCGGGAGAATACGTTGTTTAGAATACCAGCATCTTCATTGAAATGGTATTAAGTTATAATACCAATGTCTAATTTTATGCCTAAGTATTCACTTTTTTAATTACATTATGTTGATAATAAGAATATAAGTTACCTAACAAACTTTACATATTTCAATGCATAAGATTAGAGAGGCTTGGAATAAATGCTTATGATTTTGAAATATTTTGTAATTATTAAATGAAGTAATATGCTAATTGTTTGATGTAACAACCACATTATTATTATGATTTGAGGAAATATAACATTATAAATTTAACTGCTATGCAATGATGGAAGGCTGATAATATTATGTATTTATTTTATTTTATTTTACATATAAGGGACCCCGACAGAGAGTTAACAATACATACACAATAACAAACATAAAATGAGAAACGCAAGAACCCTCCAATTAGAAGTGTCCACAACTTACATAAATAATTATCATTAATTTAAAATGTTCATTATCGTTTGTTATACTCTTCAGCTCATCGGGATCATAGGCGTCCCGAAAGATTTGTTCGGGACACGAGGCACAAAACCGGGACGTCTGGCAACCGTATCTATGCAATGTGTACAGAAGTTTGTCTGTAATAATTAAATATGATTCACAGTTTCTCTCTCACTGAGATTGGAACCCGGCACCTCCCAATTATAAGTCTGAGCTCCAGCCAATGGTGCCAACCATGTACTCTGAAAATTTCCTTTAGTATTTGCTGTCACCTGTTGTAGAAGAATAGACTTGAATGCAATTACAAGTTTTACAAACTATGAGAGTCGGATTGAATCTATTGATGTTGGACTGTATTAGTGTTAGTGCATCTAGATAGATAAATATTTAATACATATTATTTAACAAGTTGGTTGATTTATTAACTGATAAGTCCCTAATGGGGTAATAATAAAGTAATATAATATCGCACATACAAGTAATGGATAAATATTTACTCATTGCTTTAATAATGTAATATTAACATCAATACTAAATTACTTCACAGCAGATACACTATATTATATCAATACCTAGTCATAGCATCATGTATCCATCCATGTATATTTTGGAAGGTATAGATTGCAATATATATTAGGTATTTTCATTATTTTGTTATGACTTATTTATTACATGGTATTTTATACTGCAGTTTTCAATATGTGCCTATAGATTAATATTGCTTTGGTAGATTGTCTCACACGATATGTGAATACTCTCTTCTCTTATACATATATTCAATAATTTAATCTTGAATTTGTAAAAATATTCATTTTTGTTTTATTATAGCCCCAGCTAACACAACTTATTACTATCTTATCAAATTATATTGCGTGTAATGTTTATATAAAGAATAAACTAATAAAATACAAATCTATAGTTATAATTTTTTATCATTCTTTTCATTTATCGTCTCGCTTATAATATTTTATAAAATTGTATTAAAAAAGTATCTACTGTTTGAAGAAGAAATATTTGTGATCTGCAGTTTTATAAATAGTGACATTCCACAGTCTGTGATATTGCTGACCAATGCAGAATTTTTTGTATGCAGACTGCAGAGTGCTCATATTTGTCATCGTAGTAAAATATGTAATGCCAAATATGTTATAGAGCAATATGCATGAAAATTCTGCATTGGTTAATGGTTATCCACATTAAGATATTGTCAATTGGCCATGTGACATCTATAAAATGTGTGTTTTTTTGTTATTAGGTTGCAGTTCCAGACGTTGTGGAGGCAGCCAAAGATGCAGACATTTTGATATTTGTGGTACCACATCAGTTTATCCGCACACTATGTTCCACACTCTTGGGAAAGATCAAGCCCACAGCCGCAGCTTTGTCATTAATTAAGGTACAACTACTTTATTACGATGGCCACATTAAATAGATTAAACATAATTGGAGAGAGCAATGTTAGTAGGAAGCGTGCACCCTACTAAGTATCTAATCTATCCAGATGATGTACGTATACTGGCATAGTCGTGTTACTTTAGTGATGTAAGCATTCAAGTACTATGTCAAGGTTAGCGCTCGGCAATGCTATGTTAGTATAGCCTATTAACTAGTATTATGATGGTATATAGCAAACCGTTTCTGATTGCATTAGAAATGCATTTGTATTAAGTAGGTACATATGTACATATCTTTTGTTGCGCCAAGTTGTTTTATAAACATTTTAGACAATGGTGGAGATTTCATTATACAAGTTATTAATATTGAAAGAACTCTGTAAACTTCAGTTTATTTTGCCGATTCTGCTCTATCAAACTGCACTACGCAATTTTGAATTGTTTTCTGAGATTTCCCCAATGCTTTTTCTATAAGCGACGATACTTTTACTTCATATATTTTTTTAGCGTTTCACTTTACAATCTACAGGTTATGCACCTCCGTGAGGCTTAATATTCAGACACAGAAAACAGGAAAAATATTTTAATTAATTGTAGTACTTAATATGTTTAGAATTTTATCGAGTTGGTACAATTTGCATTTGTGAGAGATAACTATATAATCTTTATTATTTAATCTATACGTCCAAAGGTAAACAGTACAATAATATTATGATTAATTTAACATATCATTAGTTTTTTAATCAGTGAACTCAGTGTTTACTTTCTTGATTGAGATAACTATTCCGCACTTTATGACACAATCAAATTTGCAGTATCAACAGACTAGATCAATTTCTTTTACATTTAGTGTGTTTGCATAATAGAAGGATGACTTCGTTAATGAAACACAACAATGGTTAAATGTATGTACTAGACCACGTGTAGGCCTGGCTGAACAAATAGCTATACTTATAATATGGAAATAGGTTATATAATATCCAGTACAATTTAATTTATTTGAGTGTTTTTTTTTAATACTTTTATCCCCCATTATGATAAATCGTCACAACATTTAAACACATCTCTTTTGTTGTTTTGTTTCGTATTTAAAGAGGAGATGAAAAATCTTTTGGATTTGGTTTATTATAACTGTACTTGGCTTTACATTGTCCGTAGTGTAGATATAGAATTTTGAAGGAATCAGTGTGCATTCTGTATTGTGTGAGATTTAAGCGAGATATGAGTGGATTGTAATATATGAGAATAGAGATGTAAATGGGTCTTATTATATATGATTGTTTTCAGGGCTTTGATGTTGCCGAGGGAGGTGGTATTGACCTGATCTCCCACATTGTCACAAGATGCCTTAAGATCCCTTGCCATGTGCTGATGGGAGCCAACTTGGCAGGAGAGGTAAGACAATAACACTCACATTACTAGTATTTCTGTATAAGTATCAGACATTACATCTTATTAAATACATAGAGACAATTCTAGACATACTATTCTTAAGTGAAGTTAATAATTGACTTCAACATTGTATAATAATACATATTATGTACTTATAACATAAATTTTTAATGTAAATTTAGCAGAAACTAGTTAGAAATCTATGAATTGTTCATAGTAAATTTTCTATTAGGTATATTAAATTTTCACGTAAAGAAATGCAGTAATTTGATGCAACAGTAGTAAATACTAATCACTAGAGATGTACCGACTAGTCGGGAAAGCCGACTATCCGGCTGAGATGCTGATTATTTTAGTCGGCCATATCCAGTCGGGTCATCACTACTAATCACTTAAAATAGTATAATGTATGGAATTTCAAAAAAGTTATGTAGTATCTACATTATGTAATATTAAGAATGATGACCCTTGTCTTAAATTCTACGACTTGACATGCAAGTGATTCAAATATTTTCACCAGTATTTATTGCAGCTGGTAAATCTAATCAATCTGCAAGTAACACACTGATTCTGTATGACAGAGGTTTAGATCTTGGGGTATTATTTTGTAGTTTAGAGTCTTATCTTTGGTTGCTATCTGGACTGGAGAATGTTTTCTTGCATTCAAGTCTTTAGATGCTAAATATAATATTAATTTTGAGTTGTGAAAAAGCGTATTTAGTATAAGCAGAGTTTTTGTATGTTAATATTGGACTGTGTGTGTGCGAGAGTGTAGAGTTTTGTAGTAATGTTGTGTGTTATCACAAATATTTGTATTGCCATGTCATATATTCAGCTGTTATATTATAATGGACCTATTATATTATATTATAACTTATCTCTACCTACAAGTAACAGCTACTTTATTTTTATCTTTTCAGTATAATAATATTGTGTTGCATAACACAGTATCATTACTTTTGACCTATGTTTTTATCATAATATGGGGAGGCCACTAAACTTTCATACACATAATACAGGTTACCTCATAATTTATTCTCTTTACTGCTGGGGGAAGGAGGTGTACAGGGTGGCACAAACATCTCTCCATTGCTCTTTGTTTTTTTTAAACATGACAAAAAATAATTTATAATGTTTGTTTTAATTTAAATTGAGTTACTATTTCACATGACATTGTATTTGTGAAGTTCAATGTCGCGGTATTATTTGTTTTATAAATATTTTTCCGATGCAAACTTGTGTTGTTTTTCACAGTTATTATTGTACGTATTAGTTCTACACACATATGTTTCAACATAATGCAACTCATTGTTTAGTTAAATTAAATGTGATATTAGTTTATGTGCGTTATAGTTGTATTATAAATTTTATTTTTTCACTTTGTTTATTCCTAACATAATTTGGCACACAGCCCACATGGTTCCTTAGTAGGTCAATTGTCATTGAATGTAATTTAGGTATTTTTGACACTCAGTTTTGAAATTATGTGCCACAGAAAAATATGCAATCGAACCTGAACCATATTAGGTAATTAAATTCCATTCTACATCAAGAGTAACTTCCTAATTTCTCTCTCTTGTCATTGGGGATTTAAGATTAGCTGTTGGTTTACAAGAGAGTATACTTGGTGTAGTTATAAATAGATAAAATTATTAGAGAACTCTTGTTGCATAGCATCCAATGTAATGATCACTTGTGTGTTTTTTGTGTGAATAGCTTTGCCAATTATTTAATTATTATTGTGAGTATTAAGGAATTACATGTTTAGGTGCGTTGATGCAATCCTGAACACGTTTTTATTACCCGATGTTTAATTTATTTCATGGATCTATTTTTTTTAATTAGGCATTGTAATTTCCATTAATTATTTGTGAATTGCTGTATCATAGTAAGCGTAGGCCTAGCGGGGAGATGTTTGTATTTTGTTTTTGTAATAAAAAAAATATTCATTATTTATATTCTTCCAGGTTGCAGAAGAGAAGTTTTGTGAAACGACTATTGGATGCAAGGATGCTACTCTGGCCCCAGTTCTACGTGACGTCATTCAGACCCCGTACTTCAGAGTGGTGGTAGTGGATGATGAAGATGCTGTAGAAATCTGTGGTGCTTTGAAGGTAAACCTCTTTTATATGTTGTCGTTAAAGCTGGATGTTGACCCAGCTCCTACGCTGGCAACCCCACTAAGTGAATTTATGATACTTATGGTTCAGTTTGGAATTCCTAATATCTGTTTTGTTTCCCATAGAACATTGTTGCATGTGGTGCTGGATTTGTGGACGGCCTGGGAATGGGAGACAACACCAAAGCGGCTATCATCAGATTAGGTCTCATGGAGATGATCAAGTTTGTTGATGTCTTCTATCCAGGAAGTAAACTCAGCACATTCTTTGAGTCTTGTGGAGTTGCTGATCTCATCACTACTTGCTATGGTAACTATTTCATTTAATTAGTTTTGAGTGAATAATATTTATTGGAAATATAGAATTTATGGAATAACGTAATATATTTCAGGTGGCAGAAACCGTAAAGTATCAGAAGCCTTTGTAAAATCAGGTAAATCAATTAAGGAGTTGGAGAATGAAATGTTAAATGGGCAGAAGTTACAAGGACCATTCACAGCTGAAGAAGTTAATTATATGCTTAAGAATAAAGGAATGGAGAACAAGTAAGTTGGAAATAAACACTGCTAATGTGTTTCTATAGTATTTCTCTTTTGTGCTAATAAAATATTATCATTTCTTGTTCTAGATTTCCCTTGTTCACTGCCATCCACCGTATCTGCGTAGGAGAAATTAAGGCAGCCGAACTTATCGACTGTATTCGCAGTCACCCCGAGCATATGTAAGCAATTGCCTGGTTTTGTAGCTTGTTATGGTAGCTATAGCTATATCCAACATTATGAGTACCTACTCTAACTACATATTCTGTTTCTAGATACTTTTTGCTTTTACATTAAGTTTTACTGTAGCTATTGTGTATTATATGTATTACTATATTATTACCTACTAACTACACACACCTTGATGTGTATTTCCATGTAGACATTCGTAATAAATGTATTGGGTTTATATAGAACTGTTGGAGTGTGAACCATCCGTACCATGGAGATGATTATAGAAGCATTGTAATGTAATGGTATCTTGTGGTGTATGCATATTATCACATTGTTCAATGTATCATGATTTGTATTATGTACTCGTATAGTAATTTGTCAACGAGGGATTCCCATGATTTGTATGTTGATTTCATTTTAGTTATTGATTTTGTTGGGTATTATCATGTACGTGTTTTATAGTAGATTGAGTTGTTTGTAGATTTTGGTCTGTTTTCCATTTTGTTGATTAAGTGTTCATTGTTTGTTGAGTACCTACCTATTTATTGTACAATTGTATTTATTACTTTTTACTGAATAAATATGTTATTATATTATTTATTGATTACCATTTTTATTTCAGTTGTGTTGTTTTGTTATATGTTTTATTCCCAATGTTTATCCCGGTAGACACATCTCCCGTATATTGTACTCACAAAACACATTACACAATTCACTACAATTAATTCTAGTATTACCTATGTCTATATCAAGTGACTACTCAATGCATACATCATGATATGTCAATGTGAAATAATATGTTCGCTTATTCTCTCCTAACTAAAAGCACTTCTTAATATAATGATAATAACTTTCCATCTTATTTAGCTTAGCAAGTTTAAGCAGATGTTTTTCACAATCTTTTAATTAAAATCATCGGTAATGTGTATATTTTTGTCTTGCGTTTGTTATCTATCTACATATCATTAATTACCATTTACACTACTAAAAGTACATCTTTTTTCCATCTTATATATATCTTCTTAAACATTCAATAATTTAATCCTTTTAATGCATCCCTTGTACTCGACGAATTTCATTTTAAAATGTATCTAAGTACGTAAATAAATATAAATTAGTTTTAAACTTTTCATTTTCAATAGCTTCTATATCTCTTGACATACGTACTTGTACTTATTATGTCCATTAGTAAATAACATGTAGTAACTACATTTAATTTCCAAAGTAATCGAAAAGTTGATAATAAAAAAAAGATATGGTAATGGGTAAAAGTTAATAATTTGTGACAAGTATTGATTAATTAAATCTGAAGTTATTTTTGCTTTAATTAATAAAGTGCTAAGCTAAATATTATAATTCATGTTTTAATACATACAGGGAATATAAATTGTCCGAAAGTGTTTAAATGAACTGAAATTAAAAATATATATTTACTTAAGTAGTTAGTAGTAGGTAATAAAACATTTACTCCACATGAAGCGGCAGATGAAACTGTGGTAGCATTTTTTGGAAACATTTTACATTATTTCATGTTTTTTTATTTTATATTAATTTATTATCTTGCCAATATCAATATTTTTTATAATACTTAATGAATTTAAAGTGCAATATTTCTTTACATAAATTTTTCTAGTATTTATTTTTTTAGTATAGAATGTTGATGTGAAATTGTTGAACTGATAATCGTGTGTTCATTGGCTCAATCCCAAAACAATTATGACATTAGTTGTAGTGCTTCTAAAACGTTGTGATATTTTTTAATTTCTGTATAATGATGTTGGGTTTTGTTGGAGTGTAAAAGTAAATGGAGCATAAGTCTCATGTGAATAGAAAGGCATTTAGAGTAATAGAGTTTAAGGAATATTTATTTTGGTGGTTACACCAGTTTGCTAATGATGTCTGGATGTACCCAAGGCGCTCATTAATGCTGGAGTACATGGACAGCTCAATTTGCTTTGAGAGTGCCGTGGTGCTAATAATGCATTTTACCACTAATATTGTCGCATTATAATATCGAGACTATAGTTTCTTTTAGTTTTGTTTATAATAATATGCTCCATCCACTCACATTGGTGCCAAATTGATTGCTCTAGTTTTTGTTCATCCAAAGTTCTGTGGATTAATTATTATATCGTAGAAAAATTTATCTGTTTAAATATTCCAAATTATCTCCAGCCAAGGTTTGTAAGTAGCTAGGTAAATATTTTAATGTTGAATGTAAAAATACGCAGAGTATCTAAAATCGTTAAAAATATAAGTTGGGTTATGGATTTCTCGAGCAGATGAAACTTAGTTTAACAATATTACAGTGTTGCGATTTCGACCATTTTAAATTTCATTACATCTAGTTATCTTACACACATTCATGATATAACATTTTATGTAGTAGGTATTCAGTCAGATGTTATAAAACTATTGAATTGTGGTCAAATAGAGGAGACAGAATTTATTAAGGCAATTTTAGATTAAACACATTCTTCACAATAGATATATTAAGTATGTCATGATTGTGTTGTATATTATACTTTGTTTTCTCCCCGACTTCGTGGAAGAATGAAGATCATTATAATCTATTCTTTCTTTACTTATTCCGGCTCTGCACCCGATTTACGGGTGATGCTGCATATTATAATCTATTTGACTTCATCCGAATGGTTCAAGAAGATGACGTGAAATCTAATTCTCCAGATATTGATGCAAAGCATTGAATAACTTAATGAGAAATAATTTTATGTAATTTAGATAATATTGTAATATAACTTAAGTACCTGCAACCAAAAAGACAAAGGGACTTGTAAGACTTATATAAAGTGTATAATACGTGTTATACCATTGACATTTTAAATTATTTATAAATTTAATCAATATTTTGAAACATGAAGAGTTACCATTAAATAGATATATTCTGTGACGTGTATACATAGTGTTATATGAAGTAAAAATGATTTTTAAAAAATCGGACCAAAGGTCGTTACATTGTGATTGGAAAATATCGTATCTTAATATACCTGTATTAATGTAAAGTAGTAACAGTATAAGTATATTTAAACAATTCTAATTTATTAGGTACTATCTATATCGAAAACATTTTATTCATTTTTAATTCTTTGAATCTTCTTGTATTAAAAAATAACTCTTCATTCTAAAATCATTATTTAGTTAAAATAGAAAAAGTAGATATTGCGACAACTATTAACTTAAATAGTTTAATTTCTATACATAGTATTTATTGGCTTAATATGCAAATGTTGTTTTGTAAAATTGAGATTATGATGGAATAAAAATATTGATACTTAATTGTAGAAAATTATAACGTATTGTCTTATGCATCTGAAACATTTGAGAAGTTAATCCAACTTATTTAATTAATCTGTTTTACATTTCTTGATTTAGATTCGCCCCACAAAGACTAACTATATTTTGAAGATCTGTTCCTAATCCAAGTTCCAAGAAATCCCTTGATTCCCAAATCCCTTTCCACGCATGGATTGTTTTGGTAATATTTTGTTGCTACATATTTAATTCTGTTGCATTTGTTTCTTTCATTATGCATGCTTGTATTATACATACCTACATATATTTTAACATCGTTAAGCGTGAGTTACCATATTATATTTTTATTGTTTAGATTTTGTATATTTAGAAAATTTATATTTCACTACTAATGTTGTTTATTTTGCTTTATCATATCAGAATATTCTCGTCATAGTATTTTTCTAATTTGCTGCTAATTTCAAAAGAAAATTCTGTATTTCGTCGACTTTAATTTTAAATCATTTATGTAGAAGTGTCAAATCGATTCCGAAAATATTATTGCTGAGTAGAGAAATGTAAAACCATTCAGAAGTTGTCCATCTTATTCATTTAATGCCAATTGGAAAACCAGCTTGTTACAAAAATGACACTCTCATTTTATTCTGTTGGCAATAAAATGTACTTGCCTAAGTATCACTAATGTTCATTGAAATGAAAATTAAAAATTCTAATATTTTATATTATACACCATTCAAGGCAGATGGCTGGTTATGCCACTGAGAAATGTCGTTGAACATCACATGTCTGTGTGGATGACATTCAGAGTAGTATGCTCGAATCATGCGCCTGAGTCATTGGCTTAATATGTATAAGTAATTTCTGAATGTTTTTACAAGCATTCAGCTTTTTGGGCAGTTCTTTCATTTGTATTTTTTTATGTCAACTCATCAACCTAACATTTGGTAAATAATTTAATACAAATGTAGAGTTTGTTTTTAATTATTTATTACTCCCATCTAACATATGCTATTTTTCTTAAACAACTTCTAGGAAAGGACAACTGCCTGCTAAGTGTTCACTCTGAAAACATTCATCTCACATTGGGTGGATCATAATGTCTAACATCTATGTAACTATTGTATTATTCTACAATACAAAGTGCCATCATTCATTGTATTATAATAATTCTATGTTTAGTTATTGTAATATGTAATTAATTTATAGTAATATTATGTTCTGTTCTCATTACATTCTGTTACTTTCACAATTATTTACATTGTGTAATGTTTTGGGTGATATTAAGACAGTATGTTATAGTTTTTTACTAAATTAATTGTTATTTGTTCATTAAAATAAATGTTTACATAAGCATGTCTTTCATTTTCAACTACACATTGACTTACGCATCAGAACTTTTTGAATTCATTCGGAAATCTTACACATTGGAGTACTAAGGTGATACAAAATTTGATTGAGATAAGTGTCTGCATTATTCAAGAAAATCTGATTGATTACCATGAGGAGGAAACATCCACCAACATCTCAATGCTTGTTACAACTTTGACACATTCATACTGTGATAACATCATCTTCACTACTGTACTATACTTATTGCTGATCCTTACATTACATCGATCACATTATTATGTTAAGGGTTCATACAACTAAGAAATACATAGTCATACAACTCTAGTCACGGCTTCTAAATGAAGAAAGATGTATTCTAGGATATAATCAACCAATGGAAAAGCGTATAAATCAGTACACTGTGTAATGTTGAGGATACTACACAAAACTGCTTCTTTCCATAAGAGGAGTGATAAAGGTCGAGTAGTGTCAGTACTGGTAACGGTAAATAAAGCTACGTCTTGTATGTATTAAGGTTTTTGGGCTCGATTGTGTTGTTCAAATTGTTATGCTTCCGGAGTTTCGGAGACCTGTCGTAGCGTACAGCATGCAAATAAGTACTCACACAGAACTCTGCACCCACTGATGCCACCAAATCAAATTTATCGTGCTTCGCATGCCATAGCAGTCATACAACATTACAAGTTTGTGATCAAGGCGACAGTAGGTTTGCCAAAATTTTGGAAGCATAGACAACATTAACGACGCAATCTAGCCTGAAAAACCTAACAACCATAGAGATATGTCTTACTACATAGCTTCAGGAAATGATTCTGAATAATATGTTTTGAGATTGTCAACCATTACAATCACAGACATCGAGATGACAAAATTCGTATCAAAATATTTAAGTTTTGTGTCATAAATACACTTTTATTGTATAGTATCTATAATATACTTCGTTCATTGAAAGCACTGTTCAGCTTCTTGTTTTTGCATATGACGTTGTAAATACTGTAGGTAAGCCACAAATTAAATCCACAAAGCCATTAAATGCACAAATTTTCTGAAATTTCACCTGCAGCTAAGGACGATTGGGTAAGTGAAACAGTGAGACATTATTATGCATGGAAAGTAGATTGAAGTAGAGCAAATTTGTAAATAACATCTCATATATGATTGTATAATCAGTTACTGAATTTAATATGTAAGTGATAATGAAAATATGCTAGGTGAAAATATATCTTTAATAAAAATCTTGCTAATCAACTAATTCAAATAAATTTAAGACAAATAATAACAATTTATACTTTGAATTTTCAGGCAATCATTGGGTTAGGTCTCATACTGCCCAGGTGATGTGTTCCGACATGTTCCATATTTCACGGATTCTGTTAATATAGAACATGCCAATCCAATATGACTTGTAAATATTTATTTCATTATATGTATGTATAATGATTTTCTTTTGTTGCAAAAGAAAAATCATTTATAAAATATGTTACTGTAAAATAAAATATATTAAATTATAAATAGCATTTTTTATTTAAATCAAAGTTGTCCGGGTAATTGTAACACCAATGAGTGATGATCGCAGATGACATCAGGAATAAGGAGAAAAATAATAAGGCAAATCCTCTCATGTTGAGTAATATTTTTTCTCTTTATTTTAATATATAAACTCATAGTTTACTTTCGATGAAAATCTTTTCTTGCAATAAATTATCTGAAGTAAAGTAATGTTCACTGTCTTCAAGATGTTTTAAGAATCCATTTCTGAAATCTAACGCAGACATTGTTTTCTTTCCTGGTACAGAAACATTATCAAAATACACAGAACTACCATCCTTACACCACACACGTATCACTTTTTTTCTTCTAATGTATTTGAAATGACCTGGTAGTTTGGTTTCTAAATTATCACTGGAGTCCTCTCTCCAAACATTCAACTGATAAAGTTTAACTTGTTGATTTCTAAAACATGTTTGTAATGGATATATTCCAAAGAGTGCTCTCGATAAATTGTGCAATTGTTGGGCAGTTTTATCTTTCCATTTTATTATACCGAGGCATTGCGTGATTTTTGGTGCTGAAAATTACATCATAAATATAATAAATTCTTATAAACTGCTTCTTAATGAAAATTATACATATAGGTAGAGTACATGGTTGGCGCAGTTGGTTGAGTGGCAGTCTCTCAAGTAGGAGGTGCCATATTCAAAAGGTGATGTATTCCACACTTTGCAATACAAGCTTTTAGCCTAGTACAAGGTGTGCAGGAAAGTATTTGGATTTGTTTGTGTACGCAAACCCAGATCCTTTTAAAAAAAAATTGTGACGATAAGAGTAATGGGAAGAAGTCTAAGGTCTCGGAGTTTTTTATAGCAGCATAAAATATAAAGTTAAACAGATAGGTTAATAATGATTACCGTAAGTGACATTTCTTTCTTCTTGTGGTTTAGCATTATGAAGACATTCAGGCAGTGTATCGAGACACTGTATCAAAGCTTCAGCTCCTAAGGTACCCAGTTTACTATAGAGCTGAGGTTGCAGCATATCATCACTCACAGCAATTTCTTTCTGAAGAATTATTTCCCCTAAAAAATGGTGTCAGTCAAAATTGAAATATACACCAATGCATGTTATATTATAGCATATCAGCACATGGAAAATTAAAAGATCAGAACAGCATTATGTAATTTACCAATATCGAAATGTTTGGGTTGTATTCTCATGATGGTGACACCAGTCTTAACATCTCCGTGGATTAAACTGTGAACTATTGGAGCAGCTCCTCTCCATCTTGGCAAAAGACTAGCGTGAACATTCAATATTCCACTACGGAGACAATAATATTTAAATTAAACACATAAATAATAAATCGTTTAACAGCTGAGACAAATGGTTTGTATGATATCTAAATGATTGTATTCAACTTGTAAATGTTTAGTCAGATACTTACAGGGGAAACAATTTAATAATGGATTCCGGTATTAAATGTCCAAAAGATACTACAACGCCAACATTAAATTTATTCTCTAGTACAGTGTGAAGGGGCCACTCATGAGTAATAAGTTTGTTGTGTTCCGCAAATTTATGCACTACATTTTTATTTTGTTTGTGATTTGTTACGACTTCTAAATTACATATTGTATTACCTGAAATACTAAATTAATAAAATTGTTCAATAACATTAATATCCGATACTGAATAGCATAATAAACAAGATGTATTATCAAGAAGAGGTTATACATATTATCCAATAACTTACTATTTATTGTACACTTGTTCTAAACTAAATAAAGAGAAATTGTCCGTTCCGAAGAAGAGCACATTCCATTTTTTGTCACTTAAGTTACGTCGAATAAATATTTCATAATTATATTTTACATTTTTCGAAACAAGACTATTGAAAAATGACATACTTTTCTATTTTCATGTCGTGAAGTTGACATTGACATTTTGAAATTTAGCATAGACAATGACGCCTCTATGGATGAACTTTGGAAGTGGATGAATTTTAAAATAAAGTTTTTTTTACCTACACGTTTTTTATAGTTCTTTTCAGTTTTAAGGTTCTTTCTGCCTTGCTAGATTTTGATCACGAGACGAGCTAGCTAGTATACCTATTGCTTTGATTATTGAAGTACCTAGTCAAATTATTTTAGTGATCAAATTATTTTAATTTATTTTGTAAATGAACTTGTCGTGACTCGTGATAATGGAGTGGTGACAAAAAGAAAACAAAATAAGAAACACGTTTTGATTTCACATCGCCATAAGTAGGTAAGTACCTATCCAAGTCTGGCGTTCACGATCCATTCGCAACATGTTCGTTACCAGCGGGAATCTTTTAAAACCCAAGTTTTCTCTATTCATCAACACTGTTCACATGTCAGTTTACATCTAAACTATCACCATCTATGCAAATATGATGAAACCCAGGTTCTATATTTTCATCCCCACTGTTCACGTGCCATTTTATTTCTATACTATCACCATCTGTGCAAATCTGTTGAAACCCAGGTTTTACATTTGCGTCACCACTGTTGACATGTTAGTTTATATATAAGCTATCGCTCTCTGTGGAAATTGATGAAAAAGATTTTATCTTTTAATGAATAAAACTTTTTATTCATATGGCACTCCACCCTATTGGCGATTGATTTGTATGAATAAAACTCATAGCCTCGAACTATTTTCGAGCGTCGTTTCCATTTTCTTTTTCTTCTCTTCTTTACTGGATGATTTAATGTGATGTAAATGCTCAATATTAACATCGATATTGAATACCATCGATACCATTTTTTTAACATGTTGTGTTGTATTGGTAAAAAAATAAAAAGGATTAATTATATACATAAATAAATTTTTGTATAATGTAACTCATTAACTTAATACGCTGCCGCTAAAATTATTTATAATTAATTTCATTATATATATTAAATGATTTACATAAAACGATTATCATTTCATAATTTATGATATTCCAGAAATTCAAGCTGTCTAAATGTCGATCATATAATAATATATTATCCTGCTTAAAAACAATAATTTCGCCCACCCAAGACAACATTGAAGGTAATAAAAATATACTTTACATGCCCAAATGTAGTGTGGAAATGCGGATTACGCTAGAAAGTGTACATATATCTTTTCTCCTTCGTTAATATCATGATTAATTTATACGTAAAAATATTGGAAATCGCTTATAATTCGTAAAATCCCGGGAGCGTACTTAAAATATCGATGGCTCGATGTGTGATTCGATGATGATATCACGTGCCTATGGCAGATGTAATTTAATAAAAATATATTATTTGCGATGTTATTTTAAGCGTAAAAATAAGTCAAATCACTAAATAAGCCTTACTTGTCGCATTTTTAGTCGAAAGGTGCATAAATTAACAATGATATCAACCAAAATACGGAAGCTTACCGATAGAAAGATACATTACAATTTGAGGCTAAATATATAACCACAGTTCGAAAAACCACGTTAGGGGATAATAAAATGTTTTTTTTTTTTTAAATTAAAATGCATCCTTAGATGAGCGAAACAATTGGATATTAACGTTAAAATATCTAATTACAATCACATTTTGACACTGTGAAAATCGTAAACGTCAAATATCAACAAAATAATACTTATTGAATTATATGAAAAGGAAGAAATGACTTCACACACATTTTCATAGTGTTGTATTGAAACAAATGATTTGCAACCGATCTAGTCAGTATGACGAAAGAATATTTTTGATTAAGTACTTCAATAATCAAAGATAAAACTTAATTTTAAGAATAAAAAACAATGCTTCCTAATTAGATTTGTTATGTGTTATTATTGTAGGTGTTATCAAATTTAGATTTATTAATGTAATAAATCAAGCTTATTTATTTATTTACTTAATATTTTCTATTTTTCACGAAAATTTTACATATACCTACTATTTTTGAATTCTTGTATCTCCAATGCATATCATTTCGTCTCAGGCCGGGTGCCTCCTCAGCTTCCGTGGTAAGGGCTCTAGGCCCGGGTCAATGCTTGGAATAAGTTGAGTGTTTGCTCCGTTTGTCGTTTGTCTCCACTCCACCGACCACCAACTCCTTCAAGAATAGACTGGATAATTGTACCTAATCACAATTTAACCAGGATTCGAGTCAAAATAGATAAAACTGTCTCCCTGGGTAGGTCAATAAGTATAGGTGAAATGTTTTTATGTTTCTCAGTTATTAGGCTGCTCCGATCAATCATGAATGGTAATATGTTTATAGACTTTTCTGGCTGATAATACTGAGAAGTCTGTTGGAGAGTCCTGCCTCCTTGTATTAAAAAAACCTATGCTTTTAAGTGTTAAATAATGATTATCGTAAGTGTGTAAATTATTAAATTAATATTGACAGGCTGTCCACAAAATAACATACTATGTACTTGACTTAGGGAAATAAAATTGAAAAACCATTTTCCTTTTATTTTATTTGTTATGTCTTGTTCGCCTTTGTCGAGATGTCTGTCTGTAATATTAGGCGAGTACATGCGGTAGAAACTAATATAATCACTTGTATCCTTGACGTAGAAATTTCTCTCCTGAAATACATTCTGGAGAGAATAAATTAAAGTCTATATCTTCACAGCACTAAATGGGAAGAGAATTTATAATATGGTATAATATGCTACCAGTTACATAATGTATTTAATAAAACAAATTAGTAATATTTAAACACACTTTATTAAAATTTCAAATAAAAATACAATACCTATTAATAAGTCGTCCCTATAAGAACAATCCAACAACAAACAGGGTAGGTAATCTCAATATTATGACTAGGTAAGTACGAGTACTCGTAGATAAATTCTTTGATTTTGTAACATTTTATTGTATTAAATTTCATTTATTGTAATTAAAAGCCTGTATCGCAAAGTGTGGAATACATCGCCAGCGCCGGGGTTTGAACCTGGCACCTCCAGCTCGAGAGACTGCCGCCTCAACCAACTGCGCCAACCATGTACTACTAATTATCTAACAACATAAACACTGTAAAAATACTACATACTATATTTAAATAAAAAACACTGTTTTATATCTTCCACAGCGAGTTCATTGTAAAACCAAAGATCTTTCAACATTTAATACCTCATCTTCAGTGGTAAAATTAAAACTCCTACTAACTAACTCGCCGCGGAAAAAAATAAAAGTGTTTTTATTTAACTATATGAATTTTTTAACATGATAAAATGTGTTTCCACAAAGTTTCTCTTCATAACATTACAAAGTTAAAAACATAAAGTTATATATTTATAACATTATACAGTTTACAAGGCAAATAATTTTACCCAGCATCCATACGTTAGGTATAGTCATTTGACATGTCGTCATCCGAGATCAACAAGGTCCTGTTGAGAAGACCAAAGTGCTCAGAGATTAAAGTTTCACTCACAACTTTTACACAGAGATGCAACCTTATTTCTCTCGTTATTTACAAATCCACCCCACGATAGGGTATTTTCGCTTATTGTAGGTACCTACTCATATTTATACAGGTTCCCTATACTCATAGATTACGTCGGTTAAAACCATTTTTACGCAAAAAGTAAAAATCTCTAAACAAGGAAAAATTGGTGGCATGTCGAATTCATTATTTAACACTTAACAAAAAAAACTCGTGTTACAATAATTTTTGAAAAACGTGCTTCACAATATGAAAATAATTATATATATATTTATAATAATAGGTAGAAAATATTTAATCGTAAATTCTACTATATTTATTTATACATTATTACACCATATTTAATTCATAAATAAACTCAACACATAATTATAAATCTAATAAGGCACTCAGTATTTTTATATGTAGGTATATTCTAATATTATTTTAACACGGGTAGGTACTAGGTAGGTATAATACTTAATTTAATAATGGCCCCATCCTTCCAAAAATCTCTAAAATTCTTCAACTTTTATCATCAGGTCACGTCTGATGAAGTAATAAGCAGATGTGAAGAAGCTTCGTTATTAAACTTCAGTTCACTAAAGCGTTGTTAATCTCAATTTTTATAATATAAATAAACTCACCTCTTATACGTCAGCGGTGACCAACCTTTTTGACGAAAGGACCAAATAATAAATTACAATAGAAAAAATTGCAGGCGTTACTTGTAATTAAGGTTGCTATAATTTTATTTACCCTCTATGCGTGTGTGTACACTGTACATATCATACTCCCCATCTATCCAATACCGTTTTTACAATTAGGGCATACGGGGCCTGAGCCCAGGGTCCCCGACAACAAGGGGCTCCCCGAAATGCTATTATATTTGCGTAGACAAAAAAGGAACATTTTTTCGGTTGTCAAGTTCATACCTACTAAAATTACTATCAGATTTACAAAAACTGTTATCGTCAAACCGGTTCAAACGTATAGCATTTTCTACCCAAGTTCCATTTCTCAAAGTATTTATAGTAAACCCATGTATTTCATTAATGATTTGTATTACCAACAAACCATACTAAATACTTTTTTTTAAACTTTCCAACGAGGTCTCAAATTTCTGTGTGCACAGGGGCCCCGGCATATCCTAAGACAGCCCTGAATCCATCACAAGAGCGTTTTATTTGCGGTTGTAGGCCGCATAAGAGCCAACTATAATAATTTTCGTAATAAGCAAATTAAATAAGTTATGTAAGTTCGGTTAGTTTGGTAACGACTGAGATTCTACATTTTACCAATTTCATAGGTGATTTTCAAATAGGTACCTGGTACGTGCATCAAAATAATCTAAAGCTTTTGCGGATTGTGCACCACTGTCTTACGTGAGTATAGTCCGGTGTAACGTGGAAAACTGTAAAAGTATAACCGTGACACGGAGCTTAAGGCTTGGGAGTGAAAGCTGGTTCTTCGGTTTAGCTCCCAGTGTCAATAAACAACTACCATTTTCTTTTATGCTTGAGCTTGGGTGCTTTGGAGGAGTGAAAACAATGGAATGAAATTTTATACATATATTTTAAATCAGAAAAAAAAATTTATGGCTAGGTACTTACGCTAATGATTCTATATAAACACTACACATTAAAACTAACTGTCACACACAACACTTTACGAACGCAACGCGAATATGACGCAACGTAATCCCTCGGTGATGGCAGGCGCGCACTGCGCAGCCCTACCGATGTTCTACGGTGATGACAGGGCACAAGGCCTGCCCAGGTCTCGGTGATGATGAGGTGAGGGGGGGCATAGGAGCCCTCCCTGTGATGATGAGAGGAAGGCTTTGTAGCTCTCCCTGTGGTGGTCGTGAGAACGCTGTCCTCACGTGATGATGGTACGTAAGTCCTCGTGTACGGTATAAGATTGCGTAAGCACGTACATTTGTGGCAGCAATTAAAAACAATTATTAAAAGTTCGTTAAATCAACAACTACGATATTAGGCAATCGTGGTAATATGTAATAATTATTAACAGTTCGACACTCACTGAATTAGATAATGAGTAATAATAGTTTGCGCACTCAATGAATTAATTGACAATTCAGTTCGTTCGCTCAATACAATAAACACAGTCTCTGTGATGTGACGAATCACGCAATGAAACAATATGCACACAGAATAAGTACACGCTCGCCGAGGCGAGGCTTGGATACAGAATTAAATGTCCATTATTTTGACTTCGCGATTACAATTTTAATTCGACTGTTTGTGACAAGAGCTCAAGGAAGACTAAAAAAACAACCATGCAAGGATCTTACCTGAAGACTATTCTTATCTGTATGCACTTACATATCTACCCTGAAACCAATTATTTAAACAATGAACCCCAAATATTACAATAGACCCCTATACCGTTATACCTACCTGATCGTGTAGTTAGCCTAATGGAAAATTCTTAGAAAGTGGTCAGACAATGGGACCCCCAGACCCAAGGCGCCTAACTCTTTACCTGCTTAACAATAGATATGGACATGATACACAACTAGGTCCGTTACAAACGTTATTTTTGAAAGTAATAATATTTTAAAATTCAACTAAAATATTTTTTTGGCATCTACTACCGCTAGGTATATGTCAAACGCTCCCTCCGACTTGACAAAAAAATATTTGTTTTTGTAAACAATGGGACAAAACTTATGGACTAATTACAAACTTAACCTAAGTACACCTAATCTAACATATATGGATAGGGCGCCAGGATATTTTTTTAGGATAAATATCCAAACCTTGGAATGACCCCAGCTAGATAATACATAAGAACAAAAACCTACACTACAGATCTTACATCTAATACATCTTACGGCTAATACAATGAATGAAATAAACAATGCCTGAGTCACGCTCCCATGCGCCGAAGGAGAGGACGACATTTTATCCTACGACGTTTCCAGTCCCTCTGGATAACCTCACTGTCTATAACCCCTCTAGCTATTTCTACTTTACAAGTGTGGTGAGATACCTCCCTGCGTAGCTCCTCATACTCAACTATTGCGTCACGCACGCGGTGTACATCGACAGATGCATCATCCTTACTCGGTTGGTAAGTGGCGAGTAAGCAACAGAGAAGGTTGCACTCGGCCACACTCATTCTTTCAGTCACAGCATCCCTTCTCACCCAACACCTATCACTATCATCTATCACATCTACGATCGTACCCTCATACGCACTTCCTCTGTCTATCTCTTCGCTAGCAATCGTTTCCTCTGTCAGGCACTCAGCTTCAACTTCGCTATTATCCATCTCCTTGGATTCTACATTCATCTTCTCTACAGACATACACACACCCTGCTCAGCTGGTTGGTGAGGGAGGTCCTCCACTCGAACCTCCGAGATTGGCAACGCGTCCTCTCCCTGACACACCACCACTGAACAGGAGTTTTCTGTCACTCCATTCCGAATGCAACCCTCATCCGTCGTTGTATCGCCCGATACATCTACTCTAACTACCTCGACGTAATTCACCACACTCGACGCATTATCCTGTTCTTCAGGATGCTGGAAAGCAATTCCAGGCGCTGGTGAGTCACCCCCTACTCTCTCTACCTCCCCGCCAACTGAGCTACCTCTGGAAAAACGATTTCTATGCTGTCTATCCTCCCAAGTTCTACCTTTGCGTAATCCTGAGTTGGTCCTATTCCGATCTATCGCGATCTCAGGTCGCATGAGTTTAAATTACTCGATCGTGTGTAATTGTGATAGTCATATCCCCTCTCTTCGTGCCTATCATAGACTGTTTGGAACTCAATGTCCATTCTCATTACAATTTTATAAACCTCGTCATATGAGTAATCTCCTGCAAACAATATATTCCTATACCTGCGAGACATCAGTCTAACAAACGTTGTACACTCTGTGTTGATATCCTTATCCCCAAATAATCGCTGAAAGAGGGCTTTCTTCCTCTGAAGGAATATACAGCCAAGTTCATTGACCTCCTGTCTGTCCCCATATAGATGAGTAACCAGTGACCCATATTGGTTTTCTACCCCATGCGCCAATAAGAATACCCCTTTAAACCAATCCCAATCTATTATTCCAATATCCCTACCTATTTCAACTTCCCAAAATTCCCTTGCCTTTCCAGTTAGTCTCTTATAAGCCTGTCTAACCTTCCCTTGCTCACTATATTTTTCCTTTGCAAAGAACTCTTCGCCTCCACGAATAAAGTTCTCTGCAGACTCCTCTGGTCTCCCCGAATATTGCCCCAACCACTCAGCTCGCGCATGACAGCACGCATGAGAGAAGTGAACTGTCTCTTTCGCCCCAGTTTTCTCTACATCTACACCACCCACACTATCAGGCTGTGACTCCGTAGTCACGCTGGTGTCTCTACCCTTGCCATCCTCAACCTTGCGGTTCACAAAGAAGCGCAACAAAATCAACCCCAACACTCCTCCAAAACAAAACTCAAGCAGAGCAGAAAACATCTCGAACAAAGCAAACGTTACATCTCAGGGTGATGAGTCCTTCCAGCACACTTACTGGAAATAGCCACACGTTGGCGAGCCATTATTGACACGGAGCTTAAGGCTTGGGAGTGAAAGCTGGTTCTTCGGTTTAGCTCCCAGTGTCAATAAACAACTACCATTTTCTTTTATGCTTGAGCTTGGGTGCTTTGGAGGAGTGAAAACAATGGAATGAAATTTTATACATATATTTTAAATCAGAAAAAAAAATTTATGGCTAGGTACTTACGCTAATGATTCTATATAAACACTACACATTAAAACTAACTGTCACACACAACACTTTACGAACGCAACGCGAATATGACGCAACGTAATCCCTCGGTGATGGCAGGCGCGCACTGCGCAGCCCTACCGATGTTCTACGGTGATGACAGGGCACAAGGCCTGCCCAGGTCTCGGTGATGATGAGGTGAGGGGGGGCATAGGAGCCCTCCCTGTGATGATGAGAGGAAGGCTTTGTAGCTCTCCCTGTGGTGGTCGTGAGAACGCTGTCCTCACGTGATGATGGTACGTAAGTCCTCGTGTACGGTATAAGATTGCGTAAGCACGTACATTTGTGGCAGCAATTAAAAACAATTATTAAAAGTTCGTTAAATCAACAACTACGATATTAGGCAATCGTGGTAATATGTAATAATTATTAACAGTTCGACACTCACTGAATTAGATAATGAGTAATAATAGTTTGCGCACTCAATGAATTAATTGACAATTCAGTTCGTTCGCTCAATACAATAAACACAGTCTCTGTGATGTGACGAATCACGCAATGAAACAATATGCACACAGAATAAGTACACGCTCGCCGAGGCGAGGCTTGGATACAGAATTAAATGTCCATTATTTTGACTTCGCGATTACAATTTTAATTCGACTGTTTGTGACAAGAGCTCAAGGAAGACTAAAAAAACAACCATGCAAGGATCTTACCTGAAGACTATTCTTATCTGTATGCACTTACATATCTACCCTGAAACCAATTATTTAAACAATGAACCCCAAATATTACAATAGACCCCTATACCGTTATACCTACCTGATCGTGTAGTTAGCCTAATGGAAAATTCTTAGAAAGTGGTCAGACAATGGGACCCCCAGACCCAAGGCGCCTAACTCTTTACCTGCTTAACAATAGATATGGACATGATACACAACTAGGTCCGTTACAAACGTTATTTTTGAAAGTAATAATATTTTAAAATTCAACTAAAATATTTTTTTGGCATCTACTACCGCTAGGTATATGTCAACCGGAGCGAGTAGTTAAGGAACCGGGCGACATGTTTAGTGCAAGCGACTCTACGAAGTGCTGAAATTTGTCTTTCTAAACTAAAAGTGTTATAATATTGCTGGTGGTTGTAGTTAGCAGTAAGCTAAGTTTAGTTAAGTAAGCATTGTTATTTGTTTATTTTCAATCATATACGGCTTATTGGCCTTTAGTACAAAATATTACATAACAATAACAAAGTACCTAAGTCAAAACGTAAAAAAAAATGGTATTCGTAGTTTAAGAGTGTGCATACCGACATTTCAAAAATTTCTAAAAACGGGAGACCTTCTATCTCGACAACCGTTACTAAATATGCTTTGGAACAAAATAAGCTAGACGCATTGAACCTTTATCTAGGGAATAACCGTAAAAGATTTTTTATGTCTTGTATAGATTTCTCAAAAAAAAAATTAAAAACACCTCCGATCTTTTTTCCGAAAGACGGAAACTCGTTTCCCAAAAGTCGCGGAGTAAAAATTTCTTTTTGTACTGATAATATGCATTAAAATCTAGGGAATATAACCGTAAAAGTTTTTTGATAGACGCAAAATTAACCCCAAAAAATGGAAAAAACGCTATTTTTACCATTTTTTCATGCAATTGTCACGCGATTTTGAATCTTAATGCCGTGGGAAAAGACTGTGACGTCATTCTTGGTGCCAAGCCCTTAAACATATCAGATAAAATAAATAGGACACAAAACGTAAATAACAAATCGGTCATAACCGTCTTCTTCCGGTGTCGTGTCAGGTGCCCCAAACTTTGACTATCACTCGTGAGAAAGTGCTCCTGTCCTGGGCAGCTCGAAACAGCTCTTCGGCACTCCTTATTGCAGTCCAGTCTCGTATATTGCGGAGCCAAGAAATTTGCCTTCTTCCAACCCCTCTACGATTACATACTGAATATAATTCAACCATATACATATACAAAAATAAACATTTATTAATAGTCAATTATTATCGTGATATAATATTGTCCAATTATTTATTGCGGTTACGAGTGAAAAGTTATTGAAAGGTATTGAAATGACAAGCCATCTACTAAGAAAGTTGTACAACAATATTATTCAATAGTGTATGTCGACTCTCGACTGGTGTCTCGCTGCGAAAAGTTTCTCAACGAAACAAATTATGCAGAATCGTAGAGTAAGTCGTGGAAATAAAAATATTCGTAGTAGTTTATTACTTTTCATTTACAGCCCATTGGATCATACTTTTTAGCTGGAATCGCTAGTACCTTACGAATTTGTTGTTCACTTGGTATAAGGCGAATATGTCACGTAAATTCTCCTGGAATTTAAATTTGTTCGATTTTATCTTCCGGGTGATCTAGTTATGAACCGTTTAACGTATTGTAGAGTGTATCTATACATACATTAGATATTTGCACTTGCTTTGCGGTGCATAGCGTGTATAGCGTGTAATACTGTAGGGTTGAACTTATTTGAATACTATTTGCATTTTCTACGTTTACCCACCATTCAAATTGTTGCTAAAATAGAGGAATTTTAAACATTTTTGTTCTAAGAAAAATAAGACCTCGCTACCATTATTTCCCTACTATATTTGCATACATATTCAGATATGAATGGAGATATTCATGGAATCACTGCGCAGTGCACAATGCAGATTTTTATCAGCGCATGATATGGAACTTCATGATAATTTTATGTAAAAAAATAAAACTTTCCGATAAAAACGTTCAATTCTGAGACCGAAGGTTCTTGATGAGAGTCCATTTATAGAGAGGTATACCTAACTATATTCAGTTTAGAATCCACGAAATAGCCATTCTTCGAAATTAAATTTAGTAGACTGGAGATTTCCTTTTTTTCATCAGGCGATAGTGCGTCAAGCAGGTCTCTTATATACTATATATATAATTTGAATTAATTGAAGAAATGAACGAAGGGACAAACTACAGAGGACTACTAAAGAAAGAATACCTGGATGACCTGTGCCAGGATATGGGCTTATATATAAAGAGTTAAGACAGGGATGAGTGGAGAAGGAGACATGGGACTTTTCGCAACCAATCATAACGATTGAAACTAGAGAAGATAGATTTTTTCAAATTTGACCCTTTTTTGTTTCTTTATTTATTTCATATTCTCACATCGACGTACATATAAGTGATGTCTGGTTGAGTAAGGTTTGAGTGCCCAGTGGATAAATGGATAAATGCAAAATGATTACGCAAACAGAAATTTTATATAGGTGGACACTGAACAAATAATATAATGAAATTTGAATCGGTGGGTGCAATGCAAACTTCATGCACAATGTTATAGTTTTCCTCATGTAGCTTCTTTGCAGCAAAAGATTAAAATCAGAAGAGTATAAAGGATTAGTTTGATGATGTTTATTCTACTGAGAGCTGATAGTAATGAGTTCTATAATGCTGATGCAATTCTATGAGCTACGGAGAAAATATCTTTAAAATGTTTTCTACGAAGGAGAAATTCATCGCTTCGTAAAATTGTTAGTTTGTAACAGAGAGATTATCAAATTCCAAGACTTGACCTGCATTTTATTTACATAGGTATATTATCTTAATCAAGATCAGGACCAGACTTACCGCTTTTGGGAGCTCGTATCGGAATTACACCCTTATTTTTAATCATGTGAATATATCTAGGTCATTTTTAAGGTATTACCCAGTAAAAAACAATACGTGTATAATGCCACTTATGTACATAAAGTTAGCACCACGCGAGTAACCTGTCTTACGAAACGATTGTAATTGTATAAAATGTACCTTCTTCTTCTTCTTCTTTATCAGCCTCTTTCCCTCCACTGCTGGATATAGGCCTCTTCCTTTGTCTTCCACCATTCTCTGTTTTGGGCTCTTTGTCTCCACCCATGTCCCACCGACTCGATGATATCATCGGCCCATCTCCTCTGTGGTCTCCCTACACTTCGTTTACTTTCGTAGGGTCTCCAGCTTAGTATTTTGGGGGTCCATCTGCCGTCCTTCTGCCTCGCCACATGACCTGCCCACTGCCATTTTAGTGTCCCTACTCTCTCCGCAACGTCCGAGACCCTTGACCGTCGTCTTATGTCTTCATTTCTAATACGGTCTCTCAAGGATACACCTATCATTCGTCTCTCCATTGCTCGTTGAGTACATTTCAATTTGTGGACACTTCTGGCAGTGAGCGACATGGTTTCAAGACCGTATGTTGTCACGGGCAAAACACAGGAATTGTATACTCTGGCTTTTAGATTGTTCGGGACTTCCTTGTTGTCAAATACATGTTTTAATTTCCCGAAAGCAGCCCAGCTCAGCCCAATTCGTCTTGGTAGTTCGGCGGTCTGATTTTCTTTGCCCAATTTAATTTTATGTCCAAGGTAAATATATTCATCAACAGCGTCAATAGTTTCATTTCCAATGCAAATGCTGCGTGAAGTTGGACTTAAAATCTTGGTTTTGTCAATGTTCATTTCCAGACCGATTTTTCTAGAGGCTTCATATAATTCTGTTACCATAGTTTCCAGTTCCGACAATTCCTCGCTTACTATCACTATATCATCTGCGAAGCGGAGGTGATTCAAGTATGTACCGTCTATTTTAATGCCTTTATTATTCCAGTTCACGGTCTTGAAGACATCTTCTAATGCTAGAGTGAATAGTTTTGGGGATATCGTATCACCCTGTCTTACACCCTTTTCGATTTTGATTTTTTGTACCTATCCTCTAATAAATATTCAGTATTCTGAATTAATGCCGCAGACGAATTCTTTTTATAAAACCATTGTCGTTGAATACGTCTTCGTAAAAAAAGGTGTATTTTTTGTATGAATTGTACAATCATCATTCTACTCGTGTTTGTACAACACATCCACCAGCAATAAGATTTTTTTCTTTGTTAAATGTTTTCAATTCGCCTAACCTTCGTATGGATATAATACCTAATAATATTATGGTGCAGACGTGTGTTCTTTTAACAGAATGTGATGTAGTCGATGTGGATATAACGGTTCTCTACGTGCTTATTGTACGAAATATGAGATCAAATGGCTGATGGATTTTTTTTTTTACGGAAATTAGAGTCAAGAAATATCTACTCACCAATATTATCTTCATTGCAATATGTAGGTTTATTTACGGCAAAAAGTATGAAATATATTTGATATATTAAAAACATGAAAGTAGTATAATAATTAATCACCATCAATAAACATTAAAAGGCAGCAATGTGTTCTGCCTACGACAGCATATATTGACTAGAAATAATGTCTATCACCCGAAAAACACAACGATCCTTTGAGTGACGGGACATAAGAGAGCGCCTGAAGACCCCATAAGAGATAGTCCGACGACATAGCCGCAGCTGTGGGGGTAAAAATTGTTTGCAAGCTGCAACCGACAGAAAGAAATGGAAAGGTATGGAAGAGGCCTGCATCCAGTAGTGGAGAACAGAGGGCTGAAGAAGAAGAGTACCTATAAAGTACGAGCAATGTGTTCTGCCTGTGACGACACAAGGATTAGAAACAATGATGTCCATCACCCAAAAAAGTTGCCAAATTCGAAAAGCACACAACGATCCATGGAAATACAGTTGCTGGGTGTGAGCCTCAGCGATAGAATGAGAAATGGAGAAATAAGACGTAGAACCCAAGTTGTTGATGTCATGGATCGTATAGGTAGACTGAAATTGTAATGAGCAGGGCACATACCAAGACAAGATAATCGTAGATGGACACCCAGTAGACTGAAGACTACGGGAAAACTGAAGAGGTGTCGGAAGGCCCCAGAAGAGATGGGCGGACGATGTGACCTCGGTAGCGGGTGGACAGTGTGATCGAAGAGCGAGCAACAGAAAGGAGTGGAAATATTTGGGAGAGGCTTATATCCAGCAGTGAAGACCTAAAGGTTGAAGAAACGTTATTTTTAATGTTTTATAGATTTCATAATATGACATAACAAAAGATCGCTTCCGTTGAGATAAAGGCAATTTTACAGCCATCACACCGATCACTTCCGGGGTATAAAGAAATGAAGAAACATTGCACCTAGTTCTATAAATAATCTGTCTATAATATACTCTTAATACTTACCCGTATAATCAACATTATTTTTTTAATTCTTTTCTTTTCATATCCTCATCCACTTGAAATAAACAAAAACCATTGACCTATAATATTTACTACGCATTTTGTGTACGTACATATATGTACTTTTACGACACAGATTTTCCAGGAGAATTTCTTTTAAGATACACGAGCTAAAGAAAATACAATTTGCTTTAATGATATTACAAGGTTTAACTTAACTCCGTTGTTTTATTATTTTTTTGTTTTTTTTTTCTGTGCGCAAATCTTGCAAATGATTTCTCAACCACTTCCTGACTGCTTAGAGACCTGAAGCTTTGCGAACGTACGTACGTAAGCTCGGTGACAATTCGTTTCTGTATCTTCTTCTTCATGTGCCCTGTCGGGTCCCCCCAACGTTGACGATCACTTGAGCGAACTTGTCTCTGTCCTGCGCCGCTCGGAACAGCTTCTCTACACTCCGGATGCCGGTCCACTCCCTTATATTTCGCAGCCAGGACATCTGTCTTCTACCGGGTCCTCGGTGTCCCTCAATTTTCTCCTTCAATATCTCCTTCAATTCTGTATAACATTGGAAAATCCTACTCCAGAGACAAAAAAATGTAAGGCGTTTCACGAGATCCAAGGGTCGTATGGGGTCATGTGTGAAAGGGCGTTGGAAAAGAAATCCAGATCGTGGCCACGCGTGGGTCAGATGTTGTTCAGCTCAAGCCTCAGAAGACACCCCGAGGTGAGGATCCAGTCACCGCATACCGCCTTGTTTGCTATCTCACAAAAGTACTTCACTAGCAGAACTCTATCTTTTAACAAATTTTGAATCTGTCAATTTTTGGTGAAAGGGGTCATATGAATGCCGAAACTAAGCACCCCGGAAGAGCGTGCGTGGTATCGTGTGGAAGACCGCGAGAAACGAATCTACGATGTGAAGTCATAAAATCTTGGTTTAAAAATATATTTTTGACGATGACTTATCAAATGTTTAATATGTATTCGTATGTGGCATTTTGTATGCCTGTTATATATATGTAGATAGGTTAGGTGTATCCTTTGTATTATATTGACTTTGAGATGGGAGGTTTGTTAATTTAAAGGTACAAGATTATTCATGTTAATATGCTTAAACGTTATTGTAAATAGTAAATACTTAAGTATGTAAGTTCCATAGCATAAGGAAATCGCAATATCCAAATATGAGAGTTAATAATACGGATATTAATTTCCTACTACAACATCCGGAGGAAAATTGTGAAGTTTATTTAATTTACTCATAAGTGTGTAGAAATATTTAAAACTAAGTACTTAGAGATTTTTCTAGCTCCTATAGGTACTGAGTATAAAGATTAATGTTAGTTATGTTTTAAAAGCGTATGATTCCCCAACATTATACATAATATTTAATGATTAACAAATAGTTAAAAGACACTATTTGATCATAATCATGTAACAAATATTTACCTATTATGAAAATAACTTTGTTTGCGAAAATCGCTTTTGCAATTTTGTCACGATTTCGTTGTGAGTGAATTACCCTTAAGTACATTAACGTAGAGTTGTAGTAAAATTATTATGATAGTTTATATTACGATGAGATAATATCAGAAGAAACAGTTAGCTATATTGATATTTAATTTTGCAAACAATTATTAGAATAATTAACAAAATAATATTCTTCTCACAAAGAAGGTATGTATAAGATTACCGGAAGAAGTTTTAGGTAAAGAGAGTAGGTACAGTATTTATTTATTTGTTTATCGTATGGTCAAAAGAAGTATATCACATTCATCAGAGGAGAATGGTTGGACATTGGGCAATGATAAATTTCGCAAGCAAGCTTGGTCGTCAGAAATTAAACAGTAGTTGTTATGACACAGAGTTTACATAAAAACAGGAGTAAAAAATTCACGAACACAACGCTTTTGAACCCACCGCAAAAACAAACACCCAAACCGATAAAGATAAAATATTTCATCCTAACCTTTGCTAAATTTCATTACGTACCAACCCATATTTTCAGAAACGTGTTGTTATAAATTTGACTGAAAAGCAATGTACTTAGTTAATATTTTCAAATTAACCTACTTTGAATCTTTATGAATCTATGTTCTTATGTTTTACGCAGCTACATAACATGAATAATTAAAATTTAGATAAAATAACGTCAGTAAGATGAAATCTCCTCGCTCCTCTAGTAATCCGGAAGCCTCCCAAATATTACAAACTTGAAACTATATACACCACCACAAAAATATGTGTATTTCACGTATGTAACATGTTATTATAGTACTGAATACGTCATTAACTTTTTGTTCACACTGCATTAACTTCGTGGTTATTACCATAAAAGATCCTATAAATTCAATATGATATTGGAAATTTATTCGGTATGAATAATACGCAAATAGTTTCAGTTTCATCACCTCAAAATATTACGACGAATTGATAAATAACACTTCGTACGAAGGTTCCATAAACTTTTCATTATGCAATTCTTCAGCATCAGAGTGTCGCAAATTTCTCCTCTGCTTTATGAAATACGTATCTAGTGTAAGTAAAATATTATACGTTTTGCACCAATAGAACTTAAGGATGTAAACAGAAGATAATAACAACTGAGTTGGTAATACATTTGGTTTACAGAAAAATATATAAATATCACTGAGTGGTTTCGCATGGTATTTATCACGCACAAAACTTACGCATCAAAAGTTACTGAAGAACTTTTTGTTTTGGTATCAGGTTACATACACACGCACGACATGAAAAATAGAACGTCATTAGATATACAAGTGCTTAGTATTCTTTGTAGAGAATTCAGGTAGATAATAATAATTAACCATAACATAGTTGATATTTGAGTTTGTCCAAATTTAATGCACGACTCCTGCATTTTAAAGAACCTAACGTGTTAATAGACACCAAATTGTGTTAATTTGTTGATGTTAATATGTAAAGCAGATAGTTTTTTCGTTCACCATGTGATATGACGATGTGGTCCCGAAAATTTAGAGGAGTAACAATTGAGGCTAGGGTGCTAACACGAGGTACGAAGGAAGCTCTCGTTGGACAGACCAGATGATGAAAGTGATTGTGAGCAAATAAAAAGTTTTGCATAAATCTCAGAATCTTAAAGATTTGAGGCGTATCGTTCATAGAGCAGCAACACTCAGAAATGAAGAAGTACGTAGATGAAGAGAGCTATACAGAGATGGTAGATGTACGAGATATGGTAGTCTTACCATAGATTCAAGTCAAATTAAAGGTGTAAAGAAAAAGATTATGCGTTATTGGTAGATTTGATATAAAAAATGCAGAACTTTCTCCATAAAGTGGTACACCAATAAAAGGGGACACTTTCATATTATCCTATCACATTAGTGTAGTTTTATGTCGTAACATATTTTGTGCTGAGAATTATTGTATACATGAAATATTTTATGGCGAAAGTTTTTTAAAAGATAATTTGCGACATTATATCCGATATTTTTCCGCGGCGAACATTGTGGACGATTTCAACCTTCCTGAAGGTTATATCTAAAACAAATAAAACAAGAAAAGATGAAGATTAATAACAGAATGGGAGAGATAACATTCTATTTTAGAGATGGAAAACAATCTCAAACAATATTGTTATACTAAGTTATCCAGGTAAGGTAGGTATTATAACATTGCCACAAAATAACAAATGTGATAGAGTAGAACATTATGGATTTAATGGACTTACGTGGACTTAATGGTTTTACAAAAAAAATATTCAAAAATTCCTTATCGCAAGTACAAAATAAAGTGAGCTTTAGTGATTTTGTAGAAAAACCTATTCATTTTCCTAGGAGGGACTGCCCTGCTCCCCTGGGAATGTAGATGATGTTAACTATTCAATATACGTCATAAGCAATTTGCTTACTGTGACGTGTCTAGAAATTGTTAATTCAGACTGAAGGTATTTTTATGGTTTGTTTTGTTTCAGATTTGCATACAAACGAATCTGAAAAAATCTCTTTAGAAAAATAACTTTAAGACATAATACAACAGTGTATCTACATACATGTTCAGCAAATATATCTTTATAATATGTTTATATTTACAGAGGAAAGCCTTATGGGAAAAGTGGGTTGGGGAGAAAAGAAAAACTATATTCAGAAGGTTTATTGAGAAAGTATTTGAATACTCCAGTGACTTCATACATATTTTAAAGATATTAGTTTAGAATCACGTGTATTGTAAGCAAAAACTTTCATTGTCAAAAAACATAATTTATCACCATGTCTTTATTTTTTAAACAAAAAACTATTCTTTATGTGTCCCTACTTATGTACTCTGTGCAAGGCTGTATTATGTAGTTTGTATTTTGATAAAAGCATAAAAAAGTGTCCTGAATCCCAATTATGTTCCCAGTGTAAGCAAAAAGTGTGTACGAAAAAAAAATAAGCGAAATATATTGCTGACATAATTTGTATTATTTATATTTACGATGATTCTACGGTAGTACTGGGCCTCTATATGTTATATCTATGAGAAAATTGACTGAATAAAATAGTTCGTTTTTCATACATCAGCTTATTGAATGGCACCTGCAAGACTATGAAATTAACAAAAACACGATGAAGGGATGTTAGCTATACTTTATTCCGAATTTTGTTATGTCGTCGTAATATACGCAAGTAGGTTGGGTACTTCAAATGCCTATATAGGCATTTGTATATGCTTGTACAAAGTAGCAACTGTCGATTTTTATGATCTAATCCCCTATATATATATTGTCTTTATAATATTTTATTCATTTTCTTATTCCAATTACTTAAATATTCATCACGTAATCCCAATATAAACCCGTTTCTTGGATCGATGTCATGAGTAATAATATACTCGTATCTAGAGTAGGAATATACTATCTTCTTATTACATTATGTACGTAAGACGGTGTATTATATTGTACCATTATCTCATTGTAATTACCAGTACACAATAATTGTAATTTAGCACTAATTAGGCAACCGTGTTGTTATTGACTTTGATTAAAATTCGTCTTAGGTTAGGATGGGCTGTGGTAGTAATTAATAGACAGATCAGATGCTGGCATATTTAACATACTCGTACGAATGGGTATACAGATCTATACGAAATTCCATTGTTAATAAAAGTAAGCAAGACTGCAGATAAAAATTGCAATGCATGAGTATAAAATATTGTAGAATTAACAAAGCCGTTTGCAAGTCTTTACATAGCCTCCAGCGTCATTTGGACTAACTGGATATTTGCTCAAGAAATAATGAAAGAAAAAGATAGTTATATTAATCTGCTCGTATATAAGAGTTGTTGTTTTATTCAGATTCTTAATACATACGTCGACAAAAACTATAAGCATACAAAACTATGGTATTCTGACAATGTAAAACACTTATGCATCATGAATGTTCTTCGGTGGATATATATCTTGTGACTATGCAAAAAAATGAAGGCATTATGGGGTAGAAAATTTTGGAGTACATTGTATAACAGAATACTTTCTTCCGTTACCTGATTCGTGAGTTATTTGTGTTGTACATGTACAAAATTTGCAGCTAGCGTTGGTTAACTCCGATTGTACGTACCAAATCTTCACATGGATGTTTTATACAAAATGTAAATATGTTTGTTACGTATAGGCAAATATTGGATTTCAATGAAAATACATCAAAGGTATCGCAAAGCTTTTAAGTGACACTCACGTGGAAGGAGAGCATTTGATGCATAAGAAGTTTTGAGTGTCTACTCTTTATACTTCGCGAGACTTTTACTTCGAGATTTTAAATGGAAATTTAAGTGAAGAGTTCATTGAAATCACGAAAGGAAAGTCTGTTGTATGTACTTTACATCTATACTGGGAATACTATCCGTTTGTTAAATTGAATTCAACATACACAACTTTCTATTTATCGAGCATTATGTAACACAGAAAATTCTAGAAATTGTGTGGACAGACAGGTACGTATTTCATTTTAATTAAATTGATTCCTCCCAAATCACGCTGTTTTTTAAATCAGATCTCCTGAATTAATAATAAGTTACACGAAAACCCTCTATCGTCTCGTAGGCTCGTCTCAAAAATATTAAATCTCTACTATAGTTATGTATCTAGATCTAGGTATATCTACTCACTTCAATATAACGTAGCCATATTTTTTATATCAATATTTATTGTATTTTTCGGATATGTAAAATAATTGCCATATTCACACTAAATACATATCCAGTATTTTTATGTCACATCGTCTTAACACATTTTTATTTTTGCCTTACGTATGCGAAAATCGATTGAATATTATGACTATATGACAATCTCCGTGTGGGGTAATAAGTACAGTAAATGTATCCGTATACCCATCTGTGCAATATTATTTTATTTATAGGTAGAGATATATCTAGTAATAGTGATAACATTAAGACGTGGTTTTGCAATCATTAGGCATAGTCTTAAGCCTTAAGATATGGTGGGGTGTCGCCTAAAGGCTATTTTCCAGAACAATTACTAATTACTAATTAGGTACGCTTTGTAAAAAAATATCATAGATATAATTAACCTTCCTCTAGTGAATTATTACCATAAAAGATCTTTTATATTATGTAAGCAGATTCCCAAAAAAAGAGAAAATACTTTGAACATCTTTTTTCAAAGAAACTACCTAGCTACCTTTGTGAAAGTCGCAGGGAAAATCGTTCTCGTAGTGAAAAAATGCATTAAATATACAACTAAATCAGCATAAACCCTTTTTTAATCAAGCGAAATTGATCTCAAAATACGTAAAAGAACCCATTCCTCACCGAAAACCGCAATTCTGTGTATGTGACTGTGAACCTTAACGGCACGGGAAATGTTCTCGGGATACTCTTACCCATACCCGTGATTTTGGCGACAGTTTTCATGAAACGAAAGGAAACTTGAATTATTAACCGAAATATGAAATGTGTGACGAATAAATCCTATTAATTTATTTCACAATGAACATTGAACAAATTTCCGTCTTTAATAATCCATGAATTTAATTTAAATTACAAGAACAACGCTATTCAACATACAAGTCTTTATTTAATTACATTGAGAATGAGATCTCAGGTATCTAAATTGATGAATAGGAATTTAGATGCTTATATTCTATTATTATAGTATAGAGCATATTAGTTAAAAGGATCGGAAAACCCTTCAGTTTTGATAAATTGTATTTCAAATGATCTAAATTGACTATCTCGAACTTTCAGGAATAATTTAATAGACTTTTGAATACTTGACAATATGTGATGAAGGTATGGTTTACCCTTTAGGGTGTCCCGAAAATGTATGGATAATTATTTTTACGAATATCGAAGCACAAGAGGTGTCAAAAATTGGGTATTAACGAGTAGTTTTAAACTGCATACATAGTTTTTTATTTTAATTTGCTGCTACTTTTTGAACTCTACCAGGGGCTCTGAATTGTATAATGGCATTTCAGGTATAGGTACAGATTTTCATACTAATATATTTCGCCAATTGTTATGTATTTTTATAAAATTAAATAAAAATAGCCATTTCTAAACTCAATATTTAACATTATTAGTCATAAAAACACATTATCAATGTAAATAAAGGACATTTCATACATAGAGAATAGCACTTTTGTCAGAAATACACTGAATTGTATTTAAGGACTACAGGGATACACATACCAGCGTACCTATAGATAACTCAATTTTAGCAATATATAATTGAGAAAGCCGAAGATGTGAGACACCTACATTTATTTTAATTCATCAATGAATACTCGTACAAGATCTCTTCATAACCCAAGGTATTTCAATTGGTTATAGCACCTAGGTACTTTGAAGGTATTTTGAATTTTCTTCCATCGAAATGAGTATTTCCACCTTAGATCCACCCATTTCAATCATAAAACGCAACCCCCATTTTTCAAGCCATCAATGTCATGCAAAGCATGGAGTTATATGAGCGCCACAAGTTGTTTTTCGCGATATTCTCAGTTTCAACATTTTGTTTTATGCGTTGTTCTTGCTTAGGACGGCAGAATACTCGAACAGACTCGAAAAAGGTACGTACGAGTATTAGACTGACTTTGTTCGCATAAGATAATTTTGTTTATGTCATCAATTTACCAGTAATTGAGAAATCCGAAGCAAAGAAATGATGATGTGAAAATCATTATTAAGATTACATTAAATAAAGATTAGCTGATGTATTACATAATATAGGCGTGATAAAAATCCATAAAACTTTTTCTAATACCTGTAACGGAGGAATCGTTCAAGGGATAATAATCTACATATAACAGATATAAACCAGCATTGAGGAGTATTAACTAAAAAGAACTTCAATATAAAAAGTATGACAGATTACTGGGGAGAAATTTGACTGAGATTATTCTTAGTAGTTTTATCTCAATAGATTTACAATGAAGGATGGATCCGTCATCAAGCTTATGACTGATCATCAGACTTTAGATTTTCTACAGCAACATTCAGATGGGTTGGGTTAGCTGTAAGAGATCGCTACTTATTATTACTGTAAATGTATGTCATCTTGTTTTTTTTTTTCTATTATGTGTATTGTTCGCTTAAAGAATAAATTAATAAATTTAAAAAAAATCAGAAACTCCAGTCCATCTATCCGCCGCAGCAGGGAATCGAACCCAGAGCTCCAATTCGACACACTGGCACTTTTAGGCAGTGGCGTATATAGAGGGGGGGGCGAGGGGGCCCGGGCCTAGGGCTGCCACCTCTCCGGGTTTGACCCGGAGTCTACGGGTTTGAATGGTGTTCTCCGGGCTCCGGGTTAGCATCGTATATCTCCGGGTCAGACTGGGTGGTGAGACAGAGTGGCTTAACTATAATCAGGCAGCCTTATCCCGACCTGTAAAATCCGTTAAATCTCTTTAAAAATTAAACTGTTTCATAAAAAAATCTACCGCTACCTTTTTGATGGATTTAGTATGATTAATTCTTTTTATAAAAAATATATCTGTTTACACCACGGCTCAATTTAAAAAAATATATTTCTGCCTGCGGCACTATTTACGAGTTTTTCTTCCAATTTTGAACTACAACAAGTGTGTTAAATAAAAAATGCAATTTTCACGATATCTCCGGGCCTACCCTCTATGGCAGGTGGCAGCCCTACCCGGGCCCCCCCCGAAATGTTGAACAATTCTTTAAAAAACGTTATTTTAAAACATGAAAGTTACTCAAGTTCATCATTTCACCCATTATTCAAAAAAATTTCGCCTGCGGCGCCATTCTTCTTTGTACTTTCTGCACACAATGTTAATACTAAGCCAAAACACGACCTTTTTCACTTACATTCACGAAAAAATTTTGCCTGCGGCGCTATTACAATTTTTTTACTGTACGTCTGTCTTCTGTTGCCTCCACCCCTCCCAAAGTCAAATATTTGGTCGGGCCCCCCCCGAAATGAAAACCTATATACGCCACTGCTTTTAGGGTTACATACTATTGAAGTCCCAGTAACTGGAAGTGGTGGAACATGGGTGGAACGTGTTCTATATATGTATATTATGATTGGGTCGTTGTCTAGCGTAGTATTTAGCGTGCAAACCTACCATATTTTATATTTTGATTCCCTAACATTGAATTCTAATCGAATTACATAGATCCACATAAAATTGTCAACGATTATGGAATGAGTCTTCGGTAAAATTCGTGGAAGTCGAATATTTTTATAATTAAGTTTATCAAAGCAACAAAGATCACCAGGCTGAGTGAAAAATCATTAAGGCGTTACATCCGGTTTTCCAAACTAACCGGAAGTTTCTATATCCGGGGTCAGCATCTGATTTTATAAAAGGATGAATTAGAAGTACGTGTTGAATAGGTCTTTCAACATCTTTTGAAGGATTTTTTTTCACATTCTATCCACATGTAATAAAATAATTAGCTCGAATCGAATTTTATCAAAATTATGTACCTACCTAGCGCAAAATATTTATTTAGTATTAATGGACACTTTTTAAGATTAACAATAATAAATATATTATTTATTTAGCAAAGGTTTAAACAGGTCAAATTAGTTAATGGTTTTCGCTATGATCCATATGTAGATTTGTTTTTCGGATTTATCGTGTAGTGAACAGATGCTCCGACGTTTCGGCGAACCTACTACCACCTTGGTCACGGATTCCTACATAGATATTATAATGTTTCGCTTCAGTACTATTAATGTTGGTCGATTGCTTCATAATTAACTTATTAATTTATTAACTGAAGTTCTTATATGTTTTTTTTTTAATCAAGATTCAAAATTAAAAGCATCTATTGTCAATCGCTGATTAATCAACACAAGCCTTCAGGCGCCATTGTTTCTGCGAAATGTAAAATATAGTAGCAAGTTTTCTCGCATTTTTCTTCGAGAAGATATTGTTTTACGTACATCTTGTATATTTTGTAGATATCTTGCACGTTAATGATACAAATACTACTTCAGTATACTTTTACTAACTTCGTGTAGGGGTATACCACAAAAAAATATTTGATTAAGCACTTCAATAATCAAAGGGTATACCTAACCAATAAAATCGCAAGCAGAGGAACCTAATCATCACACAGAACGCAGTATCTAAGAATACGTCATATAGAATACATGAGTGCTCTCAAGAAATTACGATAACGCCGACAAAGCGAAACCTCGATATGTCATATTTCGATTTCATATGGTAATCATAGTATTATTACGAAGCTACTCGATTCACCGGAATTCTTCGTAATATACGTACAATCCCATTAGATATGTTAATCATACATTTTTCCTCTTTCTGTATTATGTTATCATGGAATCATTTGACGTTAGTCTTTGAATCTTCTTCACGACATTTTTGACACTATTGTTTCTCGCAAATTCTGGCTTGACATACCATGAGGGTGGTTTTAAATCTTCGTTTTCTTCAATTGTTCTCGGTAATGCACTAGCTTCTATTCCCTTTGCCATCATGTGCGAGGAAATTGTTTGAATATTATCTTTTGCGGGTGAAACGCTCGCTAAACCGATTCCCCGTTTATTAGATTCTGACGAAACAAATTCGGAGGACAGAGGTTTCGAAGTTTTAACTTTTGTCATTTCAACAACTTCTACATCGTTTTCACTAGTTATTTCCATATCTCGACCTTTGGACTTAACTGATGGATTCGGATGATACTCTGATCCCTGGCGCATTGTGCTTTTACGTTGTTGTTTAGCTTTAGATGTAAATAAGTTTTCACATTCTTGTCTGAACTTGGGGTGAGTCACAACATAAACGAATGGATCTAAACAACTGGCTAGCTTAGCGCACATTGCAGGAACCATAGAATAAATTGGCGCTAATAAATGCCTATATCCCATTATACCTAACAATGATACAACGGAGTAAGGAGTCCACGCTGCGAAGAATAAACCAATTACACAACATACTACTCCAGCTAACTTAAGTTCAGTTTTTCGTTTTTCATTTTCTTTACAGTGTCTCGAGGACATATTTCCAGCTGCTTCCTTTCCTAAGTTTCTAGTAATAATAACAACGTGAAAGATTTTAGCGTAACAAAAACTAATGATTAAGAGTGGCAGGACCCACGCCGCGAGGAAAAAGGCAAAAATAAATATTTTGGCGTCTTCCTCGTCAGACAGATAGTCGTAACTGCAGCTTGTGAGGAATCCTTCCGGCACATATTTTCCCAGACCGATGTCTAGTGCAGGAATTATAGCGAAGAATATCCCATAGATCCACGTGAAGATGACGGATAATTTCGCTCTTAGGCCTGTTATTGCTCTGAGAGGATCTAGAGGATATACCACCACGGAGTATCTGTCAAATGCGATGGCAGATAGAGTTCCAATGGAAACAGTTCCTGTGAGGCCTCCTATGAATCCATAAACGGTGCAAGCTGAAACAATGGAAAGACAAATACATTATATTCAATTACCCTCCACATGTACTGACAGAAGGATTTGAATTCGTGAAAGAATATGGAAATAAAAATAGGCGATATTTTTTTTTTCAGTTATAAGGAACCTTACTGTATGTAGCTTTATAGAATATAGATCCCGAGTAATATATTTTCCAAACTCGTTACAAAGGGAAGATTATTAAGATGGATTTAGTTACAGAATAAGTAACATAATATTTGATGAATCAATTATTATAGGGATTAGTAATGTGAGTAACCAAATAACATAATAATAATTTATTTGTAAAGGTAGACATTAGTAGACCTAACCGTTACATTCGATTCTCTCTTTATCCTTTCCTAATGACAATATTATGAACAGTTCCTTATCTTACTTCCGTACCTCCAAACCTTCTACGGTAGGGCACTGTATTATTAAGAATCCTGGAACTATGATGAGATTGTATCAAAATGCTGCTATATTATCATCTATTTATTTTTACATATACAGACTTGAATAATGAAAGCTCTGATAAATAACAGACAAGTATCTTGAGAGAAAAACAAAAAAAAATGTAAATCAAGAAGTGATTAGAAAAAAGGTCCTATAACTTACAAAAATATAAACTGCGGAGTATTGTACGTATTTGTAAAAAGATTCGAAGAAGTTAAAAAATATAACATGTGTGTAGTTATTGTAGCAGTACTTGCTTTTTGATAAAATCTTCCTTTCAACAGATCGTTTTCTAGAGAAGTTTCTTTCATATTATTCCAAAGTTACAAGAATAAAGAAGTATTAACTTTTGTATTAAACATCTTGTCTCTCATAACAACTAGGTATATCAAAAATATGAAAACAAATTAAGAAATATTAGGATTTAATGATATTTCTTTCAAAAACTAATGTAAAGCTACACCTACATGCTTCTAGATCTAGGGTGGCCAACCCGCGGCCCGCGGGCCGCATGCGGCCCGCCGGGGGTCTAAGTGCGGCCCGCGGAGGATTGAGAAAATAAACACAAAAAATAAAACACAATCAAATTCATCACTTTACCCACTTTTCTCTTAAAAATTTCGCCTGCGGCGCTATTTGGAGTAATCTTTTCAATTAGAAAACGTTTTCCATACATATTGTTATGAGCCTTCTCCACCCAGTTTAACAAAAAAAATAACGCCTGCGGCGCTAATAACTTTTTTAGGCTATAAGTCTATAACAATATATTCATTTATGTTGCCTCCCCCCCTTTCTCCACGAATCAAACCTGTATATTTATTTTTTGTTTTCTAAAATTAGTTGTGCGGCCCAGTAGGCATTCTCATTTTCAGAATCTGGCCCGGCTGCTGAAAAGGTTGGCCACCCTTGTTCTAGATAGTAATTTATAACAAAATCCTAGATGTAAGGTAGGTACTATTTTTGGAGGATCATTACCTTCTGACCTACAACCTGAGCTTATTAAACCATTATTTGTAATCATGTTTTATTTGACAGCTTAGGGTCTGACAATAGAACTAAAACCTCATAGCAGTAAAAAAGGCTTTCGAGATTGTAAATAACATAAAATTTGGTAATAAACAAAATTTTAAATCTGGGCTCCTTGCTTAAAACTTTCAATGTATTTTTGTTATAAATTTCAATTAAATCCATTATTTACCAGTTTGTCCTAAAGCTGGTCCCTCGAAGACTGAGTTGTAAACCAACATTGGCAGTTCAGTCATCATCAGCAGATCACTCAATGCCAAGTTTACCACAAGAATATTGGCTGGAGTTCTCAGAGAACGGCATCTGGAAATAAGACAGAGACTTTCTTTGTAAAAAATGTGCATTATAAGCGATTTATGATATAGATACTACAGTGGTAATGTAGGTACATTTTAGTTTAGTCTCCGGGATACATTAAGAAATGAAGAAATCAGATGGAGAAACAAAGTTGCTGATATCATGAACCATGTGTCAAAACTTTATTGGCAATTGGCAGGACATATGACCAGGTAAGGTGACACCACATGGGCGAAACGAATACTAAAGAGGGGCCTTGGATAATAATAGAAGGAGTGCCGGAAGGCCATCATAGAGATCGACTGGGAATATTGTCCAACTCGCTGGTGGAACTTGGATGTGGACGGGTCAAAGCAGAGACAAGTGGATGAAGTTGAAAGAGGCCTATATCTAGCAGTGTAGAGAAGAAGGCTACAGAAGAAGAAGAAAAAATCATATTTTAGTTTAATGACGAGGGAAGTAAATAATTCTCGTATAATATCATGGAGGTACGTCTAGTCAAACACGTACGTCGTTCATAACTAAATTTCCTAACTTAGTTGCTAAAGTAACGTCATTTTGCAGAATAAGCGGCTTACAGATTGAGCGTAACGTATTATCTGAATGCAAAGTGACAAATTAACGTCATAGTTACGTCATATATTAAAATATGCTCTTCCTCCATTGTTGCTTGGCATTCATTATACAATATTTGGCCATCGCTCGAAGACGAGTGGAAAATAGAATAGAATAAAATATGGATACCTAGAAGATTTGAACAAGAACGAGTGTTTTTTAACGATTGCTTTATTATACAAAAGATTTCAAAGTAAGTATAAATGACAAAGTATTAAGAGTAGTACCTCAAATTCGGTTATTTCAACTACCTTTAGTACTTATCACTTCTGTTTTACCTTTGTATTTTCAAAAGGACCCTTAGTAGAAGCTATATAATTATATTAGTATTATTGTAGGCAAGACGATTCATAAAATAACAATAGGTGAGTTCCGTGGTAAAAACATCAAATTTTGGTAAATAGATTGTGTAACTGTCGGAAAAGTCACAAAGGAATTCGGTTTGAATTACAGAAAATTGACGAGAAATTTCTAATTAGTTAATAGGTATAAAGGTAGGCAATTTCACGAGTCAATTATCTAACTAAGAAATATTGTTATCAAAGTAGGTGCCTAGGTTGTAAGTACAAATCTAGTACCTATTATAATTAAATTCGATTAAAAACTGATGATCGAAAAAATCTGGCCTTAACATGTTTTTAATTATTTTGTAAGAAAGTGGTTTTTTAACAAGTAGGTATTTGGGAAAATTAAATTTGGGCGTGAATAAAACGTAAGCTAGTATCAAAGTTCATAAATCATTTTTTAATGTTGCAATGGGATTTTTCTTTAAAGAAAATAAGTAACTGTTTAATGTGTATTTACCTATTAAATAGGTACATATTATTTGTATAAATCATAGGTAAATTCTGCAAATAAAATCACTTTATAACTAGGTAGTAAATTATTCTGGAAATCCTCGAGAAAAACGGAAGTGTTATGTACGAGTAGGTGGCGCTATTTGAAATCAATACTTTTGTATTTGTAAATAATAACAAGATATTGATATTGGCAGATATTTTGTAAGAGAATAATAACCTATCTACTAAAAATTTTACATAATATTTTAGTTTTACGCGCAAAAAAAACGCGTAGTGAACGTCGTGATGGCATTGAAAGAAAGGTATCCAAATGAGAGAAATCTTACATAGAGAGTACAACACATGGAAGAAATCTCATGTGATACACATTTTTATTTATTGTTCTTCTTACGGTGTCGTGTTAGGTCCCCCCAACGTTGACTATCACTCGAGAGAAAGTGTTCCTGTCCTGGGCAGCTCGAAACAGCTCTTCAGAACTTCTTATTATTTTCATTTCCAGCTTTCCATTTTTATTTAAAAAATATTAATGATTTATAAGATACAATAATTGATATGTAATAGCTAAATTTAATTATCTATCTAACAGTGGCGAAGGGTAAATTTCTGCAGAAGGGAAGCCGGGGGTAACATTTCTTATTGGATTACGTCAGATTAGACACTATTATACCTATATTTTTTTCCAAAAGGTAACTCGATGGGAATCGTGTTCTTAGGTAGCTTCGCGCCTGCTATCTAATCTACCGTTATAAAAATAATAAATTTTATCAATATTAACTTGACAACCAAATTGTATATGTAGGCATCTACTATAATAAATTTTGTATAAAAATGAAAATGCGGCTATTTCATCTGGTAATGTTTTTCCATGTGTGATTTTATCATGAAACTGTATTAATTTGTTATGTCTTCATTTTGTTTCACTCCAAATTGTCTTCTAAATACAAATACTATATTATTCAATTGATGTTCTTTCGTTTTAATTTGTTTACACATCCTCCAGTACTTTAGCATATTGTAAACAACTTTAATTTATTATGATTACGCAATCGTCACATGTAGGAAACGTTTTTCATTTAAACAAATGTGGAGAGTCAACCGGCGTTGAGAATTGCGCATAGATCTCCAGAATAAATTCCTAATTCCCTCGCTTAGAATTCCTGGCGCGTTATGTAAGACATCACCAACTTCTTAAGCAATAACATTATTTTCTGTGTTTGTTTACCCACGTATATTTTCCATTTCTCCTCGTTGTAGAAATTTGTTATGAGAGTAATTTCCTTTATATTGTTGTGAGTATATTACTTAAAAATCATATCAAAGCAGATGGGAAGATAACGACCCAGATACACAATAATAACATCAATGTATTATGAAGACAGCATTATCAATACATCAGTATATTTCCTCTTTCACTTTACATTTCTCTAGATGATAAAATCCAAAATTTTAATAAAAAACTTTACGTAACACTGTCTACATAGTTTATAGTAGATCTATTTTATATGAAGATGTCATCAGACAAATATTGTACCTGTTTGATAAAATATCAAGTTCCTTAGGTAAGTACCCTTACTCAATCACGTTGAAAAAGTAATTTCGATGAAAAGGTAATTTAATAGTTCAACGATATTTTTCGAAAGATTTTTGTAATTTTACGTAAGCATAAATTCGATAAAATACCAACATATGGATGGTGGATAAAATGTCAAATTCGATTCTCAAACTATAATATAATGTTATAAATTTATAAGAATAAATAAGTGTTATACGTTCCTAACTTTATGGTAACTCGGCATCGAAGCCCCTGTTATAGATGACAGTGGCGCATTATAGTTTTTATTTCGGGAGGAGGAGGGGGGGCGATATAGTATTTTACTTTGGGGAGAGGGGGAATGAAAACTAAACCTGGCAATTAAATCTGAATAATAGCGCCAGGCGAAGGTGAGTGAAAAAGGTCATGTTTTGGTGCTAAAATTGTGAAGTACAAAAAAGAAAGAATAGCGCCGCAGGCATATCTTATTTTTAAAAATAAAGGGTGAAACCTGGGTGTCTCTCTAAATTTATAAAATAACGTTTTTTATATAATTGTTTTAGATTTCGGGGGAGGGTCCCGTATACGCCCTTGATAGATGGTAATGTAGGTAGACAGTAAATAGCGTGAAGCTGGAAATAGTTTTGCTGTGCTAAACATGAAACAGAATAATATCTTAATGTAGCGTGTAGCGTGTATCTGAATAATTGTGCGACGTGCGTGTACATGAACAGTAATTGAACTTGAAGGATTAGAAGAAAGAGAGTAATAAATTAATGTTGATTAAAAATCGTACAGCAATTATGATCTTTGGGAACTTATCTTGAGTGTGGTGCTGTACAGGATCACAGTCACCTGTTTTCATGTCCCCAAACAGGAGTGACATGCACGCCCGAGGATACAGTACTGGCGAATGCCAGGGGTGTCCGGGTGGCCGAACATTGGAGATACAAAATATGATAGTGTTCCGGACACGGAAAGTAAGTAAGTATTTAGAATTATGATTGTGAGGATCAATGGAGACTCGAACTTGGCGACAGACTTTGGATGACGTCGTAGGAGGACAGTAACATAGCGCACAGCCTCGACTTTCCTACCTGGAAAAACCTTAAATAGAATTAGAGTGGGGTGTCAAGGTGCAAAGTGAACCAGCGGCTAGCTGGGGCTTTCTTGGGGACGATGCGAGCTGTGACTGTTGTGGAGTGCTCCTGGCTGCAGGATGACTTGCTGACATGCTAACTGATACAGATGACATGTAACATAGAAGACCTGAAGGTGGCAAACAACAAGGCGATATCTGTCGCTGCACAGTGCACACTGTAGTTGCAAGGTCTGAAATCGGGACCCGTGCGTAAAGTAAGTTTATACGTAGTACAATATAGGATTATGTTAAGAGTAGATATGGCTTCATAATATCATTTAGTTTAAGATTTCGCGCTCCTTGGAGCTCCTTTACTTCACTCCATGTACTCTTAATATTATATATCCAATATCCATGGAGGATACTGATGCTCTTCATAATTTCACGAGTCAGCTTTTCCTCGTTTTCAAAGTATTTTGCACATTATTATAGTGTGCAATGTGTGCATACCAAATAATAATATGTTGCAATTATGCATCTACCAATATGCTGGTTGTAGTTTTCACTTGGCACATTTATTATCTAAAGAATGATTATTGAGTTCCATGAGAATAAAGATGAATTCAATTACCGTCGTTTGGGGTTATTTAGCCTACCCATGGGTATCTTTGGCCTAACGCTTTTTTTTGGTTTAACTGCTAACCAGAAGACATAGGTAATTAATTTGTTATTTTTTTCTTTCTGGTAATTTAAACACATCTTTTCTGGGTTCACTAAGCATGATGATTTGTTGCCAACTACACACACCTTTTAATGGAAGCATTTTTCCAGGAAGCTGTCAAAATGTCTAGAAAACTAAGTGCTGAAAACTTTTGATATATATCCGAAAATACTTGGAACTGGTTCCTAATAATCTCCCATATTATACTTTGATGTTTTGAGAACAATATTAGCGAAAAAAAAATGTATTTTGCTTAATTTTACTAGTATATATACCACTAATAAGTAAGCACCCCCATCTTTATTAGAATCTCGGGGTTATTTTGCCTACAATAGGGTTACCTACTTCGATGATATTTAATATTATTTAATATTTTCAGTCACGTAGGTTACGCATTACGTAGGTACATATTACACATTTTGTCAGAACTTTTTTTTTAAGTGCTAAAAAGGGTATTTTTTCACTCGGCTCGGCTGCGGATAGACCGAATGCGCGCATAATACGTCAGAATGTGTTTCTCAAAAAGAGTTAAATTAATGTTTTTTTTTAATAACACAGATGTTTTAGTCTTGAAACTGTAATTCATTTCAAAAGTTTGTGTTTTTAAAAGGCGCAAAAAACATACAGGAAGGTAATTCCTCTACATTTTTTTTTTAGTCTTAACGATTTTGGTTCTTATATACTTTTTATTTTACGGTATAATTTAGTCTTTTGTCACCACCACACGCTTGCGAGCGTCCCCGAGTTTTTTGTGTAGGTATATAAGTAAAAAGGCGTGTGGATGGAACGTTTGTCTTGGCTCGTGTACGTAACCCACCGTTGACGTCTTTTTACTCGTGAACACAAAAAAACTTGTGGACGCTCGCAAGCGTGTGGCGGCGACATTAGGTTTTGTTATCTAACTCTTTGTTTTTCACAACATTATACAATAAGAACATTTTTTTAATAAAATTAATATTTTCATTTCAATAGTCTTGTTCAACCCTAAATATAAAAGTAAATTTGTATGGAAATGACCGCGAACCCAGGGGTAAATTGGCCTAATCGTCAATAACTAATTTCAGATAATCTTTTTCTCAAATTTTATTTTGGATTCAATTTGGATCAATGTTTTTCCATATTTTTCCTTTTTTGACTTTTCACTTTAAATAAACTTTTAGCGGTTTTATACGCGTAGGCAAAATAACCCCAACCACGGGGTTATTTTGCCTAACTACTTTGTTTCATGAAAAAGGTATATAATATACATATTTCTTAAAAAATATACTTCAAAATATCTAACTATTACACTAGCTTATCGATTAAAATCATATTTTACATACCTTTTCATAGAAATATTAATGGCAAATCGATTTTAAACTTTTTTTTTAAGAAAATTTAGGCAGAATAACCCCCGCTGGTGGTAATAACTATTTGTGCAGTATGGTTCTTATACTAGCAATATAGGTACAACCACTACAATTACATTTCAATACGTGTATCTAATTGAATAAAATGTGTAGATTTGTTTAAAATCGCTTTCAAATTATTACAGCATTCGGGTGAAAAAGCCTGGTAAATAACAGTAAATATTGGAGCGTTTTACAAGAGGGTCCTGAAGGCAAAACAACTAATACTTAATTAATTACGAAAGGATAAATAAAATAAATTACAAATACAGCACGGTGCATTATTTGGAAGAATTTATAAATTTAATAATGACCTACATCTGTTCTAAATATTTACAGCATACGGACAACAGTCGAGTGCACACGAAGTCTTCCGATAAATTCCATAAAAGACGTACTAGTTATAAATACAAAATTTATAGCTTAAAATTACAATTTTTTAGAAACTACATACACATACATTCAGACACATCAGAAGTACGAGGGTGGTCTGAAAACTTCGCGGCCTTGAGAAAATAATGTACTAGTCAGTTTCAGTTTATTATGGATATGGATAATTTGAACCTTTTTAAGGCTATTTACAAAATTTGGCATCAATAGGACCAAGCTGGCACTCTTGGCACCGTTTTTAATTCAACGTGTTTGACATTTTTGTGAAAATGTGAAATTTTCAACTGCGACTCGAGATAAAATATTTGTTTACCAAAGGTTTTGCATCAAAAGAAACGCCTAAATTGATATCAAATGAACTGCCGAAGTCTGTTCCATAATATGCGATAATTAGAAAGTGGGTAGCAGATTTTTAACACGGACAGCAAGGTGTCAAAGACAACCCTCCCAGTGGAAGCCAAAAAAATGCAGTGGTTCCGAAAAACGTCGAGAAATCATGGATTTGGTTTCCAAAGATTGCTGAATTACTACTTAGGAGATAGCAGAGATTACAGTGATCTGATGTGAATAAGTAGAGATCATCTTAACTTCAGAACAGAACTTGTATAAACTCTCGAATCGCCGGGTAGCAAAGCTTTTGATTTTTGACATTTTTATTCACTTCGCTGCATGCCATTGGCTTCCAGTTAATGAACTATCCATTTTTTTCACTTGATATGGAATCATCAGGTTTTCACCTCATCCCTAAGCTCAAAAAACATGTCAGTGCGAAAAGACTTGACCGAGATAATGGCGTTTAAGTGATGGTGTAGCGGTTTTTTGAAGACCTTGACGAATCCTTCCATAAAACTGGGTTAATGGCTTTGAAGCATCGCTGGCCAAAGGGCATTCAACTTCGAAAAGATCGTATTAAAAAATAATTATGAGATCCAACCACACTCCAGTACATTTTTTTTCCAAGGCCGCGAAGTTTTCATACCGCCCTCGTATGTCTATTGTCTGGTAAGTCATGTTATTACATATTCAAGGAACAAGCTTGATATGTACAATTCGAATTACGTAATACATTGTGAGTATTCTAGTATATGAGCACAGGGAACAATGGATAAAGAAGAGAATATGACTTAAAGAAAGTAGTGTTAGTTTTGTTACCAAGGATTACCCACTGAAATATTATAATACTCGTAATCCTTTGAATTCATAGGAAACTATAAACCCTCTGTGAAATGAAAGAGTTGTAGGTTTACTTATATTATTTCAATATTATATAGGTAATCTGATTGTGGGTATTCAATTTCGATATAGAGAAAATATATGTGTGCTTTCTTTCTTTGGTTCAGTGTTTGTGTCGTGAAACACATCCACATTAAGGTACAAGTATATATTTTAATTTAAAACACGGTTACCAATTCAGAGAATGTCATTTTGTTTCAAAATTTTTGATGAAACAGAAACAATCAGTCCTCGTTATTCGTGCGCATTTTTCCCGAAGTACCAACAAAGAAGTAAATGAAGTACCTGAAAATAATCCCAAATGGTTTGTAATGGTTTAATACAATCTAATATTTATACACGTCGATTTCTTTTCACGTACATTTAGTTGGTATATTTTGGGGTGTACAATTGATGGCAAAAAAAACATGTCGACATTGAGATTTAGAGCCTGCGAATAAATGTTTTGAGCAAATAATGATCGTATATTATGTGGGATGGACGATGGTATAAATATTTCCTTAAAAAAAGAATCGGGCTTGGTATGCTTTGCATGAATTAATGAAAAGTGTTGGTGTCATGACGTGTGGATAAGTTTTAGATGTATTAAAAATGGTACAGCTTGTATATTTTATATAGAAGTAGGTATATTTTAATTTTATAAACGAAGGAATCACAAACTGGACAACTGGAAGAACTGGACCATAAGCCCTCACTGAAAAGATTATACTAGGGGGAAATGAAAGTGCACACATACTTGTTGCAAAATATTCTCAAATTTTGTTCCGAGAGAATCTCGATATGGTTATTTTTGTCCCAGGTCCCATGTAGAACAAATTATGTACTTCTACATTTAACGTGGTTTATATTTTACTGTACCTACGTAAATTTTTGAGAAGTATAAATATCGAGGATTGACTGTCGCTTTTTGTTTCGTATTGAGTTCATTTGATGAAAAGCTGTTCAATTTCCTGTATCGAAGTAAACTTTGATAGGAACTTCAATAGAAGGTGAACAATACATTGTCCAGGTAGGTATAGGACAGTATAGGTACTGTCTGTTGAATTGATTAAAGTAAGATAAAAAAAGTACATCTTTCAGAATTATAGATTTCTACCAATTTCAAACCCATGGAGCTGCTGATGAACGACTAAGATTTTTTCTTATTAAGAATAATATTAAAAAAAAAACACTTACAGTCCATTGTACAGTTCTACACTCAAGTTTATTGAAGTGTACCTCAAGTGATTCAGACAGGGTGGATATTTCGTACTGAAATCAATCATCTCTTCGTTATCAATTGGTAATTGAGTTTTAGTATTATACCTACTTTGTCAGAGGATTTTATTCAGAAAAGATTATCGTTAGGATTTAATATTACTACTTTAATATTTTTCATGGAAATGAGGAACACAGGCTTCAGCATTCAGGATGGTTTACTACAATACTTATTATTATAATATTATCTTTCTCCGTATCTCATACTGATCTTTTAATCGTCTAACCATTGAAGGTACTCACAGCATAAGCAGTAATCTTTGAAAGAATTATACTATGTATTGAATTGAGGTAGGTATATTGTACGAAATTCCTGAAATCTCTCCGATATTTCATTGCGCTTTGTGATGTTACGTAGTACGATGGGATTTCAGTACTGTACACATGAGTATTGAATAAATGAATATCAAATCATTGGCTTTAGCTAGACCATATGTTGTATATTATGTTATGAGTACTTATCTTACCTAATTATATTGTGGTCTTTCTGTAATGTTTCGCCCATAATGATCATACTACATATATTACAAGGTATTAGGCCCACCATTCTATGTGGAGGAGATTTCACATACAGCATATGGAACATTGAATAATGCTGCTAATATATAGTATTAGTTTATACCTAATTCTGTAGAGGATTTAGATTAATTAATATAAGATAATAATAATTTATACAGAACGCGTCAAATCAAAGTAGTCGATAACTATCACTCGAAGGCGAATACGGAAAACAGTGGAGATACTTATTAACTTTTGTGTAGATAATATTGCATACCGTCTATACCTGTCCTATACAATATATATTCATGTAAGTATCTCTTTCCATAGCATCGTATTACCAGATATGTGCACTATTGTATATAGGTTTCAATCAAAACATTTTTAATACTATTCTCTTCTTCTTCATTAGCCTTCTTCCCTCCACTGCTGGATATAGGCCTCTTACCACTATTACCACTTGCCTCTGATGCTCTGACCCTTCCGAATCCAGGTTCCCCCAGCGATTTGGAAAATGTCGTCGGTTCATCTCTCTGGTGGCCTCCCGACGCTCCTTCTATCTCTCAAAGGCCTCCACTTCAATATTCGTGGCGCACATCTGGTGTCACCTTGCCTGGCCATATGTTCTGCCCATTTCCACTTGATTTTGACACACGGCTCATGTTATCGGCAACATTGGTTCTCCGTCGAATTTCTTCATTTCTTGACCTATCCGGAGACTAAACTGCATCTGCCGGCTATTAACCACATTAATTTGTCGACGTATAGGTACATATCAATATTCTTGTGTAGGTACGTATAACGTTAGTGAATTTTTTTATACACAGTGACAAATTTAATCGTTCGATCAGATTCATTGATTTCGTTTTAAAGGAACAGTAATAAAAATTCGCTTTGCATAAAAACATCAAAAGAAAAATGGACCAATATGTCTGCCGAAATTACGACTCTTTAATATGGACTAATTATTTCAGACTATTTCTTTCACGGTTTTTCTCAATAGTGGGACATTCTTCTAGCGCAATAATTTATATGATATTTAAAATAGGTGGCGAACCTCATTTATCAACAATTATGAACAATTTGTTTGTTCTGCTTAACTATACCATATTTGTAGTTTTATCTGTCGAGTGTATTGGATCATATTTTGTTTTGTCAGTTTAATATATTGAATTTTTACATTGAATGAATAGTTTTATATTAGGATTCTCACACCCTATGGTATTGGGTGTGTAACGTGTTTTCATATTTTGACCTTTTAATTAAATAGACATATTTCTATTATTACGTTTTATCAATATTATGATCAATTTTATATTTATTTAATTTACATTTTTTTTTATCTGTTTGATATGTGAATTTTTACATTTTTTTTCCTGGGTTATGTAATGATTTTCAATTTTTTTTATTGACCTTATTGTTTTAAAAAACCGACCTTATTGTTTTAAAAATGTTTTAAAAGGCTTTTGTCCGTTTGTAATGTAATAAATACGTTTACCTGTAATGTAAATTATACGTTATGTAAGTTTTACAAACGCCTGACTTTTACAAGACAATTAATAAAATATATAAATTGGGAGCCTATTTTCTCAACCCGAGTAGATAAGCAGACAATAGAGATATTAGCACATATCGATAAGTGCAAACATGAAAAATGGAAAAAATTGTTTCTGCACAATATATCGTTAGATTTGTTAGGTGAGTTGCAGGGACATCTCTAGTTTACCTCATGAATAAGGTCAACGACGGGTACATATTACGGCATACTGATATTCTTGAGGGTAAATAAGTGATTTTTAACTCCAATCCACTGTTGAAAAATTAAAAAGCGTATATTTCATGATCATAATTTGGGATAAATGAAAAGCTTTTAAGATAAAGCCATAAAGGTCATTTTGTAGTTATCCGGGAAATAATTATGGAGAAATTAGACATACCTATCTATGGCAGTGGCGAAGAGTGGATTTCTGTAAATGGGAACTTATTGCATTATGTCAGATTTTCGACATTATCATACCTACTATTTTATCACCCTAAATCAAAAGGTAACTCGGTGGGAATCGTATTCCTAGGTATCTTTTTGCCTGCTTTCTGGATAATTGGCGATGGTGATATAACAATGAAAATTATTTTGAGAAACCGCTGAACGGTGTCGTAATCAATTAATCATGAAGGTACCAGTAAGTACTGGAGGCTTATTATACCTCTAAACCAGCCTACATCAAACGCTACATAATTAACTATCTTTTATCGCCTGACGATACCACCATTCACTGGCTGATGAAGCCGAAAGATACTAGAAGTGAAAATCAGTTACTGACCCAAAACGTGTTGAAGATCTATCTATACGGTTAGTCCTGTTACTGCAAGTAGATCCCAGAAATTGAGAAGAGGTATGGTTAAGTACACCTTAATTTAAGATTGAGTAAAATTGCGTAAGTCGTGCCTTAACAACCAAGGTAGAAAATTTAATTAAAAATAAGACAAAACAAATAATTGGAAGAGACGTTGTGGTAAGAGGGAGTAGAAAAAATAATTGGCAAATTTACCTATAGGTAATGCAAGAGGTGCTTCGTCTCGCATAAAATGAATTGAAAGGTTGTTTGTATTGCCTCCTTAAAATCATTGTACCGTCTTTCCTAGCAAATAATAGGTACCAATCACGAGAATTATCAATGACGAAGAGAACTTCATTTTAGGAAAAGGGTCGAATTTAGTGAAGCGAAATCTTATACAAGAGGCAACATCATATGGATGTTATTTTGGACTTATTTTATACTGTTGTATTTTTATTCAGTGCGCTTTTTAAATATGTAGAATCTCGCTTTATCCGAATATTTCCCACATTCCTCGCAGTATAAACAATAAACATGGTGCTAGTTGTATATTCGAACAATGTAGAATACTATTGGAGGAAACATTTAACATACATTACAATGGGTTGATAATAATTTTATTTGATACTATGTTATAATGTTATTTTAGCAAAGTGGCAATCGCCTTTGTCTAGGAATAGCTATAAACGGGAGAACTCTCAGACTGGATATTTTAGGTAACGATAGAGCAGAATCATGGCTAGGACACAGGTTTTTAAAAAACCAAATACCTATGACGGTTAAATAGAATAATGACTATAATTAGAGAAAATAAATTTTATGCTTTTAAATATAGAGAATGAGTGTTTGTATTTTCGTGAATATACGAGTACATAAATTTTTCGTACATTTAAACATGATTATTCATGAGAGTTTACGTTTAGTTATAGGTTAGAGCGATGTTATAGAGAGATTAGTTTTCTATTTCAGAAGTGAAACTGCATCAAAATATATATGCAGTAGCTAGAGTAAGTAGAATAGAAGATGACAGGTGTAATGTATGTTGTTCCTACTTCCGGAAGTGGAGGATTATTCGTCATTATTATGTTGGAATCTGGAAGTAAGGTTCTCTAAAGGAAACTGGAAAGTTTGTCTATATTATACATACAAATTGTTTTATAAATATAATACAGACAAATAAAATAACATAGGTACTATGCATAAATTTCAATTTGTCCATAGCGTACGTAGTGTATACAACCGTTAGTAACAGGAAAGTATGTAAGATAGAGTTTTTCGTTCGACTGTAACAATCCGTGATTAAGGCGGCAATAGGTTCGCCGACACGTCGGGACATCTCGTTTCTATACACGATAAACTTTACAAATCATGGACCATCGTGAAAACCCCCAAAGAAGAATTTTTAAATGAAAAGCGGCAAAATAATGAATATTTTATTATAATATGTATCTTCTTCTTCATCCTTTGTGTGTTTGTTTGTTTTTGAAGAGAGTAATTGCTCTTCTTGTGAGGTAAAACCCAGCTGTCCATTCCCAGGGTTCCATGAGACTGTTGGTGCAGCGCGATATAAGGGAGTCTGGTGGTCCTTCCTTTTCTTTTAGCAGGTCGGTATTACTCTCTTCTGTCATCTGTTGATCGCCTAGTCCATCCGTGTTTTCAGCCTCACAGATCTCTCTTATTCTGGTAGTCCTCATCGGAACTCTCAGCGTTTTGTAGTAATTTTCTATTGTTTATACACTTTTTCACGAGTGATATTGCTAATATACTCGTAGGTACTTTTTTGTCGTTAAAAATATCACAGCTGTTTTACGATATGAAAAATAATTGTAATATAATATTTCCAAACACCCGTTTTAGTCGTGGGTAGTTTATAATACCAATTTGTATTATAATAAAACTCATAAAAAAAATTTTCTCAAAGGAGTGTTTATCGAGCTAAAACGGATTTTTTTTTTACTCCACAGTGTTTTTTTTTTTTTTATATTACATTGTTCATCTGGGTCTTAGAACTAACATTTATTTCAAGGAATTATTATATATGAATACTTATTTTGTATCGAAAGGAAAGTCGTTTTTGATCCCTATATGTAGGTACATAAATTAAATAGGTTCCTGTGTGTGTGGGTTTCAACAGGAATGTCGGGGCTAGTATTTTTATTGCCCTACGAGAACAGATATTTATCATTCTAAATCGTATTCTTAGGAATTTTTGGTTTTAATTTAATCAACCCTATAGGTATATAGGCCTCATCCTGTGTCTTCCACAATTCTCTGTTTTGGGCGCTTTGTCTCCACCCATGTCCCACCGGTTCGATGATATCATCAGCCCACCTCCTTTGTGGTCTCTCTACACTTCGTTTACTTTCGTAGGGTCTCCACCTCAGTATTCTGGGTGTCCATCTGCCGTCTTTTTACGTATATCCAGCAGTGGAGGGAAAGGGGCTGATAAGAAGAAGAAGAGGAAGATAGGTATATAATGTTCCATGAAAATGTATCATAATAATCATTCAGCCGTTAATAGACATTTTCTTACTTTATTCTTCAATATAATATTATGAGTATTATGACATTTTCCATGAATTGTTTGGGTGTATGTATTGTGTACCTTCTTTTTTATTTGATCTCTTCAACCTTTACCTCGATTATAATATCTTTTTTTACCTTTTGTTTTATTTGTTTTTTCCTTTTAATGTCGCATCATGTCGTTCTTTCTGTCTATACACACATATTTCTTTACTTGTAACTAGGTTTATAAATTTAATTTGTTTTAAGCTGTTTTCTTAGAAATATTTTTTCTGGTAAAATCGACGGGCCTTCACTGGTTTGCTTCCTGTTTTTTGTTGAATTGTTGATATGTGCTGTTATAACTGTTTGTTCCCATGTGACTAAATAAATCAATATCTAAAAAAATAGTATGTTTTGTATTGAATACATGAAAATAGTTACAATTGCTTTTCGTATTGAAGATGTCTAGTAGGTCCAATTCTGTAACTTTTTGAACTAAAATAAGTGTGTCTTAAATTTATTTTACTATGAAACAATTGGAAAAAGAACGTCTCATTTCAAGCTAGTAAACAGTAGTATTGAATCACTCACTCAGTTCCCTTAATTTCTATGCCGCAAACCCACGTCTTCGTAATATTAACACCTTCACAATCAACCGGCATAATACCAACATCACTTATAATAATCCAGTAAGTAGAATGTGCCGATTTTATTATGCCCTTTGCTCTCAAAACGTGACTGGTGTTGATGTTTTTGGTGAGTCACTAAGTGCCTTTAAGAAAAATGGTTATAAAAACATAGATCTTTTTTCGCACTAGTCATTTCGAAATGTCTCACACTTCGGATATTATCAGTAACTTAACTAACAGTATGGATATGATGTGCCTCGGTGCACCGAAGATTTTGTTATTTATTTATTTATTTATTTAAACTTAAAGTAAACAACAAACACATATAAATATAAAAATGGACATAGTACAGATTATAAAACGTTGTTCACTAGGGCGAACTCATCGCAGAACTGCTATTTCTTCCAGTTATTGTCACTTTTCATGTTTTAATACTATTTTGTTCTTGATATTGTTTGTGGGTACCATCAATTTATGTATTATTTTTTTGAGTGCATTAAAATATTATTTTGTTGGTGGGTTGGTACCTACTTGTTGCTAATAGCATATTTAATTACCTGCACAGATATATGGGTGCCTACGTATTATATAGTATATTTAGTTGTTTTCTATTCACTTCTTTGATTGATTTGTAATGTACCTACCATGCGTGCATGCTGTGGACCCTTTTTCTGTATGCCATTATGTGTGTTTGTTAACTTTCTGTGTGTGTCCCCAATAAATAAATCAATAATTAGTACGCACTTAATTAGTTGCAGAATTGGACCTACTATTTGGTTTCTTATTTCGGCAGCGCAGTAAAGGAGTCTTAGCAATTGTTTGGATATTCGGTGAGAGAAAAATATCATGCTCATTACACATTCTAATGTACCAATTCGTATGATAATGAAGGTATAATGTTCAATGGATTTCTGTCACTTCCAGTCACGTCAGATTACGTATGTGTCAAGAAAAAATCGCGCAGGAAAAAATATCACAAAAATTAATAACACATTTTTATTCAAAATGTATTATACAATTTGGCTGTCATATTAATATTGATAAAAACTATACGAATTATAGTAATTTTTATAGCGGTTACATAGATTAGATAGATTATTGAATTTTGTTAAAAAATATCAACAAAATACCCTATAAACGGAGTTATTATTATGAGTTATTATTACCTTTGATATTTCATACCCGTAATATTCTTTCTATTCAAGATTTTTTAGTGTGATTTTTTTTGGTGATATACTCGTATTTTACCGCGATATTTTTTCCTGTGTGATTTTATCATGTAATAACTCTGATTTATTTCAGCGAGATAATCAGACAATGGAGTCAGCAAGTTTGTCGTAAGATCTTATTCAGCATTCCGTGAGGACAATTATCATTCTAGTTCAGTGTAATACCTTAACGTGCTCGTAATAGACCGCTTGATCTTTTACAAAGATTACAACTCTTAAGTTTTTTTCTAACAATGCAATATTAAACTCACGTAGCAGATTGTACAACTGAAGTTTTTAAACAAGTGTAAGTATCTACGTAATTTAAAGTTACATCCTATCCAACAGATAGAACTTCTCTAATTAGGATTTAAAATGAAAGTAGAAAGGAATTTAAACCGGTTGTTTTTTCCGTTGAGGAAGATTGTGCGTCATTATTATACTGAAACCTAGGGAAATAACTAGCTGAAAATTTCCTTTTATCGTTAACGATGCGAAGATCGTATGAAACGTGTGTTTACGGGTTATTGAATCAAGGGTATTTTTTGTTCTGAATGAAGAATTCGTGTAATGGTTAAGTGAACAAACAATATAAAACAACAGTAGGTACGGTAAATGTTATTGGTATTATTTTCAAAGAATTTCTCTACCGTTATTTTAAACACCACAAAATTTTCTATCGTTATAATATAGATACATTTTTATCTACACAATTCATATTTCTCCCCAAAACACGAAACTCCTCATATTGGAGAGCAGTTTCAACTTTATAAATATTGTATGTATGTATATCATATGATATTAGAAAGACCAGAATCTGAGATTCAGATCGTGAGAGCTCAGGTATTGAAATGGTTCAGGAGACGTTGTGAATGCCTTATATTGTGCCGTTGAGCCTTTTATACTGAATTATATTTCAATATCTCTTTATTAAAGGTATACCACGATAATATTATGTGAATAAAGACAATTTTGAACTGATGTATGTAGTTAGCTATGATGTATGTTTCCTTGGATGTTTGCAAAATAAACAAATTAATTCAGTTTTAACATTTATTCCCAATATTATTATCGTATTTTAAGATGTATAAAATAAATTACATAATTTTAGTCCCTTTTAATATTAATTCATAATGAGTGAAAATTCAACCAAGTGTTATGAATAATTTTCCCGTGAAAACACTCCAAAACGAACGCTTCTAAATTCCACTGTCTTATAAATTGCCTAGGTACACAATTACTAGAACGATTATACTTAACCGTTTATCTAAACCTGAAAGTACTTCCGTACCATCTGGGTACACACCACATACTTAACCCTCATCAATGATGATTAATATGATTATGTTTGTTAAACCACGAAATGTTAATTAATAAGGAATACGGAGAAACTCTACAAGTTGAGTGGTAAAACATCAATATGAAAATATTTGATGTAAACACGAGTACAGGTACATACACAAATTAACTACATGAAATGAACCGTGATTCAAATTTTAATTAAATATTGTAATTAATTACTTTTCATAATTATAAATATTGAACAAATTAAAGAAAACGAAAATTGCGTAGTCGGTTAATGTAAGTAGGTCGTAAATACCCAATTTTGCTAATGGAAATTTATACATTAAGAAAAATCCAGGCTTACCTACAAAAAACTCAATCCTTTCCCGCATTCATTACACAGTAAAGAAAAATTTGGCTGTATTGTAAAGTATCTACATCTGTATCTACAAGATTATCTATCAGAGAGGCGTAACCGCCGGTGCCGGCGCCGAGCAGTTCGGAAAAATACCCCCAGGTATGAAAATCTATAAAATTTTCAGTTATCCATTTAAAAAAAAAATGCCTGCGTCGTAAATTAAGCTTTTTGTTGTGTTGTGTACCTTTTCGGTATATTAAAGTTTTTTCACTTTACAAAAAATAGGTGGTGATGAAAATTGTGCGTATAAAATTGGAGACGCTTCTGGAGTGACCATGTCAATCGAATGGACAACATCAGATTTTCCAAAACATTAAAAAAAGAATATCCTACCGGAAGAAGGTTATACCCGGAAGGACTGTTTATGGAGGACTCACGTACTGTACCGTACAGCAGTCTCAGTCAAAATTAACAAAAAATTTTCGCCATCGGCGCTATTTGCGAGTTTTTTCTAAAATACCACGTTAGTACTAGAATTTCCGGTTGATCTCCTCTCGTAAGTATTTGGTTATTAATTAAGTCGATATTCTGATTTTTGTAAGTGTTCGCATTTTACGATGGATTGCTGCGAAGATTTAGAATAACATTTGCGATAATATAAGCTGTGTCTTAACATCGCCGGTTCTTGGAGAAAAAGCTTTTCTTAGGAGATGCCGTGACGATGAGAGGGTCCAAGAGTTGTGTGGGGTTGAGTGTGGTATCGTATGAAAGGGCGTTGGAAAACAAATTCAGATCTTAAGTTACATTCTGTCCAGCTCAAGCCTATAAATTATTACTGTACCTTTCGGGTCAGGGGGCCCGAGGATCGTTTTGCCCGGGGCCCCGAGCTGCAATAATTATTAATATGATTCTTATTAAAATTAAAAGCATTTTTAATTACTTAGATAAATCATCATGTTTTCGTAATATCTAGTAGAATCGTTATTATGATACAGTTGTTATGTTATCAGGTTCATATAGAACATTCTTTAATATCAAACTAAATAGTAAGTGAACCGAAAGTACGTAGATGAACGGGTTGTAATATAACGGTTCATGCATTTTATTGTTTCTCGTCCATTGTAATAACAGACCTTTTGGAATTAACTCCCAACAAAAGGATGAATAAAATCTATAATACTTAATGTATCTCTAATATAGGCTGACTTTAATAACACGTTCAATATAGGGTTGCTACCGTTGCCAGATATGTTGGATAAAAAAACCGGACAATATATAATCTTTGCCCCCCCCCCTCCCCGCCCACCTTCGCTATAATTTTTCTTTTTCCAAAACAACGTAGGTACACAATTTGCGCCGTAGACGAAATTTTTGCTAATAATGAGTTTTGAAGAGTGATATTTTCCCTTAACGAAATATAAAAATTATACTTACACGAGTATAGTTCTAAAAATAGTGTTTACTAAGTAGACGAATTTTATTTTATGAAAAAATGGTACTTATTTAAATACTCTTGTTTTTCACAACTAGGTGCCTCAGGGTGTTTCATGTTTGTATGGAATAAAAATGTTAATATTCATATGAATTTGCTTGCGCCCCGAGTCTCTTTGATATAAAAGTTATATGTGCCAAATTTAAAGAAGATTGGATAATATTTATAAGTGTGTATGTATGGTATTTAATGTGTGTAAATAAATTGCTAAGTATAGATAATTATAGACAAAGTCAATAATAGTATAACAATTTTAACAATGATATACTAGGTAGCCTCAATACAGACGCAAGTCTAGTGAGGCACCACTCATATCCATAATGAACTTAATTATATTTAGCTGGTGAAATATTTATATCCAATGTGCACATTTAATGAAATAAAATTTATTATTATTATTATTTAGAGGTCACCCACATTGATCACATTTATCTCATGAAGTTCATATAGTAATTAGTACTGATGGCCTTCTTATGTATTTCTTTCATCTCTTGCACCATTTTGGGCTACAATATCAGCGATATGTGTTTTAATATTACAACATCTAATACAGAACTTATTCAAATTACATGAATTAAAAGAGAATTCGGACGAACATTCGTGTGGTTGACTTGCCACTCCTTTCAATATTTAATTAGTTCATTGGTGTGAAGATGGCAAGCCAACCACACGAATGTTCGTCCGAATTCTCTTTTAATTCGTGTCATTTGGATAAGTTCTGTATTAGATGTTAGCCCAAAATGGTGCAAGAGATGAAAGAAATACATGAGAAGGCCATCCATGGGCGCCCGCAGATTTTTTTTAGGGGGGGGGGGCAAAATATTTTTAGTAATGTTTTAATGTAGTTTAAATTTGTTGCACCGTATTTGTATGCTCCAGGCTGGCCAACTTTCTGTCTCTCCACACTTTCTTTATGCTAACACAAAGTGATTTAAAACAAAAGTAACATTATTTGACTATTTTATATCAGTCCAGGGGGAGCAAGTGCCCCCCCTTGCCCCTACCTGCGGGCACCCATGAGGCCATCAGAACTAATTACTATGAACATTATGAGATAAAAGTGATCAAAGTGTGCCACCTCTAAATATTATCCAATCTTCTTGAAATTTGGCACATATAACTTTTATATCGTAGAGACTCGGGGCTTCAGCAAATTTATATGAACATCGTACCTTTGGAAAAATTAAATAAATAAATAAATAAAAACTTTATTGAAGTAATGACATGCATTAAACAAATGGCGGGTTTATTGCCATGGGCAATATCTGCCAACCAACCACTTGACAAAATAATAAAAAACATAATGTGCGTACAAAAATGTACCTGAAATGTCTAAAATTAAATAGTTATAATAATATTTACAACATATCAAAGAAATATATATGCAAAAACTAAAAATATATAAATAAATACAGTAAACATATTAAAATACATATATATTAAACACACCTACTACGTATGAAAAATGAGAATATGACGGAAATAATCAAGGATTGTATTGTATTCCCTTGAGGGACTTTATGTACTCGTAAGTTTAAAAAGACTTTATGGTGACTGTAAGATCTATTTCGTTTGAAATAAGTCCGCCTTTTGGCACACTACGATTGTCTTATTTTTGTAATTAATATGCATATTTTGTTTTGGCCAATAAAGATTTATTTCCTTATTTAAAAATACGTAATTGAGAAATCTATAGACTTGATCGTGCTGAACTTCTTGAGGTTTGATTGAAAAACTGGACAGCCCTTTGTCCGGTTATCCAAGATTTTTTCGACCAGACAAATGTAAGAAAAACCGGACTGATACGGTAAAAAACTGAACATCTGGCAACCCTAGTTCAATAGAGGAATCTCTGAAATCTCATATACAAAATCATTTTAGGTGGATTAAAATATTATTATTTTCCTCCATTCTTGCTTGCTGAACGAGTAGGTATGTTAAGGGCTGCTCTCCCCTCGTAAATACCAAAAGAATGTTCGCTTGCTTCGAAAAAAAATAAGAAGAAGACCTTTCAATCAGGTTTTTTTACAATGTACATCCAGCCTTGCATTTCGTTGGGATATTTATTATTTATTAGACATATGGGAATATTTTTTTAACTGAATTATGCGTGTCTCTGGATTTCATATCACTAGAGACTGGGAAATTTCGCGATCGCGATAAAACAATATTTTTCGAGATTTTCGTGCCTTTTACGCGAATAACGCGAATTTCGACCTTTGTTTTGGAAAGCATCGTAATTGAAACATTATCAAAAAGAATGTGGCTTGGAAAGTAAGAAGAGCCACACTGGAAAAATCTTGCAAAAAGGCGTTTTTTGTTTTTCTCTATTTTATTGTTTTAGGGATTTTTGTATAAAATATTATTCATTATCATTTTTTTTTATAACCTTGTAAGTATTAAAAACCTGCAAAATTGTCCACTTTGATTATATAAATGTATGAAAAATTACACCACATTGTACCAAAATTGTGAAAAATAACACTGCGTTTCCCAAAAAATAACACCGATCTTTTACAGTCCCTACTTATCACTAATGCATAGAACACAACGATACGGTAAAACTATAATTACCTCAGCAAGTACACTACATAAAACACACGGTATAATATACCTCCATAAGTAATTACAAATAAGAGCAATTGGATGAGTGAGGACTAAACGAGGAAAGCAAATAAAACAGTTCAAGTATTCCGGAAATAATTTTCTACAGTACACTCATCCTGAATAATTATGGCCTCATCTAATTGTCTTCTGTAATATGACAATTAATGAAAAATACTACTCAAACATCTTTTACATAATTGTACATACATATTACTAATTACTCTAATACATACGTTTTGGATAAGGGTGTTTATATGTATTTCCACTCACTAGCGGATCCAGGGGAGGGGTGAGTGACAAAACCATGAGTGACAGTACTTTATATACTATATATCTAGGGGTTTCAGCCCCTTAGCCCCCCCCCAAAACGTTGAGTGACAGTACTTTTTACCATGTGACGACATTCAGCCCCCCCCCCCCCCCAAATTGAATCATGGATCCGCCACTGTTTCCACTGTTTTTTGATATTATCATTGATATCGTCTTTTTGCGATTACGAGATGATTCAGGGATAATTTATTAGTGATTAGTACGGTACTCGTTACCAAGTTTTATACATATACCATGATTAGTAAAATCTCTCTAAAGCTACCATGAAACAGTAGTTTTGGCCGAATGTTAGAAAACAAACTTTAAACTATGAATATGATATTTCTTCCTAATAATGAATCGAATAAAAATATACAAATAAATTTTCCTTTACTGTTTGATATTTTCAGTAGAAAAACAGCGAGGAGGAAATATTCATTTAGTAATTCATTGTGAATCCATATTATATTTAAATGCAAAGAGAATGTTATGTGTGTTATTTGTACGTATAAGTAGATAATTTACCCCATTATTGAGATACACCATGATGGTACAGCAGCAGCATTTGTTCAGTGGGACCTATCTCTACTAGCACGTATATGTATGTATAACACGTCCAGCTAAGCCTCTTGTTTATAGAAACACAAAACCACGTGATGAAAAGGGCTCAGTTTTGCACACTGTAAGCGATGTGTAGATTAATAATTATTAATTATTTACTCATGTTATACTTCGTAATGGAAGAGTGGACTAGGTTTCGTTTCTTGCTATAGTGGTTGCACACAACCAGGAGTAAACGAAACACTAGCTATATTATGTAATTGTATTAGAATTTCTCCTTTTCGTCAGTTTTCAGATATAGAAGTACAACAATTAATTAAGTTTTTATAGGAGAAGATTCGGTCTTGGTTATTTCAATTTGTTCTTTCCACTAGTAGAGCCCAATAAAATATGTGGAGGAAATCATGGACGAAAATTTTGTGTATTGTGTGTTGTGTAATAGTACTTTTATCTTACATACAAATTATTGTTTCAAAGGCAGTTATGCCAACGTAAATATTGAGACTTATATGAATTTTCATCCGACCACTCGCGCGGATGCTTATAATGATATTGTGTGTGAAACTTATAAAGTTTGTATATAAACAAAACTCCAATCCTTACGTTATTATACTTATTGAAGTAAGTACAGTACATGGAACAAAAGTATTTTTGTTCGGTAACATGAGTATGTATGTATCTCCTTATTCCATTTTATTAAAAATACCTCCATGGTAGGTATTGCGGTAATGGTATGTATTAATCTGGGATTAGGCTCATGCATGCGTTAGCGACTACGTAACTCTTTTCGGAAATATACCGCCATTTTTTATATCTTCTCAATGGCGTGCCGAAAGGTTCTACATTTCTCTTTTAATATTGTTGTTATATGCCATAGATGATTTTACTATTTATTTATTTACTGCATTTGCTCACGGTGCCAAGTTCCTTAAAAAATTATACACGTATAAAAAAAGCACAAAATACGTTTTTTTCAAAAAAAAAATCTAAATATTTCTCTCAACAATACGAAGTGAAAGTTTGACTCGTGTGAAAGTTTACGTGGGGTTGGTTTAGGCAATATTGAGGTAGTTTAAGTTCGATTGATGCTGGGAAATAATATTGAAAAGGTTTTCTTGAACGTAAAAATTTCAGTAAGAAACCTTAAATACATATATGTATTCGCAAATGAACGGGAAAATCTCTTGAACAATACGATAAATTTGGAATTTTTATTGAATACCTGCATGTTCGTGTATTATAACAAGTAATTAAGGGAAGGGACCTAATAGTTGACACTTTAAGAAAGAAAAAAACGTTTTTTTATCTTAATAAAAAATACATTTCATTATAGAACGTTACAAATGATATCTGAACGTTAGAACAGATCCTTCCTTTAATAGATTGAGAAGTAAGATGAATAATAAAATATATGCATTAGATGTTTTGTAAATGAGACATTTTTAAACCTCTAAAACGGCACCTAAAGTTAACAACTGAAAAAGAGGAGTCCCTAATAGTTGAAAATCTCCCCATTACAACGAAACTAATCATGTTTTATAACATAAATGAACAAGAACACATTATTTAAGAAGAATTGTTTTAAAAATCACCATACATTATAGTGCACGCCAAAGATATTGCAATATAATATTTATTGACTTGTTTACGTATCCTTAAGCAACAAAAAATTTGCAATTATTACGACATGGGACACAAAAAAAATGTCGCCATTTTGAAATAAGTTATTATCAGAAGCTGGTTTCTTCACGCTTCACAAAAGATAGTTTCACAACTATAATAAAGTCAATTCAGATAAAATATATCCAAGACTTTTCTTATTATAGTAGAAAAAAGTTTAAAGTGTCAACTATTAGGGCCCTGTCAAGTTTTAGTGTCTTTACCTTACACAAATCACTTTAAAACAAATCAAACACTTAAAAGTATGATTACTACGTGCAAGCAAAAGCTCTTGATAATAATGAGTCGTTAGCGGTTTATAATTTATGAAAACTATGCTCTGCACGTTGTACGGGTAGCAAGATATTATAAAATATCCATAGACGTTATAAAACACGGCAGCTTTGTGAAATTAATTTCAATTTTACCTTCAGCGCTTAATTAAAAGGCTAGGTAATTAGAAATTTTGTCAAAGATGATGATTTTGCTGCTAATAATATTAAAAATTAATATTCTACTAAATATAACTCCACTTTTGGTGTTCCCTAAGAGAAAAAATGGAGGTCTGGAGGTTTCGACATAAGATCTTTTTATTGTAGTGTCTTTTTATTAATTTATTTTAAAGAATACAGGGCAACATGGGCGTCGCTAGCTTAGTTAGCTTAGTTAGGGGGGGGGGGTAACCAAAATTTATGTACTTATATACCTAGTACGAAAATCGCGTAATAGCGCTTTTTTGTGAAGTGAATTTTTTTTATGAAACAATTGCATTTTAATATATTTTCGTACTGAAAATTCATGATATGATGGGAAAATGTGGGTTAATAATGTGATTTTTATCATTTGGGACAATCAGTAAAAAATTTAATTACAATTGACCAATACGTTTCATTGTTTCCCACATTTACACAATATTAAGTACGCAGCAAAAGAAGAAGAGAACCAAAAGAATCATAATATGTAAGTAAATATAATATGATAAATTAAAACATTCAACAGCATTCATACATACTCGTATTACACACATAAAATAAATAATTACAAAAATAAAAGTATAAGAAATATACGAACAAACTCACATATGAATATTTAAGTGCAGAATGATTAAGAGAATAATGATATAATTAAAAAAGTACTCAGCATATAACTCCTTTGAGAGGCGATGCTTGTGTTTTCTTGTGGAAGGTTAAAGTGTGAAGTACACAAGTACGTAAGTTCTTTAACAACCAGCAGTAGTATTAGTAGGAGTAGATATTGTGTACAGTACAAAGAAATGTGACGTAAATTATTTTCTAATTAATTTGTTTGATAATTTCATGAACAGTGTACAACTACAAGTAATTCACGATACGGAATTGTATATAGTATTCAATTTATTGTTAGTGCATGAATGAATCAACCCACCTACCCCCACTCTTGTAAGTAAAATTATCTTTATGTATAAAGTAAAATCTGATTTTTGAAAGTGTTCTTGTAAGCTCCCGCATTTTACGATGGATTGCTGCGAAAATTTAGGATAACATTTGCGATAATATAGACTGTGTCCTAACGTCGCCGGTTTTTGGAGAAAAAGCTTTTCCTAGGAGATGCCATGACGACGAGGGGATCCAAGGGTTGTGTGGGGCCGAGTGTGGTATCGTATGAAAGGGCGTTGCAAAAGAAATTCAGATCTTTAGTCATATTCTGTCCAGCTCAAGCCTATAAAGTATGCCAGGTTGGTTTGTCAAATTTGCCGTTGCGAAGCATGGGTAACTCGGCTAGTTTGAAATATTTTAATTACTTTAGTTATTTGAAATCTTCAGATTTGAAGAAACAGATCAAATTTAATGAAAAGGTATGTACTGTTTCCTTAAACAGTATTTTTAGAATTGGGTAGTAAATGTGAACAAAACATGTTAAATAACGTACATAAACTTCACATTATAGTTGAAAATATATTTATGTCTCTCAATTGATAGCAACAGGTTGAAATATGAAAATTTTAATAATATTTATGATGAAGTAAATACACTCTGCTATATATTATTATAGGCATGAAACTTACTTGCAAAACATGAAGATGACTAGAAGGTTCCCAAATATTCCAGCACTCAATACGAAAAGGTAAATAAACGCCAAGATGTAATGCGCTTCTTTGGTTTGTGGTGGATACCTCAACCAATGTTCATTGATGATGTAAAGATAATCATCTGTAAACCATCCATGTTGCTTCCATTTCTCCACGGGATACATTTCTTTGAACTTCTCAATCAAATACTCAATACTTTCGTTCGCAACATTTTTATTATGATTCACTTCACTCGTGTTACTACTTATTAAATTCTGTGGTGTCACTAGATTATTACTTTCCTCATTCCAGGACTGAGGAGTTTTCACGATATGCGAATTATCTACATTAGTTTTATAATCAAACTCTTCGATAAATTGATTTTTATATCTCGTATCGATCTCTCTGTATATTTTATTCATATTAGGCAGTATTCGAAAAGTTATCTCGTATTTTGGTTTCGATTTACTTTCGTTAGAAGTCACGGGGTTTAAATTTAACAACCCAAACAACGACATATTTTTATTGTTTTTAATGGAATTAGAATTAAATATCTTTTCTATATTTAAATTTTCGAAATTATTATTCGATTCGTTAGTTTCCATTGCGTAATTTATGCTTCTCTTTAACCTATTGTTAGTATTATTATTTAATCCTGGCTTTATAAAATTACTATTGGAAGGATTTGATAAATTTTTGTCATGTATAGATGAATTAATTTGTTGATGATATTTTCTCTTTGCATTAACATTGATTCTAGAATTATTAATTTTACGTCTGTCACCGATGTTCAAGTGAGCAGATCCAACAATTAACAAGTTAGAGACTAGTATGATGCCGATGTACCAAATCAGTGAATGATGCTTCATTTTTGTATCTCTTTTGAAAATAAACTTTTACAACACTCACGAAAACCCATTTACAAGGGAATAACTCCTTCACACACTTATTATAAATGATCCATTAAATGTTTGAAACTAGAAACCAACGAAACGTAAAAGTAAACTAACTTTTCCTCTTCGCTTAGTACGTGGGGAGCATGCTACCTATAACGCGTGAAAACCCGCCTGGCTTGCATGGAGATCGGGGAAAACTGAATCCCAACCAGCATTCACATTCTCAACAACTGACAGAGTCTGTGTTTGATGCGCGCTATCATTTATACTAAAGTCACTTCAAGTCTTCGCCCCCTAATATATACGAGTATATTTACGTGTTGCACAATTCCCTCGGGGCGGAAAACAATAACAGAGAATTATATCATGTTTACCTGTAATTTAATCAAATTCATTTACGTGATATAACTTGTCTCTTGAGGATAATAAAAATATTCAATATAGGTAACTACAAAATACTCTTACTAATACATACCATGCTCTATTTCTCTAATAAATTTAATAACATTGTACCTACTTAATGTTTTCGTCATTATAATAAGTAAATTGTACAGGAAAGTTCAATTGGGCCTAAGTAGATGTCAATTTCCTAGGGAATCAAAAATCAAAGATTTGTTATTTTAATTTAATTCCATACCAATTAGAGCAATTCTTAGATGTTGCAAGGACAAGTTCAAACATTTTCAGGAAAACATTCCGCCTACTTGACTTTGTATGTATAAATGTACCCGTAGGTATGGAGGGGAATATGTTGACCTACTTATACTTTATACAATATGTAAATGTGGAGCTTTGAGTTGAACGGTTCTAGTGATTTTATTCACCGATACGTATTTATATTAATTGGAATATAATACCTGCTACAATGATATTACACGGGACATCCCAGTAAACTCTATCTAGAGAGGACCTTTTACTTACTTGACAAATGACAACATAAGACAGATCCGCAATTAATTACCTAAAATAGGTTTCGCTCATGGTTTATCAGATAAAGACACAAATTTATTTTGCAATAGGTACATGGGTTCTCTACATTCGTAGTTATCACTTTATTGTTTATTGTTCATTATCGTCCCTAGGCCCTAATTTCGGGCACTTGGACTCGTCAAATTTACATAGATTATAAATTATGCCAATCTGCTGGACTTACGATAACCCATCGGTTAGTCTAGGTGATCACGTTACTCTGGAGAAACGTTCAGTACTCAGGCTTTGACTCGAGAGCTACAATTGGCTGGTCGTAAGTCCAGCAAGCATACTTGTGTGTTCGTCGTAACGAACCTTAATTTTCGATTTATTAATTTTTTATAATGTATTGCTTTTGGCTGTAGCGTAGGTATCCAGAAATTATAATTAGGTAATCCTTGAGTCTTTGCTGGTTTGTTTGCTGTTGATGTTAAAATTGTTTGTACTTTATGTAAGTAATAACTGTATGTACCCATAGGTGTCTCCAGCCTCGGAGCTAGGAGGGGAGGGAGGAGCAACAATTTTTTTTCGGCGATTTTTTTTGAGACATAGTGACGAAGAAGGTCGTGATGTGGTTTGTTTGTTTGAAAATGTATATAATACTTTGCACAGTAATATGAATGAAAGTAATAAAAAATAGCGCCGCAGGCAATTTTATTTTTAAAACTGATGGGTGAAAACCCATGAAAATACTTATTTTAGAAAACTTATGATAGGAAGAGAAAATGTGTGGTAGTATTATGATTTTTTGTGAGGTTTTATCATTTAGTATAAAAAATATATATACCTATTCCAATCTCTAGAGGGGGCAGCTGCCCCCCCTGACAACGATATTTATTGTTTATCCCCAGTCAGCAATATTCTGCTAGTAGGTAGCAGGCAGTGGCGTATATATAGGATTTCATTTCGGGGGGGGGGGGGGGGCGATCTAATATTTGACTTTGGGGGGGTTGAGGCAAAAAAAATTGAAGATAGACGTACAGTATAAAAAGTATAATAGCGCCGCAGGCAAAATTTTTTCGTAAATGTAAGTGAAAAAGGTGGTGTTTTAGGTTGGTATTAATATTGTGTGCAGAAAATACAAAGAAGAATAGCGACGCAGGCGAAATTTTTTTGAATAATGAGTGAAGTGATGAACTTGAGTAATTTTCATGTTTTAAAATAACGTTTTTTAAAGAATTGTTCAATATTTCGGGGGGGGGGGCGGGGCCCCCTCGCCCCCCCCCCCCCCTATATACGCCACTGGTAGCAGGTATATATTTTAAAAAGTAGCAAAGTTAGTATATAGATAGGTATACCTGGGTATACCTACCAAATATAGTTGGTACATACCGACTAATAACTTCACTACATGATTTTTACACCGAAAATCGAGTTAGGGTACTCTTTTTATTTTTAGTTATTAGTCTTGTACTTTGAATATTGAAGTACTTAATCAAATATTTTTTAGTCATACTGAGTCTTGTATAATTTCCAGCTAAGGTAGGTACCTCCCATGTCCTATGGAGCTATATATTAAGTAATAAGGTGAGTAGGTACCTATAGACATTATTTATGAATCGGGTTACCCGATTTTCTTAAACTGTAAAATTCAAGTGGCGGATCTATAAAAAGCCTTAAAAGCCTTCTTGAATTTGGCCCGTCTAAAAATCAGATTGCTATTGGTTCGTTGATCCAAAAAAGAATTAGAATAGGTACTTAGTACCGACTTAGGTAGGTACCTACTTAGGTATATTTTTTCTAAGACATTGATCCATAACAAATTAACCTTAGAAAGAACTAGGTACCTATTATAAAATTATCATTTCATGAAGTGCTATATTAATTTTAAAACCTCAAAGGCTGGCCACAAACGTCCCGAAGTTCAGTTCCGGAATCGACCGTTTTGCAAAAAGGTTCCGACCAAAACCTCTTTCTGAATTGAAAATCGGGGTGACGCTGAATTCAGAGAGAGGTTTTGATCGGAACTTTTTTGCAAAACGGTCGATTCCGGAACTGAACTTCGGGACGTGTGTGGCCAGCCAAAGAGATACTTCTCAGCCTCGACAGTTCTCGGCGCAATATAAATGAGCGAATCATAGAATATCAATTTAAAATTTTTATCCATCACAATGTTCATCCATGATACGGAAGTTTGCAATCTGGCAGCACCGTACGAGCGCCTGCGCAATAGCAGTCGTAATTCAAAATCTATCAGAAAATGTTTTTGGCGCGTCGTGTCACTTCGCATCTATCATTTGTGAGAAAGTTGGTCTGCGGAGGTGTCGGTGTCGTAGGAGATAATCCGGTTTCTAATACATTTTTATTCAGTAATCGCCCGTACACCAATATGTATACCACAGTAGAGAGAGGTACACCAAATTCCACGGATTACAGAATATTTTTCAGTGAGTATTTTAACGCATAACCTTTGGACGCTTACGAACTCACGCGGTGATTTTCCGGTGTGAGCATTTGAAATTAATTAGCATTTCCCTAATTATATTGCAGTATTTTAGATTAGTTATGTTATGTACTTTACACGTCATATACCTTTCATTATCGAGACCTTAACCTTTCGATAAGTTTCTGGATATTACCAATATTATTGTGACAGCTGTCACTGCTTTCTTTGCCAGGAGGAATTCTGCACACTTCGATTTAGTTAAGTTTTAACACATTAGAATGAAACTATTCATGTTCTAACCAAATTAAAGTGTGTCCTTTTTATATTTTACTTACGGCTCAAGAGTACATTAAGTGAGTTTTATTAATTTGTGAGAATAATAAATGAATACTTAGCTCATTCATGCTGAGGACTTTCATTTTTTTTAATGTAAATTATTGATGATGAACCAGCTATAATTTATTTGAAAATATATAGACTTAAGTAATGTGCCTTCGTTTACGATTAAGTAATTGAAATGTTCCATGTTTTTCGTATCAGGGAATCTAGACAGCTATATCCTTTGTGTGTGCTTTAGTATAGTAGGTAGGTTATATGGGGAGCAACTGACAAGAGAAAGAGAGGAAAATGCTTAGTTGTGAATCGTGTTTAAAAAATTTCATCTGCACCCCATAGCCTACGGACAATCACATTGATGCCTTTCAATCAAAGGATATGAGTTTAAAAAAAAGAGACAGTATGAACATAGGTATTATATGTTTCTAGGGAATGAAGATGGCCCCGTATCTCCTCTCCACGACATCCCACTGTTTGCAGACGCCGCTAATAATATTCTCAATATGGTTGTGGAAGTACCAAGATGGACTAATGCTAAAATGGAGGTAATTATTATTACAATCCTTTAATCTTTCCAAGTTGCAGTAATCAGATTAGTATTGTATGTTTATAGATAAACTTATATTGGATAGTAATTAGTGAAGGTATTAAGTTTATTGTCATTGAAAATGACAGATGTGTTAGATTGTGACGGGTTAAACTAAATTGTTTAATTGTTCATACAATGTTGATCAGGAAAAGCTTGTTTTTGCTGCCCCTTCCAGTTTTGTTATTTTGGTTTGCCCCCAAACAGACGCAGAAAGATGTAAAACTTGGGTACCTATGTAAAAAGATACCTGCGATTCCCATCGGGTTACCTTTTATATAAAGTATTAGGTATAATCATGTCTAATCTGACATAATGTCCTAAAAATGTTAGCTCCGGGTTCCCTTCTGCAGAAATTCACACTTCACCACTGTTGTACAGTCACTTTGTCATTTACGATGTATTGTCTATCATCTAGATACCAACATGGCATCGCATGACATACAAGAATATCAATAAACACTGTTTACTTTTATTATACAGGCGCAGAGGAAATATTAAAATAAACTTATTATCATTAGGTATTGTTCTAGTTTACACTAGCAATATTTATTTAAGTTATTTACACAGTTTTCCTAAGGTAAATTACTTATGTAGTATTGGAGTGTTGGGGGTTCTTCTTCATTGTTATATGAGGAACTAGCTGAGTTACCCATGCTTTGCAACGGCAAATTTAACAAACCAATCGGGCATTCTTTATAAGCTTGAGGTGGGCAAAATGTGACTTAAGATCTTAACTTCTTTTCCAACGCTCTATCATACGATACGACACTCGACCCCACACAATCCTTGGATCCCCTCATCATCATGGCAACTCCTAGGAAAAGCTTTTTCTCCAAAAACCGGCGACGTTAGGACACAGCCTATATTATCACAAATGTTATGTTGTAAATGCGGAAGTTATGCGAACACTTACAAAAATCAAATTTTATATATATAGATTAAGTGCTATATATTTCTGTTAGGATATTTGGTAAATTAGGACTAAAACAGAAATCTACGTCTGATATTCGTGATGAACTACTTTTTTTTTGTCTAGGATATATTAATTTTTTCTCGGTATTTGTAAATACGGTTGATAATGTGATTGGCTCTGAATGAATGCAGAAGTCAAGGTTAGGCTATTAATGATAAGACCACTTGAACTAACAGCGTAATTCCTAGTTTATTATTATATCTGAGTATGTTTTATTATTAAGTCGAGGCTTATGTAATCTAATGATAATAACGGATTTTTCAACAATAGATAAGGAAATGTATATTTTTGTACGTGTACATTTGTATTTTTATACACGAGTATTTTTTATATAAGTACATCAGTATATTTTTTATATGTATTACTTTTCGATTTAGGATAATTAATATGTCTGATCTCACATAATGCGACAAAGAATGTTAGCTCCAACTTTACCCCTACAGAAATTCACTTTTCGCCACTGACATACAAACTTATTTATATGAAGATACTCCAAATTCAGAAACTGAAATGAAAAAAAGCTCGTAATCCAAATTCCATCAAAGAGAATATATTATGTGACAAGAAAGTTTACGAGTCTAGTTTATTTCAGTGATAAGTTGTTTAAATTAACTGTTATAAGTCATTTTATCATCATTTTAATGAAGGGACTGTTGTATCAGTGTGTGATAAGTAAAAAAATTACATTAATATACATAATGTATAAGTCACAGCATTTATTATGTAGTAGAAATATAATAACCAAGTAAATTGATTATCAGACATGAAAGCCACAATTAAATAATTTGTATACATAATATCTATATGTATTTGAATGTTCAGTCCATATCAATATTGTCTTAAAATAGTAGGAAACTGTTATGTTTTCTTTACAAGGCGAATGTTATTGATTGTAATAATAAAAGTAACCAGTTTTTATTCAAGCCTGTTATTGTCTCAAGGTTATATAATATTATCTACTATTTTATAGACATGCTTCCTATTTATGTAAAATACTGTGTAAAAAAAATGTACATTGCGGTCAATGATGTTGTGCAGTTCTTTTTCATGAAATAGATAACTGTTTATCGATTATATCAATGCATAATTAGTTCACTTTGTGTTATTATTATCAGCCACATAATTACAGTTGTTTTCAATCGCATATTTCAGATTTGTTTGAATGAAACGCTGAACCCCATTAAACAAGATGTAAAGAAGGGAAAGTTACGTTTTGTAGCCAACTGCTTCCCTCATCACGGATACATCTGGAACTATGGAGCCCTACCGCAGACCTGGGAGAATCCACAGCACATTGACCCCAACACCAACTGCAAAGGAGACAATGATCCTATTGATGTGTTGGAAATTGGGTAAGTGACTTATAGTATTATATCCTTTCTTTTTCCTGTGATAATTGAAATGGTCCTACTGACTTTCTTTGTATATTTGTAATATGTTCTTCTTCTTAAACTGCGTCTAGACTAGGTGAGTCTGTATTGACAGGATTGTTCTCCTGTGATGTGGAACTCCAGCTGTCTATATACCTCTTCGGTGGTCTTCAGGCATCAGGCACTCCATGCAAAGAGATGTATGGGAGTTTGGCGTTGTTCATTCTTGATACATGTTGGTGCCAGAATCTCCGTCGCTGTCGTCCTCATCTGACTACATCTTGGACATCACAGATTTCTCGAATTGCAGTGGTTATTATTAATATATTGGTTATTATTTTCCAGTTATCGAATTGCCAAAAGGGGTGAAGTCGTACAAGTAAAAGTACTAGGAACCTTAGCACTTATTGATGAAGGTACTTTATTTTAATTACTGGAACCGTATACGTTTAATTATACAGGAATCTTGTACACTAAAACATAACTGATTGAACATTTTGTAGGTGAGACGGATTGGAAGCTTATCGCTATAGACATCAATGATCCGTTGGCATCTCAGATGTCTGACATAAATGATGTGGAGAAATATTTCCCTGGATTGATGAAGGCAACTGTGGAGTGGTTTAAGATTTATAAAATCCCTGATGGCAAACCAGAGAACAAATTTGCCTTCACTGGGGAAGCAAAGAATGCAGCTTTCGCTCATAATGTTATTAAAGAAGTAAGTGTAACTTTAATTAAATATTCACGTAGTATTATAATGTACCATTCTCTCACGCTGCATCCCTTGCAGGGTAGGCATAGAGAACAGATCGCCAGACTTTTCTAACCTTACACACACTTCGGGCTTCCGTTACATTTATGCAATTCCTCATATACACTCCACGATTCTTTTCACTCAAAACATGTTCGTCCTTGAAAATCTATGTTGTATTAAGTTTTAGTTCGAAAAGTTAGAGCATTGTACCTGTTGTAATCCACCTTCATGACTTCATCGGTTGTGTTCAGCAAACATGAAGAATAATGATTAAATAATCTCTTTACAGTTACATAATAGGAAAACGCAATTCTCACACATAATTCATAGCAGACGATAATAACATAACTTACTTACTGCTAGCCACTTGCGTTCCACTTCTGGGCATAGGCCTCTTCTAAACTTTTTTACTGTCTTCTATATTGGGCTATCTGCTGCCATTACTTATTTAATAACATTATTTAATATGTACATATTGTTGATTTCTAGGTTCATGATTATTGGAAAGCACTCTCGGGGAAAGAAGTCGTAGTAGATAATATTGATTGGTAAGATCACTAAGTTATTTTCATATATCCACAATATGTTCACGTTCACATACTGCACTTCACGACACAAGCTTTTAACTTACCGTGAAGTGTGCAGGACAGTATTGAGTTTGTAAAATAAATACATATGTTAATAAGTATACTTAATATAAATAATATACTCGTATTGCATTTTCAAGTCTGATTTATCCATTCAGTCAATAGAGTAGACACTTTATGTTGTTTTTTTTCAGTGCCTTAAACTTTAATAAGACATTTCCTTCCTTTTCCGGCAATTCATTCTGATATTTTATGTACTAAATGTTTGTGCAAAGAGAATGTTATATGTGTTTTTGTATCATTATTCAGAATGGTCATATTTGGGGTACTTGGAGACTGTATTGTACATACATATATTATGTTTTAGTTCCAGTGTTACCATATCAGATAGTCCTTTCAGCATCTCAGTGGAGAAGGCAGAAGAAGTCCTCAATGCAAGTTCACCGCCTGCGCCCGCCTTACCTGTGGAAGCAATAGGTAAATACTATATCACATCTTTACACTTCCTAAATTATCAACGGTGATTCCACAAGTGGGGGTCTGTCTGTCTAGATATAATAGCAGAATTATTGGATTTGTTTGGTAAGATAAGGAAGATAGAAAGGGCACAATTAAGCTCTGAATGAGTACTCTAGTGCTATCTCCCTTTAACTGCTACTAAAAATACGGTCGGAGAATGAGAAAAACATAAGTTTCACTAAGATTATGGCTTGTCCCAGCAAATAAGAGGTGGGAGTCCAGGAGATTGGGAGGAGGAATGTTGTTATTATGTTGCCAGCATGCGTTGGCACAGTTTGCCAACACGAGGATAATAATGTATTCTATGCCTAGCAATTGCGATGGCTATCTTAGCGTCTCCACTTGCAGGCAACTTCACATTTGTACTAACTTGACATTGGGACACCGCACACTCCTGTCACCCGGTCCATCGTACTGTAATAGTCTAAGGTTTGATATGTGAAAATTCGACAATGTATGACATAATCACGTCATCTTCCCAAGGTCTGCATTTACTCTGAATTTTATTTATTTAGGAGACAGACGTAGCTTACACATGCGGGTATAACACCTGCATACATCTAATTGTTCATACCCACATTGTTGGATTGGGGTAACTATGATAGATATGAATAAAACGTAATTTTGTTCACACATCATCATGCTATTTGTCTGTCAGTATGGAGCCTCTGTTAAAAATAATAATCGCATTTTAATAAATTATTTTGCTATTGGTTTCAGTGGATAAGTGGCATCACATAATTGTACCCAAATTACATAAATTATAAACCAGAGACTACGTAATGAGAAGCACTCCAAATCAAATATTGTGGGAGGTCATAATTTTAAATTGATTTGAAATACTAAATGTTTTTTTTTAATGTCTTAAAAAGATAAATAGCTTTTTGTTGATAGGTCCTAAACTTTTTTATTTAAGTCTCCTGAAACATTGAGATTCTTTATTGAATTAATGAAATTAACTCAAGTTGAACCTAAATGATTTTTGGTATTGGAACTGGATTTTTCTGCATTCGGCAGATAGAAATACGTTACAGATTTTCCTCAACAGAAGCGAGAGGTATCTACATCCACATAATGTAGCTTTATGTAAACTCCCTCAGGGAGGCAGCAGGATGGATGTTCCGATGCTTACGAGTCGCTTTGGCTTGAGTGATCACTCTTAAGTGTTGGAATATCCATCCCTGTTCCTCCCCAAGGGAGTTCACATAACTCTACATTATGTGATTGTAGATACATCTAGCATGCTCCTCTTGTATTTTGTGACACATCTCTTGTGCGTCATTCTGTTGTAATATGCTAATAGTTGGCGAAGTTTTAATTAAGTAATTGTTACATACTATGTTTATATATTCTCTATGACAATGTAACTGTTATTAAGTAATATCCTTCCAATTAATATACATAGCAGCTGTCTATAAGTTCCTGTATATCACTACATACTATATATGTTATGTATTAATGTTTATTGATTTTTCTGTTGGTTGAATAACCATATTGTTATTTGTGTTTGAATGTATATACTACATAGGTTTTATATTTTCGGAAATTGAATTTAACAAATAAGCCAGGCATGGCCAACATAGGGCCCGTAATTAATTATGTGATTCACAATAATTCTTTATTTTTTAATCCATTATAAAGATTTACAATTTTTGTCCTCCTTTCTACTCTATATGAACTGCTTGACGTTTTGCTGCAAAGTAGAACCCCCACTTTTTCAGTCAGTAATTAATTAATTCTAATATTTTGTGCCGCCCTTTGAAAAAAAAAATTGTCTATTTCAGCCTGAGGGTAAAAACTGTTGGCCATGCCTGATGCGGAATAATGCGTTTAATTATTGATTGTGATTTAGCCGAAATTTAACATTGGATCGTTTCTTTGTTTCAGTTGATAAATGGCATTACTTAAACCTTAAGTGAAGACAGCAACCCACCATATGTTAATATAATTAATATTTATTTTATATTATACCTACGCTTTAATAATATCCCTGTTTAATTTTGATAGAACTCAAGTATTCCGTTGAACTCAAATACTGTATGTAAATTTATTTATGTTTGGCTTCTAAGTGTTCACATTAGACGAATACACAATATTGTTCACATATCACAAAGAAAATATGGTGAGATTAATGTTTGTTAGTTTTTGCAATTGACGTACATAATCAAATTAGTATTTGTACTTTTAGTTAACAGTTTTTGTATTGCTAGAACTGAAGCACTTTTTAATATGAGTTTTTGATTATAGAGACAAGCGAGTGAATACTATGAAAAGACAGTAGATACAATATTTATTAGTACCCGTGAGTTCGTTGTACTAAGGTTTTTAGACACTAGAAATTTACACAATAAAAAGTACTGATTATAATTTTTATAATTTTTGTTTTATAAGTACACATGTTTTGCTCTAATAATGTGGCTATTCATTCTAAGTTTACGAATGTTTTTGTTTTCTCACCCAGTGAAATAATATATTATTATTGCATTCATTTTTGTTTTACTATTATCAACCATTTTTTTTTTCCTTGTTAGGTCAGGGGATCGTATATCCCCTGCGTCACTGCGACCAGAGTAGGTCTATTGTGACACCCTTCAATGTTACAGCTCGTCCTAAAGGCCGATGTGTTTCATGTAGCTCACGATCAACCATTACTTCTTCTGTTGTCAAACTATTCCACTGGGTTATTTTGTTAAATATTTTGATGGTGGATGGATATTAAAAAAAACTGTTTCAACAAGATTTTGACAAGAACTGCCCTATAGACTCTTAGAACATAATCTAGGATAAATTTTGCATTTGGATACTCATTAAATAGTTCTTTTACATTTTTTCTATTTGGAAAATTGTGTGAATTTTTTTGCTGGTCTTAAAGTACGGAAAACAAATACATAAATATTTTATCCCAACCTTCTTAGGCTGCAAATATTTGAAACGGACTAAAATATGGGTATATTATATTAATATTTTGGTTGCCATGTAAGTTTATAATTGAGTCATGAATACATACATACATACACCTTCTTCCCCATCTATACTTGATTGGGTCGGGGGCCCAAAGCATCTGCATATCTTCGCCAGAGGCCCCTGTCACTCGCAGCTTCCAGGACCTCTGGCCACTCCAACCACAGTCATGAATGACACTATGAATTGATATATGCACCATTCGTTTTATAAACTCAAATAGTAGTATATTTGTGAACTACACAGCAGTGGCGAAGGGTGGATTTCTGTAGAAGGGAAGCCGGTACCAATATTTTTTATTGCAATATATGTATTGTAATTCGTGGGCACACACGGCCACTCAACACCATCTATCAAAATCGAAGCAAAACACGCAGCTTTCAAATTTATTATTCAGATGTCTCTATCCTTATGCAAAATAAAAAAATAACACGCTTCTACTATATTATCAATTTTCCAGCGTATTGTCGAACATAATAATTACCTAAAATATTAAATTAATATAGGTACATACCTAATATAATTAAGCACGTTCCCATCTTTAAGGTTAATCAGGTATATCAACATCGATCGAAAAAGTTTGTAATTATATTTAGTTAGTAAAAATGTATTAAGTTGAACCGTTTTCCACAACTATCACTAAAATGCCTCCATATGAGTATTAAAACATAAAAAATACAATATAATATTATACTAAATACAAAACCCGGAGATAAAAATATACAAAACATATTCCATTTGTTTTGACAGCTTGTGTCAGATAAAATCTTGCCATATGAAAAGTTTTATATCGCTAATAATTTGAATGTCATATTATGAAGAAAAAAACATGTATCTAAAATATTCTAAAATTGAATATGCGAAAATCTACTACTTGTTAATAACCTTATATTAATACCTGTAGTTAGCAATAAATTAATATACTTGTCCTCAAGTAATCAAACAAAAAGGGTCTAAAACCATCAAATTATTAGTCACATCTAGTGATAATATTTGTAAACAGCAATACTTCTCGTGCTCTTCATTTTTTTAAAAAAACATTACAAATTTGACCCATTCGTAAAAATATCTTTGTATTAGAGAATAGAAATGTGCAGTGAACTAGTCTCTTTTGAAAAACATTCCTAAATTACTGCCGCTAAGACATGGTAAATTTTTTCCTCTATGACGTTGAAAGAGACAGTAGTATTCCCGTTTTCTCATAAGACTGAGAGAGAAAGATATATTTTTGTCATTTTAAAGGAATATGAACACACCCGCCTCGTAATAAAATCTGCACCAGTAACTAAAGACGACACGGTTTACCTCACAATATAATAGCAAAGAGTACGGGGTGCTCATCGGAAACGTTTCCCGCGCTTATTTAAACTACTAATATTATTATACCGTGCACCGCCATCTATCGGAGACGAATCTACAAAGTTTGAATGTAATATTTTTTAGTGCATTTCTGATTATACATCATTCTAACTATTATTTATCTATCAAAATCAAAGGATAACTCGATGGGAATCGTGTTCTTAGGTAGCTTCGCTACACAGAAAGTTATAAAAGCTTGTGTTGGAAGTGGAGAGTGATCCACCTGTTTTTTCATCAAGCACCTTTCAAATCCGGTTACCGTTCACCTCTTAAGAAGGTTGTTCCAGCTGAACACTTTTTTATTGTTATTCCTGAAGGATGGAGCAATTCTCAGACCTCAGCTTAAAGATGTTGTTTTATAACTAAAATGAGATTAGTTGGTTCAGACAGACCTCAGTAGCACATAGACAATGGATCAGAGTGGACAGAGAAAATGGAAAACTTTAGAAGAGGCCTATTTCCAGCAGTAGAGAGAGCAGGGCTAAGGAAGAACCACGACCGGACAAAAAACCATAAGAATATTACTCAACATGAATAAATCTTAAAAAAGAAATCCCTTTAGAAATATGATCAAGGGACAAAGTTCAAATGTAATTGGATTTTGAAAACAAAATTAATTGCATCTATTAGCATGTAGTAATTTCTTTCAGTGTGTTGGAAACTACTATAATTAGAAAATAAACAAATAAATAAGCGGATCTAAAATGGGATAGACAATAAAATAGTTAACATTTTTTAAATAATTCATTTATTCATCTACTGGAATCCAACTGTAAAGTTTGGGCTTTAATCCATTGAGGATATTTCTGAAGGGCTTTTGTCTTTTTTGGGATTCATTCAATGAGTTTTTCTCCAGCAACTGGAAGAACAAGATGGTGGTGTAATTATAGAAACTCCCAATTAATAAGTCTGTTAAGAGACCTTAAGTCAAATTTATAAACAACATATTAAACATTAAAAAGAAACCCTTCAGTAAGAGCATAAATTGCTAAAGACTACTTGGTCATCATTCATTAGATTTTATAGGTTGGTTGTTCTCATGGCATCATAAAAATCGTTTGTTCCCATTTGACCAACCGTTTGTTCAACCAGTTGAACAAATGGGACTCATTTTTTCCCATTTGACCAACCGCTCGGTTTAACAACTGGGAATCAATATTTTTGTAATATTTTCTTCCCGTCTGACCAACCAACCTTCAGTATGGAGAAATTACAACATATTTATGATATATTTATATTGATTTTCGTGACGTTTCTTACCTACCTGCATAGTGTGCATACATACATACATATATCTTTATACATAGGTATATCTTGTACGAAAATGTTCGTAGGTAAGTAATAAGTATATAAGATGCTTAAGTTATTTTTTTATCATATTTAAAGGTATAAGCATGGGCATCGTCAGGGGGGTAGGGGGGAGGGGAGGCAGTTGCCCCCCCCCCCCTAGAGATTGGAATGGGTATATATTTTTTCACAAGAAGGTTTGATATACTATACTATACCCTCCGCCACCTCCCTTGCGGGGTAGGCAGAGAGAACGGATCTCCAGACTTTCCTATCCGTACACACACTTCGGGCTTCCGTCACATTCACGCAATTCTTCATACACATTCTACGATTACTTTTACTCAAAACACGTCCGTCCTTGAGGATCTGGTCAACATGGTCCAGCCATGTGGTTCTTGGACGGCCGTGTTTCCTTATACCTCTTCTTTCACCCAGGTAAATTTTTCTTGTTATCCTTTCATCGTTCATTCTCTCCACATGTCCCAACCATCTCAACTTGTTCACTTTCGTTTTGGGTCGTGATATGGTATGGTTTATTTGAAAATGTGTATGATATTTTGCACAATTATATGAATTAAAAATGTTTTTATGAAAAAAAAATAGCAGGCAATTTTTTTATGAAATATTTGTCCCTTTTTTGATGGATTTTCAAACTCATTTTTAAAAAAAATATGTTATAATGGGAAAACGTGTGGTAATAATGTGATTTTTAGTGAGGTTTTATCATTTAGTATGATAAAATATATACCCATTCCAATCTCTAGAGGGGGGGCAACTGCCCCCCCTACCCCCCCTAGTAATCATAGAATGTGTATGAAGAATTGCATGAATGTGACGGAAGCTCGAAGTGTGTGTAAGGATAGGAAAGTCTGGCGATCCGTTCTCTCTGCCTACCCCGCAAGGGAGGTGGCGGAGGGTATAGTATAGTATATCTCGATCTTCTTCTTATGAAAAAATATATACCCATTCCAATCTCTAGGGGGGGGGGCAACTGCCCCCCCCTCCCCCCTACCCCCCTGACGATGCCCATGCTTATACCTTTAAATATGATAAAAAAATAACTGAAGCATCTTATATACTTACCTACGAACATTTTCGTACAAGATATACCTATGTATAAAGATATGTGTATGTATGTATGCAGGTAGGTAAGAAACGTCACGAAAATCAATATAAATATATCATAAATATGTTGTAATTTCTCCATACTGAAGGTTGGTTGGTCAGACGGGAAGAAAATATTACAAAAATATTGATTCCCAGTTGTTAAACCGAGCGGTTGGTCAAATGGGAAAAAATGAGTCCCATTTGTTCAACTGGTTGAACAAACGGTTGGTCAAATGGGAACAAACGATAAAAATCAGGCAGTATTTATTTTATTATCTCTTATGAGAAATAAATATGATATCACTTGTGAATAATAAAAAAATATATGGCTAAGTAGCATCTTATAGGATTCTCATGGGAAACGTTAAATAAACACAGAGGAGATTTCAATCATATTCATATATCATTGATTGTGATGTGATCAATCATAATGAAGTCGCAGATGAAGACATAAGAGCTAGTTTGGTCTCACTCAGGAGAACGAAGGAAATATTCCAATAAACGTCTTAATAGAACTGAGAAAAAGTGGAAGCCGACGTTTGCAGATGGAAAAGGTTGTCAAAGTATAATGCCAAGAAAATGCGGTAAGCAATTTAATACTTCTATCACTATATTTTATTTCCACGCTGCCTCCCTTGCGGGGTAGACAAATAGAACAGAGCGCCAGATTTACCTATGCTTTGACTTCTTGCTACGTCACATTTGTGGAATCATATTTTTTTATGATTGATAGTAAAAATTAGGAGGTAAGAAGATAAGATTTATAACCATTAAGATTTTTTTATTAGGTATTTTCCTCTATCTATGGGTGTAATTTATCGCCTTATTTTGTACTATTACGGTGACGCCTCTGTGTCCCAGGCACCACTATATAATAGTGCTTCTCAAACTTTTTGGTATTAGGCACCACTGAAGTAAAAAAAATATTGACGAATTCTTTCCAGATTACAAGTAATTTTATTATGCGTACTCTTTGATTATTGAAGTACCTAATAAAATTATTTTGTGAATACTTCTAATTTGATTGGAGAGTTAAATTTGCCTTTAAAAAAATTTTGGCCCTGTGTGTTCACAAATTGAAATACTTGCATGTCTTCAACCCCGAGATTCGAACCCGGCACCTCCCGCTTGATAGACCCGCGCTTTAACTACCGTATAAGTTGAGATAGTATCTTGGTTTATAGAACTCGAACTGCCTATGCGTATTGCGTACCTATATAAATATGAAAAATGTAGTTATTAAAACATCTGGCCGATTACCGAATTGAGAAGCACAAAATCTATTCAATACGTAAGTTTCTACTACCTAGAATCTTGATAGAGACTACATCTCTATAAGTAAACTGATAGGTTAGTTGGTAGATATTCTATACCTAAAGCGATTCTGTAAAGTTGTATGACAAGTACCTAGCAAGGCAATTTTATATAAAAATATCACCATTAATTTTGTTTGTCCAGCATCCTCATATTACCGAAACATAATATCTACGTTAGACAAAATAAACAGTTGTAGTGAGTGTCTATACGCTATAGTATATAGTAGGTATATTACATAAGATTATATTCGCGTAGTGTAAGTAGTCGCTATAAAATGAGAAAAAAACATCCTCCTTTCTGTAATCGTCCACACTCTGACTCCATCTCGCAAATTTCGTTTAGGAGACAGAGACATGCGCAAGAATGGTTCATCGATTGCGGCTCCACGGCATACGATACGATGTTAGGCAGAGGCGAAACGCAAACGAAATAATACGAAGCTCTCATACAAAACAATATCAAGTCCGCGAGGCGAGTAGAGTACATACATTACATTACTGTAGTCTGTAGTAAAGTACGCACTCGTGTTTTTATTCACCGCCCCGAACTGCTCTCAAGCAGAGCTACATACATAACATAACACAATATAATATACCTACTGTATAATATAGCCTCCATCTCTATCCTTGCCAGTCAACTAGTTTTGGATGCATCGCTACAGACTACTATTGTAAAGGCCAACGCGGTCAGTTTGTTTCGATCGTCTCGATAAAAAAATTGTCTTGTGTTGAAACAAATAAAACGCGAAGCTCGGCGTAATTTTTTACGTAGAAAATAAGTGATTAGTTTCAAAATGAAGTTGACATGGACTCTTGTCGTGTTGGGTATATTGATTGTCACAGGAGCCGATGCTAAGAAGAAGAGAAAATTCGACGGAGACTTTGAATTCGCCGATGAGGTAATATATAATTTTGTATTACAAGCGACATTTTGACAATGTATCAACATACAAGTAATATTTTCTTGTATTGATTTCTCATGTGAATTAAACCACCCCCTTTTTTCCGCCAAGGCGTATTTAATCCACATTTAATCACAATGTGACAAGAAGGGTGTAATGAAATGAGGGTTCTAGATAAATCTCTGCAGGAATTATTCCATTGAGATGATATTATTATGATATGAATGGGTATTTATTATACTCGCATGAACTTAGGTGAGATTATACCTGAGCTCGGCTGTATTTAGCCTGGGGGCAATACGCAGTGAATGTTTTGTATAGAATCGAAATCTAGTATTAAAAAATCCCGCGATGTGTAAATATTTGAATAATAAAGATATGGAAATACAAATAATAAAAGTTGACCAACATTTTGGGACAGCGAGTTTTCTATTATTAAATCATGTTGTCGAAGAAAATATACAATTTATTTTATGTGAAATTTGGTAATATTGTTGATGTGATAATATCAGATAGAAAATTGTATTTTTTTTTTATAAATTCAGGTTTCCAGCCTACTCGTAATGTGTCAGCGTTAAAATGAAATATTAAATCTAAAAGTCATCAATCATGATTTTATTTTGGTTTTGCGGTTTACGCGCTACAGAGATAATTATACTCGTATTACTTTATATCTAGAAGCAGTGGCGGACTGGCCGGGTTGTCAACATGCCCGATGGCAAGTGGCCCCCCCCGCCGGGGGGCCGCCCTCAGCCCGTCCTTTATTACACATATAAGTAATTAAATTACGCCAATCAATATAATAATATAGCAATCAAAGAGTAACAGAAATATGCAATATTTACAACTGTATCCTTTTGAATAAAATGGTATTCAAAACAACATCATAAAAAATTTCGCCTGCGGCGTTCTTTGTAATGTGAAATCAAACAAAATCTCCCATTCTTATCACGAATTTTCAAAAATTATTGTGTAAATTCATTGACTCGCAATTGTTTTGTTACAAAATTTTGCTTGCGGCGCTAATTGTAACTGTAATTGTATACCTCATGAAGCAATTGTATAGAGCCCCCCCCCCCGGCTCTACTACATGGCGACTTAGAGCCAGCCCGCCACTGTCTAGAAGGCATCATGTACTTAGGTTAGACACATACAATATACCTACTCCATGATTTATGAAAGCACATAATATTACTTTTTACTAGGGTTTGTGCCCGGCGATCCTGCGCCTGGATTTTAGGTTAGAGGCAACCACTATTGCATAGTTGTTATTTTGTAATTAAAAAGCAATTTTTCTCTTTTATTGTAAGAGGTATTTGATATTTTATTAGCCCATATCTTAGCCAGGATTCAGCTCTATCGTTATTCAAACATGGGCCCCGTCAAGCGGGTGGGGGGGGAGTAGCTGCCTCCTGCCCCCTGGAGATTGTAATAGGTATATATCTTTTCATACTAAATGATAAAACTTCACAAAAAATCACATTATTAAGACACGTATTGACATATTAAAAAAATTCGCCTGCGGCACTATTTACGCGTTTTTCATACTACATCAATTTTTAATATTTTTGTTGCCTCCCCCCCAGCAAGCAAAGTAATCCTATAACGAAAGATTATAACCACACTAAAAGTGTATTTATATTTATAAAGCTCATATAGATGCATTGTTGTAGACTATTTAACTTATAATAACATTTCACAAGTCTTAACATACTCAGGAGCATTTGCTTTTATGTCTCACTCTTACAGTTTGCTACAAGACTGATACCTAGGAGAGTTCTAGGAATATTTTAGTTATAATAGCATTCTACAAGAATTGACAGTCTCAGGAGCATTTGCTTTTGTATCTCTGTCTTATAGATAGCTACAAAATTATCTAATAGGAGACTCATAGGAGTAACTAATCATATAAGAGCATGCAGTAATACTAAATAGTATTGAGAATAAATCTTATCGTATATTAACATTTTGTAAGAGAATACGTTTTTATAATATACTGAGCTGAGATCAATATACGAGTTCATCGATGTAGCTCATTCAAGACACTTATAAAACATATAGTACTTAGACAGGAGAGTGATACGAGCAATCAAACTTATAAAATACTAGATCAATCAGTTTATAATAAACATCAAATATTTTGACAAGGTTCAATAATTGTGACAATTTGCGATTCATCTTGAGAAAATATACATTTAATATGGATTTAAGTGCTTGGAGACGATTTAAAAAGAGCGGTGGTTACAGAAGAAAAGTGACAAATACATACGCAAAATTAGTGAAGCTAGATTCTTCACAAATGTGTTCTTCGGGATCAGAGAGTAAATTAGGGGTGTCAAAAGCAAACAGAGATGATATAAATGAGGATTCCACCATGGAAAATAATGTTTCACCCTTGACCCGTTAACGTGAAGAAGTTGAAAATAATGAAGTAGAATCCGATTTTTCAATGGAAAAAACAACTGATTATGAAAAAATCACGAATTGCTTGCAGAATATTAAATTTTCTATAACTTTTTATTACTAAGTTTTTTACTAATATTATTATTAAAAAAGTTATGCACTGTCCAAAATGCTATATTAAAAAAAAAACGATTTATGAAGTTTTGTTATTATATTTCCGTAACGGTAAGTTGTAAAAGAAAATGACATAAGTAAAAGTTGTAGAACATTCAATTTTCAATAAATTGAATACCAAAAAGTGTTACCTAGGACTAACAATAATGGAGCTACGCTATTTTGAAATCATGATCTTCATTCTGCTATTACTCTTTTACTAGACTATTATAGTTCGAAACAATCGTCATCGTAGCTTTAAAATATGTGACTCAATAATATTTGGTCAAAAAAACAGTCAACATCAAGAAATACAATCATCTTGTAATTGACGCTTATAAAAGTAATAAATTCAAATATTATAGTAGGCAGATTTCACGAGGGTCAACCCTAATTATTTGTTAAAATGGAGGTGACTTATAAAGACAAAATTACTTATACAAGTACTAACTTAGTTATAACACTTCTATAAAGTACTCAGTGCGGAGCATTTTTAAAACATGGCGAATATTCATAATAAATGATGAAATATAATTTTTAAAACAACTATGCAATGTGCTATTTTTCGAAGGGCGTTAAGAATCTAATGAAAATATGGTACACATTTACAGTAAAAATAACTTCCCCACTTCTCAGCATTGTATAGAAAAGGTTGTAAGTATACAGATTAATAATTATGGTCTACAATAACATTAATAACAAGTAGAATAATATAAAGTGTACTTGCGTTTTTAGTATTTATTTAAAACCAAACAACCGACCACAACAATCACAAAACATAACCTCTATCAGTTAATAAAATATACTTACAACATATATATGAGTACTCTACTAGTATATTATAGATAAGATTGCTTTTGTAAGATACTTGTGTCAGATACTAATAGAAGCATTTGTCCTTATAAATGTATAGCTGAAGAGCATTATACAAGCAATTGCTCTTCATCATGTTTATTTTAATTATATTATGAGACTTAATAACATTCTGCAAGTAGATTATAATATTGTTACAAAACTAAGTGCTCATATAACGGTGCCCAAATGCAGACTTGCAGCATACTTCAAGTATATTATAAATACAAATAAAAGTAGTCTTGAGATCATTATAAACACTGATTTTGCTACTTGGGCCCCCAGCTCCGAGGCTGGCGGCGCCCATTTTAGCAAATCTGAAAAAAGGCATTTATCTATTAATTCTCCTTCCAGATTTCTGCTTTGGTCCCGCTTTTTTTTTTAATTTGCAAAAAAAAAACACAAAAAAAAACACACAAAAACAGCAAAACCTACAATAATTTGCTTTAAAAATGGGATATGGAGGAGCTATAACATTAATTTAATATCCATTAAAATGAGGAAAGAACAGACAATTCTGAGAAAACTAAAAATAACTTGTTTGATTTATGTAGGTAAAACATATTTATAGCGTTAGTACTTTGTGTATTGATTGTGGGTTGTCAATGAAGGTTACTAATAAATTAATTGATCCATGAATTTATAAGTTTACGGGAAATATGTTTTTCAGATTAAATAGGTTGTCGCCGTTTAATTTTAATTACTTGAACTGTTGTAGGTTTATCTTGTGGAAAACTATAAAGTATCAACTTACATAATTCTCGTTGAAACAGTGTTTGATTGAATGTACAAGTATCGCAGGACAGTGGCAAGTTTTGCAAAAGTTGTTCGAATATATGTATACGGAATTTAAATCATTTCCCGATTGCAGTGCTTTCAGCTATCATCGAAAATTATTCGTCTAGTTCTAGTTTCTACTAGTACCACATTTTTTCATTGATACTACAAGCCTACAAAAATGATTTGGGTATTCGGCGATAGATGTCAAAATTTTGGGATTCGCGTCTATACTCTTTAATTAGGTAATTATTAAGCGTATCAAAACATTGAGGGTTTTGAACATTGAGTTCCTTTATGTTTAATTTGTGCATTTTGTTTTATAAAGTGAGAATTGGTAAATATTGTAGTATGATGATCATCATCATGTCAACCCCCCCTGCGTCCATTGTCGAACATAGGCCTCCCCCATTGATCTCCACAGCTCCATATCCTGGGCAGACCGCATCCAACCGCCTCCCGCAACTCGCCTTACATCGTCCGACCATCGTGCTTGAGGCCTACCAACACAATTGTATTATTAGTAGTAGATACAAATGTATTATTAAGTAGAATAGAAAATAGGTACGTAGGTAGGTACTATGTTAAATAAAAAAATAATTTACTATAAGAATGTGCGTAGAATTAATAAATTATATGCAAATGTAAGGATGGGACGTCTGGCGATCTGTTTTCCCTGCCGATAATAGTCTGATTATAAACGTGATTCAGTATGAATAATAAATTATCGTCAAATAGGTAAATTATTGACCTCTAAATTGCTCTGTTTTCGATGTAGAGATGCGTTCATATCTAAAATCAATTCAGCTAAAATCATCGCGATTGACATGTTACGAGTATTTGATTTGATGGTAATTAATTGTCAGGAATCGTTAGTGCTTGTTCAACAACATAATTCACGTTTCCATGTTTATTCATTTAATAGTTTGCACATAAAAACATAAATTTATTGCCTTTCTTTATATTCCGAAATGTTTCCTAAATCTCTCTTCATAGTTGGGATATGGTGGTACCTATGTTATGTACTTCATTTTGTTTACATCGGCTGTGTAGGTAGCTGCCTACTACAAAAGTCCCAGGTGCCATAAAAACGAATAAATTAAATAAGAGTGTAGTACATGAGAATATCTCGAGAAATGAGTTGAAAAATAATGAAGCAGATTCAGCGTTTTCTTAATTAATGTCTGGTTATTCAGATTATTATTTCTCTTCGCGTCGTATTTTCATACTATCATTAAATTTTCATTAATAGATATTATTCTTGCCTAAATAATAGCTACGACTGAATACTATTAGGTTTCATCCTGACAGTTCTTTAGTAAATCTTGTACAAAGGTAGGGTATTATAGTTGGTACCCATATTAAATGTAGGCAGTGCAGCCAGTTTGTCAGCTTGCCCCGTGGCAAGTGGGCCCCAGCCACAGGGGCTCCCTAAGCCCGCCCTTCAAAATCACATAGGTAATTAAATAAAATCGTTGCTGGTCGTCTTTCTTCTCCTTCTTTCTTAGCCGTTCCAATTCCAATGCTGGACATAGGCCTCGCATTTGACTTTCCACAGATCCCTATCCTAGGCTGCATCCACAAGTTTCCTATGCGATTCACCTCGCATCGTCAGACCATCTTGCCTGAAGTCTTCCTATATCACAAATTTTCAAAGGTTGTTTCGAAAATCCGTTATCACAATCTACTAATAAAAAATGGGTACGGGGCACATTCTTTGTATTTTAATTTGAAAACAACAAACCGGGTTTATCACAAACTATAATTTCATCAATTTTACGAATAAAAAAAAAAGTCCGCGGCGCTATATATTTACTATTCTTTTTATCCCATTTCAATATCAAGTTTATTGTTGCTTTCCCAGCACTGGGTATGTGAAAATCTGCCAGTTACAAAACAAGGGCATTGATTTAGATTATCCTTTTTCAATTCATACTACTTTTATATGTATTCAATGTCTGTGTGTGTGTGCTTGAGAAATAAATAAATAAATAAAGACAATAGTAGTGTGCGACAAGGCAAACTTATTGCAAAAGCAATATCTAACAGTCAACCCGAGGTACTGGGCCCGCCACTGAAAGTTACCGAGTAGGTAGAACTAGCTGTCTACACTGTTTCTTACAATATTTTGATGATTATTTTATTACGAGTCACTGTCTAGTGTCTAAATAATGGGGATAGGTGGACCAGCCACCCGTGTACATATCTTTTGTAAAATTATAATATGCCAGCGAGTTTTGAAAACGTTACATTATATACAAGACATTAAATAAAACAACAGACAATTTATTGAGGCGTGACAGGCAAAATATTATCTAAGAAAACAATGATACCGCAGTTTTCGTTAAATGGGAAGGTAGAGGATAATCTCCCTACAGAACATGGAGGTATATCTATATAGCAATGCTTATGTATTGAATATCATTATGGATGAATATTGAATGAATGAGGCAGTGCGAAACCTCACTATAATTTTGGTGGGGTGTAACTAAAAAATGGGCCAACGCTTAGGTAGATATGCAATTTTTTAACTTGTAGATGTATTGGGCAAAGGTATAGTAAAGTTTATGAGTTATGATACATATTTGAGGTGTAGAAAGTAGGTATTTTAAAAAAGTAGGTACTACTAGGTACTTACCAAATTATTTTGTAAAACACCATTCACCAAAAATGGAAAAGCTAGAGATGAAAGTTCATTAAATTTAATTAAGTAGTGTACAGGGCCGTCCCTAGCTATAATGCCGCCCTAAGGCAAGTACGAAAATGCCGCCCCCAAAAATACGTGTAAATTAATACATACCTAGATAACTTCGGCAACACTTTTTAAATACATAAGAGTGCAAATAAGATTTTAATTTTACAATTATGTAGTCTCTCAACTAATTCTGAGATTTCAATATTAATTTGGTATCAAAACAAGTAAATAACGATGCAGCAATTTTTTTTATTGAAAAAAAAAAATAATAGGGGTGCTGATGATCATGCTTGGCACCTAACTATATAGACATAGACAAAAGACGGCGTCGATTTTTTTTATACAAAACTTTAGTAGGTATTTCAGATTCCGCATCCTCGATTTGCCGCCCCTCCAGAGTGCCGCCCTTAGGCTTTGGCTAACTTGCCTGTTAGGTAGGGACGGCCCTGATTATATCTATTGAAATAATGATAGATATCTACAGAGTATCAGGAGTATGGAGTAGTTTGTACTGTTTGTAGTAAAATATACATAGAAGGTATATTGCGGTTTGGTATACTGTTAAAATTGAATTGAAAAGTTTGTGCATCAGCCATTTGCAATGAAAATGGCGTCGAGGCAATACAAATAATGGAGTCTCCTAACATTTTGTCAGAGGGTTGAGAATTTAATTCAAATACTTGGCACAGACAACCACCTCGCTCTTCAGCTAGAAAATAACTCAACTGATTAACAGCAGGTATAGATAGGAACTAGGTATATAGCTAATTACGTTGGCAATCTTTCGTTTTATCTGTTTACAATTTATGTACAAGGTTTCCAATCGAAAGTATTAAGATAGTGATGGAATAATAATATGCATCTTTAAAATTAATGTGATTGAAATACTGGATTATACATTTTATATTTTATTGTTCACTATGATGGTCAATTCTTTGTGATCTCATGCAGTTACTTTGAGTATTTATAGCCATTACAGGTACTATCCTGAAAAATTATAATTATCCTGAATCGACTCGTAGTGTAGACTCGCGGAGACCTTTTAGAAAGTATATAAAATACAATAAAAATTAAAAGCCGTGTACCTGAGTAGTTGAGATTACAGACTTCGTAAGTATTTTGAAATGTCTGTGAAAGGATGCGATGCGAAACTTACGTGTTTTTTCAAATATCAATAGTTTATGTGTTCAACAAAAAAAAAATCCTACAATAGAACAAGTTAATAGTTCTCTCACGAAGAAGAATCTCGGTAATTAATTCAAGCAATAAATATACCTACTTAGTACTTACCATATAATCTGTAGGTTCTAATTGAAATCAGTTAAAACTAGATAGACATCTGTCTAGCTTATTCACTAAATCAACGTAGTGTGTTAGGTATAAATAAGTATTAAGAGTATGCATACCGACATTTCAAAAATTTCTAAAAACGGGAGACCTTATATCTCGACAACCGTTACTAAATATTCTTCGGAACAAAATAGAGTAGATGCATTGAACATTTATCTAGGGAATAACCGTAAAAGATTTTTTATACCTTTTATAGATTTCTCAAACAAAAATGTGAAAAACACCTCTGATCTTTTTTCCGAAAGACGGAAACTCGTTTCCCGAAAGTCGAGGAGTAAAATTTTTTTATACTGATAATATCCATTAAAATCTAGGGAATAACCGCAAAGGTTTTTGATTGAAGCGAAATTAACCCCAAGAAATAGAAAAAAACGCTATTTTTACAATTTTATCATACGATTCTTCACGCGATTTTGAACCTTAATGCCGTGGGAAACGACCGTGACGTCATTCTTGGTACCAAGCCCTTTTAAGTGTGTTCTAAAACATAATATGAAACGATACTCATGTATTGTAAGTATATGTAGGTAGGTACGCCTAGATTTTGTATATTTTATATCAAAAGTAAAGTTGCTGTATGAGTGAAGGTCGTTCGTGTAAAATATAGGGTATTTTGTGGTGTAGGTAAGTTATATAGAAATATAATATTATTATACTAGATTACAAGTACCTACCTATTATTTTCTATAAGTATACAAGTTTTTTATTAAGTTTTGTACTCACGAAATAAAATATATACTTAGCTCCATTGTATAAAATTTCAATTACAATACCTTTATAAGTCTTATTGTACTTCAAATGAAAGCTTTCTGAAGTAGGTAATTATGTACTACTTATAATATTCGCCTCTATTTTATTAATTTCGTACCTATAATGTTTTTGTAAACCCGGGAATCCCGCGGGGAAAATGTAGGTACCTATCTACAATTTAGCAATTTACATGCTCTGACCGAAAAGAGTCAAATTGGTTTTTCAATATTGTATTTTTGTGTGCCCTTAGTTGTCATGAACAATTTCACCCGAATGTTATCACCTGAATTATTTAGCGTTTACCCAACTACGTGCGCTACATTGAATATTGTTTTTTTTTTCTTGTTCAACTCAAATCATCATAAAACGGTTAAACGGGTGTAAATATAACTTAGTCACATGGTAAACCACATACTTGTACACGTACGTAACCTGAAAAATGGTTTCAGCAGGTATTTGAGACACTTTGCTTATTTATACCTATTTCACGTGAATTGCTTCCTTGACATTTTATTTATTGAACAAATTTCAGTCATTTTCCGAAGTGGCATCTTTTTTAGACATCGTGGCTCGAATCTCACCGCTTGATTATGATTATTGATTACATACTTCAGAAAGCTAGCTATAATGATTTGTTTATGTATTGCATTTTGAAATGTACCTCCGTAACATTTACGTGCTAGATACACTACTTATCTCTTTTTTGGATAGGTTACGTGCAAGATACTATATGTTTTGAGGTGGTCGGTAGCCTGGTTGGTAACGCGCTCGACTGTTAATCCAGTGGGCGCGGGTTCAATCCCCGGCCGACCTACCCCACTTCACAACACAAGCTTTTAAGCTTTCTGTGAAGTGTACAAATATGTATTTGGGTTTATTTCGATACACCCAGATTCATTTATTAAAAAAAAAGTGTTCTCCAACAGATTCGAAACTATGTAAGTATTTTACTTTGATTAAGCGTGGCGATTCGCTTTATATGTCTCCAGTCACTCCACACATTTTTCTCAATGAATTCACAATAATTTGACGATGAAAGTTCTCTGCTTGCCCCGTAAGAGATAAGGCGTGATGCCACATGAAAGACAAAAGTTCGTATTAGAGAGACAAAAGTTCGTAAAAGAAAGTATTAGAGCTTTTTCGTCTCTTCTAGGATACGTAGGACACACCTTTATCAGACTAAACGAACAATAATAATATACAGGAGTGGTGTTAGGTATATGTACATAGTTTCATCGATTATCCTATTCCTATAGACGAGTGATATCATAGAATAGAATAGTTAATAATAATAGATCTCCCTGGTGTAATCATAATGAAAGTTATAGTTTGCGTGTTTTGCTGTAAGCAGCGATAAAAGTCACTCATCCTTTTAACATTATTAAACAAATCTATCAATGGTATATAATATGTATACAACTGTATACTCATATCATTTAGTACAATACCTGAAAACATGAGCAATAAAATAACCTTCATCTAATAACATAATAATAGACATTGTCTATTATATACCAAGAGTAGGGAATAGATAGAATCGCACGATGTGAAATGTTTCAGCTGAATTATCAATAAAATATTGAAGAGAACTTGATTCTACTATTTTATTATGCATGGTGGCTATAGTCTAGCATCCCTGTTGGCCTTTTCTTTCCATTTGAAGGTTTAGCTTTATACGTATTTAATAAGGTACCTCTATGCTCTATACATACAATAGGTACTTGACCTACAGTGAGGTTCATAGGTATACTTTTGAGGCTGACTATTCCTTTAAATTTTTACAGAGAGGAAGGTTCGTGTGTAAATATTAATGATATTATCACGTGGATTTGCTTGTGTTTTAGATGCGTGTAGATGTACAAATATATATCTACAAAATGAGCGAACTATCAAGGGAACTGAAAAATATTCATGATATTGTTTGTACCTATGTACAGTACAATACCTATAGGTAGTTCTGCACAAATACTGCTGTTTATTAAGGGTCTCGACCCAACTTCCATTTCTGTTCCATTTCCCTCGGCTTTAAGGTTCGAAATCGCCTGAACAATCGTATGATGAAATGGTAAAAATAGCGTTTTTTCCATTTTTTGGTGTTAACTTCGCTTCAATCAAAAAACTATTACGGTTATTCCCTAGATTTTAATGCATATAATCAATACAAAAAAAAAATTCCCGCTACTTTCGGGAAACGAGTTTCTGTCTTTCGGAAAAAAAGATCAAAGACGTTTTGCACATTTTTTTTAGAAACCTATACAAGATGTAAAAATTCTTTTACGGTTATTCCCCAGATGAAGGTTCAGTGAATCTACTTTATTTTTTCCAAAGCATATTTAGTAATGGTTGTCGAGATCTAAGGTCTCCCGTTTTTAGAAAGTTTTGAGATGTCTGTATGCGTACTCTTAATGTGTTGTAGAGAGAAAATTCTGAACAGAAATCCTTGAATAAACTAAAATATTCCTCAAGGAACAAGATTTACAGTTTAGAGTCCTGTAGGTGTGCTGTCATTAATTTAATATAGTAAAGACAATAAGGTGCGTTGTTTCGGAATGTATATAAATCTACTAAACCACATATTATTTCTATCTAACTACATCATCATCATCTCTCCACTAATTTATTTATTCGGCGAAGGCAGCCTCTCTCATATAATCACGCATCACGTTTCAGTGGCGGTTTATCTATGTAACTAACAACGCCAACGGGGGTAAAACATGCCTTGGGGTTATAATTGGGGGGCCTCAACAGATTTTATATTTTACAAAAATAATATTGCGCTACTTCTGAACGTCTTGTTTTGTAGGTACATATCTTTCATGGGTCTTATAAAAAATCTCCGGTGACACTATTTTCGCATAATAGCAAGGGGAAATAATTTTACAAGAGAGGGGAGGGCTTGAAATTTCGATAACTTATGGTTAAGCTTGCAAACTATAGATCTTACAATGAGGTGTGTCCTCGTGTCCATCGCCAATAAATCCTGGTCTGCTAGTGATTTAAGGGCATGGCACCAGGAATGACGTCACAGTCTTTTCTCACGGCATTAAGGTTCAAAATCGCGTGACAATCGCATGTTAAAATGGTAAAAATAGCGGTTTTTTCCATTTTTTGGGGTTAATTTTGCGTCTATCAAAAAACTTTTACGGTTATTCCCTAGATTTTAATGCATATTATCAGTACAAGAAAAAAAAATTACTCCGCGACTTTCGGGAAATGAGTTTCCGTCTTTCGGAAAAAAAGGTCAGAGGTGTTTTTAAATATTTTTTTTGAGAAATCTATTTAAGATAAAAAAAATCTTTTACAGTTATTCCCTAGATAAAGGTTCAATGCATCTACCCTATTTTGTTCCAAAACAAATTTAGTAACGGTTGTCGAGATAGAAGGTCTCCCGTTTTTAGAAATTTTTGAAATGTCGGTATGCACATTGCACACTCTTAATCCACAATTTTATAACGAACAATGTTTTTTGACATTCAAAATACCGTATTATACGAAGTAGAAAATTCGTAAATTTTCTTATTCAATTTCTTTTTTCTGTTTTTTTCCAATATTTTTGTTCAATTTCTTTTTTTTATGTTTTTTCCTGGGGTTAACTGGAAGAAATCGCAGTTCTGCGATAAGTTCGCCCTAGTGAACAACGTTTTATAATCTGTACTATGTCCATTTTGTATATTTATATGTGTTTGTTGTTTGCTTTAAGTTTAAATAAAAAATAAATAAATAAATTATTTCGAAAAAACACTAACCCTCCTGAGAGGGAGCTCTAAATCTGATGTTGCCCCGGACCTCTGGATGTTTTAATCCGCCAGTGTCTCGTTCATTAAAGCCACCACTGTTACCAAAATGGTGTTCATTATTTTATGTAGGTGTATCATATATTGCTCAGAGGTAGGGAATACGAGACCTTTATTAACTGTGTTTCTCTTATAATTTCACCTAACGAGTTTATACTAACTACACATTGTCTTACGAAATAATTCTCTTCTTTTCTATTATACTGGCATTTCCATCCCCCGTAAACATACTTTTTAGGAACACAAGGAAGCTCACTAGATTTCGTTTATCTCACTGTTGTAATTTAAGGGCTTGGCACCAAGAATGACGTCACAGTCTTTCACGGCATTAAGGTTCAAAATCGCGTGACAATCGCATGATAAAATGGTAAAATAGCGTTTTTTTCCATTTTTTGGGGTAAATTTTGCGTCTATCAAAAAACTTTTACGGTTATTCCCTAGATTGTAATCCATATTATCAGTACAAAAAAAAATTTGCACCGCGACTTTCGGGAAACGAGTTTCCATCTTTCGGAAAAAAGATCAACGCGTAGATTGAAATGGGAGAGAAAATGTCTGTTAAAATTATGGATATTACGTAGACACTTATAGTAATTTTTGTTATCATTGTAATCATTGTTCAAAAGCTCAGACGGTCTTTGTACTTTATAAGTTTTACGGATTACAGTCTGTGTAGACAATCTTTGATAACTTTTAGTTTTCGGTCTGGTGTGGATTAATAAAAGCCTTCAATAACAAGAAAGTTTTCATTACAGTAGCTAACTGCGTATAATCATATGAAAATATAGGTGGGATAAGGAGGTGTTGGATACGGGCCGTATTTGAGAACGGTAGGTTGGGAATTTATGGTGGAGGCCCCTCTGCAAAATTCTTCCGGATTCTTACATGTAAGTTTCCGAATTTCTTCGACAAAATCAGTGTCCGAATTGTATTAGAGAGAATCATTTAAAAATCTGATTTGGTTTCTAGAAAAGTAGAATTATATTACTAAGTAGCATTGCTATAATTATTATTTAGTAGGTATATTATATTTTTTTTATAATTTTTGTAAATGATCTCCCTAGGCTGCGGCATAAATTTGGCCGAGGATACGACCCTGGAAATGAAGTAAAGGAGAACATGTCCTTCGATCCAATACCACATATATCTAGAATATTCTACTCAGATATAGGTATATGTAGTTTTATACTTTTATTCTTTGGTACCTACGTATGCTGGATTTCGTTTCATGCTGTATCGCAATGCTTATAATACTAACTAAGGGAGGTACTTGAATATTCAATGTATTATTCTTGAAAGCATAACTTGAGCTTTTCATATAATTCGCTATCTGCAGTATTGTGTTCACGATATAAAGTTTCTATAAAACTGATAATATTAGGTTACAACTTATAAGTTGAATAATGTATATAGACATTATTGTTCACAGCAGCATGTCATGTATTTTATCTACACATATTATTAGACACGTCACTACTTAATGAAGTCAAACATTATGCGGTTTCCTTCAACGACAATTAATTTATTTCTGATATTTTTCTGGCCGCGTTCCAGATTCTTTGCCAATTTAGTAAATGGCAACTGGAATAGTGGAATGAATGGAGAAGTAATGCAAAAATATCACGTCTGTATAACCATCCATAAAGTAACGAATCTATCAACACTCTATACAGTCTATACTTATGACAGAAAGAAGTTCTTTTCATCGCTTATTAATTTGATTCTGGACGAATATACGAGTTGACTCAAGAGCCCTATTAGGTACAGAACCAGGAGTGATCATAATCTATACCTATACATTTACATAGCAAAGTAGGTGAATAAACACCGTATAGCTACCCCAGCAATAGTTAATACGACATTCAGAATGGGTGGTGAATTTCACAGCCGAAAAATGTGTGAAAATGGCACCTGACTCTTTTTAGGACAATTTTACTTCAATAATTCGTCTAGAATGGTTTTGATATATTTCGATCAGTCCTGGAACAAATTTCTTTCATCGTTAAGGCTTTAATTGGAAATGTCGTTTTTCCAGCAAAATTATAAGATATCTATGTTTGAATTCCTTTCAATACAGTAATGTACCTATAGATATTGAGCCATCATAGATGAATTGTATACCTACCTAAGTCTTATCGTTAATAGGTTGTGTACATAAAATATTGCGACAGAAATAAGCCTAGTAGGGGTGGTCTTATTGGTTTAATGATAAATGTTATTTGCTTGATGGAATTGAATTGGATTGATGAGTTCATTTGGATTAATCCATCAGAAATTAGACTAGCAAGTAATTAAATAAACAGACGTATAGGTAATATTCACATATACTATTTAAGCCCGGCATTTAATTACCAAATCAATCGATAACATTTACAACTACCAACGTATGTAGGTATAAGTAATAAGATTTTCGACTGAGGCGCGGCGGTAGACAGGTAGGTAGAATCGAATACTTCAACAATTTTCTGAAGTGCTTTTTTTGGGGAAATTAAATTTACATCTGTATGTCTAAATAAACAAGGTTGAAAAGACGGTTAAATAGAAAGTGATCATATTACTGAGAATTAAGATCAACGTTTACCATACATGCTTTGAATACTGCCAGGAATTGGAGATCTAGAGAATAATTTTAAAAGCTTTCTCCTATTTACTGACAAGGGGAAGATTTTAGCTAATGGATAATTATTATGAATATGATCTGACCACTGTTGGTTTTTGATATTAACTTTGAAGCATGCTCCATCAAGGCACATTTGTTAAATTGATTTCTAAATAAATAAAACATTTATTGGATATGAAGAAATGAGAAAATTTGTATGGAAAACCAAAAAGAAAAGAGAAAAATTTATTCTTTAATCGTTTCAATCGACTGAATAATACCTCCAGTACGGTTAATTTTTACAAAGAGTCCTCGAAAAGGAGAGATATTCCCCCGTAAAATGCCCGATAATGTGTTGTCTAAAAACCTGAAAATATATTGATACAATCTCACCAACTCGTTTCAGGAATCGTCGGACATTTTGAGTTAGTATCAAATAAAAGAACACGTCCAATTCAATTGCTTTTATACTGATAGGGAAGTGGAAAGAATAAGAAATGGGCCAGAATAGAAGGGGTATTCAAAATCTGAACAATCAATCTACTTCCGATGTAAGATATGGGCGGAAGAGGGTTAAATCACTTGGGGAAAATTGACACTTTGTTAGTTCAATGAGTGATGACCTTGTTTCTTTATTTGTTTGGGCAGTGTACAATTCCAGTAGTGTTTAAAAAATGTTGACACGTGGAATTTTGTACCGATTTTATGTAACGGTGCCCGAGTATATACCTAAGCGTTATGCGCTGTAAAATTATATTAGGTAACCAATAAGTACCTATAGTGTCATTCGGGTATTGGTTTTGGCGTGTATACTAAATAGCGGAATTACTACGTGGTATTATGGAACAATTTTCGCAAATAAGACCATAAACATGTTTTGGTCTTGGGTTTTTGGGTTAAACTGTAACAGCAGATACGCTTACGTATATTATCCATGACCTCACATACACATTGCACATTCATCTTTCTCCCTATGGGAATGCTTGGGTACAGTCAAACATTCTCGCTTTATCCCGTGGGATATCAGACATCGAACTTACGGAGATAGCGATGAGAAAACTTTTTCGATTTAGGTCTGGAGGCGACTATCAAGATACGCCGTGATATTAGAAATGAGGGTGATAGTTTTATTATCGGATCGGATGTTATGTTCTTCTCGATATGCGGTCAAGTAGGAAAGCTTTGATAGAAGTGGGTCAAATTCAAATATCTATAATACAAACCTGAAGATTTTATAGAAGTTATTCATGAACATTTTATACACACCTACAGTAGGTGTGATACTTGGGTGCCTGTATATTTTTTCATCGAGATAAATTAAAAAAATCACGATTTTAGCGATTACGAAAGCTATTAGCAGTTCTTAATTTGAGGATGATACTATCAATAGGTAGTAGGTAAGTGCGTAACATATACACATCTCATGACTCATGACATGACGTCTAAAAAAGTCGAGGAACATCCACATGTAGATACGTGCCCTCGGGCCCTCCGTTCAAAGTGCGCGCTGTAATTGCCTATCTAAATCTTATCTGCAGATTTTTGAAAATTGTAATCATTCCAATACCTAATGTACCCTATACCTCACTTTCGATATTTAATTTGGAATCACAGTTACACAATACAATTTTTGGAAGAAAATTTACTGAAGGGCGAATTTTCATTTACGGCCCAACATGTGGTAGAAAAACCTTAGTATAAAATAAAGGCTTTGATGACTAAACTAAACATACCGTATTAATTGTTGTAACCAATTAATAAGTAATTACATGCGATTAATCATAGTCGTGAAAATGGTAAAAATACCAAAAGTAGGTATATTTATACACGTAGTATAGGACCCACCAACCCACCTACTTGTTATACTGGGAATTATTATTGTTTTGCCTGCCTTTGACAAGTATTTAATATATTTGTACTATTTGATTGATTTATAATGTAATCTACTATTGTAGTTATTCCATACCTATAGGTTTCTGTTATTCCGTATTTGGTATTTCGGGTTTGTAGAGACTAGAGGTTATCTATGTATGTATGTCGTTCTAATATTTCCAACCATTTTCACGCTTTTAGCTCGTCCAAATTATTATCATGCAGCGGCGGTTGAAAATCCTTTTAGTTTTATTACCTACATAGATAGGTTCTATTCTATATGATGTAGGTGCAATAAAAATATTTTTTCAAAATTACGAAAATGACAGTACGTATGCGAGTTTTTCGAAAATAATCAGGTAGGTAGGTACTTACAAATACCTATTACCTACGTAGTTTTTTAGTGCATTATGGTTGCCGGCATGGGCTTCGCCAGTTTCGGAGCTAGAAAGGGGAGGCAAAAATGAAAAATAAAAATGCAGCATAAAAAAACGGGGAAATAGTACTCCAGACGAATTTTTTTTGTGAGACATAGTGAAGAAGGTCTTGATGTGGTTTGTTTTTTGAAAATGTATATTATTATTTAACTCGTTTGTCTGCAGTGTGTCTGAAGAGACTGCTTGGTTTCTTTGGACACATTGTAAGACGTGAGCCAGGCAACCTGGAGAAATCCATATTGACTGGCCGAGTGGAAGGCAGGAGAGGTCGCGGACGGATACCGCTGAGATGGTCCGACCAGGTGGCAGAGGCCAGTGGTACGACGTTTGCGGAGGCACTGCGGCGGGCGGAGGACAGACCGGGGTGGGCCAGACTGATGACTCAAATAGTACATGAAGGTCACGATCCTCAGGAATGAGGGACCGACTTGGATGATGATGATATTATTATTTCCACAATAATATTTATGAAAAATGATTTTTATAAAAAAGTAACAAAAAATGGCGCAGCAGGTAATTTTTTTACAAAACCTATGTATTTTCATACTAATTTTAGGAAATTTATGAAGTGATGAAAAAATGTGTGGTAGATAATATTAATCTCGTTTCAAGTTATTATAGAATTGCTGAAAACATATTGAATATTCCGATGTAATACCTACATTTGGGTATATTTTTTCCATTTACATTATTACAGTATGTGTACAGGTTTTTCATTCAGAGATTTTCCACGAATGTTGAATATCTGTTCAGCGCTTAGATGATAATCCTGAAATATACTGGATAATATATTATTCAAATAGGATCTGAGAAATATTCTCATAGAAACCATTTACTATTCATCAGAATATTAAGTAGGGTGTATTAGAAATTCTGTTCATTCATAAGAAGCATAAGTCGTTGATGCGATCTGTAGGCTGTTGGTACCTTAATATGTAAACCCTTTATGTAATTCAATAGTTGGGTATTTTGGAAAAGAGGTACATAAAAGATACCCAAATTGTCAATGAATAAAAATTTCTATCCCTAGAGTATGAGTACTTTAATTCATACTTAGGAAATATATGTTTTATTAACTCAAAAACTTATTATTTTTTTCGAGTAAGCTGGCATTTAGATAAAATCGAGAATAAAAACGTAATAAAGCCGAAGAATCTATTTATTTTTGCAGGTAAACTGGAGTCGCACTCAAAATTACATACTCATAATTTATACACACAAAAATAAATTACGAAAAATAAAATTTATTCACACATTTCCAGCCTATTTTAGGCATTATATACCTATGCATTTCCTAGGAATTCTATACAATGACGAATTTCGTACATTTCCTGTAACATATACGTATGTTGTGTAAATTAAAAACTCCTTACTTGTAAGTAGGTACTGTAGGTAGGTACTTTTTTCCTATTTTTCTTCTGGGGTGAACATTAAATTGTAATGAGAAAAATGTGTTTATTATAGGGACCTAAATTTATAGGCAATAATTTGATACTATCATGCAGAGGTATATGGACTCATAAGATGGGATATAAATTACCTAAAGCTTATACTGACTTAGCAAGGAATGAAATGGAAAGGTAATAATTTACCTGAATGAGAAAAAAACGTGGTATCTCATATAAATGAAATTAATTGTATTTTCATGTCTCTTTTTAAGTATAAAATTAATGTAGTCTGTCATGAAATATAGGGTTTTTCATGGCGCAGCTTTTCGCGACCATGGTGGCAACACTTATAGAATTTTAATAGAAATGTTGCTAGTAGATAAAATTGTAATTTCAAATTAATCCGAGACCAACTCTTTCTTGACAGACTTCAGAGATGGCATTCTGTCCTCTATAAAACTACCCCGCAAGGGATGTGGTGTACCTATTATACAAGGTAATGATTTAGAATAACAAATTCTTTTTTTCTTTTTCCAGGATGACACAAAGATCATTACAACAAAAGCGAACGAAAAGAAGCGATGGGTGTATGACCCAAACAGTGAGTACTTTTTAAATATGTATTCAATTAAAATATATGTACCTATCACTTGAATTTATTTTATACTATGTGCATTTACACTTATTTTTTATTATACAGTCTGTCAAAAAAGAGACAGTCTCGGATTAACTGAGAACTACAATTTTGTTTACTGGCAACAATGACATTTCTATTGAAATTCTACAAGTGTTGCCACTGTGGTTGCTAAAATGACGTATAAGTAGCACCCTTATCAATACTGTACAATTATTTATTTTTTGGTACATAAATTTCCTATATGTAGATTGGAGTTAGTATATAAATTCTCTATCATCTATGTAACCCTTACTCATTTCACTAAACAATTTTCATGTTCAAGGTGATCTATGCGAACCCCTCAATTGCCCGAAGAAGGAGATCTGTTTATTGAAGGATTCTTACACGGCTGTTTGTGTCTCTAAGAAGGAGATTCACAAGAATGGAGATATTGTAGTGCCGGGTGGAACGTCTAACCTCGGGGTGATACCAAATGAGAAGGATGACTCAGATAAAGACGATGATGTCTTCTATGATTCTGATGATGAATCAGATGACCAGTCTGATGTCTTTGCGTAAGTCAATTTATATTACTTAGACATTATAACTTTGTGGCGACATACTTCATAGAAATTGAAACAAACAATACTTCGTCTCTAAACTACTTTTTAGTGCCTACATACATTTGAACTGTCTTTCTTTTTTTGATACCCCTTGGATGTCGGTATAATCATGATCATTTTTACTTCTTCTTTAGCCTTCTTTCCTCCACTGCTGGATTTAGGCCTCTTCCAACAGTTGGAAGAGGCCTAGTTTTTACTTATTAAACAACTATTAATATCCAGTAACAGTAATCAAATAATTTAAAAAACCAACATGTAGAGAAAGAGTAACTCATATATTTAGGTACGAATTTATTGACATCTCGTGGTTCGATATTGTTTTAAGTAAGTGTTTTTTAAATTTATTTTCAGCTGTGAAGCGTGTCCCGTGGTAAAGCCTGTATTCCTCTGTGGATCAGACAACAGGACATATTCATCCCTTTGTCGTTTGGATTACCACAACTGCTTACACCACACCAACATTAAAGTTGCATGCAAAGGCTTCTGTCCTTGCAAAGGTAAACATCTTGAATCGACTTGTGGTACTTCTTCATCCTGTTTGCTACCGGAATTAGATCTTTCTATTTTATTAAATGGTATTGTTTTGTGATATGACTATAGATACTGAAAGGAGTTACAAGAAGAAGAAACAATTGTTAGTTGAACACAAAGCGAAGAAGCAACAATCTTTACCTCCAGTTCGTAATAAGCAGCACGCGCAGTACAGCTTTACACCTGAAGATTTCAAGTATGAAAACAAACATTACAAGTACATCAAGTACACCAAATATAACAACGTAAGTGTATTTACATTATAATAATTCATATAAAGTTGTGTTTGATATTAAATGAAAAGAATTTAAAGCAATATTGAAACATTTCAGATGCTTCAAGAAAAGGCGAAAGAAAATTCTTACAATGATGTCTTGGATACTAAACCAAACAGAATATCATCTGTTCATGGTAAGGTTGCACTTAATGTTGCTAGTATTTCTAATTTATCTTTACTTTCGTATATGAATGATCTTTGAACAACTGGCGTAAGAAAAAATCTCAAGTGGATATGGTGAATTTTATATACCTAGTATGTACTACTACATAAAATCATCACTAATATGTTTGATTAATATTTTCAGATAACAATATTTGGTCTGAAAGCAACACAATGGACAATGCAGGCAAAAATAATTTATGCAACACGGCAACATTGGAAAGTATGGGAGATCGCCTCCTTGATTGGTTCGCCGTGCTGATGAATGACAACAGCAAAAAATCTAACACGAGATATCCATCCAACAAAGGTAACTTTTTACATGGTGATATTTGTTGTTCTAGTTTGACTATAAGTTGTTAAAAAAATATATTCTAACATGTTTGTGAAAATTTTCATCAAAGGATTCCCATCAGATTGTAAACCAGAAGTTCGTTGGATGTTTGGACATTTGGATCGAGACGCAGATAACAGATTGTCTATCAAAGACCTCTACTCTCTAGGTATGTTCAAACATGTCATTTTTTAATACATATACAGAAAAATAGCTGGTCTATATATTGATTGTGGTGAAAATAACAAAGCTAGTATTAAATCTTTCTGGTTCTACGTATCGAGAGATGCTTATCAATGTAATCCTCGCAAAAATATTTAGGTCATGCATTAAAACAATGGTTTCAGAGCACGATGAACAAGAACGCTGCATGCGACCATTCCTTTCCAGCTGTGACATCAATCGGGATGCTTTTGTTATGAAGAATGAATGGTGCCGATGCTTCCAGAAGGCAGATAGACCATGCACAGCTGTGACAAGACGAATTACAAGGAATCACTTTGTTGGTACGTCTAGATACTTAACACAGTCCACACTTAATTATTATTAGGTTAGAGAAGATGAGGTAATAAGTATTCGTATTGACTACGTTTTCAGGTGCATATGTGCCACAGTGTGATCATCTTGGGTACTATCGTCCTCTGCAGTGCCATGCCTCTGTAGGGTTGTGCTGGTGCACAGACAAGCACGGCAATGAGAGGCCTGGCACAAGGACAAAGGGTGAACCACGATGCCCAGGTAAATATAAGAATATCTTACATAATTAGGTATCTATTACGGTGCATTTATGATAGCTTGCTCATTGGCTATGTAGTAATTCTATTGAAAAATGAGACGTTATAATAAAAGTAGTATAGATATACTTGTAACTACATGGAGCATATTATAACAAATTATATTTTGCAGAAGTAGATGATGCTGTAAGTTTACCATCCGATGATGAAGATGGCGCTGGAGAAGGAAGCGCGGACCAACCACTTGATTTTTAAATTAAAATCAATATTTTGTATGTAATATTATTATTACTGCTGGCTCTTGCCAATAAACCATACATTGCAAAGGGTGAATATTTTATAAAAATACTCGCATTCATTAAACAAATCAATACAACACATAACACATTCACTCCATTGTACCAGATGATGATGATTTCACGTTTCGTTACTAACATAAGTGAAATCAGTAAGAATAGCAAAGACCAATAAATTTTCGATAATGAATGTATAAGATGTTGTATTATGTATACTAGGGTGACAGTATGTAGTATTTTTATATATATTTAACTCACAACACTAAACAATTCAAGAGGAAAGCTTTCTTGCACCATAATGGCCCCGTCACTTGAATTAAGTGATTGCTAGAGAGATTACGTGCGGTCATTCCATTCTCCTAATAATATTAAGTAAGCTCTGGTAAAATATAAACAAAATAATAATAAGTAAGTGCGTACTATGTGATTAATATTATATTATTTCGATTCAATATTTTAAAGCGGGGTTTTATTTTATCGCAATAAATAAGCTGAAGAAATTTTAGACAACAATTTTATCTTTTCACAAATGGATTCTATGTTAATTCTAGAATCTGTGTAAGTCTATAATAATACCAACACATTTTCACTCAGTTAGATTTTGTTAAACCCCATGTTTTGGGTGCAAGGTTCTAATATATATTACTATTACATACTAAGATGAGTGTTATGTTTACGTCAATTGGAAAATGTATGTTTGATGTCTTGTAACTTTGTATACATTTTATACAAATAACTCATTGATGTGTTTTAAAATATGAAGGATTCGTCATTTCTAAGATAAATTTAGTGACACCGGACTATATACATAGGTACACATTATTTAAAAGAAAATATTAGAATACAGACCATCGTAATTCATGGACATTTGAAAGAAAGTGCATTCAAAATAAAAGTCGTAATTGTTTGATTAAATACATTAGGTGCGCATTTAAAATGCAGTGTTTTGAAAATACAATTGTATTTTATTATCTCGGTAACATTCATCCTCTGTGTTCTCTTGTGCATCACTTTTATGTGGCTTTAATATTTTATTTCAATTACACCAACACCCTGTAAGGTTATACTATATAGTAATAAGTACCTATGGTACATTAGCAGTGAGGGACACACTAATAAATATAAATTATGAAGAACAAAGATATTTATAGTGGAATAAGTATACATATTATTTAAAACCGAATACAATTACTACTACGTTTACAATAATAATCTTGAGTTGAAATGAAATTCCGGGGCCACATGATATTGTGAATCTCTCGTAATCGAGGATATGAAACATATAACAATAAAGTGATTCATACGTAATTGTGTCAATAATATTAATATTATAAATATTTCTGTGTCCTAATAACTTATTTTGATTGTATACAAATTATATGAATGCACTTGCAATAATTCATTCTTCATTGAGTTTTGGTTTGCATAGATATTGATTCCACTGTAGGCAATATAATATTCATATGAAACATAATTTAATTATTATTCTAGGAGTGTATGTGCTTGATACTCGTATAGTGGTAACGTAATAATATAATTATTAATATAACGTAAGGTAAACTGTCTTATGAGAAGGTGTCAGTCTGTTTTATATTAATATTTAAAACGATGCACATTTTCTTCTTTGTATTCTTACGTACCTTCCTACATTCAGTAGGAATTTTTCTTGTACACACCAATTAAACTCAGCATCTAATCAAATGGATTTACGTAACAGTAGTATATATAAATTACAACATCTGTATGAATATCTTCAGGATTGAAAGTCACTCATATGGTCCGTTTACCAAAAACTAAAATCAATTTCATATAGATGTACGTAATATTTTTCACGTGATTTTGACCTTTCAACAGAATTGCTGAATTCACGAAATAGAATCGTGAACAATACGAATCTCTGTTGTTTTTTTTTACTCCATAACTATTTTATTTATGTAATCTGGTGATATTTAGCTTGTTTAGGTAAGTTCATTAGAAGAATTAATGATATATTGAATAAAGTATTAAGCTACATTCATTATGTAATAATAATATGGACTAGATGCAAAGTCCCATAGAATGCACGATACAGTATAACAAGATTATTGCCTAATATTTTTCATGTTTAATAATATTATCTAACTGTCGATAGAGTAGACATTATTAATTGTTAGTTTTTTTAGAATATTTTATAATATGTAATGTAGTAGAGGAAATAATAATATTGCACCTTTTCAATTATACATATTTTGTATATATGTATCCTAACATTATTTCCAACACTAGGGAAACTAAACTATCTGGCTTGATTCTTAAGAAACTTACCATACAGCGAGCAAATTCAGCGATCCTACCCTATTCGAGATAAGCTGTGGAATGCGAGCCTCTGATTGGTTGCAAATGTTATCATTAAAACTAATAAAAACCCGTTTATTTGTTTATTGTTTAGTGAAAAAACAAGCTGTTTTTTTTATTAAGTTAAAACAATTTTTTTTTTGTTCAGTGGAAATTTAATTTTAGAAGACGTCATTTTCAACCAATCAAGGGCCGCGTTCCACGGTGTACTTATGTTGAATAGAGTAGAAACGGCGAATATGCATACAGCGAGGATGATACAATAAGATTATGAAATATGGTGTTTAGGTGATACTTTATTTTGTTCTGATTATTTCCAGTTTTTTACTATCATCAAATTACTGGGCTTTGTATGTGCAATATATATAATATCTACTCACTTAACCAACTTTAGTGTTTCATTTGAGAATATAATCTGTAGGCTTTAAATGTTATTTTATTTGTAAGAATTTACTCAGTATTGATTTAATTAATATTATATATGTACGTAATATGTATTATAATTTAGTTCTATAATACTCAAGTCTTATTGCGTCCCAGAAAATACATGTAATTGAAACTATGTTAGCAAAATGTTTTTCATTGGTGTTTTCCTAAATATTTACAAAATATAGTACTGTTACCATATAGTTTCAAACTGTTGTTTTATTTTACAAAGACCAGTTTTTTCCCGCATGTTTTGTTTGACAATCAGTAGTCATGAGAGATTACTCAAATACTTCTGTGATGCAAGACAATTATAAATCGAGTATCAATACTGTAGTATGACTACCTGTGAAACATATAAGATGTGATAAAAATCTATATTGAGAAGGTCAAAAAGGTAAGGGTTGTAGCATCAATAAACGCTGCCCTGCTTCGTACAAGATGTATATAACATATTTTCGTTAAATAGAAATGCTGGGTATAAGACGGTACACTTGAATTGCAAATGACATTGAGCATGGGCATACCCAGCAGAGAGATGGTCCCGGCTAAGGGATGTTTTGACCGTTGGCCGAAGTGAACGCTGATTTTATCCTACAGGGCTTCAGACTTTAATCAGCTGATTCTTCTGGTGTTCAATCAAAGGCAATAACACTTAATGACCTATTCACATTGAGCCAGTAGTTTACTCGAGTAGGTAGTGAATTACCAACAATTCTAGATATACATCTAGACTTATTTGGAATCCTGGCGTGTAAGTACTTGACTGAACAACTGGACTAATGTGAATCGGGCATTAAGAAGATATTTCACTACCCGCAGCGAAAAGACACTATTTGTCTTCCACATTTTGACAAAAGACTGGGGTTAACTGGAAGAAATCGCAGTTCTGCGATAAGTTCGCCCTAGTAGACAATGCCTTATAATCTGTACTGTGTCCATTTTTTTATATGTGTACTTATGCTTTGTACACTTGAAGAATAAAATAAATAAAAGGCGTTTCTAGAAAAAACTTATCCATATTCAATAGAGTTTGCAATTTCATTAATTTAATACACTGTATCACAGTATTGTTTGTGATGTCATATTGCGCAAACTTATTAGGCCCGGGTGGTAAGGTATTCCTTCCTCTATGATCTCCAAAGGTATAATTGCACTGGCACAGTAATGTTACTTCTTTCTGATTTTGTCAAAACTAGAAGAGGAAATATATTCATATAATGTATGAGGTCAATTTTGAGAATTTACGATGCACAAGCTTGCATATGATGCTATTATAGAATCATAAACGTCTAACTCATAGAACACATGATAATTATAAAAGGAAACACAAAAAGACAAGTGATGCTTGAGTTGATTTAATTCACTAAGAGTCACACAACGTTAGAACAAAATATAGAACCAAGGAACCTTAATTTAGACAATCATTATATTTCTTCTGTTTCATATTTACTCTTCTTTCTTGTACTTTGTGTTGTAAAGTGGAATATTGTCAGTGACGACTCTCCATTCCGAGAAATAGATTAATGCTGTGAAGGCAGCGGCTCCGAATGTAGCCGCCGAGCGCGTCCAGATGTTCATCAACTGCATGTGTTTAATTCCAAGTTTCATTTTAAATTCTATATAATTTCTTCAATAAAACTGAAAGTTATGTAATTTCTAATTTACGTGACCACGATCGGAACCAGACGTAAGCTGTCAAAAATCCAGTTGACACAAAATGTCAAAATTCACGAAGCGTTAAAAGGCAAATCGTTCCATGCTCCGGAAAGTACCGAAGAAGCGATTCGGGTTCGAACGAAGTAGTATCAGCTGTACTCGGCGACATAATATATTTTTTACGTTTTAGCGAAAAATGTTCTTTGCAAATATTGTAGAATATTAAATTTGCAACAAAAAATGATACTTCACTTTTTTGACTTGGACCTTATAAAGGAAATATGCTTTCCTGAATATTTATATAAGCTCAATATTTAATTTTCAGGAGAGCATATCTCCTTTATTCTTAGTCCAAGTCAAAAAAGTGTAGTATCATTTTTTGTTGCAAATTTAATTTTCTACAATATTATTTTGCTAAGAAAATTTTTCGCTAAAACGTACCGTGCTGAAAAAAAACTCGATAATCGTGAAAAAAAATTTTTTTCTTAATAAAAATATGTTTGTTATTATATAATTCTTTAAATAATAGCTTTTCAAAGAAAATAATTCCCACCTAATTTACAGGAAATTTAATACTGTAAATTATTACATACAATCTTTCACTCTAAGATGGATAATTAAAAAAATATGATCAATAAACTGAAAAATGACTGAAATATCGGCAGTGTTCGGCTCGCCCTAGTGAACACACAAGGGTGAGGAGGTCGAAAACTTGGTTTCTAAACCACGACAGCAATCTTAATAAGGTCAAAAAAAAAATCTTAAATTGCATCTTTCTGATTACTATTGTCATACGTACTAACTGAAAGTTTCGAAAATGTTCGTCTTATATTTTTTCAGAAAATCACAACTCTATTTTAGTTGGTCCGAAATAAAAATGTTTGGCATCAAACTTATTGGAAATTGAACGATCCACAACATTTACATACAACACTTTTCTCTAAAATGTACTGTTTAGGAAATATATTCAAATAAAAAAATAATTGTAAAAAAAGTGCATTTTTTTGAAAAAATTTGAAATTTTGGTAACGCATAACTCTTTGTATATTGATTTTACAAAAAAACTTTATAAACTTAAGTTGCAGGGAATTTAATATTCTACAACTTTTAGGTACAATGTTTCTCTCTAAAATGCATTGTAAAAAAGTTATGATCAATAAACTGCAAAATGACCGAAATTCCGACACTTTTTGGCTCGCCCTAGTGAACGCACAAGGGTTGGTAGGTCGAAAACTTGGATTCTTAATCACAGGACCGACCTATATAACATATCCAAAAACCAGAACTACTATACAAAATGTAAGGTACCCATTACGGTAAGGTTTCCCGCCATACAGTCGTGTCCATAATCTTCGTTCGAATCCGAATGGCGTCTTCGGTACTTTCCGTAGCATGGAACGATTTGCCTTTTAACGCTTCGTCAAAATTCGGCTATGGAATAAAAGACAAAAGAGAGACCATTCTATAGACAATATTTTCTTCTTCTTTTAACTAGGCCGCTAAATTTAATTTAGGTAGGTACTTAAGTATTTATAAATAAAGGAAATTAAACTATTTCACAATACCTAATAATGCATGTGATTATATGTAAGTAAAAATAAGGTATACAGTGTTAGTAATACCTAGGTACCTAGTAAGAAAAAAAAAGAACTCTAGCCCAAAAAAAATATCTACGAATAGACAACGAGTGCCTCTATCGTCTATCGGTCTATGGTTTATTTTAATGGAAGATGTCAGGTGGCTGTCAAATTTGTTAGTTTCCATTTGTTTTGCCGGGATTTTAGAAAACGATCGATATAATAAGCATTTTAAATCTAAAACTGGTTTTTAGAAAATTAAATGAATTGATGTGAACGCTGATAATTGTAATGTGTTATACTAGTATGTTCTGGGGTACCCTCACCCCGAAATTTTATGTTGCGTTGACAGGAACATCCTCCCTGATATCAGGTTTAATTTTGATATTTGAGTGGTGGTATTTTCGAAAGTATGGCACTTCCTTCATTGAACAAGTCTCTCTTAATCATATAAGTCCTTGGATTGGAGGAGGGGATAATGGTTCCGATCAGAATATATCATCCAACCAGAATGGTTCTGGGAATTGTCCTCAGACCATTCCAGAGTGTAAAGTGTGGCGTAACCCACTGAATTTGTTCAGAGGAGCCGAGTATCAACGTTTCTATTGGGCTACAAAGAAAGAGCCTCTCACTTATTATGATATGAACCTTTCAGCCCAAGATCATCAGACATTTTTCACTTGCGAGGGAGACACCGGTAAAGCTGAATATGAAATTATGCAAACAGCTTGGAGAGAACGAAACCCTGTTGTAAGAATCAAGTCTGCACGGGATGCTGTTGAAAAGAATGCGGAATGTGCGCCCGCCTACATATTGTTAGCAGAAGAAGAAGCCACCACTATTCTGGAGTCGGAGAAGATACTTAAACAGGCTTTGAAAGTAGCAGAGGCAAATTACAGAAAATCTCAAAGCTTGTTACATCAGGGGACTATTATGGAATCCATACACAGAAGAGATACCAACATTCTTATTTACATTAAGAGGCGGCTCGCTATGTGTGCTAGAAAGTTAGGGAAGTTAAAGGAAGCCGCTAAAACATTTAAAGATCTTACTAAAGAGGTTCCACCAATCATGAATGTGTTGAACATCCATGAGAACCTTATTGAGACCCTGTTGGAGCAACAAGCATATGCAGATGTACAAGCTGTGCTTGCTCGGTATGATGACATCAGCCTTCCGAAATCTGCAACAATTTGTTACACGGCTGCTTTGCTTAAAGCACGCTCTGTTGCCGAAAGGTTTTCACCCGATGTTGCTTCTAAAAGAGGATTAACTGCCGCTGAAATGACAGCTGTTGAAGCTATACACAGGGCTGTGGAGTTCAATCCTCATGTACCAAAGTACATCCTGGAGATGAAACCACTCATCTTGCCACCCGAGCATATCTTAAAGAGAGGAGATTCTGAAGCTATTGCATATGCATTTTTCCATTTGCCACATTGGAAGAATGTTGAAGGGGCATTGAACCTGTTACATTGTACTTGGGAGGGGACTTTTCGTATGTTGCCGTATCCTTTGGAAAGAGGACATTTGTTCTATCCTTATCCATCTTGTACAGAGTGTGCCGATCGAGAGCTCCTGCCAGCGTTCCATGAAGTTTCCGTATATCCAAAGAAAGAGTTGCCATTTTTCATCTTATTCACAGCTGCATTGTGTTCATGTACCGCCCTCCTGGCTCTTCTGACTCACCAATTCCCTGAAGTGATGGGACATTATGCCTCAGCATTGTTTTGTTATATCTCCACGCCTGTACATTACATGATGGATATGGTGGAATGGATCCTACCTATTAATATATTACAACAGTTATCTAAGATCTAATCTGCTGTACTATTCTTTTCATTTGTGATTGGAGGCAGTGGTCTCACTCACATTCTTTCTATGATGAAGTTATATTATTTTAAAACGTTTAATTTATAAATAGCACATACTTGGTAATGACTCAGTAGTAATGTGTATTTCACATCTAATTTGAATTACTCTAAGCTGAATGTTGTATGCAGTGGTCTTATCATTATTGGAATTATTTTGCGTACTCTGATTTAACCTTATCTTTGTTATGAAACAGTAAATTATAATATTAGGTACTTATTTATCTTGATAATGTCTGCACCAACGTAGCTACTTGTAACAAATAATTAAATTTCCCATCCATTTTTAGTTGATAATTAAATTAATAATTGTCACTAAAAATTAAGACACAATGTTTATATATGTATAACATTAAGTTCCCTCACCATACACAATATAGATAATTATTTATTCTGTTTAATAAAAAAGTAATAGATAATCTTTGCATTATCTAGCAAATGACACTTACATTATGTAACTGCATGTTACGCACTTATATATTTTATTTTTGTGTTCTTATTCTTTATTGTTTTATGAGAATCTCATACGAAATGTATTAAATACTGGCAATGATTTTGTGAAGGCGAGCTAGATCTGAATGGCAAGTCATGTTTTCCGATTGTGAATCGCTTTTTAGTTTTGTATAATTTGTTCAACCCCATTTAATAATGTATTAATTAGTTATAAGTGCATTTATCAAACTGAGTTGATATCAATGGAACAATGTAATATAAACTTAGGCACTAGAATCCCCTTGTGCGACTCACACTAACTGATGGGTATAAGTACACAAAAATCTGGTACTGTGGCTCTACAGAACACTTATGCACATATTTTGTGTATGCGATAAAAAGAATTGTAAATGTCGCAGGTATTTTCAAGCAATCCTGTACATATAAATGTAGTAGAGATAGATAGTAGCTACCCAAAAGATATGTTCTATTCTATTATTCTTTACGGCTATCCACTCGTCTGCGAGTGATCTCAGCCAACAAAAGATATGTTATACATACAATATAACACTTACCATATTCTTATTGAATGGCGTAATATGAAACAGCTGTTGATGATCGTGAAGATTTCCAAACTAACAGTAGTGACGCCTTTTATGCCTTGAAGACACTCTTATTATATAGGGTGAGATTAATACCTAAGTATTAAATGTCAACCATGCTCTTATGTACATAGGTGTATGTATGACAAATAAAATCATTGTTGACTTATGTTATTGTATTATTCAACTGCTTTCATAAATTGATCAGTTGAGTCCTGTTCACATCGTGACACACGTTTAATAATTATAACAATCACAAGTATAAAGAATCTCATTGTATTTGTAGATTGCATAATGTTGTTATAATATCTCGTATCGTGTCATGAAGGACAGATGGAATTAATATTTTGATCTCTTGATTTTTCTTTATTGTATTATTTTGTCATGTTAAGTGTGTATTTTAAATTGCGTTATTGTACTAATATAAGGCAACATTTTGTGAATCTAGTTGACATTATGTAATTAAGAAGTAGTTGTTGTTTATTTGTGTTGTACAATCATTTGAATTGTGTGTTATTTGATGTATTATTGTACTTAATAAATATATGCGTGCCAAAACTTTTCTTTGATGCAACTCAAATCCTAGGTATATATAGTAATTATTTTGTAGATTTCTAGGTTGTCACATTGCAAAATTGAAGTATGTGTAAGTGGCATGAAGTATGTGGTTGGCCGGAGCTAGCGCAATTGAGATTGTTTTAAAACAATTGATATTAATACAGTCAGTCGAGAAAGAGATGGTTTCGGATAAATTTGGAATTACAGTTTTATGTCCTTGCTACAATGACATTTTTATTGAAATTCTACAGTGTTGCCACAAAGCTTAATGCAGCACCCTCGTCAAAAATATTTCTTTCCTGACAGACTGTACTACTTTGTCCTTTTTAATTCTTAGTGGAATACAGAGAGATCTAGAGGCTAGTCATGAGGATGTTGAATTCTAGAGTAAAAGAGAAGATTTTAGGTAGGTACCTAATTATTTTACTGGTTGGGATGTACAATCTTACTTCCTCCTAACCTTATTTTTTTAAGAGGATGCAGCTCAGGTCTTGATAGTGTCGAGACACTCAGCTGATATGCGGGACATTTACCGCTCACTTATCTTATTTGTTACATTCTTATATGTAGTTGTTCCTCTCAAGCAAACAAATTTATTACAACGGATGAAATAGGTACACTAATAAAAACAAAAATGGACAAAACAAAAATATAGTATTTCACCTCAGGATTCAATAAATTAAAACAAACGAAAATACATAAAGGGAAACAAACATCAAGTCTTTACAATCACCACATTAAAACTAAGAAATAAGACAGGGCATCATAATGTATCTTAAAATTATAATAACAATAAGAAATACATAGTACTATGCTGACTACACTGTACGTAACACTATGGAATCATGAAGTCTATAAGTAATATTAAGTTAACAACTATGTTTTTAATTTCCTTCCTAAAGTATTAGGAACTTTACTTTCTCTTTTTAATCTCCGCTGCTCCTTTAGGACGTCCGTGGGGTCCACATATTGCTCATCCCATCCAGTTTGAGACTCCTCAATCCATTCGTTCAAGTCTCCCAGCTGCAATATATCAGAAACTATATTAATGAATGAAAATAGTACATGGTTGGCGTGGTTGGTTGAGGTAGCAGTCCCTCAAGCGGGAGGTGTCGGGTTCAAGCCCCGGCGCTGGCGATGTATTACACACTGTGATACAGCAATGTGTGTAGTGCAATGTGTGCAGGAAAGTATTTGGGTTTGCGTATACAAGCCCAGGTTCTTTACGAAAAATAAATAAATATGTATTTTTTAGGTATTGTTTCATAAATGTGATTGGACAATCGATTACGTTTACTCAACCTTAGTCTAGCGTTTTAAGATAAGTAGCTATGAATTGGTTCATCTTACGACAGGAGGATTACTGCAAATGCAACGGACCATCTTACACAAATTTTCATGTTCAAGGAAGAGTTTGTTAGTAATTTGAAAGTAAGACAGGTAAATAAATGTTTCTTATTATATTACTTACACCACCAACATTATTAGACACAGCTAATCTGGAGAGATCTGGCGCATTGTGTTGAGACTTATTGTTACTAATCAATATTTTCTTCTGTTTCACATACTGCGGGGTCATCTCCTACAAATAAATCCAAATGAATTCAAGTTAGAAGAAAAGTAAATATTTCTTTGCATATACAGGACCTAAGAGTAGTCGCATACTCATATAGAAAATAATGATGAAAAATTACGTTGTTTATATGTGCATACCTGAAAAATACTGTTTAACATTTCATCACTGGGATCAGCTTGCGGTGTAGAGGGTTGAGCAACCTTCTCTCTGTATAACTGTATGTGCTCCTGAACTGTTTGTGGCTTCCTTCTCATATCCTCACCCCATTCACTGTTCCAGTCTGTTGTGTCCTATTATTATACAATAAAACTATTATAATATGCAAGAAAAGAACCAGACCTTAGTTTTATTATAAACAAAGTTATCTCCTGGGGGGGTACTTTGTAAGCTTTCTCACCCAAAACACGCAGATAAAATGTTAATGGAAAATGACCCTTACGGCAATATACATAAGGGTGTTTTTCTTGTGCATTTTATCTGCGTGTTTCGGGTTAGAAACCTTTAGAAAGTTTCACCCCTGGTATCTCGTCGTACTGCAGACTTAAAAACATCAAAAAACAGTCAAACTCCTTTGACATACCTACAGTGTAACTAATGGTGTACTGGTGTGTCACGTATAAGTGATTATTATGTTGTTGGAACTTTGGTTGATTCATTTACCTGTTCATTACGATTTGGTATGACTCCAACATGTGTCAGACATTCATCATCATTATTAAAGGATTTTCGTCTTCCTCTGAAGCAACAAAATGCTCTTCGGACTATACCAATTATGAATAAAACTAGGGATTTTAGTTTGTTTATGATAAAATACATTCTCGATTCTAGTTTTTTAACTCGACCTGAAACACAATGTAATGAGATGAAATACGCTGGAATTGATTCAATTTAAAATATTTTTTTACATAATTAACAGTTTAATTCACAGAGCTATGCACACTGCAGTTTCCCACAAATTATACTCAAATCTCAAAAATAAAACTTCAAGCACCTACCTATGAGTAATCATGGAATAATACGTTTATAGAGTTATGAACTACTTGTTAATTAAAAATATATTTACAAATGCAATTATCTTAGTGATGAACAAAATTGATAAAGAATTTTCTCACACCAAATCCATTTTGTTTTGACAATTTATTGACATTTTGATAAGACCATAGAGAGCTCTATCTCTATGGAAGAAGCATATTCGGTGTTGCCAGTTGACATATAATAAGGAATAGGTACATACATGGATTTATCGTTCAATTTTGTTAAATCAGCAATGAATGTTTTTTAATGCTAAAATATGGTTTGAATGGAACTTAAAAAATAAAAAATTAAACGTGGTAATTTTTTGAATTGTATATAACTTCGAGGGAAATAACGTGGAAAATGTGAAGGAATGAACTATTTTACAAAAAGTTACCTTCTTCCATCACCATATCTATGGTTTTGTAGGAGGGAAATTTAACGCCATTTGTAAACGTCAACTTTTTGTTCTTTTCAATAAAAAGTTAATAATTATTAAAGTAGTTTTCTACAACTCAGAAAATGGTAAAAAGCTGCCATTTATGTTTATCCGAAGATAGTTTTCAAGTTTCTTTATTTGGAGATTATGCCAAGGCGAAAAATATAAGACAAAAAATTTATTCGTGCCTACAAATAAGTATAACTGAAAAATCTCATGCAGCATCTTTCGTTTGCCATACCTGTGTTTATAAAATCGACACATTTTTCGATTTCAAAACAAAAGTGTCAAATTCGTATAGAATGAAGAACGAAAATACTCAAAATTACCAACAAAACTTCAAGATTAAAAGTGATACGTTTCATTCCAGTTCAAGTTATACAAGTGACGAGGAACAAAACATTGTCATGAGACGTAAAGATCCCTTCGACAGCAACAAAACACAAGTTAATTCTGAAACTATTTTCGCTAAGCACGTCAAAAAAATAATTGTTGATGAAGAAAATTATTTGCCTAACACCATGAACTATTTTGGCAATAATAATGTCAGGAAAAGTGATAGAGAAATATGCGAAGATCTTGCTGAACGAAAGCGTCAACCTTTTGGTAACTGGAATGTAAGGAAAAATTTACCAAAATTACCCGCAAGTAAACCTGGTAAGGAGAACAATTTATTTGAGATATCTTTTGGGAGTACTAAAAATAACAAAATAGAAAAGCGTTCCAGAAGTAACGGTACGACATTTTCAAAAAATCACAATGCGTTCACCAAGACAAAGTATGCTAAAGATTTGAACAGAGGATCTGAGAAAAGCAATAAAGATAGTAAGCTAAAAAATGCCTTGTCTGCAATGTTATTCGATGATTCACAAGAAACACAATTGTCTACAGAGGAAGAGAGAAAATACAACATGAACGATGGGAGGCAGCATGAAAAATTTGCAAACAAAAAGGAGAATGTGTATGACAGGAATAATTATACTTCAGATATAAAAAGTCACGAAAGTTCAATTTGTCTCTCACCTGTATTGAATTTTTCGAAAAATTTGCTGAAATAATAGGTACTACCTTATTCAATATTACTCATATCCTCTATTTTTTTCCAATATTTTGACATCATAATATTAAGATTATTTAGGCATTCTTTATGTATTAAAACTTTATGTATAAATGTGTACCTAACCAAGAAATTCACAATGATATAGAGATATGATTTTTATCACGATAGTACCTACATACATTTAATTTTAACATCTAAAAGGTAGGTACTACTTATATTGAAATTGGTAAGTCTACCTATATGATTCTCCACACTCGTCCGGAAGTCTGAACTGAATCAACAGTTTGCAAAAAAGCTCCGACCAAAAACTCTCTATGAATTTAGTGTTACCCTGATTTTGAATTTGATTTGAAGAGGTTTTGGTCGGACCTTTTTCGCAAACGGTCGATTCAGTTAACTGAACATCCGGACGTGTGTAGAGATCTTAAGACTCTCCACACACGTCAGGACCTACATAATATAACTGATCAGACCATTTTCCTTGAGGTCAGTGCTCCCTTCGCTGTTACATTAGGTCCAGTAAGTAAATCAAACAAGGATTTAATGATATTATTTAGTACAAATTGTGTCTCTTATGTCACATGTCTCGAACGTCCTTTCAATTATGTAGGTACCTAGTACTTACCTAACTATATATACATACATATATAATTAACTTAGTATATTTTGCCTCAGGTGTTCTTGGCATAGACATTTGGAACTAGTAAGATAATATGATAGGTTTGTAATTATTTAGGTATATACCTACAGCATGTATTTATTTATGCAGAAAATTAATCCCGTAATTATACCTAATAGATTTGGTATATTTTGGTGGTTTCGGCAATCTCTGCCAGGGTTCGCTTGCATTTTTGGGAGTTTATTTAGGAGTTTATTTATTTATTTATTTATTAACATTCTATTTATTGTTCATTATCGTCCCTAGGCCCTAATTTCGGGCACTTGGACTCATCGAATTTACATAGTTATAACAATTATAGTTTTTTAACAATCAGAACAGCAAAACAGTGACAATGTGCTAGAGAAGTAGAATCAATGCAAACAGAGTGTAAAGGGATGAGTTTGCATTTTGTCATTTGAATGACATAGTTTTTAAAACAGTAAATTTTAAAAGGAAAACTACAAAAATATACAAAATAGAAAACAATGTTCATATAATGACATAGTAAAAACACTTGAATGCGTACGTATCATTTTACGAACATATAATTCTTACAGGATATTCAAAAAGTATAAAAAAGAGTGAGAGATAATTGCACAGAATTGACCTCTTCAATTAATTATACCTACAAGCGGTAGGTACTCACATATCACAACGAAATTAAACGGCACGTAATATTTTTCCCCATATTTTGCCAATAAATTACCTTTTGTTTTGTGATCGTATTACACATTTATTAGTATCACGCGAGTTTGTGCACAAATCACGAATAAGTACCCATCAGTGGGTAACTGTGGATTGTGGATATTACATGGGATGGGTGGGATACTCTGATAGAAGAAAAATTTATGAACACTTTCATGGTACGCTGATTATCTCCATCTATGGTGTATTAAATATGTTGTATCTAAACGTACTTATTGTAAACATCTTTTAAATGTATATTATTCACTCCCATGTTACATATTATGAGTTTTCAAACACCCTTTATTTATTCTATACCATGTGTGTCTAGGTAAGGTATATCGTCTGGTCACGTAGGTTGTAGGTACCTACTGTCGGGGTATGAAGAGAGGATTGAGATTCACACCCTGTGTTGCCTATTTGTTTACAGATTCTAGGACAACCACGTATTAGAGGCTCCCTATTAAATTTATATACTTACCTAATGCATATACATTCTCTGTCATTCTTTCATCACTCATTCTTTTTATATGTCTACTCCAGCTATGTAGGTAACTTACGCTGTCACTTTAAGTATTCACCTGTGCACTTTACCCCTTAGATTTTACTTTTAAGTAAGTATTTTTAAGTCAAGGATCAATAGACCTACTAGCGCACTGCTTAGGAATTGCTATATGTATTTGTGGAATGTAAAATTTGATTGAATAAAGTTCCTCATAAAAAAAAAGTATTTATTTTTAATACCTATGTATATGTACAATGGCGGTACATAGCCAAGCAATACCCAGTAACAATACAGCAAAATAATTACAAATAAAACAATATGCAAACATACAGGATGGACAAACAGCAACACAAAAATCGCATACAACACAGATCAAAATAGAACAACATAACAGTACATCAAACTCTGGGATCCACATCCAACAGACTGCGAAAGTGCAAAGTCTACTACAGGAAATCCTGCATTTAGGTAATAATAAATCCATGACCAAGGAAGCGGTAGGTTTGCCGAAACGTTGGAAGCATAACAATTTCAATAACCATGAAGCAGACTTTATTATCCATCATCTAGTTCCTATCTCAGAGTTATATGAATGCAATATAATTAAAATTTATAGAACTCGAATAACATTCTGTAGTGAAGAAAAGTCCTGGTGACGCATCCTTCGTTTCGCTATGAAGACAGCTGTATGGAAACAGGGGGTTACTGTACTTGGTATGTAAAAGTGTGGACCTATGCAACTATAATTGCGTTTCATAACACGTGAAAATTTTAATCTACGTGCGATGGGTAAAATAATTCAGTAATACAATGAAACTGATGAAGAAGATTGTATCCTGTGTTTAAAGTACTAAAAAAATAGAGTACATAGATACTAATATATACTCTATATCAGTAGCGTATATAGGATTTCATTTCGGGGGGGGCCCGACCTAATATTTGACTTTGGGGGGGGGGGGGAGGAGGCAACAAAAAATCTGAAGGTAGACGCACAGCAAAAAAATTGTAATAGCGCCGCAGGCAAATTTTTTTCGTGAATGTAAGGGAAAAAGGTCGACTTTTAGGTTGGTATTAATATCGTGTGCAGAAAACACAAAGAAAAATAGCGCCGCAGGCGAAATTTTTTTGAATAATGGGTGAAATGATGAATTTGAGTAACTTTCATGTTTTAAAATAACGTTTTTTAAAGAATTGTTCAACATTTCGGGGGGGGCCCGGGCCCCCTCGGCCCCCCCCCCCCTATATACGCCACTGCTCTATATATACTCTATCTATATTCTTCGTGAGCCTGAAAAGATTTTTATTTCTTCATGAGACAATTCAATGAAATTAAAAAAAATCGTCTTTATATCTACAAAAAGGATAGTATTAAAATGTATTAGTACCACTTCACTCGGTATAGATTATTAGACACTACGTACTTCGCTACCAATTATTCTGAAAATAACAATTTCAGCCGCTGAATTTTGATATCAAATCAGTTGTTGTCGGAACGTCAGACCTATCGGTCGTATCGCCGCTTGTATACGGGGCGGGGGTTGGTTTTTCCAAAGAATTCTCGTCGTGTTTACTAATTCCTGTCAGAATAGAGACAATTTTAATAACAATAAGATATATTAATATAATTAAAAGGCATACAATATTTATGTATAGTGCGATCATTTTATTTTAAAGATACCTACACAAAACATATCTGAAATATGTAAACTACAGGTATTATTTTTGGCTTGTTTTTTCTTTATAATTACTATCATTAAAGAAAATTGGCCCTAATTGTTTCATTTGTTGACAAGATTGACTAAATTTATTCAGATTAAAAAGCGATGATCCTATTTCGACAAAAAATAAGTGTTTTAACATTTTAGTCATTAATATGCAGTAGTTAATTTCAATTAAAAGTATACGTTATAGAGTTTAATTTTTTTGTAGATTAGTAATAAAAGATTTATAGCATTTTGGCGGACTTTGATAAATTAAAAACCGTCAGCTACCTAGTAAGTAATATATTTTTACATTGTTGACATGTGCTGCAAACAGTGAAATATTGTTTGCTTTGTTTCATTTAATTATTATTGTGTGTCAAATTGAAGTTGTTTTTAAGTTTTTTGTTAACGTATTAATACATTATTTTGTATTCAGACCAATGAGATAACATCCAACATATTTTCAATAATAAATTGGTCTCGCACTGTTTTTGCATCAGAAATCGTAAACCACACTTTTGTTCTGATTTATCTGTATTGCCTTTGTAATGCCTGAAGAAATTTGAATAATATAGTACTTTTTAAATTACCGAATACTTATTGTAAACTACTTTCTTATTCGTGAATATTTTCTCCCAATAGAGAGTACTTTGTACATATTTTTAATCTAAAATACCTATTGTGATTTATATCAACTTGACAAATTTAATGGAAAAGTATTTTTGTTATAAATATTCTCAAATAAAAAGTTCAGATAAATTATTCATAAAATGTGACACCATAAATGTTATCAATCTTTAATAAATCACCAAAATTCATTGATGTATAATGACGGTAACGGGAAGTAACGCAACGAGAAGTTTAACGCTTAACGGATTAACGGTAACGGCTCAAATACCGATAACGCAAGGTACCGCGTCCAACTCGTCGACTCCTGAAAATTTATCCGAAAGTGATTTCTATCACGAACTAGAGATATATCAAAAATTATTAAAGGGCGATTGCGAAAATGCTGCTTCTGTTTCTAAAGAGACCCTTCCGAGCACACGTGTTGCCGAAAGCCAGGACGAGCAGGTGGGGGAACCCAGTGCCGGCGGGGGTGGAGGCGAGTGTACTGTACGGGAAGGGGATGAGGTTGATAAAGGGCAAGAGAAGAAAGAAGAAAGGAATGTTGGTAAGGTGGGTAGGAGCAAGGAGAAGAAAAGAAGACCAACTAGATCTTACAGCGTGGAAAGGATTAGGAAACCAGAAACTAAAGAAGGTAACATTATTTATTACCTATGTAATACTAACCTCCTTACCGTAAACTTTATACATTGCTTATGCTAATTTTATTTACTTCGTGAGTTGTGTGTTGTGTCAAGTCTCCTTATGTACCTAATAATTCACCCAACGTAATATTATATGACTGGGTAGGAACATGATATTATTATGATTCGTTTCAGCTGATTCATCCATCACTGCAAACGCCCTTAATACATTGTGATACATAATCATTTTATTTCTCCTTATACTTTCAACATTAACATTCAATTGGACAACATAATAAATGGTATAATTTTAATAATTATTGATTAATTAATTACGGGCATGAGTAGGTATATATTGAGCAAAAATCTTATTCACATTGTGCGTGACAATGTTAGCCCGAAATAAGAATAACGTAAGCCACAAAGGAATTATACATTTTTAAAGGAAACACGGGAAGAAATTTAAATATCTAAAACAGTCAATTTGTTAAGATTATAATTACCAGTATTTTAGCTAAATTATACTTTTACCTATACCTGAAAAACTGAACGGAAAATCTTCAGGTTCCGTAAATTTCAGGGGTACTTTCGGAATATTTTTTTATTCAAGGAATTTCCAAATATTGTAATTTCAAAACAGTCAATCTTTAGCTAGGGCTGCCACCTTGGTAAGAGCGTAGACCCAGAGATTCGGAAAAAAAGAATTTGTAGAGCGAATAGAACCTTTTTTTTTTTTCCCGGAGATTTACTATGCAGACCCAGAGACCCAGTTTTTCTATGGGGGGGGGGGGACCGGGACCCCGAGTATTAATTGTTGACCTTTTTTTTTTTTGGTCCACAGTATAATTCCAAACCCGGAGATTTACTATGCTAACCCGGAGCCCGGAGAACACCACTCAAACCCGTAGACTCCGGGTCAAACCCGGAGAGGTGGCAGCCCTATCTGTAGCCCATACTTTCATCTACGAGTATACTATTATTATTTTACTATCACTTTCTTCAGTTTCAAGATGATTCTCTCAGTATTGGCTGAGAACAATTCAGGGCGCCGCAGCCGGATGACAGCATATATGTAGGACCTTAAAATATCGTAATCAGGGTAATTTAATAAAAAAATATAGTTAAGGTTTTTTCAAAAAAGTTCAGGTTTTTCCTTTAAACACAAAATGTATTGACACCTGAAAAATGATACCAAATGTCAACGAAATTTAATCAACAGCGAAATTGGAGCATAGAAACTCTTGTATTGCCTCCTTTAGTTTTATTGAGGAATCACGAGGAATGAGGAGATGTTTGAATGCATGTACCTAGTTCTAGTACTATTTTATGTTGCAAAATATTTTAAGAATATGAAAATTTCTTTTCAAGAGATGTTTGTTCTTCATTCTTCAACTTCTTTGCTGAATACTTTTATGTTCTCTGGAATTAGTTGGTACACCTCTACTCACTCAGCAGTTGGTTTCTGTGTAAAGTAAAAACAGAAAAGCATATATTATTTTTATTGTACTTATTGCTAAAAAAAGTACTATATTGAGATATACTTACATACTATAAAAAATAACAATAAAATAAAATACCCTTTATTGCACATATCAGAACATACAATGGCCGGGCATATTGCCAAAGGTTCCATGTAAAAAAGGGCAATTTCTGCCAGTCAACCAAAAACAGATCATTAATTTAGTAGTTTTTATTGGCCCAGGAAAAAAATATTAAATTGTTTTTCCATGGTTCTATATGTTTTTGGTTGTGACGAATCGTTTGAATCCAGATTTCACCATCTCCAAAATGTGACCCATTCTTTTCCCTAACCTAAAGTATCTCAAATTATAAGTGACTAGCTAAAAACAAACAATAACTACATGAAATAATTGTCATACATTTTACGAGTTAGTATTTATTGCAACTATCATGTATAAAAGTCATCAATTACTTTCATTTTACACTAGTGTATAATATCTTGATGTTTCAAGAAGATATCAAACGTTGAGAATAATCGGATAATGTTATTTTTAAATACATAAAAGGGTCATAAAGCGCCTACTAAGGCCTCTACCCCGGCTCTATAATATTCGATTTTTATTACTCGTCCTAAAACTCTTTTAATTTTTTAGAACGAAATTTTTACAACGGTTCAATATTTTACGAGATAACGATGATCTTTTTTCTTTTTATACTGAAAATCTAATAACAATTTTGTGTAGAATTTTATATTCATGTAACTACTTTCTTGAAATCCTGCGACGGAATCGTATTTTTTGTCGTACGTTTTCTCAGGCTTGTGAAAAATAAAAACTACGTAAGGAAATTTTAATAGGGATTAATATTCAACAAGACATATTTGCGAGTTTTTTTTGTCATCTAATTAAATGAAAGGATTGGTGGTAGTAAGGTATCCAACTTTATAATAAAAGAGCGTGTAGGGAGTTATGTAGACCTGTGTTTATTATGCTAGTGAAAGTAAATGTAAAAAAAAAGTAAGAAAAAAAATTCTGTCTAGCGTGATATGTGTCCTTTTTATATAACAGAGCGTAACAACCTACGTAAAAGTTTGTAAGGTAAATAATTTCTAAAATGTAAAAAATATGACTTCCCTAAAAGTCGTTGTACTCGTTACCACTATATAAAAATAATGACGATGTTGGAAAAGTAATTATTAAAACACACCTGCATAATTATTTGTTGACAATGTTTACGCTCAATTCGGAAGGGTCATTGAATTGATTTGATTTTTGTTATTCTCTTCTTCCGGGAAAGTAAAGTCTCCATCGCTTATTTTTCTTCCATGTAAACAGTTCATGAGGACACTTCACGAAGACAAATAAACGAAATGGAAGATATAGATTTATCAACAATGTTCTCATAATAATCCGAGTATAATGTACCTGGAGCTTTTTTGTTTGTATTGGTCTTGACAAGATTCTTTCTTATTAAAGGTCTTTTATTCATGCCTCCTCCTAATATCCCCATGCCAAAGGTTGATTGATTTCAAAATGAAATTCCGTCTTATTAAACATTGGGTTTAGGCAAGAATTGCAGAATTTAGGAATTCTTTTTTTGTACTTTGTATAGGTATAAGTATAACGTCAAATCTTAATCAAATAGCTTCAGAATCTGCAAAGCTAACTGTTTCGTATATATTATTAAGCAGTTGATTTAGGCCAGGCTATTAATCTACTATTTAAAATCAATCTGAACGATATTATATTAACTTTTTCAACAAAAAAGTTCTCCAGCATACCTACATACGTATTTTTGTAGAAGATAAACTGGCTTAGTAACGAAATTTATGTAATTAGGTACTTACGTAAATTTTATGGTAGGTTTTCGTTGGAATTTTGTAAGAAAAAGTAATAGGTATTTAAAATGCTGAATAAAGTGCTGACTGTTTATAGTTACCTAACGAAAAATCCTAGAGGAAAACATAGATGTTTAATTAAGTAGGTTATTACGAACCCACCCGACTCTCTAGGGAAAGAAATAAGTTTAAGATAAAGTAAAGGGAACAATACCCCAGTGCTTAGATTTAGATGTTTTGTAGTCATGATAAGCAATGCTTTATGTTAGTTAGCTTCTCAATATAATCCACTATACTCTTACTTGGTACAATATACATTTACTTAACTAATAAATATAAAAAAATAGGAAAAAGGTACAATAAGATTGTCCTCTAAAGGACTATAAAGAAACAGATTATTTGTTTTAAAGATAAGTGGATAATAATTCTACTATGTATACGCATAGAGAATTCAATGCCTACGAGTATGTTATAAATAATTCTATAGAAACATTGGGTGAAGTTTTAATATAAACTATCATAGTTTTTCCTCAAAGTGTTATAAAGAGTCTGTAAATATGGAAGGGTTGAGGTAGATAATGTCAATAGTCAGTTTTAAATGATTTTGAATCAAATCAACTTTTCTTCCAGTATTCCAGTATCAAACACAGCTGGCATTTCCTTACCCATCTTCTTCCATATAATCTACTCACTTCTACCTATACTTTTATATTATACGAGGATATTCTATTCTCTATTGTCACGAACCGCCAGTGCTTGTCAATTTTTTCTATAATATTTCACGGGAGAAAAGACACAAAATCCTGGATCACCTCTGTGACGCGTGGATAGCCCTAATGAAAAGATATGGAATATACATAAAATCTATGATGTTGGATGGTGGTTTGCTTACGTCATTGGTAAGTTTCTATCCAATTTTCAGTTTTCGTGTTTTGCTTTGGTTTGAAAATAATTGATACTTTATTTTCTACTAAATTGCTCTAAATAGTTTACCAGTTTTTTAGAAGTTAAAAGCTATATAGCTAAACGCCTATTGTCATTGTGCATTGTTCATTATAAAAAGGAATCGGAGTTTATCGAATTTTACCGGAAATCAAAATCTCCCTTGATTATAAATTGAGAACCATTACTTGAAAGCTTTTTATCATTCTTCCGGTATATAATTGAAATTCTTAAGCAAAAGTGTCGTCTTTGTACATTTCTCATAGTATCTCATCAATTCCTATAATATTGCGATAAATCAAGGTGAAATTTCGCTTTTTACGTTTCAACATAGGTTAGGTAATCTCTGAGAAGTTTTCCATTCGCGCTTTTCGTATGGTATATTCTAAACTAGGTGTATAAGAAAACTATAGTAGAAAGGAGAAGGTTCTTTGGCGTTTAAAGTTTCACTGCTTTTTATTGCATTGTCTTAGAACAAATTCTTTGTATGCTGCCTGCCCATTGTTTACTTTGTAGTTCACATGCGTTCGGATGTAAGATTATATATTTTAATGTAAAAATTATTTTTCCCTCCTCGGGATTAAATGTGAAGGAACATGTTACATCCTTTAAATTACATATTTTTAGGACATAAGTACCTAAGTTTTATAGGATTTGTGTATATGATAATTCTCAGATGGGGATGATATTTTGCAATCGCGTTTCTGATAAATTTCACCACAGAAGCGTATTTGCGGGATTTTTGTTTGAAAATATTAAACACGATTGAACATATCTATATAACTACACTTGTGATACTGTACTTAGTAATATAAATTTCTTGTAGAAAATATTCTTACAAAATATCTAGAAGATTTTTATCTTTTGATTTTGTTATTAAACAGGTCAACCACATGAATTCAGTTATCTAGAACTCGATCTCGAATATTCTGTATAGAATCTTAACTTAACCTACTGCTCACTCACTGTAATCCAATGTAATGGAGTAGGTACTCTAGTATTATCTCGTTTCGTTGAAAATTTTTAATGAAAATCTTCTTCAAATTATTACTTGTATTTGTGGTTTACTTTGAAGCAAGTTATTAATAAAGAATATCACTGTTAATTGAAGCAGATTAAAAATCAAACATAATTTGATAACTCATCTCAAAACAAAGTTATTCCTCGTGATTCATAAAGAAGAATCTATGGATCAATTTACTCATAATAGCGAATGAGGAGAATAGATAGAGAAAGGAAATTAAACTTTTCATTAAAATATTATAAAATCTACATTTCCATTACTTTTTCTTTTAAAATCAGTTAGAAGTTTTAAGATGTCGATACTAATAAGTAGATAGGTATTATCTTGGATAGTAATTATATTGTTTGAAAAGTTATAATCAGCTCGAATAATGAGGTAAGATTCTTTCTAGAATTATTCAACTTTTTGTTTTTTCGAATGAAAATTAGGAAATATCATACATATGTACTAAATCTATACCATCAAAGTTTATATTTCCATAGTGTGGATCAACCATTAGTGCCAAGTTTACGGGTGTGCGATTTTTCTTAAAGAATTTTCGACATAGGTCATCATATGCCTGCTCAATTGCCTCATCACACTTTAAATAGTAATACATTCAGAAGGGGTTGTAGCTCTCGTGAACTACGATGTAAGCTCTTAATTAATTAGTCTTCCTGATGATGCCAAGCTGTCGCCTAGGCGAAATCGTTTCAGGTTTAGATAAAAATGATTGGAAATGAAACAGTGTTCATAATAATATTTAAATTATTTTCGAAATAATGAATTTCCAAAGTACAGCAGGCGCGGAATGCAGTGTCGTATGAACAATATGAGGACCGAATTCCATCAATTGATGATTGTTGGGGATAGATCACAGATTAAGGAATCGGATGTTACCTGTCCATTTTCGGATCCATTTTTTTTACCCCCCCCCCTCAAAGGGGTCTTGTCGTTTCTATGACACATCGACTATCTTTGAAATGACTATGAATTTTAATTTAATTTAATTTAATTTAATCACTTTTAATTTAAGTGTTGACACGAAAGCATTAGATTTACATAAATTTCATTCAGTAGTAGTTCATTATCTGTTGTGTGAAGTGTTCTGTGATGAAAATAACATGATATATTATCTTGTATGTTCTGTACCTAGACTACTTTGTAATAAGAATTTTTAATATACGGGAGATTTCCATATTATTCACATTTCAGCGGTGTTCATTGCACCGATAATTGTATCTCACATTGCAATATTGAATATAATAAATTTCCCGAGGATTTGTATGAATAGCGATATTGCGCTCTGCACTAATATTCTGAATTATTATTAAATGTATCAGATGCTGCTGAGACCAATGATTATCATATTACATTCTCTATAAGAATAAATACTGGTAGGCAGATAATAAATGAATAAATCTTTATTAGACAAAATATCATTAGTGGTTACAAAACAAGACAGTTTGTAGTAGTATGTTGAAGGGCGGACTTGTTTCAGAAGCAATGTCTTACAGTCAACCCTTCTTCTTCTTTCGTATGCACACGACCATTGTACAAGTTATCTTGGAGCGTTAATATTTTGCAAGTAATCTGTTGCCCTTGGCGTCACCTCATGGATTCATCCTGGTAACTAAGGTATTGTAGCTTAAAAGGGCGAACAAAAGATTTTTTTCAGTCATTTCTGGTCATTGACATCCTTATGATGAAATAAATGTTTATCTATTATTACGGATGACCTATTTCTAGTTGCTTAGTGCCGTTTCACATTTTTTGGATACGAATCCGAAGCCCGCCATACATTGCAAGTTTCGTTCTTACTGCAATTTTCTTTCTTTCATTTTGTTGCATTATATAAAGACATACCAATACGTCTTACACGAGTTTGAAAAAAAGTGAATATTTTGTATATCGTGCTTTAGATTCTAAAATAATTCCCTTGAATAGTTTATTCCATGGGCGTCGGCAGAAGGAGGGGGGAGGGGCTGCCCCCCCTCGATATTGGAAGCGGTATATAATTATTTATACTAAATGATAAAACTTTATAAAAAAATCACATTATTACGCACGTTTTCTCATTACATAATACATGTATCAAAAAGATTCTGAAACTAGCATGAAGATCCATTAAATAGAAAGTTTTTGCCTGAGGCGCTAATTGCCTATGCTTGTTATTGTGTTACTATATAAAAGAACTAGGTTTATATCGCGACATTCTTTAGTTACAAACATGCTTATGTCTTCCAGAAAAAGAAACTGCCACCGGCACTATTTATTGGTTCATTTTATACATATAGAAAACATACTACTGTTATATAAATTTTTACTCACAGAAAATAAACCAAACTACATTACGATCTAGTTCACTGTCTTATAAAAAGCGCGTTTTTCTTACTACCTAAGTATATGTTTTTTTTGTTGCCACCCCCCCTAGCTCCGGAGCTGGCAATGCCCATGGTTTATTCCTATATCTTTATTACTTAATATGTCTAACTCTTCATCGTACGAGTATTATATTATGCAGTGCACGTTGATATTATCACCAAATGGAAAGCCATTATTTCACATCCTAACAAGAAGCTACAAACACCAAGTGTATCAAATTCATCTTAAGACATCGCATCGACAAAATTGTCGGAAAATGATTAATGCTGACAATTTCCATGGATAAATTGATCAATAAATAAATCGAAGATATGTTTTGTATTTTGATGCATGGATTCAATAAAATGTATATTTCAATAATAACATCTTATTAGAATTTGTTGTGACTTGATATTTTTTTTATTCTAAAAATGTCAGTTTTAATGGTTCTGACTAAAGGATTCCTAACAATTTTTTTATTGTAATATTTTATTTATTTATTCATAGAAGACGAAACAAAACCTGTTCATTTTTCAAGTAATAATAAGATATCATGACAATTGTTCACTAGGGCGGGTTATTCATAATACTGTGATCTTTTCCAGTTTACCTTAGTTTCTAGAGATCCAAGTTTACAGATAACTACGACATGTATAAAATCCAATGTTCTCACAAAACTTTAATTGTGATTTTAAAAATAATCATCCAAATTTATATATAATAGGGTCCTTGCATGTTTGTTTTTTATTTTGGTTTTCGGTACATTAACTATAAATTAAGGTTTTCCGAAAATTTGAGATTTTAATTCTCTGTCTTTGTGGATATATTTATAAAATAAAGTCTCATATTTGATTCTAGCGCAAAAACAGGTTTTTGACTGGCCGCCATATTGTGACGTCACTTTCCTCAATTCCTCCATACATAACCCACAAACAATCAAATTTCTGACTATGAATTTCATGGCGTCGTGAGTGTCGTGACGTCACAATCACGTTAAACAATGGCCGCTCGTTTCAGAGCACCATAGAAAAACTCGTCAAATAACGGTAAATTAAAATTACATTTCATAATTTTATTTGTAATTCTAGTAAGTAGAACTATCGATTTAATATATTTTACGAACGATAAAAAAAATGCAAGTACCCTATTTTGAACTTTCTGCAGAATTGAAAAAAATCCGTTTTATCTTATGACTTATGGCATCCTATCTTTCGTTTGCAAATAATTGTCTGTCTTTTAATTGAATTTTACATTCTATATATATTCTTACTCTTTCATCCTGAACTGTTTTAAGACCAACCAACATTATAATTTCTAAAACACGTCTGTCTTCATGCATGCAGGTAAATATAAGAGCAATATGTCTCAGTAGATAGTATAACTTATAGGTTTAATTATGTTAGTCTCTATATGAATATATGCATCGTACTAAGCCACAACATAAGGCAATACTCTACACGCCAATGTATCATCCACGGTATGTTGCACACGGCGTATCCAACACACTTATATACTTACTAAACATTGTATAGGTAATATAATGTAGCAAACTAAATACATGATAATAAACATTATATACTAGATATTACTTTGTACAATATTACTTGACAAACTTACAAGACATACTCTGTAAGTATTCAAGTACTATGTCTCATAGTCATAAGTAATTAATTGACGTTTCTTAAAAGAGGAATCGTCAATCAGAACCATCTTGAAGATGAAATGAAAAACTCTAGCTCTTTATAAGATATTTTTCTCATAACGTGGGATTAAGTTGGAATTAGCTCACGCGTAAGAAATATTTAATTTATAACATTAATTGTTATGATCGTAAAATTTATGTTATCTAGGTTACATTTTAATGCAGGGCCTTCTCAAATTACTTGACACTTTCGCAGGTGGTGCAGCGTTATATAGAAATCTACTGAGTAAGTACTTTTAGTTACGATATTATTATCTTCCCCTAAGTTATTACTCTATGCTTGGTACCATTAATAAGATGAACTTCAGCTGGAGGAGCGCTGGGTGAAACGAGACACAACCCAGATTAGGTCGTAATAATAATATTTAGTGCTATTATAATATCTCATGATTACAGTCTCGATAATCAGCTAATAAACTTTGCGTTTATTAACTCAGCCCAGAAGAGGTGATTTTGAACTCAATTAACGGTCAAATACCCAATACTTTCGCTATACCTATAATTTCATATTCAGATTAGTTTGTACGAGTATTAGTCGTACATTAGACATAAGATGGAAAATAGTTTCAACTTTATGACTTGCAATAATTCTAACGCCAATGTGTTGCACACCGGCGCGGCGCTGCTTCCAATTGATAGCTGATTTAGGACGAATTTTCCTTACTGCATTGTAATATATTATTATCACTGTGACATTTTCTCGGCGGAAACTGGAACGATCGCAGACACATGTAGAAATTTTGTTGCAACTGTTTGGTTTTTGAGCGGATGATAAATTTTTCTTGTGAAACAATATTGAACGAATTCTTATACCACTACGTGAACAAAAGTTCCTGTTTTAACATATTTATTTTACATAGTATTTAATTATATGAATTATCATTAGAGAGCCTGTTCTTAAATACTGCTAATGGAAATTTTTGTTCACAGAAAGATCCTGAAAAAAAAGTTTCTTGAAGTTATTTCATGAAATTATCAGGGGAAATATAAAAAGCTTTTGACATCAGTCGAGGGAGAATCAGTTGAAAATAGAAAAGAATATGAAAAAAGTATGCGAGGAAATTGACTAATTTTCCCATTTTTCGAGTAATATGCCTATTAGCTTAGTTTATGCTACTCTTAGTAACTAATTCATCTAATTTTATGCTAGAAATTAGTTACCTCTTCAGTTGATGTTTTCACTGCAATATTGTATTGTTCTAAGTGCATAACATAAGCTCGTAATAATTTAAACTGAATTTATAAATACCTCGGGGGGCTTATAAACCACAATTGTTTAATGTAGCGAAGTAAATAGCTTCAAGTGGTCGTAATGAATTCAAATGGCAAGGGACAAAAGAAATGTTAATTGGTTGATATTGTTATTTAAAGTGCTTTCATGCATTGTGTACCAACTTGAGAAATAGCTTAAACCAGTAGTCATATTTTATTGGAGTATCAAATAATCTTCTTCTTCTTCTTTCGCATGCATACAACCATTGTTGAAGTTATCTTGGAGTCATAGCTCCGCGTCAGTATTCTGTAAGTAATCTATTGCCCTTAGCGTCACCTTATGGATTTCCTCAAGAACCCCTGCAAACTTCTTTTCAGAGCACCTCTCTACTACATGGTCAACAGTCCCGATCTGGCCACATTCACAAAGGAGATGGTCTCTCTTGCCCCATTTATGGAGCAAGTATCCGCATCTATATGTAAGAGTAATAAATAATATCCTTTCTTTGATCGAACGTGTGATACGGAAGGTATTGTTATAGTTATCCTATATTGTTCTCCATCGAAGTTAAATTACAAGATGAGCAATATGCGATAACAACTACTAAGTGGTGTTACTGAAACTTAGATTGTGTTATTGAGAATAGAAATTAAACATTATCGATACTACGAAAATTGTGTTTAGTATTATTATACAGTACCTATGATAATTTTATATATTAGGTATATTTTCTATTCAGACAATTTGTGGACTGTCATATAAATCGGGTTGACTGTAAGATATTGGTTTTGCAATACGTCCGCCTTTTGGCACACTACCATTGTCTTGTTTTTGTAACTATGCATATTTTTCCTTGACCAATAAAGATTTATTTATTTATCAATCTACCAGGCAATCTTTTAGACCACAGAGAAGATGGGTGGACGACATTGTCGAACTTGTAAGACACGACAGAGAATCATTGACGAATCAGGAAGGGGCCTATATTCAGCAGTGGAGAGAAAGGGGCTACGGAGAGAGGAGACAAATTAACCTTTTTTTTTTATTATTATAGTATTTGGTGTCTGAAATATTATTCTCAAGCTGTGTGAATTTACGGAACTAGGAAATTACTAGAGGTATGTGTATCCAATCATCTTTTATAATAAAGTACCTACATTCACTAAATTACCTCCCCATTCCATAGGTAGTGAATTTTTCATTTCATAAGGTGGAAATTCAGTGGGACAAGTCACGTTCCACAAAAAATGCGGTCACTATTCCAACAGAAGATGATTAAACTGGGGTGAAATCATTCAGACTGTTGGAAGTTTATATAAAACTGGACTTGCTTCCCAGACTACATTGAATAAAATCATAAATATTTCTAAGTGTGTAATATTAGGAAATTAGTGGAAAAAGGGATGTGGTTCTCTTTAGAATACTTCGCACACTGCTCAATAAATTAATATCGATCCTATAAACGAAGGAGTTTAAAAATGAACTTTTAAAACACTACCAAAATCTGCTTCCCCAACACAAGTTAACAACCCATTTTGTATGTAATTTTGCGTGAATGTAATTTTTCAATGCAGATTTTTTTTGGTTGTCACAAAGCACAGGAATATGGAAGACGAAGTATTATTTGCATTCTCCTTTGAGTTTCCATTTCTGTATTCTTTATTTACAAGGATAAATCATCCATATGGCATGTCACATACTCTGTTAAGCCACGATGTATAAAAATTTAAATTTTCCAGTCAATTCTAAAAAGTAGATTTTATTCGTGATACCTATTTACATTTGTCAGTATGTAAAGTAGTTACATATGTTGGGTCTATATGAAAGGCGTCCATACGAATGTAGTTCTGTTTTAGCTTTCAGAGCTTTTAATGAAATTTTCACACGACGAGTTTCAGTTCAGTTGTTCTGATGTCCTTTTCCCTTACAATTTTCATGTACGAAGTGAAATTAGAATTAAATTAAAATTTGCATGACTCTATTTAATTTTGAATTACCTTAACCTAGTTTTAATATTAAATTGTAATGTGAATGTTTTAACTTCAGTGAGCACTTTACAGATTTTGCCATGTTTATATCACAAAGAGGGATGAGTGTTAAAAATAGCCCTTTTTTCCGCAACCGCTCATACGCACTTACGTACATAAAACTCCGTCTTAAAGGCCTTGATACCAAAAATGACGTCACAGTAATTTCCTACGGCAATAAGGTTTGAAATCGCGTGAACAATCGCATGATAAAATGGTAAAAATAGGGTTTTTTTTCCATTTTTTGGGGTTAATTTTGCGTCTATCAAAAAACTTTTACGGTTATTCCCTTGATTTTAATGCATATTATCAGTACAAAAAATATTACTCCGCGACTTTCGGGAAACTTGGATATGTAACTAACATCCATCTTTTTAGTTACATCTTAAAAAAATCAGAGGTGGTTTAATTTTTTTTTTGAGAAATCTATACAAGATATAAAAAATCTTTAACGGTTATTCCCTAGATAAATGTTCAATGCATCTATCCTATTTTGTTCCAAAGCATATTAAGTAACGGTTGTCGAGATATAAGGTCTCCCATTTTTAGAAATTTTTGCATACTCTTAAGGTAATCAATTATAAAGTTACACACCTGTTTGAAGCAAGTGTAAAAATATGATTAATTTAACTAAACTTTCTCTGTCAGTTCTTGGTCAAGCAACGACTGCCTAATTCTTATAAGGTATATTATAAAGAAAAATTCTATTATAAAAGAAGTCGCGTTTTAATCGCCTTTCTTTCAACCTTCACGGATGGCGTATTGTAACAATTAAAAAGTGTCGTGGCAAATTGTGAGTTTAATTATTTTTCACGAGAAATTAAAATTACTAGGAGACGTCAAGTTGAACATGATTAAAAATTTCCCCCTTTCATAAAAAAAAACAAATGGATTATAATTACCCACTTAATACGTGCGTGGCGGCTATAGTTACTTTTAACGAATAGAAAATTTGTGAAATTCTTTTGCTCCTAATGAAAAATATTCTTAGTGTACACTAATAACTTTCCTCTTCGAAACACTGAAAAATGACGTCACTTCTGATATTATTTTTATTTTTATATTATGGTCACTATAAGGGATCCCACACACGTTCTAAAATTTAAATCACTGAATCGACCGTTCGCAAAATAGCTCCGACCAAAACCTCTCTCTGAATTGAAAATCAGGGTAACACTGAATTCGTGGAGAAGTTTTGGTTGGAGCTTTTTTGCAAACGGTTGATTTAGTTAACTGAATGTCAGATAGTATGTGACCACCCTAATTGTTTATATTGACCTATAGGGTTAATACCGCACCGAAACCTCCATAGGTTAAAAATCAGTACTAAGTATAGCCTCTTGTAGTCACCGCACCGCACCGAAACCTCCATAGGTTAAAAATCAGTACTAAGTATAGCCTCTTGTAGTCAAAAAGGGTTAATATTTACTTAATTACATTCGCCTGGTGAAATATGTTGGCGAAGTTGAAGATTATGAGATAACAAGATGTAACTAAAAACCTTTTCCCTTTATTTGAATTCAAACTCCATAGACTATCTATCAATTTTACATATCATCTGTGTTCTGAATTTTAGTTTCAACCAGTAGGTAATTGAAATTCTTTGCAAGATAGAGGTATATTTCATACTGACCAACTATTAAATGCGAAGGTTGAATGCCTCAGGTGATCCTGTTGCTGAAAGCAGAAAGGCTCGGTGATACATTATTCAGTAGGTTAAAAATCTGCGGGAATTTAATGGCGATCATAAGTACAGAAAAAATACAGAATTAAGTTATTATTATTACAGTACATAGTCACAAAGTACATGGTTGGTGCAGTTGGTTGAGGGGGCAGTCTCTCAAGCGTGAGGTGTCAGGTTCAAACCCCGGCGCTGGCGATGTATTCCACACTTTGCGATACATGCTTTTTTTTTTAACGAAAAAGGATCTGGGCTTGCAAAAAACAAACCCAAATACTTTCCTGCATACCTTGCACTAGGCTAAAAGCCTGTATCTCAAAGTGTGGAATACATCGCCACCGCCGGGGTTTGAACCTGGCACCTCTCGCTCGAGAGACTGCCGCCTCAACCAACTGCGCCAACCATGTACACAGCCTAGTGAAAGGTGTCCAGGAAACTATTTGGATTGTGTAATGTGTATGCAATCCCAGATCCTTAAAAAATGACATATAACAAAGAATCGGATAATATTGTAAAATATAATGCGTTGAATAACTGTGGAGTAGGTAAAAAGTCTGAATGCTTCGTTAGTACGGATGAAAAATTAGTCAATTACACGTCTTTATCCTCATTGAAATTCCGTCTTGGAGATTATCTTGTAAAGTATTCTCCTCATTATCCTAACGTTGATGAATGGAGTATTCAATCTTGAGGCCTATTGTATCCTCTTCTTAGATTGTACAAGTTGGAAGTTGTCTGTATTCAGATTGAAATTTTCCAGAATAAAATACACTATAGATAAAGTTATGGATATTATACTTATCTATATTAAGTTCACCAAAGTCATCTCTTTTCTTGTAATAATAATGAAACAAGTAAGTATAAGGAGGTACGTAAAATTTGTGGCGGAACAGAAGTCAAATTTCAGGGAAAATTATACAAAACATATTTTTTCTCCCTTTATTGTTATATATAATGTGGAGCGAAATATAATAGAATTTGGTACATACAAAAACAAAAAGGAAAGTTGCTCGTATGCGTTGCGTATGTATATCACTTTTTAGAAAACTTAACAAAATGCAAATTTAGGTTGGGGAACGAAATGTAGATACGAGATGCAAATTCTGACAGTTTACGCATAGGTGGTTTATAACCAACATTTAAACATGTACTTAACTAACTACCTAAATTTTAATCGGTCGAGTGTGGAAAACTGTTAGGCATTAAATCATAAAAAATATTAAACATTGAAAAATACCTATTTGGTTTCATTAACTTTGCCAACAGTTGCCGAAATCTTATGTCGACGCAGTACACAATCAATGAAGTTAGGTGGTGTAAAAATAAAATGAATTTCGGGACTTTGTGTTCCGCCACTGATAAAAGTCTGCTTACATAGTGACGTTCAGCAGAATTTTCGGCGAATTTATGAATACTTTGTGTAATTTGGTTTTTATCAACAATGTCATAAGACCCCAGTGTAAGAATATTATCTACAAAGTGTTTACAAAGAGTGTTATTTTATATGGTTTATTATTCCGAAATATTATTATAAAATATTATTGTGAATAATTATCCTTACATAAACCATATTAAAATTTTCCAGTCTTGAGGCGAGGTAAACGTATTACAAAATTAAATACAAAATATACATCAGATAATTAGTCCATGTTTACGAGGAAACTTGATATTTAATAAATCAGTATTTGGTAAATTAGGTACTATGTACAATGTACATATTATGTTTTTATCGGGTTTTCATGGTTTAGCTTTTTTTATAGTTATTATATGTCGAGTTGAAGAGAGCTGCAGAAGACAGAAAAAGAATGGAGATCGAGATGCGAAAGAATTCTGCAAACCAATCCGCAGGATTGAAACTGAAGAAGAAAGATGGTTAGGTGGTTCATGAAAGATGTGAAAAAATGTGTAAATTCTGGAACACTTTTGTTTTATGATTTAGAAATGACAACAGTGAGCGGTGGGGCCTTACGACCTCACTGTTTTCTTTAGAAGAATGTTGTAGGGTGAAATGGTCTTAGTTGTAATTTTGTACAATGATATAACTGTCAATCGTCAACTATTGTGAGTTTTTACTAGTGGCGTATATAAGGGGGGGCGCCCCCTCCGAAATGTCAAACAATGATGTGCCATCTGCTATAGAAAGATCCCAGGTTCATCACTTTTCAATGTTTTTTTTTATTTAAAAAAAAATGGCCTGTTTCTTTTTGTTGTTTTTTTAACACAACACTGATACTGCCTACTTAAAATACAACCTTTTCCACTCAGCTTCACGAAAAAAATTCAGCTGCGGCGCTATAACAGATTTTTTTACTACGTCTATGTTAAAATTTTAATTGCCTTTCTCAGGAGTTTTTTTCGTCCCCCCCCCCCCCCCCCCCCCGAAATGAAAATCTATATACGCCACTGGTGTTTAGCTCTCGTCATCAGGACAATGAGTAGCAGAAATTGGTATGTATTTCGCTTGTTTACGCCCCTGTAGGTGTATAGGCGTTCTCTGTAATAAAATATATTTATGCGGGTTTCAAGAAATTTGGTTGATAGAATATACCTGAGCAATAAATAACACTGTATTATCTACGAGTAAACTGATGAAAAATTTCCAATTTTTTAATTCTATAATTTGCTCTATTTCAGGGAAATGCCAAAGAAGAAGTCGAACATTAGGAGAGGATATGTCAGCACGTGTGCATAGGAATTATTTAGTAATCTTCAATACTTCGTCTAGACATGCAAAGGTAAGTACCCCCCTATTATATTTTTTACTTTTTTTTTAATGGCAATGTCCAATATTTATTAGGGTCGGGAATATGTTGAAATGTTATAATAGGTAGGTAGTATTCTGTTAGAAATTCACATTTTTAACTAACGCTTTCATAGACTTATTGAAGTTTCATGATACATGTATAAATTGTTTTGGATTTTGATATAGGATAAAGCTTAATATGATGTAATATGGCAGCTAGTGGGACGCGAACTTTGTCCATCCCCTTGAGAGCCTTACGTGATACCAATCAGGCCACCGACTACTTTTAAAAACGAATACTTACATAATGGGCACGATGTTTTTGCAAATTGTAAAATAAATATTCGTGAAGGTTTAATTTAAAACAATGACAGTGGACATAGAAGGAATAATTATAAGTATTTTGGTTACCACTTATAGGGAGTAAAAATAATGAAGAGTTTTAAAATAATCCCCCCTTCCTTTTGTTTCCAAACTTCAAAATGACAAAAACATAAGTTTGTATCTGATGTTGTGAGTTTTAAGTACTATTATTTAATTTATTTTGGAATGTTTAAGGACTTTTTAAACATTCTTTGTAAAGGGATTATTGTTTTTATTTCCAATTTAAAATATTTTGAGGGTTCAATCCGATAAAAAGAAAACATGAACAGAAATCGTTTTCTTAATATTCATTTAAGAGTTATTGACATATTTATTTGATTCTTGTTTTTTCTGTGGAGATGTGTGTCAACTTACCTATTATATAAGAAGTTTGAAAATAAAATGAAACAATGACTGAAAATTACGTTGTGGAAGATACATTCTTTGAAAGCTATTTAACAATATCGGAATTAACATAAACTACCCTAGTGCATGGTATTCTAATTCTATTCAGTTTTGAGTGATTCCGTTAGGGTAAACTAAAACTCAAGCTTGAATTACGTATGGGCCAGATCGATTCGGAGGCCGAATTGGACGATTTGTGATTCAAAGGACGGATGCTGTTATTATCATCCCAAATAATAAAGTATTGATAATATAACTTACCCTTAATAGGTAAATAATTCAATAACAACTTACTCACATCTGGTGCACTATGAATTTTGATTTATGTATTTTTAACGTTATTATTTGCGGCGTTAACAGTTAATAGATCTATGATGTTGTTAGTATATTTACTGAGTAGTCTCTTTAAGAAAGACTTCCGTATAAATCTTTGCTTTATGAAAGCAATTAGCGTTCATAAATTTTTAATACAGTTAATAAGTAGCAGCTACTACATTTAGTGAAAGGTTTTATAATAAATAGATATTTGTATTCGTGAGCAGTTAACAGTTTCTAGTACCTACCTGTGTTTAAGTATTAAATTCTTTATATTTGTTCTTGGAAGCTTCGTAATAGACTAAAAAGTTTTCTTACTCTTATGTGCTTACAAGAAACTGTTTTAATATATTAAGCACACAGAATCTTACGTTTTATATACAAAGAAAAACAGTACCTATTATACAGTATGTTTTTGAAGAGCTGCTTATTTCAAATCTGTATATTTATTTATTCCATTATTCATAAATCTTCGCGTGATCGAAATACAGATATACGTCAGCAAAAAAGAGTCAGAAACCATGATACTCGTATTGTTCAATAGTGCGAGCTTATCGCAATGCTGCGACCTCTCCAGCTAACCAAATTATTGTAGATTAAATCATTTTAGCCTTCATCTTCTGAGTAACCATTTTAGAACCCAGAGCTGTCTTAGTGAACATTAGATAGGCTAATGTTATTAGATCAGGATTATATTTTTACTATTCAAAATTTGTGTTGGTCTGACGAAGAATACGGAAGTTTTCGAAAACGAATCTATTAAAACCAGATTTCGCGTGAGATACCATCATACTATAAGTTGTAAAACTTACTTGATAAATGAAAATTCGCAAATAATTTAAATGTGCACTCTACTTAATATTAATGTACACATCCCTATACTAAAACACATCACTCGTGAAATAAATTTACGCAAGGGTTCCCGATTGAAAAATTGATTGATATCAAATGTTTTGGAATATATAATTTTCAGGCGTAATAAGATTTTTTTGCGCAACAATCTAACACAATAAATTTTACAGTGTATTGATGTAGTATAACATACGAGTATAGTGCACGTAAGCATACACAGACATCATACACACATATAACTGTTTTCGTAATATAACTTTCAGGAAAAAAACAACATAAGGTACTTCTTACTTCAACGTTATATGAAAAACTACAAATTTTTCTGCATTTTTAAAATATTGTCCAGTGATAACCATTGCTTTCCTAGGATCAAAAAGATGGATTTATAGTTCAGATAAAATAAATATTCTATAACTTGATTATCTAAGGCTTTATTATTTTTAATTTTACAAGCAGAAACGGTTTGAAAAAGGTTCCTGTATCATTGTTGATGTCGACATTTTAGTATGTCGCAACCCTTATATTTATATTGGTATACTGCGGATCTCGGAGTTAGGGAATTCTAGCTTATTTGCGAAGCACGACGTAATCTTCTTTCAGATATAATGTTATTATTTATGTGTAGTATACATTAATGGGAAAGTGCTGTTAGGTGAAGCTCACAGGATTAAATTCAGAATATGGAGTATTTTTCACACACGCGAATATTCAATTACCGGATATTGTTGTTCCTACACTTTATTGATTGAAAAGTAATAAATTTTTAGTGTTATTGGTTGTCTGGGTATTATGCACGACAGTAAAGGGAGCAATGGATAAGAAGGTATTGTTAAATCACTCAAAATAATTGGATAAAGAGTAGGGAAGCTCAATACCAACAAGCATTATTATTTCCTGAGTAACAACAGTTCTTCTTTCTTCTTCTTTCGTATATGCACACGACCATTGTACAAGTTATCTTGGAGTCATAGCTCCGCGTCGATATTTTCCAAGTAATCTATTGTCTTTGGCGTCACCTCATGGATTTCCTTAAGAACCCATGCAAACTTCTTGTCAGGACACCTCTCTACTATATGGTCAACAATCTCGATCTGGCCACATTTACAAAGGGGATGCTCTCTCTTAACAACAGTTGTTATGCAACTGTAAGCAAACGTCTTGATTAACAATCTAAATAATATTGTTTTAAAACATGAGTGTGAGAGACGTCCCAATGTGTTGTAAATAATATGTTATAAAGACTAATAAATTCTATTTGGTTTAATGAGGAGATCCAAAATTAAAGAAAAAATGAACAATGCAGCGTTTAAAGGGATGATTATATAGAGGAAGATATGAAAATAGTATAAATAGACGAATGATACGATGGTGCATAAAACATTTAGCTTTTTAAAAATATATAATGATTGATTCAATCCGTCACTTTCGGTTTGTAATAACAAAGCCTTGTAGTTAGCGTAAGTTTTTCCCTTTAGAGTCAGTATTACTTATATTTTCGCCTAAAAGGATAGGCTAGTTTTCTTTCCTTGTATATGATAATACAAAATATGATAACCTTATTATGGAATCTTTGCAATCAATGTGCGTAAAGGAAACTTTTATATTAAAAATATTACTACCTAAATCGAAACGTGCGCGTCTTAACCTTCTACAAACAATGAATAATAATAGTAACGAATATACTTTTCTTATCAAAATTTTCATCAAAAAAGGGTCTTATAAAGTCGAAGATTTAACCCTTAGATATTTCTCTACAGGCAGTTGCTCCGTAATAAAGGTTTCCATCTTGATTTAATGCAAAGTACGTATTATCAGCTGTAGTATGAGTGTAGGCCGTAGTGTGAGAATCCCATCTTACAATTCAGATAACACATGACATAGTAATAATTATATGTGACCAAACTTAAGACATCACTCTGCCTTGGTATTTGAGCGATTTAATTAATTTTAAGATGGATAAGTAATTTGTAATTTTCCGGGTTTTCACCGCCGCCGCCGTACACCATTTTCTTCAGCGGCAAGTTTGTAATTATTTATGACCCAAAAACGACTAGAAACCTAATAACTTTGTTGTCGAGAGAAAACTCCTCGCAAGTCTATTCATATACACAGTGGTGTTGAGATAAATGTACTGTTGAAATTCTGTTGCACAAAATATTCCAGTGATGTGTGTGAGAGCTTCAAGAGAAAACATCACACGTCCCCTAGTACAAAATTGCGTTTTAAATTAAGCCTCATTCATTAGGAAAAGACGAACTTATAGGTTTTGCCATTTTAATTTTTATCTGAGTAGAACGTTCCATAACTTTTTTTATGAAACGAGGTTTCATATAATCTCTTACAAGCCTTCAAACTTCACTTATTCGATATTCTTTGATGTAAGGCTCACAATAAATAATTTTGATCTGTGAATATTTTCCTAACACAGCACCGCTTTTTCAAATAACTTGTGGCCTTAGACCGGAAGGGGTTAGTACCTACTTCAATTTACTAAATCTCTATCGATTGACAGTTTTATGATAGAATAAAATACTTACCTAAATTAATGTAAAAGTTTCAGAGTAGCACTCGATTATCTTGTAAGAGCTTTTAATTTATATTTTTTAATCTACATAATGACATTAGAACCGAAGTTTTAAAAAAATGTGCTTTAATTTATCGTTTGATGTAATTTACTTAAAAAATTCTCCTTAATTTTCATCTCGCTTAAAAATTTATTGATAATTCGTCGAACTTTTGAATATTCAGATAAAATTACGTTCTTTGTGATTTATGAAGGAATTGGATTAGGGGATAGAATTCAATTGTTTTAGAATATCTTTGTATCCAGTAAGTACCTATCTACTTACATATATACTATATCGCAGTAATGGGGTAACCGGAGAATTCTCTATGTTTAGAAACTCGATAGAATTTTATCTCTGTCTAGGAGATTAGTAAACTTTGAATTCGTATAAAACATTTTTTTTTATTGTTTTAAACCTTGTCTCATCTTTCAGCTTAAGAAATCGTACCCTTTTCACTCTTTCGCTGTGAATAAGAAAAAACATTTGAACACTTTCCTGGGAGTGCTATAAAATTATGTTCAATATGTATGAAAACCTATCCTTACTCAAAATGTTCAATCAGTACAGAAAACATAAGGTGTTTTTTGAATTTATTACGGGACAAGAAATATGAATTTTAAATGCTTTATATTTTCTGTTTTCACAAAAATGATTTACCTTTAAGAATTTACGAATAGAAAAGGACCTAAAGGGGAAAATTACCTAATAATGTTTGATGATTTCATATTCTCATTTTTTGACACATGAATTCGATTGACCTAGATCACTCGCGGCCGAGTGGAGAACTTCAAAAAGAGGAAATTTTGATTAAAGGCTCCCTAAATAATAAATTAGAGTAGATCCTTTGCACGATTGCTTGCAGTGCGAACGTTTGGACTTCCAAGCGGGACGTCCTGGGTAGGAATCTGCCTGCTGACGATATATTCTGCACTTCAAAATACAAACTTTTACCTTACCCTGAAGTACGAGTATGTATGAAATTAATTGGGTTGTGTGCGAAGTCTAGACTTTTTTAAATGTCTTTATGAAAATACGATTCATTGGATGTATAACATATATTATACAACAATTATTTAGCTACAGGTAAATGCTATAACACAATATTTAATACATAGGTACGTACTGTAGACTTTTTACAGTTAAAAAAACATAATAATCATTTCTGTCTGAAGCGTTACGAGCAAATCGAAATGAGAAATACATTTTCCATGATTACAATATTCAGTTGTTATGTAAATAGCAATTTAAATTCATACAATAGATATTGATGATAGAGATAGGCGCACAATTCCCGCGATTGCTGTTTTCGTATCTACAGATTCATATTATTCCAAGAGATAATTTGAAAGGTAGATTAATATCACTATTCAAAACTTACTGGAGTAGTTTAAACACAACTCCGCTAAGAAAATGAAGTATTCATATTAGCGCGATAACAGTTTGAAACAATTCCGGAATGATGGGGTAGGCAAATGTGCCTAATAGTTACTTTATTTCCTTTTATGTATGGAGGTAGCAAGTACCTACTCGATAAGTACTTTAGTTTTTCTTCAACCCAACCGAGAGGTATCTACATTCACACAATGCACCATGAGGTTTGTGAACTCCGTTTGCTTACGAGTCGGCATTGGCTGGTTTAAGTGATAATTTTATGCCCAGGGCAACGTTCATTCATTCCGCCACATCCTGCTGTAGATGTACACGGTTCTCTAGCTAGAGTTAAAGGATGTTTCACAATGTAGAAATTTTTCTATCCTGTTGGGATATTACCTTCGTATTGTCTCAGGGTATCCATTTCCATTTTCACAAGCAATTGTAGTATAGACTTTTTTTTTTGTTTCACCATAATCCAAAAGCCATACTTACCTACATCATGCGTAATGTTCTCAATAATATATTTACTTATTTTCTCTATTGAGGTGAGTCGAATTTAAAACTATTAAACGTATATCACGTACAATTTATTTGTGTGTTTGTTTGGAAAAAAATAATTTGAATAATATGATGGAAAATTTCGTTAAATTTCAAACTAACGAATCATCGAAATGACTCTGATTTTGAATAACAACATTATAACACACGAAACCGGAACGTGCCGGAAATAAAAATGTGTTATTAGTATTTGTTGATTTTTAGAGTTTCTACAATAGACACACAATGTATAGGTAAAACTACTCCACTTATTTGGAAAATGTTGCTTGCCGCTGGTGACATTTTTTTCTTTCTAACATTTTATTAATCAGTGAGAGAGACATTTGCATTTATGAAAACTATCTATTAGCCACAAAACTATACCATTCCGTAGGTACAATTAGGTTTGCACACTGCACATCATTATCAGCTCTATCTATACGTAATTCCTAACGCTTTGATCTTATTGTCATAGAAACGAAAAAAAAACCGCTTATTTGATATTGAAAATTTATAAGATGAAAAGAAATTTCATGTCATCGAACAGTGGAGTATAAAAATATCGGTGTCATACCGTCTCGACTCACATACAATACAATATGAGTAAAGGGTGCATTTTTTTTAAAAGAATATTGATATTGCGTCCAATCATTGATATTGTTAAACTTAGTCTGTGAAGTATATGGTACAAGTACTGCTGCAGTTCAACTTGGCCATTTTCAGAACATGCAAAGCAGACAAGAAAGAAGAAAAAAAAAACTGGAGAAAGAAAATTTGAAATAATTTTCTCTACAAGAGTTTGAAAATTGCTCCTTCGTTTTATTATTTTCTATGATGCTTTTAAGAAATATTATTTTTTTATAACAACTGCAACAAAGTATAAGAGAGAATTATCAAAGCGTAAAAGGAATTATTATTCTTGGTAGTTGTACCTTTTGAAGAAGGTAGGTACTTTTCACTTTACGAGATGTTTCTCTATTCTTTGCCTTGTATTTTAAAGGTAAGAAATGTCGTGGTTTAACCTCATATTTCACCAGCTTTTGTAACTTTAATCTAATCCAAAGCTCTGTTCTATGTCTTTGCAAAATGGTTGATCGTTTAATTAAATCCTTTACTGTATTGTAGTCTACGATTTCTTTTCAAATAATCTTCTATCGTCTGCAATCCATCTATAGAATTTCTTATACTCTTTGTTTTCATAAACTTTGTGAGCAAGGTGCTAGTTCTCGGGTTCATTTATGAAGGTGTGAACATTATCGGTTCATTCCATGTTTTTATTCTCTAGAAGCCGTCTATTTTTTTATTTCTATTTTCTTTTGCAAATACGAGTACTTTATTTTCTGATTGACTGTTATCAATTTTGTTAAATTTGTTAATATTGTAAACCTGACAATCCCAAGCACCTTAAGTAAGACCTTCGGATGATACAACCAAAAAACAGTAAATACGTTTTCCACAGATCAAAATTAGGCGAAAACTGTACATTTATAACATTAATTTGGCCTCGTCGTACCAAATTATTACAAATAGTATATTTCCATTTCCGCCCTAGATAATCGTAGGACTTGTAGTATATTTACAGCATCACCTATACCTACACAGCCGAGCAATCAGAACAATTTTTCATGTATTTTCGTAAGCTGTCTGAGTGATTGATGTTCACATTAACAATATTGCCAGATCCGTGCACATTATGTACTAACTCATCGTCATAATAATATTACCAGCAACAGTACACAACATTAAATGATTAATCCATCTCCTCCTTCGTATCCAAAATGCTTCTTTTTTAGGTTAGGAAAAGGGATGATGATTAATACGTGATTCAATCAGTTGTTATTTCTCCGTATTAATTGGTACCTACCTTAGTTTGTATTCGTTGTTTGTGTCGTAATGAATGTTGCCATTTTACAAACATTTTGTTACATTGGGCAATCTTGTGGATTTATCGATAAAAGAGTACGAGTTACTATTATTTAAAAATCCGCCGGAAACTTGTAACGCCTCACAGATACATTTTAACCTACAAACTAATACAGAGTGTAACTCACACAAGTCTGTAGTCTGTATACAGACAAACTGTAGTCTTAAATTACAGTATATCTGCATGTTGATGGGTCCGGAGAAAGCTATGTTATGTTAACACAGAACCACCTAGATCACCCAAATCAATCAGTTTTTGCATGGTAGATAAACGGAACCATAAGAGCATAAAATACAAATTGCATGAAATATATAAAGATCGGGTAATTTGTATTTGCTGGAAAATTTGTTTCTTGATTTCAAATTATTTCTCACAACCTGTGTATCAATAAACAATAAGTCCCGGCGACTAGAACATGCAACCACGATCCCTTCAATTTGATTTATCCTTGTGTAGATCCTTTGGTTGTTGTTGAATGGATACTGTGTAGATCTTTGATGTAAAAACCTCTTCCAATGAGCGTCAAGGGTGGTAATAAGAGCAATAGTTATTGGGAGGGTTTTTTCTTGCGAGCTCTACTGGCAACATCTCATAAAAAAAACTGTTTTTGCTCGAATTTTGGATTTCATATGAGCTGATGCTTTTTAAGGATCCAGGACTAGAGGTGGGTTTACCCTTATTGAACTAGAAAATTTATTTATTTATACATCAACGACTAAAGCCTTTAACAATTTCTTGTTGGTACACAGTGCTGCCGTCCTAACGAAAAACACAGTAAGTCGGGTAACCCATGTTTTGAGATAAACGCGATTAAAGTTTTGCGTATATTTTCATCTCCTGTGCAAAAAGTACTGGCCCGATTCGAATGTTTATTTCTTTAAATGATAGGAAATGATGATCCGTAAACATTCTTATTTAAAAAAAAAAATATTTTTTACATGTACTATAAAAAATAACGAGAACTGTGTTCTATCTTAGTATAGTAGCGGGGCGAAATGAAGAGATACTACAATACAACGCAGTATCGCTATGCCTTACTGTACTCTATTGTAGTACGAGTGCGATACTGCAGTCTTCACTAGGACAGACGTGGATTTAAATGGTTTGAAACAACAAAGAAGTGCAGTAAGTAGTTAAATATTGTGAATATTGTACATTTTCATAGACTCAGCATTTGCTGGTTACACCTTTACTGGGATACACTGTCCCATGATGATGTACAATATTGGTTTATGGTTTTATAAAAAAAGAGCGGCGATAAAAAAATATTTCAAGGTATTTATTTTATTTTTAACTTTAAAAACAGTCATATAATACAACAATTCACAATTATTTATTACGTCAATGAATTCTGAAAAAGGTACTACTGGGTAAGCTATGGTTTGACTAAAATTATCAATTGTAGTTAAACTTTTCATAAAATAACCACAAGAATATATCTATTTCTGTTAAGATCATGTTAAGATCCTTTTAGCAACAATGGAAAAAAAATGTATTGTTTGTAGAGACTTTAACAACTTTCTCAGGACCATAAAAAGGAACAATGAAAATTGCCTAATTCTATTCGAGTACATAAAAGATAGTGTATATTTAACAACAAAAAATATGAAACAAGTAAACCAATATCATAATAAAAATAATCTTAACAATTTTATGACCTATTTTATTGTACTAGGTCCTTTACTATTATTTATGGTAACTCATTGTAAAAGTGTTTAAATTTAGAATCTTTTAAAATAACATTTTTTGTTTATTTATTTCATTGTTTATTTATTACAGTCGACGGCCTGACAAAATTAAAAACTATTCTAATAAACAATAGTACCTATAGAATTTATGACATTACGTCATCTTAATAATGCAGACTAAAAATTCTTAATAATACGACTACCTACTGAATTTGGTTTGTTCAAAAATGGACTAAAATAAAAAAAAAACAATGCATAATAAGTAATATAATAACAAATACAGATGTTTCACTATTTTGCTATGTAATAAATTATTACTAATAATAATAAGTAAACTTTAAAGCAAGTTAATCCGTTTGTTTGTATTTACGTTCGTATATTAAGTACATTGGAGGATCGATTCCAAAATAGAAAGTCATGTAATCTAATGAGTATTGAATCATGCTTAATAGGTACTATTAAAAATAGAGAGATATATATATATATATATATATATATATATATATATATATATATATATATATATATATATATATATATAAGGTTTCAAATATTGTAAAAGTACAATATGAAAAAAGAAATTAATGTAAGAGTGAAGTACCTGGGTAGTAGAATAAGATCGATTTTTTTACGAGTCTCTTGTAAAACTAAGTGATCGAGAAAATTCATCCTTTTCTTTTCTCTGTTGTACTGGTTACAATTGAGAATTTTCTCAACGAAAGGCGGCAGATATCAACATTCACATAATAACTTATGCGAACTCCCTTGGGGAGGGGAGCAGGCTGGATGTTCCGACGCTTACGAGTCGGCTTTGGCTGGCTTAAGTGATCACTTTATGCCCAGGGCACAGGGAATTTACGAACAATGGTTACCATTGTTTGTAAATATTCTTGAATTATTAATTGTACTTCGCCGGGTTCGGAACTCTAGTAGGTGTTCGATAGATAATAAAATAGCCAATAATTCTCGGGATTCTTAACATTCATGGATTGCACAACACTTATACAATTTAAAACATATGGATGTATTATAACCAAAATGGTTTTGACAGATTGTAAGGAAGATAAGGTCGTTAAATACAGGATGTAAACAAAACGAGACCATTTGAGCAATATAACTTGACCACATTGACTAGCTGAGTAAAAAATCCGTTCACCTTTAATTACTAATTGTATGATCGTAACGAAAGTACATATTTATTTATATTATTTATTTCATCCTTAATTCAAAAAGAGCTTTAAATATATTTTTAGAAAATCACAATTCATGGTTCGAGAGAACATCGGAATTTTCTACATGTCGTAGTTGAATATATTGAAGGAAAAACCGCGGGCTCAAGGCCCTCTACATCCCCGGGTAGCTCAGGCGCATTAATAGCGACCTCTTTACCCGCACTTCTAGCAAAATATTATTAAGAGGTGGGCCCAGGGTTGAATATAACAGGTAGTTATTAGAATTATTCAGGAATATTATTATAAGAATTGGTGGATGTTACATAAGTGTAAAGTGGTCACATTAAGTCAGCCGACGATCAGTCATAAGCCTGATTGAAGGTCCATCCTTTGCTGTATATCTGTTGAGATAGCTACTTGCTATAAATATATTTAGCTGGTTGCATATTTCCAAAATTTATTGTTATTTATTTAATATATTATTTAAAATCTCTAATAACAATACCAACACGATTGCACAAATCCTTCACCTACATTCAGTAAATAATATAAGTTATATTTTACTAGACCAAAATACAATACAAAATCCTATACTGTTTTGTCATGAAGTAATATGTATTCCATTCGCCATACATTCCTACTAAAAAGTACAGTAAAGGCGACATACTGTGCCCACATACGGCGTTGTATAATAGGAGTGCTCTAATCCTATGGCACACCACAGTATCTCTCTATCTTACTGTGTTTTACAGTAGTATGGGCACCCCCTTGACGGACTTACTGTAAATGACTTTTTTTAAATGACAAAAAAGAGTGGATAGAGTTCGAATATCGAAACGAGACTTAGACAGAACGATGCGTCTTGTACTAAGGATCATTTCTGCATACATAACTCAATTTTGCAAAAATCACGACTTACTGTGTTCTCTCTTAGGACGGCAGAGTGTCAATCTTAACATTCTCAAATACATAATCAAAATACAGAAAACATCACCATTTCAACACAACAAATCAATAAAATTTAAATTTGGAAATAAAATAAAAATTTAAAACAAATGTTATTCTGAATGCAAAAGGCTATTTCCTAAATTTATCAATAGTTCGTGGAGAGACACTGTATTGGTATAGTAAAATATATCAAGGATGCTAAACTCTCTACTTTCGATTTATCACGTCTAGGTATCGCTCACGTTAAACTTATGTATACTTCTATATTAGGTAGATACTGTTTCAAGTACTGACAATGTTGCAAGCAATATCCGTACTTTGAGTAGATATAAAATATACGTGCAAGTTTATACCTTTTCCAGATTGATCCAACGTTAGCTACGCTATTTACAAACTGAGTGACGAATTGGAACGGAGATTTACTCGATCTTTATAGTTAGGTAGGTAGGTGCCTACCAATAAGACTTATGCTGAAATATGTAAATGAAAATGCTGACTTATTGCGGAATGAATCTACGCGATATTTTTTCCGCTTAATTTTTTTTTCGAAAAATAGGGTTTTCAATCCATCCGCGATTAATAGGCACGCTGACTTATTTTCATGAAAACGTATTAAAAAGAGTAGACTATTTATAACTTACATATACGTATTAAAAATTAGCATACATATACGTACTCCAACTGATATTGAAGGAGAAAATTGAGGGACGTCGAGGGCCCGGTAGCAGACAGATATCCTGGCTGCGGAATAAAGGGAATGGACCGGCATCCGTAGTGTAGAGGAGCTATCCCGAGCGGCGCAGGACAGAGACAAGTTCGGTCAAGTGATCGCCAACTTTGGGGGGGACCCGACAGGGCACATTAAGAAGAAGAAGATACGTACTCTAGAATTCAACACAAATAAGATAATTAAATCTAACGTTACGAATCTGATAAATATTGTACATAATATAGCAGAAAATCTCTCACGATGTCGAGCATCCTGCAGTATTCCGTTGCATAGTAAATTGAATTGATCACCTTTATTTGCATTTTATCAATTGCCTATTTTTAAATATTACGCATGGCAGCACAACAATATAGTATACTTAATAATGTTCTAACAGGTAAGATGTCGCTTCAGTGTGCCACAGAAAAGCAGAAAATTCACAGTTTATTCACCCGGAAAATCAACGTTTTTCTATGTATATTACGTGAAATCTGAAACATCAGGCAAAATTTAGCATAGGAATCTCTCTTTACTTTGAGTCTTTAGATAGAAGCCTTAGGGTTTTCTTTTGAATGTATCTTAATAAGAGTATCTTTATCAAACTATATGTCATGTGTACTGATCTGGTTGAAACATTGAAACAAAATGCAATATCATGACTTCTCTTTTTTTTTTCAATTCCTTTTGACATCATGTGTAATATACAAAGTCTAAACATATTTTCAAATACTTCTTTGTATTGAAATTCCCAACGTAATTTCTGATAAAACTTATAATACTGCGTGAAAATTCTTTCAAATATTGTCAGGCGGTCTGAGTATAAAATTATAAAGTCTAGACTAGATCTTAACCATCACAATATCAGTGTTAAAAACACTTTCCCTTTACAAAAAAATAGGCAATAATTTCTATTATGTTTGAAGCGTCCTGAGGTAATCTAGTTATACATTTAGTCACACACGAACAGGTCAATTATTCTCCCAAGAATTAGGGTGTCGCGTCATAACATGTCGGGCTCGAATCCCGTTGTACGAATATTCCACACTTTTCGATAGGTAGAACGTACTGTGGGAAAGTATTTACATATGTTTGTGAATACAAAAAGCTTTTTTAAATAACGTTTTGAACGAAAATACGAACAATCAATTAGCTGAATTGGTTGCACCCCAATATTATTTTGTTGTTTATTTTACCATCGTCGGATTTGTTTATTTAATAAAATAGAATACCACTTTACATACGAAATGTTGCATCATATTATTGAATTCTGGTTTATTCGGCTATTTGTTTCTGTAAACTAACATTAACAAAATGTTGATCCATTTTATGTCAGTTTCGGTTTGATTAAAAATAATCGAACATTATTTAATAAACACCCCAAAAGAGATGGTCCGACGACATAGTCGCTGCGGGGGTGTAAATTGGCTACAAGCAGCAACCGACAGAAAGAAGCGGAAGGGTATGGATGAGGCCTATATCCAACAGTGGAGGACAGAGGGCTGAAGAAAAAGAAAAAGATTGTATGTACTCGTAAAAGTCTTATAGGGACATAATGGAAATATAATAATTCTCTTAGTTATGGCAGAGTAGGTTTATGTTTATTTTGATTGAAAACATTTTCGTAGATAACTGTAAGAATTGTGAGCGTATTAACTGTCATATTTCGTGCAAAACGTTTTCACACTTTCATACGAACCGAACGGCTTCAAACAAAAAATATTGTAATACCTAATTGTAAATTAATAATGATTTTAATACAACTGTTCATTGTATTGTAAGTCGATGCTTGTCTAAACTTCTTGCCCTTTAAAGTGGTACCTATATTGTACCAAAAAGTACAGCTCGGGATGATACAGTGTACATAATGGTGAGAATTTGCATATTAATTGGGTCATGTCCAGCAAGGGAACAAAATATAAAGCTGCTTCGGCTTATCATGAAAGGCAGTGCCGAAAAATATGAATTGTTGTCTTGACTTCGAATCATGAGCGAGAGTATCGGTTCACTTCCTATTTTATTTCATTGAAATTTTGTAGGGATACCGAATAGAGACATACATATTACATACACAAGTACTTCTTTTTTTTATTTATTAATTATGGCATTGCACCGAGAGCCAAGTGATAGAGCCCTTAATGAAAGGAACAGTTTGGTTTACAGGAATTCAACAATACTTATAAATACATGAATATCTTCGGATGCTTTCTGAGAGAGAGCTCTTCTTGAGAGAGAGTCAACATCGACGGGAAATGTTCTGGAATTTTATTTCCATTAGAAATTTAGGACGATCCAGTTATGGACGTGTGAATAAAACGTGGTCCAATGATACCTAAAGACACTTTGCACAATGCTTTTCATATACCTACATATATTTTATTTTATTTTATTTTATTTTATTAATCTTATAGAGTGCATACAGTTATTACATACAATATAAACAATCACAATATCACCTGCAAATAAACCAGTGAAGACTCAAATATTACTTAATTACAAATCCTGGGCAACACACAACATTTAAAAATCATATACAAAATTAATAAAAAAATCAAACTGATAAAGAGAAAATTATGTACAAAGAATTCACAAAATGATCAAAATTAATCATCTAACTCTATTCCGCACAAAAACACACACACACACACACACACACACACACACACACACACACACACACACACAGTTCAATCACAAGCTGGAACAAAGAATAAATTGCAAAAAATTTCACACTGCAGGATGTAAAAATCCTTAAATATATAATCATTCACCTGCTGTATTTATGTATTTTCTCCTTATTACCAGGTAGTTAATTATACTACAAGGTATTTCAGATATCTACGCATTACATTATTTTATACCCTTGATCACAAATTAACTTAGTGTTAGTTAAACAATAAACATGTATTGATTTTCATTTTCTATGTATTTGTATATTACGTATAGTACTAGGTAGAGAAAGGATGTATGAGAATAATATATAGCGGCAAATAATAGTAGATTTTAATTATTCTATTACTGGTACTCGTATTCTCTTATGAATTAATATGTGTGTAATATCTATAGCTCACAATATATTTACGTTGTGTTTATCAATAATTATGGGAATTGTGTTTTAGTTTCAATAAACTACATACATTATTTATGAAATATCTACAAAATGAATGTGCCATTTTTGTCTAGATATTCCCTAGGTATACATACATATTTATCGACTCTCTCAATAGCTTTTCCATCGACCTTGACTATAATGTTATGCGGCATATTGCTCATTGTTTTATACTTGCTCATTTTGAGTCGTTCATTTCATATACTCGCTTATTGAGAAGTTCGTAGAGTCACTATCTTGAGACCAATATCAAGGACTGAAATAAATCGTATTACATCCTATCTCCCCTTTAATAGTCATCTTATATTATTACCCTTGTTTAGATTTATAACTTGCTCAGTCGATAAATTATTATAACTTACTGATATTAACACATAGATAGTTATTATGCGTATAGTTTAGTATTTACAGAATACACTTCATATAGTATTTACCTACATTACTTGATTATTTTGTTATTGTAGATTTGCATGATTATACATATTTTCATCAGGATTGATCGTACTCAAGGGTTAAGTACTCGACTGCGATTTAAAATAATTATACTATCTGCCAACCTGGTCAAAACCCAATTCACAAGATTCACCGCATCGTTCGCTTAGGGGTTGCCAGAATAAAGGTGATGACAGACAATGACAGGTGATTTCTAAAGGGATTGCTGCTTGGTTTTTCGGGTGAACGTTTCGACACTCCTAGTGGTGTCTTCCTCTTGGAAAGAAAAGGAACACATCAGTACTACTGTTGAAAGCTCGATCAAGTTAATCTACACACGGTTCACTCGGAATACCAAGCTACAATATCAATCTCACACCGTGAAAACCTTAAACATTTACTGATTTCTAAAGGGATTGATGAATAAAGAGAATAGTAAGGGTGACAGTATTAAGGACTGGACAGGTAGAATATCTAATCTACCCACAATACGAGTATTATAGTCCGAGAGCCCACTGCATAATTTATGACGTATCTGTTTTTTGATCGAAATGTGGTACAAATGATAGCTTACCAATAGGCTTTTACATCGCACTAGGGTTGCCTATCAAAATCTTGCCGCAACCCCCCTTGCCCCCCCCGAAAAGGTCCCTCTTCGCGGTTTTTCGCATGTTGTAGGAATATGGTAAGAGATAGAAGAAAGTAGTCAAAGACAAAAATAATCCTTGCTAAATTATCTACAAAAATGTTAAGTCCATTTTTTCGTAGGACTAGCAGTTTACCCGTAATGGCCGGTCAAAAAACAGGATATTTTTTGAAAAAATAAAAAAAAAAGTTTGATTTTTTTTCTTTCACATTCTTCCACCCATTACTACTAACATTTTATGGAAAAAAAAAATTGGCCTGCGGCGCTATATCACTGGTTATTTTATGAAAAACTAAATTTTAAGAATTATCGCCGCTGAGTTTTATTGTAATAACTCCGAAATTATTAGATGTATGAACATAAGTTATAGCTCGTTTTGTAGCTAAGACTATGGTAATTAATTCGTTCTTTGACTATTTTCCTGTAGCTCTTATCAATTTTCAACCAATTAAGTTTAAATTCATTTTTTTAGTTTTTTAAATGAATTTCGGTTTTGGACCGGCTATTGCGGGTAAACTGCTAGTTCTACGAAAAAATTGACATAACATTTTTTGTAGAGAATTTAGCAAGGATAATTTTTGTCATTGACTACTTTCTCCTATCTCTTACCATATTCCTATAAAATGCGAAAAACCGCGAAGAGGGACCTTTTCGGGGGGGGCAGGGGGGGTTGCGGCAAGATTTTGATAGGCAACCCTAGTGCGATGTAAAACCCTATTGGTAAGCTATCATTTGTACCACATTTCGATCAAAAAACAGATACGTCATAAATTAAGCAGCGGGCTCTTGGACTATTAGATGAATTTTGTAATGTGTACGAGTGTACTAGGAAATTACTTAGTGAATTCTGATTGTATTAGTGCGAAAATTGTTTGAATGCTATTATAGGTAACACGATAAACGATCTAGTTATGAGTGGAATTATATTTTGCGTAAATTTTAGGCCCATCATCCACTCTATAATCGGATTTTTCGATACATTTCAATGAGAAATTAATAGCGAATTTTCATGGATATATGTACGTCACATTCTGGGAATTGATAATATGGTATAGGTATAGATGAAGTATTGAAATAGAAACTACATATAATCGGTTAAGGTATCACCAGATTCAAAGTAGTGTATAGTTGAATAAACTTCTGTGTTTCTATTATTTATTTATCGTATGGTCAAAATAAGTATATCACATCCATCAAAGGAAAAAGTTTGAAGGTTGAGCATTGGGCAATGATATAAAAAAAATGTGTTTCTTATTATATGTAATGGCATACTTGAAAAATTAGTAGGTATCAAGAAATCTGTGAAACTGTATTTAATAAATTGAATGATTTAAGCTCCTAATTCTACTTATCATTATACTCAAATCGATCAATCCAATCCTTACCGAGTATTTTGTATATGAAAAACTGATATGGATATTTACTGTGGTATGAGTTTATCCAGTATTGGAGACATTTTCAAAGACAAGTTTTCCAATTTAAGTAGTACTTGGAAGTTTCTTTATAATTCTAGACAACCACTACACTATCTCCTAGTAGATAGATACCTAGTTGTTGTGCATTGAGAAGCATGTACCCACGAGTAGTTTACTTTGTTTTCTCTCCAAATGGACATCTCATCGCAATACCATTTGTCTCTGCAACTTTTATACCCTCTATACTTCTATTAAAGAATGTACAACTAGAGAACATTGTTATCTATTTGTATCAATTCATTTTATTTTACACGGATTCTATAATATAAATCTATATGACGTAATTGTGAAATTAAATTGTTGAACCTCTAAAACAAATATGAGAAGTTTGAAATTCATTACAGCTTATTTTTTATTTTTATTCGACACACCAATTTTGGAATGATTTTGTAGGCTTTTTAACAAATACCTAAAGCAAGTTCTGCACACCCAAAATCTACAGAAAATATACTACAAGAAGTGGCCATAAAATTAGATATTTGTTATAGTCGCACAGACGTGGAAACAACATTTTACGAAATACATGTTTATATCTTCTTCTTCTTTCTCTTGTATTAGATCTGGGGATCTGTTTCTTGTACAGGGGCCTTCTGGGACAGCGAACTCCAACTATCTCGCTACCTCTCTGCTGGTCTTCCTGGTTGGCGGTTGCGTTGAAGTCTATTAATGTCCATTCTCTCCACGTGGTCGCGCCGAATTTTCTTCTTTTCCTGCCCCATCTTACAATGTCTTCCGTGTTGCAGGCTTCACGAATGATTATATTCCTGATTCTGTCCCTCAGCTTCTTTCTCAGAATAGCGTGTAGTGTTCTCATTTACAAAGTTCTAAGCAGTGCTTTTGTTCTGGTTGAGTCGGCCCTTGATTCGACGTTTCAATCACACGTGCTTTTTCCATATTCGTGGCATATTTCACCACTTCGTTAATAGTTCAAACTACATAAAATATATTATTTTGATATACTTATTTACGAGTAATTCATGATTAATGTTAAAATACATTGTGAACTCCTTAAAATATATGAAACTCTCTAAGGATGTGGGTGTGATGTTGTAATCTTTGTTTCCCAAGGCGGCCACCTTAGATTGCTACGTGTTAAATTTAGTTTAGTATTTTCTGCAGTACCTATTTAATGTTAGTAATGTTATAGGTGTAGGTCTTTCTAAATATGCAAATAGATAGCATAATTATAATTTGCTCTACATATTGTATATACAAAGTTAAAGATCAACTACCAAGTAACAAAATTCATTATTATTATCATCAGCATAAAATTTGCTTTTCATGATCATCATCAGCTTTTGCTGTACATATATTTTTGTTGTACAACTGGACATAGTTCCAAATACATTATTGCTGGTCCCATTTTATTATTCCGCAGTCACAGATATGGCGATATTTGTGTCTTTTGTGTCATCTCTAATACCATTAAAAATAATATAATGTTATAATGGCAAAACCTGTCCAAATTGTGTTTTATTGTTTCTTCTCCATTCCATGTATCCGCCACAATCGGGAATCGAACCCTGATCCCAAACCTATAATTAACATCATTATTATTTTTCACATAAGCTTATTTTTTGCGAGGTAAAGGTAATCTCGTAAATATATTTTTGTAAAGTCTAAAATTTATTTTAGATACCTACCAACTTTTTATCCATTTCTCGTAGTTTCATTTTCTATACTCAATACTTCGTTGTTCAAGCTTCAGTCATATCGAGGAAAACAATTTTATTACGGGGAAAATATCCCAAAAATATTATAATGTTGTATGAATGTAGGTATGATTATTATTTCGGTAATGAGCATCAGACGGTCATACGATTATGTGAAGCACAATATAAAATCGCTGGCGGGGTTTAAAATCGTATTAATGGTTTTCTGATAAATTTAATAAAGCGTTATAATTAAATTGTCTGATGATGGGATTATAAAATAATTGAATTCGTTTATAAAATCCCCCTATGATTGTGGTTTAATTATTTTCAAATATTAAATATTTATATTGTGAATATTATAGTAAAGGTATTAAACCTATAGGTATTCTGGGGTTATCCGCATTGTTACAATATTTATTTATTTTATTGTTATAATTTTGGAAATCGGAATAAAAAAACTGATATAATCGGATTCTTTTAGTAATACAATTGTGTGGCATTGTATATAGAAATCAGCACCTATAGGAAATGTATGGTACATGGTATTTTTTATCACGTTGACATGAAAGATACGCGGATACTTGAGATTACACCAAATTTGTACACATGGAAGATATATTGCACTTTTTTGTTCGTGACTTGTCACTATAAATTATTATAAGGCGATATAGTTTCACTGTTCGATACAGTACGAATAGGATTGTTTCATACGAGTGTCGTGGATTTATTTCTTTTTTTAGCGAATATACTTATAAATTAATCATTTCGGCGAGCTCGTCGCAGTTTTGCAATTTCTTCTAGTCATCCTTGTAAAAAACATTAAACAAAACGGGCAAACCAAAAAAATCTGAACAGAAAAACGGATGATGGAAATGGACGCGAATCTCAATTCATGAACACAATGAAATTATATTTTTGTCTAATTTATTTTTGATTTTCCGCCTATTACCAGACTCTCGAAAATAATATTAGATAAAAAGGGTGTTTCAAGGTAATTTAAAAGATAAGAATATGAAATGAACATATCTCATTAGTTAAGGACTATTTTCATACACCGTTACGCTTTATGGCTAGGGAGTCGATAGCATATAGCTACGAGTCTTGTGAAAGTTAATCTTATGTCCATTTATGGATTTTGATGATAACACTTATTGATTTTATTTTATTTTCAATTCAAAGTCCGACCAAAGAAACTTGTATTTTGTGAAATAACTGTGATTATCGATTTAACAATAATCTCATGAGTTCGTACTAACAACATTGTAGGTATGTATTCTTATTTTAAGTTTAATTAAAAAACGATTTTCTTTCGATATTTTTACTTTGTGGTTTATTTATAAAGGAATAAAAAATGTGAAATAAGCCTCCACTGTTGTGCATTGTGAGATACATTACTAAACAAAACTTTCCGGAACCATTGCAGATGTTTCAAAAAGTTTTGTATAAAAGTTTGAAACCCGTGAAAAAACCTCGTGTGCCAATGCAAGCTTCAGCGTCAGCTGATACTGTTGGAAAACTAGTGTCGGATACGGTTAGACTTTGCAAAATATCACAAAATGCTTTAAAAAGTTTTTTTGGCTCTTGGGAAAAAGTAAATATCTATTAAGGTATAACAATAACTTATAAATATACGTATATTCAAAATTGACTGACGAATTCCATCAATAGGTTGACGCATCGCAAAAAATGGGTGACTTCGCTTAACACAAAGTCTGCAAAAGGCTCAATTTCTCTCAATAATATCACGACACTATGGTACCTAAGGGAGTTTTTACAAGAAGTCACAATCTGGTCATTGAGAAAATATATTATTCTACAGAAAGCACATTGTGGAATAGAATTCCTCATTATTAGGTGCTTTTTGCTGAATAATCATCAATAGAAATGATATGTACTAGTACTTGTACAAGATATTATTGTATCATTACAATAGGAAATATTGCGACATACGGATGAGTGTACTGAAGAGGAAAAAACGTAGATACATAACGCTGTGTTAGTCGACTATATGTCTATTCACAATAGCAAAGACAAACGAAGAGTAAAAATAATCACTTTTTGTTCGCAGAGGACGTACAACCTGGATAGGTATTATTTTTGTATTTGTATAGATAGGTGTTATGTCTTATGGGTTTGTACCTCACAATGAAAAGCCTGACACGAGAGAGAAGTGAAACGAAGCGAAATAAACTGATATCACAAAGTGTTCACTAAGGATAAACAGTATTTTTTCTAGTGTGAAATTAACGAATATACTCCAAAAACTGTTATAATAACCTTAAATTACTCCAGTTACAAAGAACGTAAATATTTATGGATGATCTCCATCAGAAATTATTACAAAATAATTGTTAATTTTTAGCTTGCGTGGGCTAACCAGCGAAGAGTAATATTTTCGACATATTAATTCGCAAATATAGATCATCTTTCTATATACATGCTGGAAAGCACGGGATTTTCCTGCAAAGAGATTTGGGCAAACCTAAATATTTGCAGATATGAACATTGAACAATGAACATAATGGTTACTGGTTAGGATTAACTGGAAGAAATTGCAGTTCTGCGATAAGTTCGTCCTAGTGAACGAAGCCTGATAATCTGTATCCATTTTTTTGTATGTGTATGCTTTGTTCTCTTGAAGAACAAAATAAAGAAATAAATAATTCTTACGCACATTGCAATCAGTACTTTCATAGACTTGTTGCATTGCATTGAGGATATAATCTAGATCATATCTAGATTGGTAATCAGAGTAATGCGATTGTTTGCTCTTTCAAATCATTTCTGAAATAAATTCTCGCTTTTTTAAAAACGACTGTAAATAGAACGTCTTCAATCAGATGTGGGGTACGTAGATAAAGTACTACTCGAGGTGTGGAGGGTAGGTGTCCCATGATTGATGAAACCAGTCAGAATCATCCAAAAAGTATTTCCCTCGAGATCCGTTTGAGTTTCAAGTGTCCACAGCGTTAGTTTGTAGTTTAAGCTTGATTTTGTAGCAAAAAATATGTAAGTAACAAAGAATAGAGATTAGTATGGAGACGCTTGTTTTCATATTTCGTTTTGACTGTTATTTTTAGCAATTTTTATGTAGACAACTCTAAATAATTTCTCCTAAGGACGATTTGTAAACATTCATGTATGATTTTTATGTTATGAATATTTCATTTTTAAGAATAAACTGTTTATTTAACAGTATTATAGTTCACTGTTACATACATACTAAAATAAATATTTGTGTTCCTACGTCAAAGGCAGATCTCACAAAATTCATACATGTATAAATATATTATAACATCTCTAGGAATATTCAATACAGTGTCTAATCCTCCGTGAATTTTCACTAGTAGGTACAGACAAATACATAAATTATAAATAAAAAAATATGTTTCTGTTATCTGTAGGTGCACGAAGAGTGACCAACGGTAAGTTGTAGATTTTAATACCTATATAGTTTCACAAAGGGAATATTTTATACACTCTCAATTAAAGGGAAGTATGTTAGTATATGTAAATAGCTTGAAGGTAGATTTGTCGCTCTGTACTGGCAGAACATATGGACAAAAAGTTAGATAAATTTGCATAATATTGTGTTCCGCCTTTGTAGGTCAGTTCTGGTAATCAGCGTCTGTGGTCTACCTACCATAAGTGTGGCCCTATACCGCATACTTGATTTCGTAATCATGTACCTACAAAACTGTGTTCACTTACTCTATTTAATCTTGTTTTCTCAAAAAATGTGATCCTGGATATACGAGTATTGTGTTAAAAGTATCGCACAGGAGTCTTGAGAAGTGGGAAACCACACAAAGATAATTATACGAAAAAAGTTTGTTACGCTTTGTGTTCGCTCATCTAATGGATGGAGAAAGTATAGTAACCAAGCTGAGTAGTTCAGAGCTGGCACATGGTTGGCGCAGTTGATTGGAGAGCGGGGCATCCAAGCGTTGAGTGCCGGGTTCGAAGCCCGACGCTGGTAATGTTTTCTCCATTCACGAGTGTAAAATTTACAGAAAAATTTGTGGGTTTGTTTCTACAAGTTCAGTTTTTCAATGCAAAAATATTCACTTGAAGTAAAAATTGAAAAGAGGTTACTTATATTAGTTATGTGCTATTAAAAAGATGAAGAATTGGGAGTACATTATAGTATAAGATTGTTAGTATTGTTTTTGTAGTAGTAAAAATTATTACATAATATAAAAATTTCATTCACAAACCATCTCACGTCCAGTCCTCAGCTTAATATTTGAAATTACATCGTCCCAAATTTCTTCAAATGACAAGAATAATAATGCCTATATACCTGCTTCTATAATAACTTGAAGATTACTGTAAAATCTTTAGAATCTTACAATATTTGCTTGATAGCGCTTTCGCTCTTGGAGTATGGGTATACGTATGTTCGAGATATGCCCATATAGTCCGAGAGCCCGCTGCTTAATTTATGACGTATCTGTTTTTTGATCGAAATGTGGTACAAATGATAGCTTACCAATAGGGTTTTACATCGCACTAGGGTTGCCTATCAAAATCTTGCCGCAACCCCCCCTGCCCCCCCCGAAAAGGTCCCTCTTCGCGGTTTTTCGCATTTTGTAGGAATATGGTAAGAGATAGAAGAAAGTAGTCAATGACAAAAATTATCCTTGCTAAATTCTCTACAAAAAATATTAAGTCAATTTTTTCATAGGACTAGTAGTTTACCCGTAATGGCCGGTCGAAAAACAGGATATTTTTTGAAAAAAAATAAAAATTTTTTTGATTTTTTTTCTTTAACTTTCTTCCACCCATTATCACTAACATTTTATGGAAAAAAATATTTGGCCTGCGGCGCTATATCGCTGGTTATTTTATGAAAAACTAAATTTTAAGAATTTTCGTCACTGAGTTTTATTGAAATAACTCCTAAATTAATTGATGTATGAAAATAAGTTATAGCTCGTTTTGTAGCTAAGACTATGGTAATTAATTCGTTCTTAAACTATTTTCCTGTAGCTCTTATCAATTTTCAATTAATTTAGTTTAAATTCATTTTTTTAGTTTTTTAAATGAATTTCGGTTTTGGACCGGCTATTGCGGGTAAACTGCTAGTTCTACGAAAAAATTGACACAATCCTTTTTGTAGAGAATTTATCAAGGATAATTTTTGTCATTGACTACTTTCTCCTATCTCTTACCATATTCCTATAAAATGTGAAAAACCGCGAAGAGGGACCTTTTCGGGGGGGCAGGGGGGGTTGCGGCAAGATTTTGATAGGCAACCCTAGTGCGATGTATTACCCTATTGGTAAGCTATCATTTATACCACATTTCGATCAAAAAACAGATACGTCATAAATTAAGCAGCGGGCTCTTGGACTAATAAGCTTACCTAATATTCAAAATAATTTATTTCTTATTAACACTTTTTGGTGAGCATATAGGATAGGGTATACTAGCGCCTCCCGGTGTCAGAATATCGCACATTTTTCGATCTCGACAATCAATTTGAAGATGTAGGTATGTGTACCTACTGTAATTTCCCATTTTACAAGAGGTCGTGTCATTCAAGAAGATTTTCGGCTTGCCTCACTGGAATCGTTAGAGATAACAACTGTGTAGTTCACTTCACAAGACAATTTCATTAACGATTTGATGTTTGCCACATTACAAAGATTGGTACAATTGTTATTATTTGTCATACCCACCAAAATTAGTGTAATAAAATAATTAAAGTGCTCATTATATTACCTAGAGAAAGATAATTTTTAATAGATATTCCTACCTATTCAGATTAGTTTTGAGGACTCAATTTAGTTTTCAGGAAAAAGCCTTGATAGGAATTCGACTCCTCAATTTTTACTCCACGTCACGTCATTGTACTACCAATAACAACACTGTCTCTGGGTGCGAGATTACAATCTTAGAAGGACGAGCCTGGATGACAAGTCTATTATCGTATACCCTGCGGGAGAGCCTTATGATTTATGCTTCACGGATCGCTTGGACAGGTGAGAATGAGGAGAACAACAGAAAGAGGCAGAAAGAAGAAAAATGATAACGAAAATCAAAATTAAACTTTATAAAGGAAGCGATAAAATACTGTGTAAGGTGAATTACGATAAATAACGCTATTTATGAAAAAAACATTATCTTTAATCTATATATTTACACAGTATGTAGGTTTAGCTACTACAAATAATTACGAGATAGCGGTAGACGAGTTAGGAACGTACTCGTCTCTTAACTAGTGAATGCGGATTCGATCTCCGTTGCTGACTTACTCCACTCCACAACCAAAATATTCCAGCTTCCTGTGAATCATTATATGAGCTTTTGATGCCATGCCATAAATATATGCATATATAAATTTTTGTTTTTCTTAATTATATTGTGTATATTTTCAAAGGCCGTATGACCGTTTATGTCATAATAAATAAATAAAAAATGCATTCCATAAAATATATGCATTGATTTGAAAGGAAATATATGTACTTATTTCGTAAAATGTTAAATTAAAGTTTATTTTATACGCAACTGTTATATAAGATAATCCTTGTTCCTGGGAAATAACTTCATTAATCTAAATAAATGTTTAAAATCTAATCTAACTTTTGTCGATTTTCTTACTTGATTTGTGTTGTTTTAAGTTGTTTGGACAGAATAAATATAAAGAAAGATATAAATTAATATTTATGTTTCTTATAAAACACTTTTTAAAGAAAAGATCTTGTTTATTCTCACTTGTATTTTTGTATCAAGGCACAGCGTAAATAAGTTATGTATTTATTTTCTTATACAAATCACGTACCTTAAAAAGTTTGGTTCAATCAAAGTAATCTTGAATAATTTATGAAATATCTACAATTCTATGTAAAATATTCTTCAAAAGCTAGAAAAAATGTATTGTGACAGTGGTGCTGAAATACGTCGACAGGTATTTAATCGGATCAACGAATGTGAATTGCGGGAATGCGAGGCCTTTGCGACCACACAAGCTTTTAGATTTTACAAAATTTTCCAGGAAAGTAGCAATAGGTCGTATAGAAATAGTGCTCACTTGATAAAAATAAAAAAATTGTCTCTCACCGAAATAGAAAATTGTCTCTCAACAGGTGTACGACGAATGATGAACTTCTTTTAGGCTTATCCGAATACTACTTTTCCAAGACAGCACAAAGCAAATTGTATAATTTTGTAGCAAAATTGAATTAAATTGGGAGAGTATTTTGTTATTTAGTGATCCTTTCCCTACCCATATCAGGCATTCCTGTTGTAATGATATGTTTGTCTGTGTTTTTTAAATGGCTAACGCCGTGTATGAATAAATAAATAAATAAATTCCTGGTATGTTGAAGATGTATTTAATAGGCACCGTGTGCAGTGGAAACCGTATGCCAGATACCCAACTATGTGACGAATTCTATATTCAAGTTATGATATATTCATGAAAAAATATGTAGAGCTAGGTGAATTCCTCGAGTAGAGAATAGTTTAATGAATAATTCAGCAGAAAGGACTCACACTCATGTCGTCCTAACCTAACGCTGTGTGCAAATATGCACATGATGTCTATAGAGTGAAGTTGTAATTCAATTGTAAGGAGCAGGGAGAGAGTAGAAGCTGTGAATGGCGATGGAATGAAGTAACCTACATTAGAATAGTAGCACCTTTCTATGAGACTCCACCTATCATAAAACATATTATATAGATGTATGATATAGGGTACAATTCCCGTCCACAAAAGGTCCTATTAGTGTCTGATGGATAATAAGCAACACTTTATTCATACGAGGATTAGATAATTCTGTAAGCTTGAAAGGAAGGATGAGTTCTCAAAACTATTACAAGAATATACGCTACTTGATATTATTTTGGAAAATAATGATGTTCCTCACTCGCACTCTTACTATACATACATAATATTATACTCTGCATCATACCTTTATTTTTTTTTAATTAGTATATGTCGATATACTTTTTAAAATTTGAAGTACACATTGCACACGCCAGTATAGGATTATGAAATACGGGAGTGAAGCGTAATAATTAGCAAGGCACATCTAAAATATGCTCGTATGACTAATTGATCGGAAAATGCTCAACACATTAAATAAATTGTTTTCAATCCAATTTTGCTATTTTATAAAGTGTTTCTATAATTTAGCCGTTAGTCGCGAGTGTATACGAATCGTATGAGAGGATTTGATGACACAAACAATCGGATCTTTATAAATCCGCATTAGAGGATTAAGGGGCAATTGAACGGAAACCGCTTTATAGTTGAAATGGAAAGAAATATCCTTTTCTATGGATTATCCATGTGTTCAATAAAGTGAACGCTGAGTTACGGACAAAACACACATCGTACAAAGCACAACTAAAAAAATGTACGTAGATATCGTCATTTTCGTTTCGTTTATCCAAATAAATCCAAAGTATCGTATGCTCTTTTATCAAAACACTTTTGCTGGATTTCACCAATTTTTAAGGTGAGGAATAGCCACTTATCATTATTTTTCATACAAAATTTGGGCTAAGTGTCTCCTATCTCCGCTAAGCAGTTGGTAAAATCTAGCATAAGTGTTTCAAAAGCTTGCTAAACAGACAAAAATACTGCCGAAATGGATTTGCGTTGCGATTGCTTATTGGCCTCAGTTCTTTGTCGTTCACGTGTTCTTTTGAGAATTTGGGGTTTCATCTACATAGTGACACATGTAATTGTTGAACAAAGTATTAAAAGCAAAAAAAAAACCTAATTAATGGAACGATTAAATAAAATAAGATAATCTCTAGGGGTTTTCTTTTAAAATACACAGATAGGTTCCGGATAAGTAACGCATTCTACTATATTTTTTATAGTTTACGTGGAACTAGATATGATCAACTGAAAATTTCACAACAGGACGTATGGGTACACTAAGATTTCATATAAATTATGTTTGATATTTAATAATCATAATTGTACGCTTTCTTCTGTCAAAATTGATTATTCGCCCAACAGCAATTTAAAGCATAAATGATGAATACATATGTCGTGATCTCAATAAATCAAAAGTTGTAATTAATATCCCGTTTAGTCAAACAAATATCGTGAACCAAAGTTATGGATGTCAAATTATTTCATGTTTGTATTTGGGGACATATCAGATTGTGATGTTTGTTTATGACATGCTGTTAATCTGAAAGTAATTTAATAACTGGCCTTTGGGACGGGAAATTGATCATTTCCGTACCCAGAGTGTCTCTATACTGCGTCAGATAATTTGACACCAGGCACCAGACACAAATGGGAGGGAGCAGTGGCTTCAGAGGGTGTGGAATTGGAATTTAGACAGATCAAACGATCAAAATTACATTAGGTGAATAAATAGGAAAAGTTTCACGAAATATCAATTTATTTCTCCATAAATAGGTATACGTAGTAACTAAATTATTTAGAACTTGAGATTGGTCGATGGTGTTAAATTTCTGGAAATAAATTGATGATAATGCATACGTAATATTGGTGCATATTGCATTTTTATGTGAAGCGAAGCAGTAAAAATGTTCTGATAGAATCCTGAAGGATTTATTTTATTTCAATTGATAGAACAATGTCGTCGGTCAGTGGAAGGAGCAGAATCTTAAGGACAATGTATATAGAGATATAGATAGTCGTGGGTATTACATAGTTGAGTGGTATATTTTATTCAGTTCAATGAGCCGTGTTATGAAATCTTATGGTGCGTGCTCTTTGTAATAGTGGGCAATAAAAATAATTGTAAAGAAAGAGAATTGAAAACGTATTGGACCTGTGTGTCTGCGACGTAATAAATTTCTTATCCATTTTCTCAGTTGATACATAAAAAAGCGACTGTATTGGGTTTTTTAACACAATAAATCTCAACAAATTACTACCCAACACAAACAATACTCTTGTTCTATAAACATGTTTATTTGACAATTTGTTCACTTGAAGGAACAATAGGAATTAGTCGACATTATTAATTTGTTTCCCTAGAAATGGCGATTCTCATCATAAAAACATCTTATTAAACGTGGAATATTTATGTATCGCAACACCTTTTATTCCAACTATTATATCTCAATATTAGGAATAGTGCGAAAAAGGTCTTGCAAAGATAAAATTGCTGAAAATCTGTCCAACTAATTCAATGCTTTGATAAATTATACGTACAACAAATCAAAGATGATATAAAAATATTTCAAGCCTAGGTAATTTTAAATCCCATTTTTTGTCGCGCATAACAGAAGGTTATAAATGAATATTGTTGTAGGTCAACATCACTTTCTGAAAAATCTTGATCTCAGTCTTTTCCTTTATGTATGGCGATAATGATATAATTATATATTATGCTAATACCTCATCACACGGGTCACCAAATGGCGGACCGCTGTCCGATTCCGGACCGCCGGCATGGGCGCGGACGTTAGTAGTAAAAACAGTAGATATCTTCTTCTACCTGTTTGAGAAGGAGGGCTGTCCTGGGATGAGGAGGTCCAGCTGTCCTTCCATCTCTTGGGTGCCTTCGGGGTAATCTTCCAATGGGGTTTTCCGTTTTGTCTATCTTTGCAAGTCTGGTGTCATCCATTCGGTTGACACGGTCCCTCCAGAAGCATCTTCTACTGTACTGTGCAGTCTTCTACAGTAGATATAATACATTTAAATATGGTAGAAGGAATTTAAGAATATCAAATTAAAACAAAATAACATCGCTTTTTTATCATGTTAGAATTATAAATAGGTAACTGTTAAACTGTTACGATAATCCATTATATATCAAAATGGTCACATGAAAATTTTCGCGTGCGCCGCTATTTGTTTGTCTGGAAAAAAGCCCAGAAATATAATGTCGTTAGATACTATTGATAGACAACCAGATTCATCAATTCACCGTGTTTCAAAGAAAAAATTCGCCTATGGCGCAATTTACGTACGAGATTTTATTACATTTGGAAATATCGTCTGTTTGCTACCTTGCTACGCTACGTTTGACAACTAGCAAACGGACAGCGAGGGTCTGATAATTTTCAAAATGGGCCCCAAATGAAACTAATTGGTGAACCCTGTCTTATCATAAAAGAGGCAATTTACATTCTGTTGGACGCGTGACTCGACATAATGTCACAAGGCGGTGATGATGATATTTTTTAAGTGGAAGGCCACTGATGCGATAGCTACCTTTGTTTATCCATTCTTCCATAAATTAGATGTTTATGAATACTACTTTATTTATTCACATTAAGAGTGTGCATACCGACATTTCAAAAATTTCTAAAAACGGGAGACCTTATATCTCGACAACCGTTACTAAATGTGCTTTGGAACAAACTAGGGTAGATGCATTGAACATTTGTCTAGGGAATAACCGTAAAAGCTTTTTGATAGACGCAAAATTAACCCCAAAAAATGGAAAAAACGCTTTTTTTACCATTTTATCATGCGATTGTTCACGCGATTTTGAACCTTAATGCCGTGAGAAATGACTGTGACGTCATTCTTGGTGCAAAGCCCTTAATTAAACACATTACAATAATATAATATAAAACAAATCATTCCACAAATAATCACAGCCTAACCAACACAATAGGAATAAGACCAGAGTTGCGGATGTTGTACAACGCATCGCAGGTCTGAGGTGGAACTATGCAGGTCATGTGGCGAAAGCAACGGATGGCAAATGGAGCAACAAGCTCCTGTTCTGGCGTCCGTGGCTCGGTAAACGCCCTAGAGGCCGCTCACAGATGCGTTGGACAGATGACCTAAAGTTGACAGCTGGCCTCAAATGGACATCCGAGGCAAAATCCAGAGAGAGATGGAGACGAATGAGGGAGGCCTATATCCAGAAATGGAAGCTGCAGGGCTCGTGAATAAGAAGAAGAACCAACACAATATTACGTTTGTAAGAAAAGGGCTACATTACATTTATTTTGCTTTCATACCATGTAAAAAAATTGATTTTAAGTAAATATTTATAGAACTAAAAAAATAGTACGTCTTTTCTAACGAAGAACAATTAATCACGAAATATTTCACGATGTAATGAGACACACCTTTAAATATTGTAATGTGGCTACCACACGCTCGTCTACGCTCGTGTGAATGAGTAAAAAGTCGTGCGGACGGGTGATTGCCTTGGATTGTATACGTTTACTCATTCAAACAAAAAACTTTGAGGGTCGGCGAGCATGTGGATGAAGCATAACAAAAAAATATCGTTTTAATAGAAATAACTTTGAAATATTTTATATGACATTTTCAATTTGTATTTCAGACAGTGTAAATAATATAATGCTGAATCATAAAAACCAATATTGGATGTTTCTCTCTACTTCGATAAATTCTGATATATTTTGAGATTCTAACAATATTTCGCACAGAAAATATAAATTTGTTCATTATTTGTTTGTTGTTACACGAACTTTTATATTTATAATAACTTTTGGTTAGTGGTGATTTTAAATTTGTGCGTAATATATAAGTTTGTAGGAAAATATATAATTTTATGAAAAGAACGCGTAATTTTTGTTTACGTTTTAAACCTTTGAATGAAAATTCCGCACACCTTCCAATGAGTTCAGTATTCATTCCTTACAATTATTTTTCGTTTGTTGCATCTTGTCTCTTGTTTCTTCAGATTTTTGAGATTTTTTTATATATTATAAAAATAATTTACTTCAGTGATTGACTATCAGAGAATATATATTTTCCCGTTATCGTTGTAAGTACATGCAGCAACATTGAATCAATCTGTTCTTGCGTTTGTTTCGAGTTTCTGACGTGAAATAAATTCAATGTTTTGTATTTGACAGGAGAAAATAACTTGTATAATAAATAATCTTTTTAGTATTATGTAGGTACTTTCATAAACTTATGTTTTGGAATTTCACCCTTTCAAAACAATGCCAGTAAAAATTTAGAACTACTTTTCGATTATTATTATACCTAATAATGGCGACTGATGTTACAATATTGGGTGGGGGAATTTCTCATTTAGTTTTGTCGTCATATTCTTAGATGTAATTTTCCAATGTATTTTTTTTAACTTTATTGCAAAAATGATAAGTATACACTATACGAATGGCGGGTTTATTGCCATTGGAAATATCTGCACGGACTCACTATAAACTACACTACATAGTGTGCCATATACGTATATGGTTTATGCCTCAACAATAAGTTAAAGTATTCAAGCTTTCCTGATATCCGATATACATGACGTCTATTACTATACGATTTTATAATTTACATTCCTATGACGCGACGTAGTAATTATATCCCTCGTACATTTGACGAAAAGTTAAATTATAAAATCATAGAAATGTAAAAGTTACGCGTATTCACATAGTGTTAGTTAGTACTAACTTTAGGCGATATAAAAAGTACATTTTTAATTTACTTCAACATTAGTAGGCAATGTTATTTCCTACTTTATTCTTTAACACCTTCACACCCTATAGGAAGTAATCACTTTTGCTTTGTCATTACTTTACCTTAATCTAACTTCATCTTATTCTGCAAGACACGACTTTACATTTCTAATATAACGGCTTAAAATAAAAAAAACATCGACATCCGAGTGAGTTCAAAGTAAAGGAAGTTATACTAACTTTACTTCTCCTTTCATTAATGAGCTTAACTTGAAGTATTATTAGCATCAAGTACTTGGATGCTAAGCTGTGATTTGCAAGGTAATATCTTCTGAAGTAAAGTAGACTCCGACGCCTTGACGTAATAAGTATGGGAAACGTAGAAAAAACATTAATTCTGTTGACTCTATAATGTTATATTATGGAAATGTGATCTTTTAAGTTGGTAACACTTTTAAGAGTGTAGCTTTACTTGAGTAAAAACATTGCGATGGAACTCTGTTTGGTTTTGTGCTTGAAATATTAATTACCTTGATGTTTATTTACCGTAAAACTCTTCGAGGATATGAATATAATATTAGTTCACACTAGGCAATTCCGGCGCCTTGATTAAAAAGCATAAAATAATAACTAATTAGGTTAAATACTCGTAACTAACCAAGATTTTATGATTCCAAATCCTAGAACTGTTTTTCGCGGTCTTCCAAGTACGCCCTTCCGAGGCTCTTGGTTCCATGGCGCCTGCCAGCAAGAATTGACAGAAACAATTTTTTTAAAATGATATGAGTTCTACTCGTGAAATAATAAACACGGCGGTATGCGGTGCCTGGATCATCTTGATCGCTCGGTGTCTTCCAACAACATCTAACTTACGATCTGGATTTCTTTTCCAACGACCTTTTATACGATACCACAAATGACTCCACACGACACTTGGATCCCCTTAAATGCAATATTACCGAGTTAACTTACGTTTGCAAAGTTTCAAGTCTCTAAGTAGACAGGAAATACATAGTAGAAAAATTGAATACAAGATATGCGTACACAAAAAAACACGGTAAAAAAATCAAAAGAAAAAAATGTATTAATTTATTAGTCGTATTGTAGTAGATTTTCAGGGAGATTAATATTCTACGACATAAGAAATACAATCAATAAAATATCTTACAAATGTAAGGAATTATTATCACCCGTAATGGTGTTGTGATTTCCATAGGGAGTTGCTGAGCCCATCAATATTAAATATCTCTAAGGATATGTTCCAATCAGATGGTACTATCTAATAAATAAAATCTTTTCACATATTTCCACTTCATTAGGGCCTTCATTTCATATAACACAAGATATCTTGCATACACATGACTGACTCGTTGTCAGTCAAACGTACGAAACATTTACTTAGGAATATAAATCGTAAGAGCATATATTATTATTCCAATACCTACGTACAGCACCTACCGTACCGTACCTACGTAGCATCAGAGAAAGCTTTCTTTTTAATTTCATTATTGAAATTGTAATTACTTTATTAAATTAGAGTAAACATTAGCATCATTAAATGAAATTTAATGTAAATTAGTTTTATCTTTTTTATCGGATCTGTTTCATCGCTGAGGGTATTATTTTCAATTACATTCCATTTGCAGTAAAAAAATATATCCAAAAATATCATTACTAGAATAATCTCAAAGAAGAAACTTAACGTTTGAAGATTTAAAGAAAGCTTAATATTTTAACATTAGAGTATCATTAAGTTGTAAAAAATACTCGTTAGAATCAATTATAATATTTCGTCAAGAATTGCCCGGATTTTCATCGTCGATTCGGATCGCGTCGTCGCATCGGATTCATAGGAAATATCGTCATAGTATTATGGATAGGAACTAGTATATGACTGTTGAAAACAGATGTGTTGAACAACTTGAAGAGTAATGAAGCGAATTCATAAGTTACTCATTTGTAGAAAACCGCACGAAAGCGAATGAACCATAAAAAGGGTAAGGAGTTTTTAGGTTGAATATTTAAATAGAAATATGTCTTAAACGTTTCTTACAAAAGAAACATAAAAAATCTCGAGTTTATTTCAGAATGAAATTCCTCGTAATGTTCACATACTTCACATAACATACAGCGCCACGGAGATATGGAATAAATAAAATTTCTTCTAAACGCGATAATAAAAATATGTTTTCACGAGAATATTATTAGATATGCACATCAATGTGATATCTATGAGGAATTTAGATGGGGCAATTTTTCCACACAATCGATTTGAAAGGCTTAAGGGATATAAGGAACATACCAACTGAATCTTTTAATGGACCATTTATACGTACGGCTATGTTTCCTCTTTTGATATAAATATTATTACCCATAATGCGAGTTAGACTGTTTTTTCCTACTACATACTATTATATTATGTACTTACACCTAATAATGTATGAAAGGTATTCACATTATTGCACATGACTTTGAGATATGAGATTCTCAGTGCAATTTCTGCTGTTGTTGAGTGTTTTCCACTATCGAAATCAAATGAGTTTATGTAAATGATAGTTACTTCAGTTGAATATTAGCAATAATAAATAAATGTATCATTTTTAGCCACAAATTAAGATGTTACAAAACAGACAATAGTAGTATGCTAAAGGAAAGATGTTAAGGAATGTGGAAATTACCGTGGAATTACTCTACTGAGCGTACCCGGTAAGGTCCTATCTCAGATCATCTTGAACCGCATCCAGAAACCAATCTTAGCCATACTGAGGAAGCAGCAATGTGGCTTTGTGCCTGGCAGGTCCTGTTCGGACCCAATTTTCTGTGCCAGGTGTGTCCTCCAACAATCACAAGAGTATAACTCGCCAGTCGCTTGCTGCTTCATTGATTTCGAAAAAGCCTTTGACAGCCCCCATAGAGAATCAATTTGGAAGATATTGGCCCTTTACGGTATTCCCACGAGGCTGGTAGCCATGATCGAAGCCCTGCACACGGACTCGGAGTGCAGTGTGAGAACCTCCTGTGGTCCAACTGACACCTTCAGGATCACAACTGGGGTTCGACAAGGATGTGTACTGGCGCCCTTCATCTTTGTTACCGTCATGGACTACCTTCTCAGAAAATCCACGGGGAACTCAGGGGGAGTGCCGTTATTGCAAAGACCTGCCAACGAAACAAACGTGGGAACTCTACACGATCTAGAATATGCGGATGATCTCGCCCTATTCGACACGTCTGTGGGTGGACTACAGCACAGCACTACAATGCTCTACAACAACGCGACACGCCTTGGCCTCAAGGTCAACACTGGCAAAACTGAGTACATCTGTAACGATGCATGTCCGGATAGGGTCACAGCTATGATTGTCAACGGCAATCAAATCTCCCAGGTAAACAAATTCAAATACCTGGGCGCCACCATCACCCCGGCAGGTGACCTCCGGACAGAACTGCCCATTCGCATCGGAGCTGCCAGTGGGGCATTCAACAACATGGACAAGATCTGGAAGGCATCCGGGTTTAGTATCCAGACAAAACGCCGCCTATTCAACGCCTGTGTGATCCCTGTCCTCCTCTACGGCTGCGAGTCATGGCACTTAACCAAGGCTCAAGAGCGTAAGATACTCAGCTTTGAGAATAAGTGTCTTAGGAGGATACTGGGTATCACATGGCAAGAACGTAAAACCAACGAATACGTTCGACGGCGTTCCCAGCAACGATCAATCCTGTCAGTAATACAGGAAAGACGTTGGTCGTGGCTGGGCCATGTTTTGCGAATGCCCAACGACAGCTGGCCAAAGAGAGCGCTGTTTTTCCACCCACAGGGGTCCCGACGCCCCGGAAGACCCTCTTTCACAGTGCACCGTTCCTATGACAACGAGATCAGAGCGTTAGGAATGACGTGGAGAGAGGTAATATCACTCGCACAAAATCGCTCTGAATGGAGACGCCTGGTAGCCTCCCTGTGCTCCCGAATGGAGACATAAAGGGCGTAGTAGTAGTAGTAGTAGTAAAGGAAAGACTTACGAGTATTGCAAAAGCAACGTCTTATTGAAGCAACATAAACAATAAAATAGGTAGGCCAACAAGACTTATATACGAAAAATGATTCCCATTTTTTTAACAAAAGGATCTGGGCTTGCATACAGAAACCCAAATACTTTCTTGCACACCTTGCACTAGGCTAAAAGCCTGTATTGCATGCAAAGTGTGGATTGCATCGCCAGTGCCGGGGTTTGAACCTGGCACCTCCCGCTCGAGAGACTGCCGCCTCAACCAACTGCGCCAACCATGTACTCTTATTATAATGATATCTCTTTGCATGTGCTTTTTCACAAATGAAAAATATAATACAATGTTTCCTGTAAAAGTTAGGTAATCAGGTATCGTAAAACTTACACAATATATTTCACATCTTTTACAGAAGTGAGGTTCTTCGCCCTCATATAAATGTTTGCGCAAAGAGAATGTTGTACGTGTTTTTATAAACACACATGCTCTATTTCATTGGTTGCTGCATTATTGGGATATAACATGATGGTTGATGGTAGTATAGTAGTTAGAAGTATGTTGTAGCAGAAAAATAGTTATGAAGTTGGTTGTAGAATATACAGATTTCATGATCCTTTATACAAATTGAATTTTTTATTACGCAGCTGAGGTGAGGTCTAATATTTCCATCTTTTGTATATATTCTTGTTAAAATCTCCGAAATATTAAGAGGATATTTTACTACCGATGGATCATCTATTCATATTATTTTCTTTTCTTGATAATATAATGTAGGTAAGAGTATCTGGAATATAATGTAGGTAAGAGAATGGACGCGGTGCGAGACCGCAACGGAAATCTGATCTCTTCGCCTGACCTGCTTAGGGGGAGATGGAGAGAGCATTTTGAGTCAATTCTAAACCGACCGGACCCCTCCTCGCCCTTCAACATTGGCGAGGAGGAGGGAGACCTAAACATACCACGAGCGAGTGGTATAGTTGAAGGACCTCCGAGTCACGGGGAGATTGTGTCTGCTGTAAGGAAACTCAAGAATAACAAGGCTCCAGGAGATGATGGTATCCATGCAGAGCTCATAAAATGCGGCATGAACGCACTCATTGACCCGCTTTACCACCTCTTCAATAAGATCTGGAATGAGGGGCTCTGCCCAAAGGACTGGAGGAACGGAACCATCATAACACTATTCAAAAAGGGGAACCCTCAGGAATGTGGAAATTACCGTGGAATTACTCTACTGAGCGTACCCGGTAAGGTCCTATCTCAGATCATCTTGAACCGCATCCAGAAACCAATCTTAGCCATACTGAGGAAGCAGCAATGTGGCTTTGTGCCTGGCAGGTCCTGTTCGGACCCAATTTTCTGTGCCAGGTGTGTCCTCCAACAATCACAAGAGTATAACTCGCCAGTCGCTTGCTGCTTCATTGATTTCGAAAAAGCCTTTGACAGCCCCCATAGAGAATCAATTTGGAAGATATTGGCCCTTTACGGTATTCCCACGAGGCTGGTAGCCATGATCGAAGCCCTGCACACGGACTCGGAGTGCAGTGTGAGAACCTCCTGTGGTCCAACTGACACCTTCAGGATCACAACTGGGGTTCGACAAGGATGTGTACTGGCGCCTTTCATCTTTGTTACCGTCATGGACTACCTTCTCAGAAAATCCACGGGGAACTCAGGGGGAGTGCCGTTATTGCAAAGACCTGCCAACGAAACAAACGTGGGAACTCTACACGATCTAGAATATGCGGATGATCTCGCCCTATTCGACACGTCTGTGGGTGGACTACAGCACAGCACTACAATGCTCTACAACAACGCGACACGCCTTGGCCTCAAGGTCAACACTGGCAAAACTGAGTACATCTGTAACGATGCATGTCCGGATAGGGTCACAGCTATGATTGTCAACGGCAATCAAATCTCCCAGGTAAACAAATTCAAATACCTGGGCGCCACCATCACCCCGGCAGGTGACCTCCGGACAGAACTGCCCATTCGCATCGGAGCTGCCAGTGGGGCATTCAACAACATGGACAAGATCTGGAAGGCATCCGGGTTTAGTATCCAGACAAAACGCCGCCTATTCAACGCCTGTGTGATCCCTGTCCTCCTCTACGGCTGCGAGTCATGGCACTTAACCAAGGCTCAAGAGCGTAAGATACTCAGCTTTGAGAATAAGTGTCTTAGGAGGATACTGGGTATCACATGGCAAGAACGTAAAACCAACGAATACGTTCGACGGCGTTCCCAGCAACGATCAATCCTGTCAGTAATACAGGAAAGACGTTGGTCGTGGCTGGGCCATGTTTTGCGAATGCCCAACGACAGCTGGCCAAAGAGAGCGCTGTTTTTCCACCCACAGGGGTCCCGACGCCCCGGAAGACCCTCTTTCACAGTGCACCGTTCCTATGACAACGAGATCAGAGCGTTAGGAATGACGTGGAGAGAGGTAATATCACTCGCACAAAATCGCTCTGAATGGAGACGCCTGGTAGCCTCCCTGTGCTCCCGAATGGAGACATAAAGGGCGTAGTAGTAGTAGTAGTAGTAAGAGTATCTGCCACAAACAGAAATCCCCTTATTATTCCTAATAATAATATGAGAATCATATTTTCATTTTGTCCCATTCTTTATATTCATATTACACCAGAATATAATTGTAAATATGTTCGACGTTCATCAAAGGGACACAAATTCATTGCTAGATTTTTCCACCCTTAGCGAATTTAGTTTATTTACAATGGGCTTTTGCTACTTGAAAGACAAGACGTCATAATAAGTCAGACATAATTAAATTGAGATACTTTTCTTTCTTCATACGGGGGTTTATAGTTCAACTACAGTTTGAAAGATTTGTTCAGCAATATTCAAGATCGTGAGTGTCTCTAAAATAGTAATGTAAAAGAAGGGTACACTATTAACCAAACACTCTTTTAAGCTTTCAAAGTTAAAAAGTGAGAAGAAGGTAGAATTATTTATGATTTATTATGAAAAAGGTAAAATTAGTTTGCACCTTTTCTAATATAAACTTATTATAACCTTTTCAATGTATACTCGTATCTCTGCTAAGGCTGGAAATCGGAAGATTGGGAAATGAATTATCTAGGTATTTAAACTATTCATGTACTACGAATTTCCACAACAGACACTGTATTTGAAACCAATTTGATCACAGTAGCATTGTCTTGTCATGACGTGTCCCAAATCCTCGAGGGCAATAACATTGCGCTTTTTCAGATAATAAGGGTTCAAGAGAATAGTGCGTTTATTATTTTAGGAAAAAAAAAGGAAACTTCTACAGCTGGAATCCTAAATGTCGTGACATGTGAAACGGAGGAATGCAAGGACCCTTATCCAGTTTGAGAACATAGAACAGTTTGACACATCACGGCTCATAATAATCCATCCTATTATTATTAAAGAATATGTTCGTCTAACTAAAACAAAGGTATCTGGATGGAAAAATAAAGTGTGTGACAGACATTTTCAATAATAAAAAAAAACATCAACGTCATGAATGATGTGGGTGTATGGGAAATTTTTTTTTTTTTTTACTTTTATATTGGCCTCCACCCGTTCGCGAGTGATTTAGCCATTGTCAAGTATATTATTAAATTAAATCGGTGATTTATCTACACATACATATAAGTGCATACCTATATTGTACAGGTATTCGACATTCTATACTGCAACACCGAGTGATCCCAGGCGACGGGCAGTAGAACAATAATAATATCATTCATACCCACCATCACACCGAATCCCAATACTGCAGTACAAAATGTCACAAAAATATTATAATCGCGCACAACACAAAAAACACGACATTATAATATAACATCAACAACGCTATTCATGTAGTATACGGTGGTACAAAAAAATATTTACACTGAATTATTATTTATTAGATTTTTTTTTTTGATATACATATTTTTTAAACCTTTTATTATTAACAAAGTGGATGATTATAATACAATTATACTTTTTTGTCATATCTTTTAAGGTGTTTGACTAAGCTAGTATGTATCTTACTACTCTTCATTGCCAATAACGATTGAATATTTACTGGTAATGTGACGCACAATTCTCTTATATCGTTTAAGAATTCTTCATTAGGCATTAGTGGGCAATTAAAGAAGATGTGATTAGCTGTCTCCTCCTCCACTCCACACTCGCAAAGTGGAGAGTTGACTATCCTAATTCTTGCGAGATGAGATGCTAACACGCAGTGTCCCAGTCTCAGACGCGAGATCAAAGAAACGTTTATTTTTGATATTGATAGTCCATGGAACCACGGCTGGGATGGAATCTCCGACTGGACAAATTTGTAGTGAGATCCAGTCGGAGACTCCACGAAAGCCGCATTCCACTCACATCTAATAGCTTCTTTCGACGCAGTCACGCAATCGCTGGCGGGAAGGGCAAAAGAATGGGGGAGTGAGCCGCACGAGTGGGCCCGTTTAGCCAAGGAGTCCGCCAGCTCATTTCCAATTATTCCTACGTGTGCTGGTATCCATACCAAGACGATATCCATATGTCTTAAGGAAGTTGTGTAGAGAAAATACTTTATGTCGCATATAAGGTAATTCGTTTTAGAGGTAATTCGATTTGATAAGGCGTTAATTAGGCTTAAAGAGTCAGTAAATATCACCGCTTGTCGAAAGTTAGATGAAAGGATTTCAAATAGTGCTTCCTTTAGAGCAACGCATTCAGCTGTAAATATCGAAGCGGATTGAGGGAGCGAAAACATTCTTTCGATGTTCAACGAGGGGACACAAAAGGCGGAGCCGCAGCCGTCCTGCGACTTAGAACCGTCAGTGAAAAACCTTAAATGGTTTGGCCAATTTTGTTCTACCCTTTGGTTGAAGATTCGGTTCACGTATACGGGACTCATTGACGAAAAAGATTTATTGATATCGATTCCTTCCAATATATTAGGCGAGAAAATCAGAACCTGGTACGGGATAGAGAACATAGGAATTTGAGAAGAAAAGGCAGATGAGAAAGTGGTGTTTATGTGATCCCAGGACGAGCATAACAAGGGGAAGATTTTATTTCTCCAATAAGGACGAACCGAACATAATTCAAATAGTGTTTGCAGAATTGGGAATATTGGGTGTTCGTTTTGGTTGAGTCTACTGATGATAAATTTGTTGGCTAGGAATTTCCTTCGAAGATACAGGGGAATCTCCACGCATTCCGCCTGTAAAGCCACTATAGGACTAGATCTCATTGCACCAAGGATAAGGCGTAAGCTTTTTGATTGTATCCTACCCAATTTAATGCTCAAATAGTTTGGGAGCGGCTCCATTAGGAAGCATCCATAGTCAAGATGACTTCGAACCAATGCAAAATAAAGGATTCTCATCGTGGAGGGATGTGCCCCCCACCAGACCCTAGAAACAGCTCTTAGTATGTTCAAGCCAATTTCACACTTCACCATGACATGCTCTATATGCAAGTTCCAGGATAATTTTCTATGTAGAATCATGCCGAGGAATTTAACTGATTCAACTGTGGGGATAGGAGTGTCGTCAAACTTAATAGTAATAACGGGTGTCTCGTGTTTATTTGTAAAGATCACTATCTGGCTTTTTGATGGAGACAAAGTAAGTCCGTTATCATTGAACCAACGATTAATCGGTTCTAGCGCATCCTCTAACATTTTGGCAGTCCGAGTAACTGACCGTCCGGATCCGGAACTATAAACAACAAAATCGTCAGCGTATTGTAATATATTGCAGTGTGGAGGGATCATTTCTTTGAGGTCATGGGTATATATATTGAAGAGAAGTGGACTTAAAACGGAACCTTGAGGTAACCCTTTGTGAGACTCTCTGCGGATTATGCCAATTGGTGTTTCAATCATAAGGATTCTATGGCACATAATGTTAAAGATCAGGTTACATGTTGAAGTAGGAATACCAAGAGAGATCATTTTATTAAAAAGAAGGGGGAGGATGACATTGTCGTAGGCACTGTTGATGTCTAGAAAGCAAGCGACGAGTTCCTTCTTGTTTGATCTGGCTATTTGAATGTCTGATACCAGCATGCTCAGGCAATCGAGGCATGATTTTCCTTTTCGAAAGCCAAATTGAGTATTAGGGAGAATAGAGTTTTTTTCAATGAACCATTCCAATCTTGCCTTGATCATGCGCTCCAAAATCTTCAAGAAGCAGCAAGATAAGGCTATTGGCCTGTACGAAGAACCAAGAAATGGATCCTTTCCTGGTTTCGGAATAGGGATGATGCTGTGGACTTTCCAGGAATTAGGAATTACGTTAGCTTTTAGAATAGAGTTGAATAGTTCAAGCAAAGAGATGAGTAAGTCGTGGGTAAAGTGTTTAAAAAATGAATATGGGATGAGATCAGGTCCAGGCGAGGAGTCCCCGCAAGACTGTATTGCTGTTTGTAATTCATTTAGAGAAAACGGGGATGTGAGAACGCACGGAGGATCACTGTGGACGGATCTTTTCAGCACTTCGGTTTTATTTTGTACGTAAGGCGAAGATAATTTATCTACAAAATCATTAACCCATGACGTGCATCTATTGCTATTAAATTTTGAACGGAAGGAGCCTCTAAATCTACGTATTGAGTTCCAAACTTCAGATATACGTGAGTCGGGAGAAAGTGAATTACAAAATGTTTTCCACCCTTGGCGTTTTTTCTTTCTTAATAATTTTTTAGTCTGAGCTTGAATTTTGCGAGTTTCTAAATAATTTTCCATTGTCATATTCCTCCGATAGGATTTATTTGCCTCAGACCTACGGTGGACCATATCACCACATTCTTGATCCCACCATGGAGGTGAGGGTTTGCAATATTTGTTTGAACGAGTTTTTGGTATAGATTTTCTCGCAGCCTCATGGATAAAGTTTGTCAATTTTTCTGCAAAACTATCGATATTGTTAGGGTCCTCTCCTGAGAGTGACCCAAAATTGGATTCGATTGACTCATTAAAACACCTCCAGTTGGCTTTCCTGGTATTAAATAGTTGTTTTTTGTGGGGCGATATTGACATTTTTACATTGTTGTTTACTATGCAGATTGTTATAGGATAGTGATCACTAGAGTGTGGGTCACCTAGAACATCCCAAGATGACAATTGTGTGAGATCGCTTGTGCCTATTGAGATGTCAACAGCGCTATCATTCTGACCAGGGCGCGATACTCGAGTTGGTCTCCCGTCGTTCAAGATAGACAGGTTCAGTTCGTCAGCGAAATCGATAATAGCTCTGCCATCACGGTCAGTGTCGGGGCTTCCCCATAAGCGAGCATGAGCATTAAAATCCCCCAGGATCAGGTACGAGATTGACAACCTAGAAACAATAGATCTCCAGAGTGACACATCAAAACGTGTTCCGGTAGAATACATTGACACGATTGATATATCTAAGATATTTACAGCGACAATCTGAAAGTTCGGGTAATGGGGAAGATCGATTTGATCGTAAGAAAAACAGTTTTTGATAAGAATTGCAGCCCCACCCCAGCTGTCTGAACGCCGGTCATCTCGTACGCAAGAGAAACCCGGGAAATTCACATAGGAATGTCCGGTGAAATGCGTTTCGGATAGGGCGACTATGTCTATATTGTACGATTTAATTAATGATATTATTTCGTCACGATTGATTACTGCACCACGGCAATTCCATTGGAGGATAGAAAAGCTCGCTATTTTATGTATCGACGCCATTGTCATTGCTTAATTCGAGTGAGTTAAATGTTTTCATGAGATTAGCAGCGATGGACGGTGAAAAACATGATGGATTGGAAATTAATTGTAAGAGAATAAGGGAGATTTTTTCAACGAGGGGTTTAAGAAGGTCGATGGGTAAATTGTCAGAATTAGAAACGTGGGAAGGGGATTGAAGGGCGCATCCATCCGGAGGGTTGGAGACTTGCCCATTAGTGTACAAAAGGTTAGCTTCATGTTCTTTACGATTGTAACCAATATTTGGGTTAGATAACTTACGAGTGGGTTTAGATGAGTAGACAGTTCGAGTCATGGTGGATGAGGCGTGTGATGTCGGCGTGAGTACGGCAGACGGGCGAGAGGATGAAACCTTATCTGCATATGAGACAGTTCTTGGGTGAGCAATTAAGGCTTCTTTGTAGGATACGTTTTTTAGAGCCATTGTTTTTTTTACTTCATGCTGTCTCTTTAACTCGGGGCATGAGAGATTGGCTGCCGTATGATGGCCTCCACAGTTTACGCACTTAATTTCTGGGTTTATGCAGTTATCGCTGCTGTGGGGCTCTCCGCATTTGAAGCAACGGGGGGACGAGCGGCACTGTACTTTCGTATGACCATAACGGCAACAGTTGAAGCAAAGGATGGTGGGGAACACATAGTTGTCTACACGGAATGCATTGTGGAATATATAAACATGTTCTGGGAGAACCTGTCCTTCGAATGTCAATACAATCGTCTGTGTAGGTTTCCATTCTGTACCTTCCTGAGTCGAAACCTTCCTGTTTAGTCTTCTGGCCTTGACCACTTTGCCACAATTTTCGGGGACTTCTAAAAACTCCAGAATGTCGTCTATGGTGACGTCATCCGAGACTCCTCGAATGACACCAATCTTAGTAGCGCGAAATGACGGAATATATGCTTTGTACGAGTTATCAGTTATGAATTGGCTTTCCAGGAAGTCATTTGCCATACCCGAGGATCTGAAAGAAATGGAAATTTTATACTTACCTTCGGCTCTAATAGAGCCGTTGGAGATGCCTGTCACCCTGGAACTGTATAGCCTTTTGCCGAAGTCCAATGGTCTTATCGGCTTTGTAGTATCTGCATGTTGAACGAAAACTTCGAACGGACCGGCGTCATTTTGGCGATATTTGAATACGGGCGTAGGTGGACGGGTTTCGTCGAGAGCAGGAACTTTAGAGCGACTGACGTCAGGGGACATAGAAGGATCAGGAGAGCGCGGTCTCTTGCGGGGGTCAGGTGGATCGGTCTGGGACTCCATCATGGGAGTCCCAGGCTGAAGGGACAGGACCAGGGAAGGAGGAAAGATACGCTTACGCCCAACTATAATTAATAAAAAAAAAAAAAAAAACGATAACGAAATTAAAGATAAAAAAAGGGCGCTTAGAAATTAATCTCTTGGGCCACCCGGTACTTCTATAAACTAATATTATATATACTAGATATACAGAAAAAAGAAATTGATAATAATTTCGAGAAAGCAAAAACACACAACCGTCACCAACCGAATATTATTGTCAACTGGGTGTATGGGAAATGATTTATAGAAATAATTGATATCTGTCATTTTCGAGTGATGAAATTTAATAAACATCGAAGGCATTCATAGGAAAAAGTTGAATTATCGCGATGAACGTTGCCTTTTTTTATTGATTTCCAAATATTTCTATAATATAATCCTTTATTTGGCTTTGAATGTGACTTAACTACCATTCTGCCGGAACGTGGGACTCGAAGATAGCACGAAAGAACTGGAAAAACTAATATAGATCATCTAAAATAAAATATATTTTATCGTTACAGTCTTGCGTATTTTGTGTGCTTTTAAAACATTGGCACTGGAGTACAATCTTAATTGTGTACGTCAGGAACACAATATATTTTTCTCTTTTACAAGTTACACAATTTACACACTTTGTATTTACTTTGAAATTTTCCTGAAATGAATTATTACATGTTTGAAAACTCGACGAAATAAAAGTATGATATATTGATAAAGCTTTCAAAGTTTAAAGAAAGTTGTTACAAAGTATGAAATGATTATATTATTCCGATATTATAAAATACTAATGCATTATGTATTCTTGAGCGTGGCTGCGAATATAATATGCGTTATCAATACTGTATTAATTATAGTAGGTTTTTTTTTAAGTATCTGAACTTGCATAGGGTACGCAAACACAAGCATTTTTTGTTCGCTTTGCACTAGCCCGTAAAGAACTGCAGAATCCATTGTCAGCACCGGGATTCTAACCTTTCACCACCCGCTTGGCGGGCCGGCGGCGCTCCAAGCAACTCCCGTTAACAGATTTTCTGTAATTATTTATTTTTCGCTCCTCAGTGAATAAGCATCATTCCAATTAGTCGTTTATAATTTCATTAACTTTAAAGCATTTGTTATCCAAGATAATATTTTTATACGACACATCTATCCTTTCCAATTATTTGGGATTATTGTATTAATACCTCGATGATATCGATTTATGAAACTAGTTTTTAAAAGGCCTGCTAAACAAGCCAATATTGACAGTTCATTGACGCCTCATTTAAAAATTCGAGCATCTATTGACATAAATTCAACGGGGTCCAGAAGGCAAAATATTTTTTTATAAAAAGCCGTGTAAATAATAAAAAAAATCTCCGAAATTAGAAATCGAAACCTAATTTATTATCATGAAATAATTTCAAAATAGGTCCATTGGTTAGATCGACTAACTTGAAAAAAAAAACGGAATACTTTAACATTACTTACTGCCGTAATAAGAAAGAGCAGCGAATAAGGCAACTTTATTATTTTCCAACTCCCTTGTTCCACGCATATATGTATGGAATCATATGGGCGATAACTAGTGCTGGATTTGACCACTTTTTTGGTGAGGAATAGTGGAGATAGGAGCCTCCTATAAAATAATGATGATTGGCTCCTATCCCGCTATTACCCACCCAAGAATTAGGTGAAATTCAGCACTGTTTTTCACGATTATCTCAGTTTCATTTTTTTGACTTGTGCGTGGTTTTTGGTTATGACGGCAGTATGGACATTCACGCAATATCTACATCTAAAACAAGGAAAGCAAACGGCCCAGATGAAATTCCCGTAGAATTGATTAAACTGATCCACGAATCCAACATTGACAAAGTTTTATCTTTGTTTAATTTGATATATGACACCGGGGTCATCCCCAACGATTGGCTTGAATCTGTTTTTATCACACTGCCGAAGAAAAACCATCCTAAAAGGTGTGGCGACTATCGCCTTATCAGTCTCATGAGCCACATGCTTAAGTTATTATTGAGGATTGTTCATGCAAGAATTAGGAATAAATGTGAGCAGGACTTGGACAGAGCTCAATTTGGCTTTAGAAATTCCTTTGGAACTCGTGAGGCGCTTTTTGCGGTAAACATCTTATTACAAAAATGTCGTGACCAGCGGAAAGATGTTTATGCATGCTTTATAGATTATGAGAAAGCATTCGACAGGGTCAGGCATGTTGAACTTTTACGGATACTTCAGGAGTGTGGTCTAGATGACAAAGATCTCAACTTTATTAAAAAACTTTACTGGCAACAAAAGGCTGTAGTACGTGTAGGGCAAAATAAAACATCTAAGGTGGCAATTGAGAGAGGAGTTCGGCAAGGATGCATATTGTCGCCTTTGCTTTTTAATCTGTACTCGGACAAGATATTCAAGGTGGCTCTAGCTGATACCGACATAGGTATAAAAGTAAATGGTGTCTGCATAAATAATATTAGATATGCAGATGACACAGTGATATTAGCTGATAGCCTGCAGGGACTTCAGGAGCTACTGAGTCGTATCAGTGCAGTAGGCGACGAAATGGGCCTTAATATCAACGTGGCCAAAACTAAATTCATGGTTTTCAGCCGACAACCGCACAATAGTGCTACTCTTCAGCTCAATGGTAAACAAATAGAACGCGTACACACATTTAAGTACCTTGGTAGTGTGATAACAGATAACTTGGATCCCGAAAAAGAAGTGAGGTGCAGAATAGAGATTGCGAGGGCTGCATTCAACAATATGAGACCATTCTTCTGTAATGATAATATCAATCTAAAATTAAGGCAGAGAATGATCAAATGCTACATCTGGTCCATATTATTATACGGAGTAGAGACTTGGACCCTCAAAGCAAACATAATGAACCGTATAGAGGCATTTGAAATGTGGCTCCATCGCAGAATGTTGCGCATCCCGTGGACTGATATGGTCACCAACATTGAGGTGTTGCGACGGGCAAGGTCAAACAGAGAATTGCTGTCCAGTATCAAGACAAGAAAAATGGCATACTTGGGACACATTCTCCGCAACCAAAAATATGATCTGCTTCACATCATTATGGAGGGGAAAATTGAAGGAAGTCGCGGCGTGGGGAGAAGGCAAATGTCCTGGTTAAGAAATATAAGAGTATGTGCGTGAATGTGTGTGTGAGAGAATGTATGTGTGTGTGTATGTATTGTATGAGAGAATGTATGTATGTGTATATGTATTGTGTTTGTCCTTCTGTTCCTAATAATGAAACTCTTGTGTTATATATTATATAGCTTCATTGTATTCACCACTAAGAGGGCAAGATGTGAACCACACATAATTGTTAAAAGTATATAATGTCCTATACACACACATCTTGCCTGTAGGTGAGTCTTGGAAAACAAAAAATAAAAATAAATAAAAAAAATAAGGCAATGGACCGGAATCCAGAGGGTGGGGGAGCTGTTCCGGCTAGCACAGGACAGGGAGGCCTACGCCAGAGTGATAGCCGACGTCGGGGGGACCTGACATGGCACCCAGAGAAGAAGATGGACATTTATTGTTTTTTTTGCAACTGGACATACCTACAGACAGAAAGCGTTTTATTTATAATGATATACGTAGGCTGAACATGGCGTATGTTTACAATATTATTATTGTGGTTTTTCCAATACAATAGATTTGAATTAAGTATCTGCTATCAATATTTTTATTGGCATTTGTTTATTTGCTTCGTTTTATATTTTAATGCCCAGAATGTAATCTGTTTTTATCTTTTTATTTGTAGTACTAGTTTTCAGTACCCGAAGTTATCCAGGATAAATTAGGTTAACAAGACTTGATAACATACTATGGGCACATATAATAAATAAATCAATCTTTAGTAGCCAAAAAACATGCAGAATTACAAAACAAAACAATAGTAGTGTGCCAAAAGGCGAACTTGTTGCAAAAGCATTATCTTACCGTCAGTCAACCCGAAAATTATGTGATATGATTTCGTTAGTACTCTGAAGCAGCATTTGGGTTAATTGTGATATAAGCCCAGATTCAGACAAAATGTTACTAAATTTGTTTCATGGCATTTTCATTTAAAATTTTGGCATATTTTAATTCAAGCTCGAAGACAAGGTAAAAGACTAGTGGGTCGCCACAGAAACGGCTGGCAAAAACGGGTGTCAAAGGTAGGTGAGGAGTACATAAGTGTAGTTGGAGTGAACAAAGGTCCTAGAAACTACAAGAGCCTTCTAGCGAAGTTTCCAACTCAGTCAAATTTGAGTAACCTATGAATTTAGAAAATTAGATTATCGTACTCTATACACCTACAACGATTTCTAATTATTTGAAATAATGTTTTTACATCGAAAAATTAAAACCCCAAAAGTTTGTCCTATTTTATAACAATAATTCTCGGAAATATTAACGTACATTTTTCATCTAAAAATAAATATTAACGGAAAATGAACTGATACAACATCCATATTGGGTTGTTAGGTACTTTCATTTTGTTTGGAGTGTATGTACTCATTATGTGATACCAAAATATTGTATTTTTACGCATCCCTGGGTTGTTTAATGCAAAATTATTCATGGAAAAATAAACTAACAGATTAATAAAATAATAAAAATACATACATAGCTATCGATTATGTACATTTTTTTAGCGCTAGGGTGTCTGAAATGGATTAAGATGCAAATAAATAATGTCGACTTTAATATAGATACTCTTGTATATTAGAATAAAGCAGGTCGCCGCCCGGATTTGAAAAGCCATTTGAAAGTTGGATGTGCTTTGTAATTTGGTTTTGCGAAATCTAAGTCTTCAGTCTTTCTATATTGTGGACTCCACAGTTCAAATCAAATAGATATCTACTCTTCATTTTACGATTTTTTTTTGTCTGGATACATTTTATGGGGGCATAGGCTACAGCAACCATACATAAATCACATTTTGAAAAGGCTTGATGATATTTGCCAAAAAATATCTTATTTTCCGACCGCTTCTTATCTCAGACAATAATATTATTTTGCGGACAAGAAAGGATTTCTATCTAACGTAGATTAATTTGAAACATCTTGTTCCTATTTGAACTTTCCATTACAAGAATCTCCAAGCATTTTGTTGACAATGTATTAATGTTCCTCAGACCAGAACATTAAGAGTATGAAATAGAGATGGAGAAAATAAAGGAAAAGTTGGCATTTTCGGAATATGTACTAAATATTTATATAACCATTTTTCATGAAGGATGCTTCACCGTGTTGTTTATTTTTTTCTTATTTTGAGAGCTGTACTTTTCTTCTAGCCAGACGTGGTGCAGAGTGTTTTTAAGATCTTTGATCTCTTATTCTCTATTGTATTCTTGGAGATGAATAGAATTCGTCATATTTTTTTTGTTTATTATACAAGTGCCTAGGGTACAGTAGTAATTATTTCTTCCCCCAGACACTGCCGATTTCGGTTGTACATTCTTTTAAACATTTTTTAATGATACATAAACTTAAGTATATACTTATTAATTTCTAGTTACTATTTATTTACTTGTTTTTAATTAATTCTAAGAATCAAGAAGATATTATTTAATAATAACATCGTTTTTGTTATTTTAATCTACAGCACGCTTTAATTAGGAGTATCGAAGGTAATACAGAATCTCTTGATATTTTATAGCTGTTTACTTTACAAGGAAATATTGCTGATCAAACCATATCTTCATTTCAAATTACAGATTTCTGTATACGTAGGGAATAGATACCTACGATCAAAGAGCTGTCTACATAATGTACAGTTTTATATTTGTGTAGAAAATACAAGCGAGCAGGTTGGTAAATACATACTAAGCTTATAGACATGCTGTAGAAATGCTTATAATTATTGTGAGGAAAATAAAACGAAATACTGATGGCTTTGTTACTGAATATTCTGTCTAATGGATGCTGACATAATTTGTCTTCTTTAGATAAATAATTAAGCCTTTGTTGTATAATCATTTTTATAGTGATTATTTTGTTATTCCTCCCTGAGGAACAGAACAATGATATTTTATTTGGTGCTGCATTATTCAAAATATTCAATCCCATGCCATGTGCCGCTAAGTGTGTAGGTTAGGTGCTATGTGACGTCACGTCCCCCTAACTGTTCTGTTACCTTTATTATTATTAGTGGGGTATTTAGTGGCACTTGTACTATCTACAAAGCAGTAGAAACTGCTCCACGAGCATGGACTACAAATTACCTTATAATCCCGTTCGAAATTGTGAAAAGATTAAAACATAATACTTACCTAACAAGGAGTTTTGTCCTTTCATAATCCTGAATACTATGCAGGTATACAATCTTTATAGAAATTTTCTTGTCGTGTGACGTTGAGATGTTTGCTCGAGAAGCTTAATAGTAATTACAAAACATCAAGGAATTTTTCCGACAAGAAAATTTTTCTTTTTTTTCGAGTGATTTATTCACAAGAATGTTGAATGTTCCTATCGATTAAAAAACAATACTTTTACTCGATAAAAATCCAAATTCTTTTCAACACTGTTCGCAATAACTGAATTACCTAATTGTGTCGTGATATACAAATAATTCATGATATCGTTATGTGGGTATAGAAATCCTATATTTTACATTATTTTCTGATATGTAGCAATAGGTATGTTAGCCATTGTATCATTCTATCAATTAAATGCCTGATTTTGAAATCATTTCACAGCGGAGTATATTTCGTTACCATCCATTGTAAAGGTTTTAATAATACGAATAAGTACGTTTTAATTGTCAATACATTCGCGAGGCGATGTGTTGCCTATAGGCCACTCAATACTACTTTGTGTATTGTGTGTATTGAATGTATTGGATGTTCACAGCCACGAGAGATGGATATTTAATTGGAAAGTAGGTCAGGTGGGAAATGGTTTAATCGTGTTATTGGTTGTATTTTGTATTATTTCCTTGTGTCATCTCTAGCGAGCAAATATCACAAGTGTGCAATACTCATACCTAATTAAATTGTTCTCATGTTTATATACTTTATTACTGTGTTACCAAAAACATAACCATTTCTAATACCTGATGCATTCAAATTCGTAGTATCACCACACTGGGCTGCTAGGTACTGTGTAAGTATACTTTTTCTTCTAACGCTCATCAGGAGAACTAATTTTGGTCTTCGCTAAGTTTTCAGGCCAGTTTTGCGCACTGAGTATTTATAGGTTCCTTACCTAATACATTGATAATACTGTCGTAGAAACATTAGGCGTCGGATGCCTGTGGTTTACAAATAGAGCTATTTCTAGTAGTAAATCAAACTACATGAACAAATAATGTAAACCAAGATGGTGTAAGAATATCGAGGAGGTGTGTTGGTTGGTGAAGACGTTTGTCACAACTATTACTAAATATTACGAGTATTACAAACACTCCTTGCAACTCTGACCTCATTAACATTTAGAACAGTCGCTCGAAGGTGTTCTGCTGTTGTTGTTATTCAGTGTTTATAGAAATATTATACCTCAGTATATTGTGATTATTCTACACGTATAGCCTAACTATATTTACTGTGATTTAGTTTGTTATCTCATTAAGAACACACGTGATGTTTAAGTAACTATCTCTCAAGACATTACAAATAACTGTTGCTTAATCTCGGATCTTCTTTGAATTTAATGGTATGATTGAAGGGTTTGGTACAGAATAATGTTAGTAATATTAGCTGAAGAAAATACGAGTGTTTTAATGATATTTTAATATGATCATTTGTATAGGTTATTCCTAAATATAAATCCTTTCTCTACTACTTACCGACTCAGTCGAATAAAATTATCTTTGATGCTTGATTTCAAAACAAGATTGTGGTGCATTTTTACAAATCTATTTTTTAGACATTTATTTTTGTCAAATACATTTTTTTTAAACTTAGGTGTACAAATGTTGTTCAGTGTCCTTAGAAACTCAGGAATTATTTAGATCTACCTATACTGTAGAAACTATATTATTTCAATGGTTGAATTGTGCATCAGGATCTTTTGATTGTTCCGTGATTCAAAATTTCTGAACTAAGTTAGTATATTATTATTGTACCCATTTTCCTAATAAAACTTTCCACAAAGGGCGACTGAAATCTAAAGATTGTAGTTTGAAATAACAAAGCATCATTAAAAGCTATGGATACAGATATTTTACTAAACTTTTTCATTTGTTAATCTATTGCGCGATTCAAGTTGATTCAAAAGTCAAAAAGGTCGGGTAGATCATTCCATTTTGAAAAGTAATGTCCTCTGGTCTATTCACAGACAATTCTTCACAAAAAACTCTAAATGTATATCTTCACTTAGTTCCCAACAGACACAACGATGTGTTTAGCTCTCGTCTTTCATTTAGAGATTAAATCTTCACATTGTGTAATCACAATTTCTTGAAATGTAGAAAAAATAACGTAATATAAATCATAACGGATATAAGATCAATGTTGTTCGATCCTTGACTTGTTTGAGTAGGTATTTAAGATTTGCGGAGCAGGTGTTCTATAGATTATTGTATCAAGCCTAGCGAACATAAATATTCATGACTCTAATATTACCTGGAGACAGTACTCAATAACTTGCAACTATGAAAATTCAAGCAAACATTGATATAACTTACTTCCTGTATATATGGGCACCGTTCAAGGCATTAATAATGCCCTTTTGACGACACAATAATATTATATTTATTTATTATTTATTTAATAAAGTAAAAAAAGACCTGGACCAGCTTAACAGCGACTAGTGTTGCCTTAGCGCCAGTCCAGGTACAGGATATGTTGACAAAGTAATACTTACATGCTAATACACGATGTGATAACAGACGCACATAAACACCACAAACACAATAATACACAATTTAAAACTTATTAAGAGCTTGAAATTACGATTTAATTACTTTTATTGGAGTTGTCTCCACCCATGTCCCACCGACTCGTGGGTGGCGACAAAGAGCCCAAAACAGAGAATGGTGGAAGACAAAGGAAAAGGCCTATATCCAGCAGTGGAGGGAAAGAGGCTGATAACAAGAAGAAGAAGATTGGAGTTGTACATATTACTTATTGCTTTTTTTATTCCTTTTTTGCTCATAGTGAGTAGTGACAACTTATTCATGCATCAACCGTAATAGTTCTAATTTGATTTTTATTAAAATAAAAATATTTTCAAGGAGTTTTAATGAATTCTGGTTATATATTAGTACAGTATCTATTATTATTTTATATTACAATCGTTGTTGCCACTCTCTACGCTACATAATATTTTCACAACCTGAATTATTATTGTGGTACGGTGGTGTTTAAGTTTTATGGAATATTCGAAATGAAAACAATACAAATTCAAACACTCGAATATTCAACGGTGGCACTTTGCAATTATACATACGAGTATATGACTAAAAATATAAAATAGTGCTACAAGGGTTCTCCTGTTCCCCTTTATAATATGAACTCGAGTGCAGCGCACACATGACGCGTTGTGTCAACACTGTCCTGTTTATTTTAACCCTTTGGGTTGGGTTCCATCAATGATTTGAATTTCCGGATCGGAAACTTTTCATGTCCCGAAATAAACCATTATTATTTTATTGGATTACTTTGAATTTAAATTAAGAGGACGCATACCGACATTTCAAAAATTTGTAAAAACGGGAGACCTTCTATCTCAACAACCGTTACTAAATATGCTTTGGAACAAAATAGGGTAGATGCATTGAACCTTTATCTAGGGAATAACCGTAAAAGATTTTTTATATCTTGTATAGATTTTTCAAAAAAATCATTTATAAACACCTCTGATCTTTTTTCCGAAAGACGGAAACTCATTTCCCGAAAGTCGCGGAGTAATTTTTTTTCTTGTACTTATAATATGCATTAAAATCTAGGGAATAACCGAAAAAGTTTTTTGATAGACGCAAAATTAACCCCAAAAAAATGGAAAAAACGCTATTTTTACTATTTTATCATGCGATTGTCACGCGATTTTGAACCTTAATGCCGTGGGAAAAGACTGTGACGTCATTCCTGGTGCCAAGCCCTTAAATGTAATCGCATTTTATATGCCCTCATACAAAATAGTAAAATAAAAACAATACTTGCATTTATTGTTTGATTTCAGATCTGGATCACTTTTAAAAATAATGCTTCTTAATTTCTTATGTATAGAAAATATAGTTAAGTAGGCTTTTTTTGTGATTTCACTTCTTGTCTTCATTTCTGTAGCAAAAGTACGGCGGAATTTTATTCGCGTGATATAAAAAACTTCGGCCAGTTTTCATTTTTTGGTAAGACAGTTGTTAGTATCGGGTCTGCTGTTTAAATTTGACTTCACAGTCCGCCGCGGTCCACTATTACAATGAAAAAAAAAAGTCTAATTATTAAATGCAAAAAAGGGGATAAACTATAAAATCTGTGTCACGTAAATACTAGTAAATAAATAAATAAATCTTTATAAACCAAGTACGATACAGGGCGGACTTATAGCAAAAGCAATACCTTACAGTCAACCCGGAAGTAATAGATATGTAGAAGGAAGAGTGCGTAACTATATTGTGATTTTGGGTAAAACGCGATAGATGGATTTAATATCGAATAAATTTAATACGACTCTACGCCTAACACTAGAATGTCCTTATCATTCATTATTATGTATGTAGATGTTCGTGTACTTACCATGTTCACGCTATAAAGTGACGATTTGTATTCAGATTGTTTCATCAATTTGTGATTCCGATAGGGGTCTAAAATTTTCGTCTGTCATGTAAAATGGATCTGGCGTACGAATTCTAAAAAAGTACTGTTTCAGCAATATTTCCCTCTGAAAGAGAGAGGAACTTGCTTAAAATTTTCATTTAAACATGTGTGAATTTAAAAACGTTGATACATGATATTAAAATCGTGGTGTTGAACTACTGCTTACAGATTTTGCTTCTATTTATTATTTTTATATTGAAGATAATTTCTTCTAAAAAATTTTTTTTTTAAATCATGAAGGAAACTTTTGTGTTGGATTGAAATTTAAGGAAATTATTTCGAAATAAAACATTATGGAGCTATAACAGTTTGCGATGAAAGAACAAAATAGTAATACGGTGATTTTAGATTTCTCGATGGAAAGTTGTGGGGTAGTCTGTTTTTCTTTCATTCTATACGTATTTTGGGGTGCTGAATCCGAATCCGAGGTTTGCCAACAAAATTTCGTGACGGAACATGGCGAAAAATGGGTAAAATGGTGAATATTTACATTTCCTGGCGAATTTTGGATTTAAACATAAAAACCATTAACTTTTTGTGGGTCATCTATTTAGCAGAATGAAAGCACATAAGATTTCCTACAAACTTGGTATATAATTTTTTTTCTAAAATAACTAGCAGCGGAGCTGTCAAGCTCCAAAAATTGGCCAAATTTTCTTGTTATTTTAAATTGTGAAAATGGAAAATGTATGGAGAATAGGTCACCTTGTTCGAATTATCACCAAATTTAGTCAATTACTCTTCAGATTTATGATACATATTTTACCTCGTTGGAATCAGTAAATATGGAGAAAGGTTTCAGGATAAATTTTATTTAAAAATATAGTGAAGTGTTTAAGCTAAAAAGGTTTAAACATTTTTAGCCTAAACAAATTACTATATTTTTAAATAAAATTATTTAAACATGTCTAGCTCAAATATTTCACGGTATTTTTAAAAAAAAAATCTTTAATAGCTTTCTTTGTGTTTTCTGATTCCAACGAGGTAAAATATGACTCATGAATTTAATGAATAATTGTCGAAATATGCTTATGAAGGCAACAAGGTAAACTTTTTCAATACATTTTCGATTCTCGTAATGTAAAACAATAAGAAGATTTGGCCATTTTTTGGACCTTGACAGCTCCGTTCCTATTAATTTTAGAGAAAAAAATTATAGTGCAATTTTGTAGTAAATTTTACGTACTTTCATTTTGCGTAGAAAAATAACTTACGAAAGTTGTCAGTTTTCGAGTTCTTATAAAGAAATCGCCAGAAAACGAATATTTTCGCCATTTTTTGTATTTTTCACCATGTTCCGTATCGAAATTTTGTTGGCAAACCTCGGATTCGGATTCAGCATCCCACAAAACGTATAGAATGAAAGAAATCCCTACTACCCCACAACTTTCCATCGAGAGACTGCTTTGTGTTTAATTTCACCGGATTATAGCTGAAATCGTTGGATTTATCCATATTTCGTACCTTGTCTCCTATGTAAAATATGTAGTAAGTAATTCAAACTACGTTTGAATCATTGAATGACGTTGATGCATAAAGGTGTCTGGTTGCATTTCTTTGCTAGCGTTTGATTTCCAATAGTGTAATCGAAATTAACATTTCTACATAGATAACCTATTCTACACGAGCAAATTTTAATTCAGATTTCGAGTGATCCGAGCTTCAATTTTCAGTTAATGATGAATAATGGATGTAATATAGTTTATTACTTCAATCCATCGATAACATTAATAATTTGGTATTCAGTATAGTATTTTTTCCATTACTTATTTTTATTTTTTTTATGAATCGGGGACTATCGAAAAAAACCCAAATACAGTAAGCTTCAAAAGCTTGTGTCGTAAAGTGGAGTAAGTCGGCATCGGGGATCGAATCCGCACTCACCAGATTAACAGTCGAGCGCGTTACCAACCCGGCTACTGACCACGAGTAAATAAATAAATGTAAATATTATTATAATAGCAAGTTATATTTTTTTATGAAAAAAATGTGATTAGTTAGTTAAGTCCAATTAGTTATGTCAGGATGACCTGGCTAAAGATAGGGCGGTTATGCCTACTCCTCAATAGATGCGGCGGGATGGAAAGTCTAGAATGTTATCGGCATGTCACACTAATAACATGTCTAAGTTTTTTATGAGAAAACTAAAGTAATAAAATTTATATGAGAACTTTGTATTTTTATGAAAAAGTGATGGAGTGATCTGCTGAACTGGAAATAAATTCAACATAATATTTTACAGAGTTTGTGCGTATGTTTCACACTGTCACCTATTTTATTCAGGTTTCATTTTAATACCAAAATTGCAAGCGCCAGTTGCAATAATTCTGGATTTTTGAAATCAGACAATCTGGCTTGTGTATAAACTCCTAAATTTTTTAGTACCTTTCACAATAAATCCGATTTCAGGCCAAACTAGTTTGTCCTAGGCCAAACCAGTTTATCTTACGCATGTTATGTAGGATATACTAGTTTAGTCAGGACGATTTATTTTGTCCTTACAAAAAAATATTTTAAGCGGAAAAAGAAAAAAAAAAACCTAACGAACCTAACTAATGTGTTACTGACGACGATCTTTAGTCTACAAACAATTTGCAGTTCATGCACACACACACACATACTAAATTAGTATATCCTGACACGCGTAGATAAACCAGTTTTGCCTAGAACAAACTAGTTTGGCCTAAAATTGGGTTTGGCCGGTAACACCATACAAGTATTTGGGCCATGCCGGGCATAAAAGTTAGTATTTTAATATAATACGAAACAAAATAATATTGCGAACATAGAGACAACAGCTGTTGATCTGAAGAAATTTCCTCCACATTTTTTATTCCACCCTGTACAATGTTCATCCTTTATAGACCCTTGGGGCAAATAAAGATGGATATTGCGAAACATAACATTGTTTCAAAATATACTTATTTCTGAAGCAATGCATCATAACAGTTATGCGTCTATATAATAAATCTGTGGAGAGTGACACTTTATATTAAATTGTTGAAGGACTTCTTCCAAGATTATTCTATGTATATAGGTGGGATGTGGTTTATTTTCTCAGGGAATCAAAGACAAAACGGAGAATCGAGATTTTTTTATTGGAAGGAAAATCTATTGCTTCGTAAGTTTATGTATATTCAATGATGACGCTTTCAGTTGATACGAGAAAAAGAAGAATGTGCTATTAAACCACGGATATTTTTTCATTTTTTCATACAAATTGAATTATTTGGAGAAATGCGCTCCGACTGTTCGGACAACTCCAACTGAGCTCTTGACGCTTCTGATGATATTCAATATGTTGGGGAGCCAACTGGATTAGCATGACAATTATTCATTCCTTAATTTTGTATACATCTGCCCTGAAGAGCCCGCAACTCTTAGAGAACGCGTCTCCTACGGTTTCGTCCTGGGGCTAGAACTTTATATATTTTTACGTGTTCTGACAAGATTCCGTTTTCCAATCATTGTGCATTAAATTTACTATATTATCTTTCATGATAAGGGGTATGGAGAAGGTGTGGTGCTTTCATACTGTCACATTCAATTCACTGAATAAAATTGTGCTAACGGCTGGCTTAGTTGGAGAATTGGGAATGTTAGTATACAAGAGTAAAACGGAAAATCCTCGTTATTATTTGTAATGCCATATTATGTTGTATGGCCTGAGGCATTCTATAATCCTATGATTTGTCGTACACAAACATTGCATCATGACATTCGTAGTTTTGGTTATTCAATACTACAAAATGCCGCAGAGTTTCCTTATTTTCATAATTTTCTTAATAAAGGTATTTTTGTATAATTAGATATTATTCTAATAGAAAGACCTTCCAATGACACGGATCTTAAAGGGTAAATATACCAACAATAGGTATCATAAAAGAGCGGAAGCAATAGATACTTCAAGCTGAATCCTCACAGCCAACAATTCAATGAGATTCACTACTTTTTTGCATTACACCACATGTCTATATTTACGAGTAGTATTTGCGAAAAATTTAGATAGGTCCATTTTTTGTGCACTCAGGCACTTCGCAGAGCTATCGCCGGTTACGTAACACTGTAAAAAATGATATAACGAAGGGACGGAGTACATTGCGATCAATAGTCAGATTTTTTTGGGCTGTAAGTGAAAATGTTTTAACTGTGTGATTTTATAGGTACCTAGAGGTTAGGTCTTTAATCCTTTAATAACGTGTGATTTTACGAATTGGTATATTTCATGCATACTATCAATGATAATTTACGGACTTACAGTAAAAAGTATACTTCAAAAACTAAAACGCACACAAAGGTTTATGGAACGGCAGATGCTTGGTGTTAGTCTCCAGGATAGGTTAAGAAACGAAGAAATTAGACGGAGAACCAAAATTGCCGATATTATGAGCCGTGTGTCAAAACTCAAGTGGCAATGTGCAGAACATATGGCTAGACAGGGTGACACCAGACGACATTCTCCAAATCGCTGGAAGAACCTGGATGCGGAAGGGTCAGAACAGAGATGGGTGGAAACAGAGGGAAGAGGCCTATACCCAGTATTGGAGAGAAGAAGGCTGATGATGAAGGAGAAGATATTTCTATAACAAAAATTTCATCTCCTAAGAGATTCCCTAGAAGATAAAATAAACATGATGTTGTAAAGTCAGAAAACCATATGTAATGATTACAGCCAGATTAAAACAGATTGTCTCAGTATTACTCCCTGAAGATATCCCATGTTCCGGACTTGATTGAGTATGCCGATTTTTTTTTCATCGTAAAGTCAAACCTTTTTCTCCCTAATTTAGTTTCTCCCTACGATTTACAAAAATCGAATCGTTATTCGCCTTTAACTTTTTTATCGTGAATATTTTTTGCAGGTTTCCGAATTTTATATACCTGCTTTAAATAGACGAGGGGATAATTAATCATTGCGAATACAGTTGTAATATTTTATTATATTTTTTTATTTTTTTATGAAGATTGAATAATCAGTCAGTAGTCGCCATGACTAAATGCTTAATGTTTGCTTTTGTGGTATACTGTCTTTAGTGTCTTTCCACTTGAATGTTGTGGTGTTTAGTTGTAATTATGATTTTCTATACATGTCAAGAAAAGTAACGTCATACTACACAATCTGATATAGGTTTATCTAATTAAATAAGACCAAAGTAGGTGCGTATTTTATGTATAGAATTTACACACATCTTGTGTTTCCGTAATATTCTGTTATCATTCCACTTTTCGTCAAAAACTTTGTAACGTCAAAAACAATGTAATTTGGTGGGATAAGAAATAATTTAATCACCAACTCTTGCGTTAAAAGGATTCAAAGTTTTGTCTAAGAACTCGATGTAATGTGAGGATTTTGTATACACTTCAATTATGTAGATCAAGATAGTTTCATTGTGGTTTCTGATGTTATGGGTTAGCTGATAGAAATTGCCATTTGGCAATAAGCCCGCCCTTTGTATGTTTCTATGTAAAATAAAGAATATTTTATATTATTTATTTATTTTATTTATCAATTCTCTTTTAAACCGGGATTTTTGTTAAAAGATTTCACTATATCTATATACAGAATCTTCTTTCTGAACATTGAAAACAATAATATCCACAATCTGTTTTCTGTCGATATGAATTTTATCAGCTTTTGTTATTCTGGGGTAATTTAATTAGTTTTCATGAAAAATCTTTCAAGAGCTTGCATTGAATTATTACCTGCATCTAAAACACATTTAATCATGCGCTTTCTCTCATCCAAATAGATTACCTATCTTTTTATGTGTAAGAAATATCAATTGAAAATACTGGCAAATGCCAAAGAAGCGAAAGTGGTGAATTATTGGGTGAATGTGGTTTAGGGAGTCCGGGCAAGGTACTACGTAAATATAACAAATATTATTAAGGTCGCATGTAGCGAGAAAGGTGTATAGATTTTTCTTCAGTAAAGTAAGTTGATTGGTTTCGAAGAACATTATTGTTATTTTTTACAGAAAATAATGATATATTCAAGTACTTTCGCACAAGCACGTTCCTATTATACATAGGTACATAAGCTATGAAGAAAAATGAAAATCGTACGTGAATCTACATGTTCCTACAGCTGTTTTTATTATAGAAAAAAAAACTAAATTTCTTCTGAGTACTTTATAAACAAATATAGTAAACGTGCATTTAAAAGTTGGGAGTAATTCTATGCCAATTCTTCATGCCTCCAGCAATAACTGTCATTATATTATTATCATCTATTACACAATTATCTGCTTCTGACGAGATGCCGACCAGAAATCCTTACACTCCGTAATATTATGGCAAAATTGTACTTTCATAATTTTTTTTAAAGAAGATCGGAATTTTCTGTATTTGCTGTATATCTGTTGAGACAACTACTTTTTGTACTTTTATTTTATTTTTCCTCGCTGTTGTTTTTCAGCGCATGTTTTTATTATCTTGTTCTTACGATTGTGCTTAATGTTAATATAGGAACGAATGGGAGCTGACGAGTGCAAGTGCTCGGCTTGGGTCTATACGCATGACGATGAACAATAAACTGTTTTCGAGCGTTCTCTCGTGGTTCACCATTCACCGTCCGTTCTGAATATCTTAGAGTGGAACGAAGCAGAATTTTATGAGAAGTCCATTCGCACACTTATCGTTAGCAGCTGCTTAATGAGGAGACTATGATGGTATAGTGAATAGATGAATAATGAATATTTTCGTTGGAAGTAATAAATGTTTTCCACCCTCAAGTATGTAGCACAATAATATCATCATTGTTGTATTAATGAGTTAGATTCTTACATTACAAAAGTAAAACACATTACACACGCATATTGTCCGTATGTTAAACGGGGAAGACAAATGTTTAAGTTAAACAATAGTGAGATTATCGCCGTAAGGGAATGTCTTCTGTTTAACCTTCAACTGAAGTAACAAGGGTCCGTTTACAATTTTATTAAAAGCACAACTCATGTTATACCTAATATAAACTTTATGTTGCTCAAAGTTCTGATAATATTGTTGAGATGTGCCAACATGCCTGTATATAATTAATAGACATACTAAATATACGTAGCTATCGCAATGTAGGCAACTGTGAAAACCTCTTAAAATGTGGCAAATCTTAGTTTCGACGAAAATATCTCAAGTGATAAATCTCTTGAAACGTTTCGTCAAAGTGACGGCGGAGGTACTTGTAAATAATGGTTCGATAAATCGTTCTGAATAACGAAGTTGTGTAATTTTTTGTGTGATTTTGAATACCAAATGTTTGTATCAGAGGGTTACCGCGACGTGGCGGGAAAAGTCGCCAGTCTTAACTGAAGTTGGGCTGACGTCATGTTTCCAATGGACCAGAACTCACGATTGACCAAAAAGATATTGAAATAGTGACCAAGAACAAGCTGAAGAACCATTGGTAGACCCTAGGCAAGGTGTTCTGATGATGTGAAAAAGTGTGCCGGCAGATGGATGCAGTGTGTCCAAGAAAAAAACAAACATAAAGGGACTTGTGGATGTCCAAAGAGGAAGCCTATACCGAATTATGGATCTGGGAGGCTGAGGAAGAACAAGAAGAAGTGATTTTTTATATGAACAACAGTCGAAGTAAAATTCAAATCATGAAATTGTAATTTTGTGCAATATGAAATTTGATTTGCTCAAGGCGATGCATCTCCGTGACGATCATACGTATAAAGATGCGGTACAAATAAGTAGGTACTTAATAAAATAAATTAATATCAGAAGTAGGTAATAAAATGAAATAGTTTTCTAGTTGATTTCCCAGTAAAGTGGTATTGATGTTAGCCAATTTATTCTCATTTTATAGAATTTTCAATTTATGAGTGTTTTAAACTTCAACTCAAACAACATTCAACCAACTCTTTGACGATCAATAAATGTCAATTATTTTACGATATGATATTATAACACAGACTTGACTAATTAATTATTATAATGGATAATTAGTTATTGCTGTATTTCGCAAAATTGAGATACATTATTATAATATGATACTACAGCATATGGCTCGGTAATTAAATCTCATTGACGGCTTAGTGACCTTTTAATTGGGGAAAAATAGGTCAATATTATAATTATTAAACTATGACATCAAAGCATTGTTGTTAATTATATTCCATATTGTATAACAGATAATATGTGGTTGGTGGATTTATCCGTATTATGCGAATAAAACATAGCATAGGTAGGTAAATTAATTTTCTATTTGAGCATTTGGGACAAGTCTTCTTTCCTGACGGGCAACACGTAAGAGATCCTATTTTACATAAGTACGAGTAGATACTGTACCCTTTGCTTTTCATTCCAGTCCATCGTCGTCTACTCTCGAAGTCAGAGTAAAGCTGATTTATTACGACTACGACTTCTGATGTTTCCTTTGATGACAAGCTAACCAGACTGTTTAAACAACTAATTTGTTTTCATTCCATCGACATAATAATACCATCTCCAGATTCAGTTGTCTGCATGCTTCCCTAGCATCATCGAGTATTTATTGTATTTCGATAGTTTTTATTACAGGAGAGTTGATCGGGATTTATAAAAAAACTTTCAGTAATGTTCAGGCAGATAACATCAAGATACAAACACAAATTTTAAGATTCATTAAAGAAAACGTAACTAAATTGACAAGAGTTGATGTAGAATATTATACTGATATTGCTTGTCGTAAACTTCTCTGATTAAGTAATCTTTGATAAGACTGCTGAGATAATTAAACTACCAAGTTTGGTTGTACCTACAGAACTCTCCGTACGATATTACTTATTAAATTATCCACTTGAATCTATGCATTATCGCAGATCTAGTCTAATGGGTACATAGCAAACTGGCTAAATAAATAGTTTGATAATTATATACCTACACAGGTAGTCACACAAATTATATATCAGTTACATAATTTTCTCTGCCGAAGATCACAACAACATGACATTGTCGATCCATGCATATCTACCTACTCCTTATTTAGAACACTTCGCAGTCGTTAGAAAGTTCCTTCATGTTGTACTTGTAATTTTTTCTTGATTTTTTTCCTTCTCATTCCCAAGGCTGATGTTTGCTTCCATTTGAAAGTTATGGAGTTGGTTAATGCCAGGACTGTGAGTGAAGATGTTAGACTTTGGAATAGAGTAAGAGCTTTACTACAACCTTAACTCATCTTGTCTCTGGGAGGAGACTAAAAACATTCGAAGAAATTGAACATTGCCCGGACGTAAAACTAAATAACAAGTTTGTTATAAAATTTTGATTGATTTGCCACCCACAGTATGATATTTGCATCATTGATTAATTTTTATTTTGTTAGATTAAAACTAAAGGAAATGAATGTAATAATAATTTATTGTTGTTTTGTATGGTAATTAATATTCAAAGAAGTTTGCAATACTATTTAAAAAATGCTACGCGGACCCCATAAAAACAAACGACCTCATAAAATGTGTAAATTTATAACTAATAATAACAACTCGTAAAATATGCAGAAATGTAAGTAGAAGGTACCACACAACAAAATAATTTGCAATGATATCATTCAATATTGGTAAAATTTGAATATTGGTAAATTGATTTAAAATGGTAAAACTGTCTCACTAGAAGGCGTTAGTTGTCTATTACTTCGAGATTGAAAATTTATTATTTGAAAAATGATGCTTACTGTGACAATTATTGTGTTGAGCATATTGTGTTGTTGGTCACCGTATACATTTACAGATGGGCTGTGATTGTATGGATGGATTTGAAAAGCAGTTTTTGCTTGTAGCCAATATACAGATTTTTCATTCTAAAACATCTTTCTGAAGTGTTATAGATGTACAATTACACAGCTAATTTGAAGAATTCAATTGTGAAGATTTCTTGAGTGAGCAGTGGATGTAACTTGATTTGTTAGAGGTTTTGCCACTTCTAAATTATTCTAGCCAATTTAGGTACATACATGCTGCATAAAAATATCAAATATTATTTCTGATTATTAAATTTTCATATTGTGATGTATTTGTAGTAGGTATATTCGTATGCCTAATTTATAATTTCACGTATGTAGGTATTTGATACGTCTATTTAAGGGCTTGGCACCAGGAATGACGTTACAGTCATTTCCCACGGCACTAATGTTCAAAATTGCGTGAGCAATCGCATGATAAAATGGTAAAAATAGCGTTTTTTCATTTTTTCGGGTTAATTTTAGGTCTATCAAAAAACTTTTACGGTTATTCCCTAGATTTTAATGCATTTTAATGCGTTACAAAAAAAAAATTACTCCGCGACTTTCGGGAAACGAGTTTCCGTCTTTCGAAAAAAAGAATCGGAGTTGTTTTTAAATTGTTTTTTGAGAAATCTATGCAATATATAAAAAATCTTTTACGGTTATTCCCTAGATAGAAGTTCAATGCATCTACCCTATTTTGATCCAAAGCATATTTAGTAACGGATGTCGAGATAGAAGGTCTCCCGTTTTTAGAAATTTTTGAAATGTCGGTATGCACACTCTTAATATAAATATATAGGATCAATAATAATAATAAGATCGAGATGCATATAACAGTGTGGGTCCATTGATCTCAAGTCTTTGTGGTGGATCGTCGATTATTATTATATCAAGTGAAGATCATGTATTATGGACTCAACCACCAAGACATCTCGTGGTGCGAGCATGTTATTTAATAATTGATATCCTATTGATAAACTATTTAAACAAATCGATGGTTGTTTCTCATCTTTATGACCGGTTCCGATGCCCCGCTGACATCAGACTATAATATTATGCTACTACATCACAAAAAAATATGTATGTTACACGAGTAAGAACATATTCGCTCACTGGTTAGAGCGAGGACTTCCCAAGCGGAAGGTGCCGGGTTCTAAAATTGATGTTGACGAACAACTTCACAATCCGTGACCAAGGCGGCAGTACGTTCGCCGAAACGTCGGATCATCAGATCTTCAGATGATTAAACCCGAAAAAAAAAATCAATTATACATGTATTATAGGGTTTACAAGATTATATACATACACTCTGATACGAATGTAAGGGTTGGGTGTCCAAATCTGAATATCTGCTCACTTTAAGGTAGGCCTAAGATTTGAATGGCTCATTCTTAATCTTCGTTGTTTTTTTCGAATTTTCTGTTTCGTTTTTTCCGAATTTTCTGTTTCATTTTAGCCAGCGAGCGCTAGAAGCCACCAGTAGAAGAGGCCTTCACATTCTTTCTCGCACACTTTATAGTAGAGTCCTATGCTTGCATCCTCTTTATTCTTTACTTTTTTTTTTTGTCATTTATAGCGCTGTGGCGTTGTTTCCGTATAAAATAAGTAAATATGGTTAGTGCAAAGTAGTGTCAATATGTTCCAGAGACGTTGAATCTGGACTTGATTCAAAAGTTAATCTAAAAGAGAGAAATGCATATATAATTTACAGTGTACTAAATAGAACGTATCTTCTTCTATCATATGGTCACTTCATTGCGACTATGAGAATATGTTTATTATTGTGGCCAGACAACCTCATTCTGCATACAACGATTCATGTGTCCATTTGTAAACTTAATATGAAAAACAAACACATTAGCAGCAGCTATGCAATAATAATAATTGTTATCTATCCAGATGTATGGAATGCTTCATAACAATAGTTTCCACTATGAAAATTATGATATTAGGTATATTAGAATATATTACGCTATTACTAGAACGATTATCTCATTAAACTGTGCTAGATCATGAGTACTCTGAATATTTTGTGAGTATGAATTATAGACATATACGAGTACAATTCTTTTATACAAAAACATTGCTTTTTTCTTTAACGTGAGATCCAAATTCGTGACCATCTTGATGACGAAAAAAACAAGTTTTATAGCTACAATACCTTTTTCAAAATTCTGTTAGATTTAATAAAGGGTTGAGGGATTACTGTCAGTCCGTCTTTCAAGAATTGAAATGTTGGATTATTCTATAAATATTTTATTAATCCGTTTTTCGTATGTTTTAATCTCGATGGTTCAAAATCGATACAATTCGCTAATTAAGAAAATGCATTAAAAAAATATATTTAACTTTTTCGGTGCCTTTTTTTCATGAATATGTATATTTCAAAAATACAAAAGTTTTATTATTTGTAAGGAATTGTACAATAAAGAATAGATAGAATTAATTTAAATAGTATATCGAATACGAATCTATAAAGATACCGAGTAGTTTAGTAATACTGTTTTAAGATTTTAATCTTCGTTAATGTAAGCATCTCTGTTATTGGATGTCTGATCTATTGCAATTAATTATTGACTACAGTTAATAAAAACTATGTTATAAGAAATCTATACGTATGTTTTGATACACATTTGTCCATCAATATAATTCAGATAAGGCAACCAGTAGTACTGATTTGTTAAAATCCCGTTTATTTTAACTTATATAAGTTGATGTAAATAATAAAAAAGGGGAAGCGTTTATAAGAACAGTTTGCTTCTCCTTTGATCAACCTTGATAACTTTTATAGACAAACTTAGGTACTTAAATTTACACTAGTTTGTTGTGGAAATCTTTCAATAAATATTTATTACCAGAAATATTAAATTTCACGGAATTTTACTGTCCTGAAATATAGAAGCTGTGACAGTAAAATGTTTTGCAAACTCTGACCTGTAAACAAACATTTTATCATACCTAAGAGTTTATTTATAGAGTGGTGATTGGTTAGGTCAGGTTATACCGACTATTGAAGAACCCAGCCAGACATTGGAGCAAGGGTCGTTATAAAGAAATCTGATCCAATTTCAGCAGTGAAAGGTATAATTTTGTAATTAGTAAATTACTTTCTGTATAACTACTATTACCCTCACGATATTACGGGTGAACCTCATTGCTGAAAATATGTGAAATGGCTTATGGGAATTTTTCGAACACTTGACTTTTACAGGATTCAAAAATATAAAAAGGTAGTGGGGTGTGGACCTATTGTACAAGACGGTAATTTCACGAACAACAATTCATCGAATATCTATTTAATGTGCCAGCCGGATAAAAATAACTTTGAAATATAAAAGTACAAGTCACTTTACTTTACATGATATTCAAAATTTGTGGTGAACTGCATTGCTGAAAACATGTATAAAAATATGCGAACGTATTATACGAGTTTTACGAAAACCTGACTTTTACAAGCTGGTGTTAAGATATAAAAATGAAAAAAGAGTGGAACAATCTATAAAACTAGTATATCGGGGATGCTACGGGTTAAAATTTAAAATCAAATGCGTATTTGGAAGGTGTTATGAAAAGGAGTTTTCAGAGAAAAAGTAGATGTGTATTTACGTACTGGAGTAAGTAATTAATTTTAATCCTTGGTCTTATATTAATAAAACATTACATTAAGTTATTATGGATTGCGACAGAATCCAGTTTTAGATAGAGACGGGGATAGGTGTGATGAAATGAACAAGAGAGAGAGGTGAAGTGGGGCACCCACTCCGGTCGCTTGCAGGAAGGTCGTCGGTTCGTATCCCTCTTGATATTTTTGCATTACCAATCAGCCACGACCAGTCACCTTTCCAACATCGGATATCGTGTTATTATTACAAACCATTAGTCGCGGGGACATACGATATAACTTATTTTTATGTTTTTTATCGTATAACAGCTTTTGTTTTGACATTTAGACTGATCGTGTTTTGTTTTGGATGCGCTCTCATTTATTTCGTTCATCACTTGTTAAGTGACTAGAAGAGTTTTCTGACATGTTTTGAAGTTTTCTTTTACATTTGTGTTTGATTTTAATTGCATTAGCGTTTTGTCTATTCGGCATTTTATTATGCGTTTACCGAGTGAAATTTCTTCTACATTTAACAAATTTCAAGTGTTAACAAAGTTTCCTTCTAACACAGTTTCGTGCTCATCTTGAATTCTCCTTAAGCAATACCGCTAATTATTGATTTGTTTATATACTAGTACCTTTATAATTGAGTAACATGTGTCTAATTAAATAATATGCGTAAAGCTTGTGAATTAGTAATTAATCGAAAGTCTTGTACTGAAGTGGTCCAATGAAAATGCTTGTGAAAAGTGATTTAATTATGTGGAAAGCTTGGAAAGTTTTTTGTTGTGTCTCATAGATGGCAGTCATGCGAAGAAGATATAGTAAGAAGACGCTGAGTTGCAATGACAACAGTGCGACCAGCGAAGGTTAGTATTTAGACTATATTATATTATAAAGAAACTTAATATGATTTCATATGGAAATTCAATTTCACACTTTTATGGTTGACGGAGGTAGACGGCAAAAAAATAATTCGACTAAAAACGCATCAGATTGGAGGTCTGGGTTCGATTCCCTGCCTTGGCGGATCGATGGACTGGAATTGATCAATGTTACTGAAGCCAATAAAACCCGGTTCATTTATTACTGAAATCACCCATTGGTGATCCGACCTAACACAGGAGTGATGCTATCACCACAATATGAATTGCCGTACATGTATTTAGAGATGGGAGAATTGCCTGATTTATAATAACGATGTTCCATGCAAAAGTGAAGCGTGTAATATAAGTGTAAAGTGATCACATTAAACCAGCCGAAAAGTCCATCCTTTGCTGTATATCTGTTGAGATAACTACTTGTATTCTACATGCTCTGCAAATATTTTGTTATTCTAACACACACTCGTAGTTGGTTATATAGATAGGGTCATAAAGTTGTAAATTACCTTCACCTTTCTGTACATTACACAAGTGAACCATTGATTTAATGTTAACATCTTAATGAAACTCCCTACACCATTCGTATTAATTAGTTTTAACGATAATATAATTATACACTAATGCTGACTGATGGCCCTTAATCACAAAATAAATAATTATTATTATGTGTTTAACGACCCTGGAGAAGATTAATGATATTATTTCATTCATCTAGGCTGTGATAATAATTCACAGATTTTAATTAAAGATACAAATTCATTACGGCTTTGTTTATTAAGTTTTATATTCACATATTGTACTGAAAGGTACTGACGTGTATGAAAATCCTTAAGAAAGTAAGTATTACACAACAAAATACAATTCATTAATCTCATTTTGTATAGTGGCGCTTTTCTATATATTCCCTTACACCGCTTTCCTTGCGGAGTAGGCACAGAGAGGACAGAGCTTCAGACTGTTCCATCCTTGCGTACGCTTCAAGCTTCCGTTCACCTTTTTTGTCTCTGGCCATAATTTATATTACGAGTATTTTCAATTCAAGTAGAATCTGAATTTGCCTCATTTAATTTTGATAATATCTTGAAGTATGGAATTGGCGTTATGATTAAAGCGCAGATTTTCTGAATTTCAGTTAATAATGGTATCGGATCTCGGTGTTGGCGATTCGTTCTGAACTTCACCACAGAAATATACTTCAATACAATTAAGTCACCAGCCTATGTGGTTATTTAATCTTTCATTTTTTTATGTTTGTGACGATCGTATATGGTGACACATCAGTGTATACCTATCTACTTAGAGAATGAAAAAGGCGCTATTGCGGCGATATTTGTCATAAGAAGCGCCAATAAGTGGTCGCGACTATTTTTATTATTAAACATTTAGACAGCTATATGGTGTGAAGAAAGAAAGTATTAGGGTTTTATACAGGCCTAAACAAGTATTAATGTGAATTGAAAGAAATTAGGTGGTGAATCATTATTGTTACACAATTGGGAATAAAATGACGGAAATCTTAAGTTTTCTCACTTGAAGCAAATGGCGTTTTAAACTTGTCGAGAGGCTGTCTACATCAGCTAACATTTCCCTGAATATAGTCCCTCCTTACTCCTTACATACTCCTAGTATACTCGTATAGTTAGTTGTTAGTAGATGCTTATTCCTGAGCAAGTGGAGTTTAAAGGTTCTTACTGAAAACTTTGTATAAGGAAGTTATTTCTCAATCCTCGAATGCATACGAATTCTGGAATTTTAATGAACTGTTTTATTCAACATAGACGTACTTACTAAACTAGAGATAGGAGGATTATAATAAATTCGAATCACTTAAGACGAAATGACTACATTATAATAATGATGTATTGATTGACTTGAAGTCTTGTCAAGAGTTTCTGGTGAAGAATTTCTCGAAAATGTGATTGTCGTATAAATTAAAATCCTTAACAAGAAATGTTGGTTCTAGAACTAGTTCTAGCGTATCATTAGAAACACAGAATTTTTACAACTCCTCTGTTTTCTAAATCTATTGTTACACCCATAGAGATAGGATAGAGTGAGACCTGGTTAATTGGTAAAAATTACCTCTTAACTGTGCCGAAACTTATGATCAAAAGTGTAATAGAAGATTCCATAATGAAAACTAATGATTTATTGAAAACTCTACAAGGCTCGTCAAATCAAAAATTGTAATCCTGGATTTACATTGTAATTTTCACTAATCATATAGTAGGTTTAATATTATTTTGTTAGCATCGAAGTAACTTTTACCTTAAGCTTTCTCATAAATTTCAAGAGATTTAATGCAAAAACGTTAATACACTTACAATGGCGACCCGAACCGTATTTTAAGACGCAATCTCTGATTCGTTTCTGGAATCTCGAACCACAATCGACATCAATCGATTTGGTTATAATAAGTTATTGCAAACAGTAAAGTTTAATATTATCCAAGAAATATCGTCTCTAATCGGAAACTGAGCCTCGACGAAGAGATACAACAACGAGAGAAATGTTGTTGATGGAACAAACTGAAAACGACTACACCATACATTGCGATTCTCAGGACTTTGAAACGACGGAGAGAAGTATTATTGACTTTTTCTTCATAAACCAACTACTCTTCAAAATGTCACTTACTATAAGATAGCTACTGAGGTTTTTTAGAAATACCTATATCTGTATTCTTAAAATAATTCCGAATATGTTCGTATACTTAAAACGATTCAATTTTTTTGTTGTATATTCTAATACGAATTCCTGAAATTTTCATTTCAAGTGAAAAGACCGAAATGAAACGGCGGGTTTCAGCGGACTAAATCATGATATAATCCAAACCTTTTTATACTTCACCGGGAATGGATTAACAACCTATGATACGATTACCTTTATATTCATATAAAATGTAGACTCGTATTAACATAACCGCATATTGTTCTCACTTGCTTTTTGTATGATAGGATTATTTAATACCGAGCTTATAATATGTAATATTTAGTATAATACTTCATACTTTCTGTGAAAAGGATTTTAATTATCTTCCAGTTTTATCTATAGGGTGTTTTTTAAGGTGTAGACTTTTATAGTGAAACACTTTTAAATTATGGTAATGACTATAAAAATGGCATTAACTCTGCGAATGATGGCTTCCAAGTGGTCTAACGTCTCTGGTTTACCTGAGCCGGCGACTTCACCTATCCCCGTAGAAAATAGAAACAGGGGTGAGATGTCATAATCGTGGAGGTCAATTGACAAGATCATTGAGTTATGCATGCATCGAATGTTTTCTGCAATACCCATATCTACTTTTTTTATTATTTATTTATTTACACCTTTGGTGAACAAGATACAGAGATATGTTAATATTACAAATACAAAAATGTAATATTAATATTTCATTTGTTCACTAGGGGAAGCACTTATCGCAGTGCTGCGATCTCTGCCAGCTATTCCATAAAAGCAACAATATAAAAAGAAATCGTTTTTCTTTGCACATTTTTTCAAACTTGCACAATATGTTAGCTCGTCTATTCATGTTGAAATGGCAAAAAGTACTGAATTAAAATCAGCTGTCAATTGTCAAAACGGTTGCTACTAAAAACAGTGCAGCAAAATTAAAAAAAAAACAAACCTTTAAAAAACATCCTTTAACTACAATAATAATACCTTGTACTGTTATAGTGCCTTTAATTTTCAGTAATTATTACTAAATAATTATTTATATTAATAAGATTATAATGATAGTAGAGATTAATCCTTCCTAGGATTAATCCTTGTTTCGGAAAATGAAGGGAAAAGTAGAATTTAAATTTGATGTTATGTGATCTGATGTGTAAAGGCAATGTCTAACAGTTTCAAATTACTGTAGTTTTGTGAAGGATATTATTAAAATACCAAATTGTTTCAAAGTTTTGCGAACCAAAACCTTTGCGAAAACCTAGACTCGTCACGGGCAGAAGGCATCATTCGTGAAGTATAAATATTACATTCATAATTTATTTATTGATGGAAGGTTAACTTTGTGGAAGGACATTGTAAAATTATTTGTAAAAATAAAACACTGTTTTTTACTTCCACTATTTATTTTGAGTACATACACCAGAGATCTTTCAAAGCTAATGCTTCATCTTCAGTCATCTAGAGTTCATAGTTAACCACTGAAGATGAAGCATTAGCTTTGAAAGATCTCTGGTGTATGTACTCAAAATAAATAGTGGAAGTAAAAAACAGTGTTTTATTTTTACAAATAATATTACATTCATGTTATGAGTAAACCATGGTCAATCAAGAAACCGCTTGTATTCATTATCTACTATACCAGCACGGTATAATACGTGTATAAAAACACATATTACCTTTTATCACATTTAGAATGGGTGGCAGACCTCACGGATGTGAAAAGTTTAATGATTTTCAGAAAAAATATCAAAATAGTGGAGACCATTATAACACCCGGGATCTCGCAGAGGTTCAGTATCTTTTTAATATAATCTTAGTTTTACAAAAAAAAACGTTTAGTGCCCTGAGATTCCTATCTTTTCAATTTCAGCGACGGGAATACAGCGCCTCTTCTGAAATTTCCCGGAACTAAAATTTAGCAATGTCGCAAACCAGTGAAAGCTTAAATTTACACTGAATTCATATCATTGTTTTTCCAGTTTTCCTCGCATTTTCTTACAATATGTTAAACATTCTGTGGATAGATGTCGATAATGTTTTAATTCGTAATAAAATGTATTCATAAAGTCGTTGTTTATAATGGTTTGTTGATATTTATTTAAAAAATACAAAACAAAAATTTAATAGAAATGTTTTTTTTTTTGAGATAATTATTTTTTTTATTATATGGGTCAGTCCCGAATTACCACACTTCCTCACGCCTCTTCTATCACCCGTATATATTACATGTTTAGTCATTTTGCCATTGTTTATTCTCTCAACATGCTCAAACCATCTGAAATGTGTATAATAAAAAAAATAAGTAATAATCAACGGAACAAATGTTCCTAACTTTGTTCCATTGATTATTACTTCTTTTTGATTCCTTCGGTTACCTTCGACTTTATTTATGTGTAAATGAAATATACCAATCTTTTTGTACTTACCTATTCTTTTTGGAAAAAAGTTCCATGTGTTGAATAATCGACTAGACGATGAGATAGGTAAACTGAATAGTACTTAGAAGTAGTTGAGTAAGGAGGTGGAGGTGGAGGATGGCTTCAGGTAGAAAAACCCCCAAGCTTTGAACAGCTTAAATGTATATTATACGAACACAAAATCCCCCGTAATCTTTATAGCACATTTTTTCCTAAATGTAAACACCTTAACCGGACTACATTGAAAATCTTATTGGCGATAAATCTAAGATCAAGCAATGAAAATTTCAATCACGTTGCGGAAATGAAAGTTCCACAACGAAGATGGAGAATTTATTACTGGAAGTTGTAGCCAATATTTGAACGAAGTGTTTACCTGACGACGTACTCATACTACTATTATGGGATTTTTAAAACTACTACTGAATGAATGTATGAGTGTACATTGTAATGTACTACATATAAAAGGCAAGGTAGGTAACATTACCTCAAGGTGTGTTATAACACAGTGATACTATTTCATATACTCTTTTTCAAATACTCGTATTTCACAAGATCGTCAACCTTCTTCTTCTCTTCAGCGCTGATCTCTCCACTGCTGTTCCAAACGTTTCCACTTCTTTCGTACCCGCACTGTCTACACGCTGCCGAGGTTACGACTTTCATTCATCTCTGGTTTTCCGATACTTGTTTTGTTTGGCCATGGTCTCCACTTCACGATTCTGGGTGTTCGGGTTCACCCAAAATAATTGTGTCATGATACGTGCCCTGACCATTTCAGTCATCTGTTTTTCTATCGATCATTTTGTACACTTTAACTTTTGATGACTGTACTGGTTTGGAAGCATCAGTAATGAAAAGGCTTTGTTGACGGATCGAGTCCATATCTCTTAAAGCAAGCATTAAAATAATTATGAAAAATTGCATCGCGTTTCATGTTTTTGATAGGAAAGAAATAATAAAATGCAATACACCGTATAAAAAATGCTCATTATTTGATTCCAATACATTAGGTATAATTATTTTGGCTGTTAACAGGTTTCATATTTTTCCATAATTTTTCTTCTTTATGTGTATAATTTATTCCACTACCACCGGCGCGGCGGTGAGGCCGCAATATATAAATAATATACCAACGCTTTTAACTAATAATAACTTGAAGTGCATTAGGTAAATCGGATTCTATAGCAGCGATTAATTTTTTGTTGGGAATATGCTACTCATCTTCATCGTTTATTGAGCGAATAGAAAGAAAAACAGTGGGTATTGGATTAATAATATGCATACCGACATTTTAAAAATTTCTAAAAACGGGAGAGTTCTATCTCGACAACCGTTACTAAATATGGTTTGGAACAAAATAGGGTTAAACCTTTATGTAGGGAATAACCGTAAAAGATATTTTAAATTTTGTATAGTTTTCTCAAAAAAAAAATTGTGAAAAACACCTCTGATATTTTTTCCGAAAGACGGAAACTCGTTTCCCGAAAGGCGCGGAGAATTCTTTTTTGTGCTGATAATATGCCTTAAAATCTAGGGGAAATCCGTAGAAGTTTTTTGATAGACGCAAAATTAACCCCAAAAAATGAAAAAAAAAACGGTATTTTTACCATTTTATCATGCGATTGTTCACGCGATTTTGAACCTTAACGCCGTGGGAAATGACTGTGGCGTCATTCATGGTACCAAGCCCTTAATATTACTCTTCGAGCGTTAGCTACACGCATGCACGAATATATTGTAGGTGTATAATATATTGTACTAAATACATTACGTAGACACTTAGATAATATTACCTAACATTTAATTTTCACAAAGTAAGTCATCTCCGTGTACGTAGAAGAGGATTGTGTTTTCGGAAATTAATTCTCTTTGAATGTTCGTTCGTTGGTTTCTAGCGTGCTTTAAATTTTACCAACCACATGTGGTAGCATTAGTCGAATGCAATTACTATGTATGAAAATTACATATTAGAGTATGATAGAATTATTTCTACAAACTGTTTTACTACAATATAAATATTTCTCACCGAATGTTCCCTAAGAAACACTCAGGTATATGATTTTATTATATGACACCTAGACCTACCTAATATTAAAAATAATACGTTTTTTTTGCTGTGCTTACTTATTTTGTGGGTAAATATTCTTGTTTTCCAGATAAAAACTCTTATTTACACAATATTCGTATATATTTTATAGCCGAGAAGATAATTTGTGTTAGATTTTTATTGATATTTTTTTATTCTAGGATCTTTTTTCTCGCTGGGAAGGTTTTCTATTACTTATGAATTAATGGAAATTATATAAATACATGATTTTTAACGGACTTGCTTTCCCATCGGATCACAGGATAATTAACTACGGCAAATAGCTCCCCATAGTGAGGATGTGGGCTGTGGATATAATAATTGGAGAATTAAATAAGACTTATGCTGGATTAAACCAACTTTTTAGGTGAGGAATAGCGGACATAGGAGCCACCAATTTTTGTATAAAAAATAGTGAGAAGGTGGCTCCTATCTTCGATATTCCTCATCTAAAGGTTGATGAAATCCAGCATGATTGATCTAGATGAGAAACTATAGATGAAGAAGTAGTAGTAATTAGACTTTTTTTATTCTTTTTTACCTGCTGACTCTTTTTTATCTACCGGAACTATATACAGAATTATAATACCCTTGCGCGGGAAGGATAACGTACAATTTACGTTCGAATATTTAGGTACCAACTTTTTCACGTTACAAAAAATTAGTTAGACAGGTGTGAGAGCTTTTGCTGTTGTGACACAATGTAGGAGGATGCTCGTAAGTTTATACCTGTATGTAAATTAAAAAATGTATTTACATTTTGCAGAATAATGTGGACACTTTCCGTCGTAACTTGATATCTTCAGTAACGTATAATAATATTATGCAGCTATAGGCAACACAGCTCAGGCATTGTATGAGAATAGTTGGCTATATTTTGCGTGTATTTATATTAAACTTTATGTGTATGTGTGGTTATGTGAAATAATACACATTGTACTTGAGCGTCTACCATAACGGTTTCGCGAATAACTGCGTCGATGAGGAAAGTTTGAGGATTTCCAAGTAATTTGAATAATCTTACAATTAAATTGTCAATACTCTTATTTTAATTAGACGATAGTCTATTAAATGTTTGAATTTTTATTATAGGCACGGCCTATATTGGACAATAAAATCTAAATTTTATGCTCGAGTTATCCAAGTCTATTTATAAGCAAACGTGTTTAATATTAATTAGAATGCTGTCAGCTGTTTTTCTGTTGATTAGGGAGACATTTTATTGAAAACAATCAAACAGTAACTGTTTCCTTGTCGACTCAATATTGGGTAATTGAAATAGAAAAACCTAAGTTCCCTCCTTTTTCCGGAAGATTATTGTCCAGTTTCCATTGTCCAAGAAAAAAATATTGTGTCACACGCCACAAGCTTTCATAGCTTATTATAAAGTGTGCAAAAAGTTGTAATTAGAGATAAAATGTCGATGAGCCTAGATTTACTCATAATAAATAAACAAAAACTACAAATTCCAAACCAATTTGTTGCAATGTTGTTCCTGTATTCTTTTTCAATTTGCTTGCTACTAAATTAAACTAATTAATATATTATTTAAAACAGATAATCACCGCTGATTTCTTGTGATATTTGCAGTGCACGGCTAATATTGCAATCCGGAATAAAGTTGTGGCTTCCTAGTATACACTATACAGGGTATTCAGAGTATTCTAAAGTTCCCTGAGTCCTTCTCATATAACTTTCTCTACGTGCCACTATTCAGCTCGCTTCCCGTTTCATATACAAAACTTTTTCATTGTTTTCATAAACTCGACATGAGATATGCAAACCTTATTCCATACAAATTTACTTATTTTTGTCGCTTATATTGTTAAGGCGGATGTCTCTTTTTGAGAAATAAAATAGGAACTTATTGTATTTTGAATACGTTTCCTGTAACGAATTCATCTAGTGGAAGTCCATATTTTCATCTACTTAGTACTCTGAAACTTTCTATTCCGTAAAATAGTATTTCAGGTTGCTCGAATGCTCTGATTAAACTTTGATAATCTTGCCCAGCATTCGTCAAGCATCGTCAAAATGTGTACCTATACTCACTCGTATATATGCAACACTTGAGATTCGATTGAATATGATATGAATGAACGTATCGCCTATTAGTATGGACTCTATTGATCAAGTTTACCTGAAGGAATGTCATTTTGTTACTTTGTTATTTGATCTACCAAATATTATCAGTTTCTAATGAAACAAACTTCAATCAATACCTACATAACATAACAAGATTCATACTTAATGACTTAAATAGTTGTTACTACAGCATTCCTTTGTACCTAGTGCAGTATGTAGGTAATATGTTTATTATATTCCAAAATATTTTATAACTTGCAAGAGGTTGTTAGAGTCGCGTATGTGTTTAGTTATGTAGAAATGGCATAGTTCATACTAACTTGTTCAATGTTCAACTCTATCGGTGCAAGTGACCGGTTTTCATGCAACTTGCAAGACTCAAGGACAAACTATTACTTACCTATACTCATAATAATAATGTCTGCGTTAGGTTGCACCGCATTGTAATATTATAATAAGACTTTCATTCTTTCAAATTGTGCAAAATTCAAAATCAATTCAATTGATTTCGCAACGTTTTCTGTATTTGGAATTGTATCGAGTAAATAGTTGCATTGATTTCATTAAACTAATAAGTAATTATGAATAGTTTGATTATTTTATATTGCGAGTACACGATTGGGTTTTTCGCTTGGACCAAATCTTAACTTTTCAACGGTCAGCTGTGAGTCGATTCGGGGGGTTAATTGGAAATTAAAAGACCTAAAATTTATTCTCTTGGTCAAACAGCATTCACAATTCGATGACGAGTATTGTTTTATGTTTCTATTAAAATATTTTGCAATATTATGTGTTGTGGATAAAATAGAAATTACCTACCATTTTGTTTGGAGTTCAACTGTAAAATCTTATATTCCTTACAGTCGTGAGAGACGCTCAATAAAATGTATGCAATATGTGGGTAATGTCGTATACCTATAATGAAAGCACCATACGTAAGAAAACAATCTTCATATTTTACTTTCTTGATAATACTAGCAGTACATACATACGTAGTGAAATCACACGCCAGCAAAGGGGAGATCAACAAACTAGGGATGTTAGTCAAAATGTTGAATGTCTTTTATAATATTTCATCGATGTCTTCGTTAGTATTGTCGAGTGAACCGTATGTAGGTATACCTACTCTTATTGCCAGAAGACTCTCATTTAGTTAGACGACACTAGTAAGAAAGTCAAAAGCTTCAGGTATCACTAATACCAACAATCATAAAAATCTACGTAAATGTTGATTTTTTTTGTAGTTTACATATTAAGATTGAATTGTATTTAAAACATTTTTATATTAATTGTTCTCTTCTTCATTGTGTTTATGCATTGTCTGCAGAAAGCGATCACCAAGCCAGCCCGCACAAGCTCGTCGAAGGTAAATAAATAATACTGAAGAAAGAATTCGATGTTGCGAAATATTTCTAGACGCTGTGTTTGCTGAGAGACTCATAATGAAGTTAAATATATTCCCTTTTACGTATTGCAATATATATACCAATTTCAAGTCACCTGGGATTTTGTAATATTTATAATATTTCGTTGACTGTGAGTATAGCTGAATATTGAGACTTTCGATATTCCAGAAACTGAAATACTCGTAAAACTATACAATTGTAAAAACACAATGAAAACTCATAACTTTAATATTACTTTATTCTACAAAACTCATTCATATAGATTGCTAATCTGGATTTCATCACACTTGTCGATAATAATGATTTCATATATGTATTTCTTACGTTGATTTGCAGCTGGTATTTTGGAAAAATAAAATACTATCATAGTTATCGAAAATGTCTTATGTTTATTTCATAGAGGTTGGTGTGTACCCTATTCTCACAATTCAAGGTTTTCGTATTTATTTCGTAGTAACACTCAGTATAATGAAACATATTGATAATTATGGGATATTTTGTGCCATATCTGTATACTTCTTAGCAAGTTATGAAAAGATTTTGTTGTTGTAGGTACTTGAATAAATCGACAACTTCCACTCGTTTCACGGTCAAAGTAGCTTAGTAGTAGTAAAAATAGCTTCTATCTTAACGTGGAGGAATCTTCTATTATTCGATGCTTTGTGTCTATATTTATTTACATAAACTTACTTAAACTGCATGTTAATAATAAAGAACTTTTCTATTAATAATCCATTGAAATAGTAAGATAATAATGAAAACTGTGAATGGCTCCAACCACTTACATAAATTTCTTTTTATCGCCACACTTTTACAAAAGTATCTACTTACCGGTATAATTAAAAAGTGAAAATCAGATATTGCATAAACATATTTCTATACATATCACATCAATGCGGAATATTTTTTCATTTATTATCCAATAATAAGATGATGGATTCAGGCTGTATGGCAGAAGCGGTAGGCTCCGGCGGCGGTGAAAGTATTGAAGCTGTCACCCATGTATGATTAATTTTGGGTAATTTATCAAAATACATTGAGAACGAAAGTCGCTCGTGAAAATGAATAACGACAAAATTTAAAATTCATTCCAGAGATTATAAATCCATAGGCACTTGTCGAAATTATTTCTTGTTACAGATTTTTTGTACTAATAACTAATTGACTGCACTTACGAGAATGTAAATAGATTTAACCTTGTCAAATGTCCACTAAATATTTCATTATTAATATCACAATATGATATTCGTAGGTTCAGAGTATTTTCCGTCCTCTCAATTATTTCCGTAGTACTAAAGTCAACAATACGCGAATTTCCCTCGGGAATAAAAGAAGGGATAATAATAGGTTATAAGAAAAATCTGAGCAAGACGTAATTTCCTTGTAAAAGAATAATAGAGGAATAATTTTATATAGCGAAATACAATCAGTGTTTTCCCGCTTATTATTACGACATAATTGAATTATTCTTATCCTGCATATTGTTGGTATTGAGGATGTTTTTTTTTTAATGAAAATGTTTGTTTTTTCTTTCAGTATATGGGTTCATTCCCGGTAAATGGGACGGATCAAGCAGCCAAAGCCGAGTTGGTCACACAGAAACTTCATCTGATGAAGGTAAGATTTATATATTGATATATTTGCTAGTTTACAAGCCAATGGAGTAAATGTTAATGTGTTATACGTAAACTAAATGACTAAAACTTGGAAAATGTTGCGAGAGTATTTTTAGAATTAATGTAAAAAGAAGAATGTTGTTATAAATAGTACTCTGGAGGAGCTTGAAAAATACAAATATTTCACCCATATCCCCGCATTATTAAATAGAAAATATAACGTGATTTAGGCACCATTGTGGTGACTTCATTACTACATTTCGGGGTAGAATTTACCAAGCAATAATTTTTACATTTTATTTATTTTGATAGTAATAACGTTGTGTGGCATTACAGTGTAAAACACATTTGCGCCACTAATAAAAATAATATCGCAACAAAATAGAAAAACAACGCAGACGAAGTGGAGGTCGAAACCAAAACCAATCCAAATCCAAAAAACTCACGTCGAGTCGTTGAAATATCAAATGAACGATATCATGTTTTTTTTCAAATTTCTATACACAGTGATAATTATGTGTAAGTGTAAATGGGTTTGAACTCCCCTCTCAAAAACCATATAATTCTTTCTAAGTGCCATAATTTTGTTATGATTACACTCGGCTTTCTAATTACATTTAAGTTGACATTCATTTCAGACACGTTTTTAATTAACGGTTGAGGCTTTAAACTTTGGGGGCATAAATCTCTTAGAAAAACAAAGAGTCGCTTAATATTCCAATTAAATGTTGTTTTAGGTGCGAAAGTTTTATCTCGCCCACGAATTCTCGGAAAACAAAAATGTCTCTTAAATTTTTCGCAAATTTTTGATACCTAATTTAGAAAGGATTTATTTTGTAGAGCACGCAAATTCTTGCCTCTTTTATTCTTTTCTCTCCACGTGTCTGATAATAAGCAACCAAACGATTTTCTTTTTATTTCTTGTATATTTTTTCATAATGGTCTTGACAAGTCATTATTCTGGATCTTATTTGATAGTGATGTCATGTGTTATAATTAGTAATTAAATACTTTTATGGATTTTTACTTATTAGCTATTTATAGCCCTCCACTAGTATGCGAGGGATCTTAGCGGATTTCTACTTACCAACAGAAAATCTTAGTTTATTTTATTATGTCCCGTAAAATCATTAGTTTAATGCCTTAAATGTGGGAATGTGGATGGGCTGACGTCTTAACCTCGGTATCAGGTAAGCTGTGAGTGAGAAATGCGAGCAACAGAAAAAAGTGGAAACATTTGGAAGAGGCCTATATTCAGCATTGCAGAGACCAGGGCTTAAGAAGAAAAAGAAGTTGGAAATAAGTTTTATTTTAAAAGTCACCACATGTCTTTCCTTACATATGAACTGAAGATGATACGAATTCCATTATTTTCCTCAAACACTTGGATCGTTCTTCGGAGAGAATAATAATGTAATCTGTATTTGGGATAAACATGGAGTGTGAACTCGATAAGGAGACGATTCTCTCTATCATAAAATATGTCTACAAGATCTCTTCTCGCTTCGTGTGAAGTTCTGCCAAAGTGCGGAACGTGTTAACAATATGTCGAGACATCTCTGCCTGTGCTGTGGCGCTTCCTGAAGAAAAGATAAAGCAGCTCTAGAAATGTTCAAGTATCTACATTCATATTACTTGTATAAAGCATGGAGCATATCTGTATGTATGTCTAGATTTCTTTATATTCTTAAATCGCAAAATGCGATGTAGGTATTTATTCATTTATCGTTTCGCAACATCGAAGTATTCTCACAGCGTTAATCTGACATCTAGCGCCTCTAGCCACTGGAGGAATTCAGGGGTGAAGCTGGCAGCAATGTCAATGGTACCGGGGTAAGCACGTATGGGGCAAGATGTGCTGCATTGTTTGCTTCGGGTGACCACAGTCACACTGTGGATCATCCCTAATTCCTCACTTATAGAGCATGTAGTTATTGATGGCGGATCGAGAGTTCTATAAGGTTTTTTTTTTTTTATCAAAAATAAAGTTCTTAGATAACAGACATAAATATACCTATTATCGAATAATTTACAATCTGAATAAATTCAGTATTCAGTAGAACGTCGGGCATTTCAATTCACCTTGAGAATATTTCTCATGCTGGCGCTACATGCTTGCCAAGTTTCCACGACTGTTCACAACCTCCGAGCGTGTGGATGGGCGTTTGCCTTGTCTCGTGAAGGAACGTGAACACTTCGACTGAGTGTTCACGGTATTTCAAAGATCAAAGGAAGCTTGCGGCAAAAAACTTGCGAAGCGTCCACACGTTCGTGCGAACTTAGTAGCGTTTGTGCATTAGCAGGGGAAAGACGGACGTCTCGTATTATTTTTGTAATAGAAATAGCTGCATTTTACCTCGCTGTTATCAGTAAATATGAAGAGAGTTTTCAGTGTAAATTTTATTTAAAAATATAGGTAGTGAAATGTTTAAACAAAAAAGGTGTAACCATTTTCAGCCTAAACAATTCACTACATTTTAAATAAAGTTATTTAAACATTTCTAGCTTAAATACTTCACGGTGTTTTTAAATGTTTTTTTTTTGTTGAAAACATTCGTTATGTTTACTGATTCCAGCAAGGTAGAGTGTGACTCATAAATTTAAAGAATAATTGTTTAAATTTGGTTGTGAATGAAACAAGGTGAACTTTCTCAATGCATTTTCGATTCTCGTAATGTACGAGTAAAACAACACAAAAATATGTTTTTTGGACTTTGACAGCTCCGTTCCCATTTATTTTAGAGAAAAATTTAATATGCCTTTGTAGGAAATTTTATGTACTTTCATTCTGCTAAAAAGATAACCTACAAAAAGTTGATAGTTGTCAAGTTCATATGCAGAATTCGCCAGAATATGGAAATTTTCGCCATTTTTCCCATTATTAATGCCACGTTCCGTCAAGAAATTTTGTTGGCATTCAGCACCCCAAAAAACGTATAGCATGAAAGAAATCCAGACTACCCCACAACTCTCCATCGAGAAACTGCATTGAGTATAATTTGACTGGATTAAAAGTATACAATTAGCCTCATAGTAAAAGAACAAGGAAACTAAAAGAAGTATATATGTAAGTATAAGTACCTACATAATGCATTTTCACAATGCATATCACACACGCAGAGAGAAAATAACAGAACAAAAGTAAAAATATATAGGTATATAAAGGTAAGAAGGTATTTTATGATTATTATCGAATTTTAATTATAAAACGAAAAAATAATAAAAATATTAAATACACACATGAAACTACATAAAAATCATATTACATGAATGAAGTTATAATAATATAATAATTAAATATTAAACTGGTACGGTTTCTATGAATTTTTAACATCCACCATCTCTTTCGCCGTATTTTTCGTTTTCTTTTCATTTCATTTTTATTTTTACAATAAAGATACGCTATGCTGAAAGTTATAGCCGACACAATCCAGACGTCCGTCATGCTCGCTTATCCATAATATACAAGCGCGGTCGGGAGCGTGTGGATGGTTTTCCAAATTTACTGAGCATCCGTGAATGATTGGTGCTCGTGAACAGACGCTGAGACTCGTCGAACATGTGGCGCCAGCATCAGACTGCTATTTCAAAGAGGCACGTCCCAATTTCATAGGTACTTGAGAATGAAATAGTGAAATACAGTTTTAGGGGTTGCATTTTATTACTGCGCGACTGCATGCCATACAACCTTATGTTTCTAGTCACTAGTGCCATATGGAGGATACCTACAACTTATTCAAGTTTAAACTACAATGATTTGGAATCTACTGTAAATCATGAATAGTTTTCTGATAATATCTTATAAAGAGATATTTTCATCTCTAATAATAAACGAAAGTGCCTGACTGAATGAATGACTGAATGACTGACTGAATGACTGACTGACATACTCACTCATCAACGCAGAGCCGAATTGGCTAATCCTAGAGAAGTGAAATTTTGAAGGCAGATAGGTTTTAATACAAAAGCTTCCACTAAGAAGCGATTTTTGGAAATTCCGCCCCTAAGGGGGTGAAAAATAGGGTTGAAAGTTTTTCAGAGTATGCGAATATCTCGGAAACCAGACATTGTACGAAGTTGAAATTTGGCACATAGATTCTACTATTAAAATTAGTAATAGGCTGTTTCGCCGTTTTTTTTAAATTTTTATTTAAAGGGATGAAAAAGGACATAAAGAAAAGGGGTGATTTTTAAATGCCTCTTAATACGGTAAAAAATAATTTTATAGGAATTTCCAAAAAATGGATTCCTAAGAAAGGGTCAAAATATGATATTCTGTCCAGAAAAAGAGTCAATCCTTAAGGGTTAGGGCGTGGGATTAAATTTGCTTTGATAGTAACGTATCTCGGTAAACACTGAAGCTACAAAGCTGTAGTTAAACAGTTGCATACTTCTTTTAAAATGAAAAAAAATCGTCTTACATTGTTTAATCAAAAATTGAGGATAAGGGCATGAAAAGGGTACTTTTATAGTTGTTAGTTGATATAAGTACTCTCCTGTATACGTGAATATATACACGTTTTTATAGGTGGTGAAATAAGTGTATTGTTATGCGCTCAGTGAAGCATGGACTCTGAGTAAAAAAATATTTGCAATTTCGTTAATTGTATTTTTTTCATAAGCCGTACTAACTGTATTGCCCAGCATTGCCCGTCTAGCCAAGTTCTACTTGTGAAGCTCTTTTATGAGACACCAAACAATGTGGTATGTGGTGACTGGATTCTCTCGATCACTCTGTGTCTCCCGATGGTCTGAGGACGCATAAAAATGACTTTCTGAAGATTTGAATTTCTTTTCTAACGCCCTTTCATACCATACCACACATGCTCCACACAACCCTTGAATCCCCTCATCAAAAAAATTTCACAGAAGGTTCTCAATTTCCAGAAGTTTCTACCACACAGTATTGGTTTCCATATAGCAAGGCATTTGCGAATATTTAACGCAAATATTAAGTAGTAGTTGTTATTTTGCTGGACTGACTATACTATATTTTACCGTACTACACACGTCTATACTTATGTACACAGGTGGGCACACAGTCATCAGTCTGTTTTTACATACATAATATATTGCATAGTGTGTTTTATCGATTGTGAAATACATATTATTAACCCCGCCCGTTGGAACACCAACGGCGCGAAATTTAAATTGCAAAATATAAACTTTTAAGTAAAATAATATTCGTAATTTTGTTAATTTGTTAATTTCAGAAAAAAATGTAGGTATATAAATTTTGATGATACGTATTAATTAATTCAGACAATTTAGATGACAGATTGTGATGATTCCCAATAATAAATATTTTAGTTCGTACCTATGGTATATACCTAACATTTTTCACCTTCTCCTTTATAGACACCTAAACCGTTCATCCGATTGAGATGAAACTTTGGAAAATTATTGTGCTTGCCCCAGGGAATGTTCTTATTGTGGTAGGGGGTACGAGGAGGGGGACACTAAGGGGGCACGAAGGGGGGGGGATCCACACAATTTTTCCGTAGCGAAGCACGGGTAATACAGCTAGTCTTCATACATAATATTACTATATGCTTTTTTGTGTGTTTCGGTTGCATTTTATCATTTTTATTTAACGAGTTTGATAATATATACGAGTAATCCTATTGTTGAGATATTGATATTATGACTTATCAATTTCGTGTTAGGAAAATCACTTGCAAACGGGTGGAGGCCAATATACAAAAAAAAAATCCGTGTTACAACAAAGTATCAAAATCATTCAAACAGTCACAGTTAAATTTGGCAGAAAATGAACTCCAGATATAGTAGTATAAGGTATGAAGTTTCGTGATTTTTTTTAGCGAACTCGTAAAGTTATATTTCAACTATTTTATCAGGCTATCAAATCATGGTCTTGCTTGACTGGGTCAGAACGTATGGGAAAGAAACTCGCTCCATACCGATAGGAATGATTTATTTGTAGCAAAATTTTTATGTATTACGCGGGAAATCCGTCTAACGTTTGGAACATCTTCCCTTAGCGGAAAACTTCCAAATCTAGAAATAAATGTGTTTTGTAACTCTTTTGAAAGGGAAAATATTTTCGAGTGAATCCGAAGCTTTCGTGTCAGTGACGTCGGGTTCGCTGGATGGGGAACTTTTAGTGAAATACTTGATGCGTAAGAGGGTCAGCGGAGGTAATCAATCTTCCACACTTTCCAGGAAATGGATACACACCCTACATCTCTCTCTACTCCGTGCAAGATACTTGAATTCAGGAATGCTCAAGGTAGGGTGACCAATCAACAAATTTGTACCATATACCATCCAGATGTGAAATTTTGTCTCGCGCGTTTATGAAACGGGAATTTTAATCTACACGCGTTCATATATTTTTATATATTTTATAGATTGCTAAGTGAATGAATCAATGTAATAGGTAGTAGATAAAACTGTATCTTAGATCACGCTAGATATTACTAAAATTTTATTACTTACACTTTTGCAAATACGTGCATTTACATTTATGTTAATAGATTTTTAGTTTTCCGAGAAATCGAACACAGATCGAATGATTGTACCTTACCGCTTTACATAAAGTTGATTATTAGTGAAACTTCTGGGCAGTGAACTGCCACGGTAAATTGCGGAAAGGGAGGAATCACATGTTACAAACGATGAAGTACAATAGAGAACTGAATGTTACACAAGTAGCCAATACACAACATATTGGATGAAATGGGTGAAATACAAAACGTGTGTGGAGGTAGGGAAGGTAGGTGTACTTGTATATTGTGTACCGAGATAAAAACATTATGTACATTTGCGATTGGTGAAAAGGGAAAAAAGCAATCAGCGGATATCTGGACTGGATAGAGTTGAAGAATTTCCATTTTCATCCTTCCATTTCATTCATGGAGCCTTTATTGTGTCTTGATTTAAGGTCTACACTGGAATTTCCAGACTCATTGTCCCGGTGTGGTATTCCGATCTATTTATATAATTGTGTGCCTCTGTATGTATTGTATAATCACAGAACAACGAATAATATTATAGAAGTGACATAAGATGTTCGGCGGGAAGTAAAATTCAATGTATTTATGATTTTCCTAAATTGGTATACACAACAGAAAACCTCTAATTCATCTTATTAATTAAATTTCGGTCTGAATTAAATTTAGGAAATTTTAGAGTTCACGGTAGTAAATTCGATATTCACGATCTCGTTCATCACTAAAAATCAAAAATTATTGAAAACATATGACATATCCTTTAAGAAATAACTAGATAGTAGTGAAAATGTATGAATGAAAGGCGCTTCAACGAACAGTCATTTCAAAGATTGTCTTATGTCTATGCTGTATCATACTTGAGTTTATATTTGAATAATTCGCATGTGAGGAATATTAAGGAAAGGTATTTTGATGCATTTGTTAGCAAATTGGGGAAATGGGCATTGGGGAAGAGAATATTTACATCACTGTTTCAATTTGCTAAGTTGTTGTGAAGTAATCAAGCTATTCTTCTGACCATAGAGTATTTCAGTTTGACTGTTTCTATACATCAATAATATTCAGTGGAGTGTTGTATGTACGTTGCGGTCACAATGGTTTAAATTGAAAGCCATCGCATCAATAGTTTTGCAAAGACTCTACCTACCCAATACACATTGAATGAAAATACTCTAGTCCGCTGAGTCCACTCCATAGAGTTCAATCTGTAATGAATTTCAAACCAATACATTCAAAAGTTTCATAGTCATTGAAGATCAACCCATAAATGAAATACATCGAAAAATATCAAATAAAATGTAACAGAATCATGTAGGTAATAGAAGATTTCTCTTCAAGTTTTGAAAGTATTTCAGTCATAATAATGAGCACATGATTTACCCCACGTGCAAAAGGCGTTGGTTATAATTTTTATTATTTATATTACCTATATCCTTTCTCATTACCTATTTCAGTAATCACATTTGAGCTTTGAGCTCTTTAGTATTTATGTATAATTTCATGCCAAAATAGTAATAAAAAATATTGTCATAAAATACGTGAGTATTTTTATACATTATACCTACATCTGACGCTCAAACACGTTTCATTGTTAAATAATATATTTATCGAAATATTTTCATGTTTATATATTTCTCCTTCAATATAATACGTAATGAATAATTGAACACAAGGATCCTATCCGAATTCAACGAAATGTCGACAAAATCAAGTAAACACGCATTACATATTTACACGCAACACGTAGAATCGTAAAAATCGAATATTATTGCTTTTTGTCAGTATTGCGACGTTACTAAAGGATAGAGGGGAACTCTATAACATTATAGTGCCTACTGTGTATCTGTATATTAAATGTATTGTACGTAGGTATAAGTGATATTAAAACCCATCCAATCGAGGGCAGTGGTGTTACTGCGGTCCCTTGCAATAAAACCTCAAGCACAATGACCTCCGTACCGTTGGAATGTATGGATTTTGAGATCCGTTCACAGTCGCATCAATTATTACAAGATTCTCCACTTCACATGGACCATAGCGATCTCTCTCTGCATCGCGACGACCTTTTGAACGTTGTACATATTTTATTTACATCGTGTTTTATTGTTTGTTGGTATAAGATAGCTTAAGTTTCAGTAGGACTTTTATTTTAGGGCTTAACCCGTGTACCGTTAAGTGCATCACACGCATTATTATTTTATTGAACGTGTTATTACACCTACATGTAATACTTACATTAATTTTATATGTCTCAGAATGCCAATCATACAGTTAAATAATATCGCAAAGTACACTTAAATAGTTTGAGTAGACTAATCATATGATTACTAGGATCTGAGTTGGCACATTTCTTAGTAAAAAACAATCATTTGCTTGTGTTTTATATGGTGAAAAACTACAACCTGTTTAAGAATATCATTCCAATTCATAATTTTAGACATTAATATTTTATAAGTTCACTTTACAAAGTACTAGACAAGAATAACCCTTTCCTTAGTATGCAAAAAAATAAAGCCTATTAACTTATGAAAAATGTCTGGAAGAATACAATATGTGGTGCTTTACCTACCCATTTCCGAATTGGATAAAAAGGGGTCTCTCTGATTGCTTCTTAAACCTTTGACATATGATATACCCTGTTTTATTAACTTTTTGTTGCCTTTTGCTATTTGTCATAAGACTGTTGTATTAGGTTGGCTATTTGTTGTAAGGGGTTTGTGACACATGTAACATGAAATAATGAAGTTAGAATATTACAGCTATATACATATAAGAAAATATAGCCCGAGAATATTTTAATGCCGATATGTTTTATTTGGAATATCTTAACTCACGAAAAGGATGTGAAATTTGTTAACTTAGAAGGTAGCCAAAAGAAATTATTATGAGATCAGAACAAAATCAGTAATGTATAATCACTTTGACAGGGATCTGCGACTACAATACAAGAAAGGGGTTCTGGAAGTAAATCAGTTAAACGAATTAAAATAAATAATTTTGTTTTATTTGATATCTCCGATAGATGTTTACTAAATGAACGACTGTATTTTATTAGTCTGACCAGTACCTAAAACGTGACATGCATTGGCGAAGTAGACGGAAGTGTCCGACCATTTTTCATCTCAATATTTTTACAATGAACCTTCGGTCGAAACATTCAACATAAGTAACTTAGAAGAGTTTGTTGGAATGAATCAAGTGGAATATACTAAAAAAGAATGGTATCCAGTGAATATTGTATGACCAAATAAGGGCATATGAAAGTGTATGGCGAAGGAAATCATAGTAACGTTAAAATGTTCGCATGGAAAATGTGCATAATATGTTAATAGTGAAACTCCCTTTTCAATATAATGAAATTCAGTGAATCCGTATTATATACGAGAATTTTATTGTAATTTTGAAGTTGCAACGCGAACATACATGTAAGTATAATAATATATGGGACGGAATTTGAATGAAAAATATTCAGAAGAGATGCTGAATGTTTATTAGCATAACACTGTTTATTTTTAGACTATGCGGTTATAAAATCATACGTTGAAAACTATTTTAAGTAAATTTATTCATAAAGAAGTAGGTATGTATTTGGTTTTATGATTCACTTGGGAGGCGTTGAATTTTTATCATAGGTTGGCGCTTTGCTGTTGGTGATTATTTTCATCAATTCCATACATACTCAAAAATGAAGAATCTAATAAGGGATGTTCATTGTATAAAGCTTTAAATTATTAAGTTTTACAGTGAGTAATTTGGATTCAAATCTAAGTCTCGGACAAAAAGTGTGCTTTTTAAAAATGTTATTTACATCTTTCATAAATCATATAGTTGGAACCTTTTTTTATTACATAAATGATACATTTGGTTTCGCTTTTTATACCTTTGTGGATTTTAAGCAAGTAGTGTGTAACAGCAAATATTTTTGACTTTATCTCTTCCTTTTGTTGTCATTGACTTGTAGCTCTAGGGTTTGTGTATTACTAGAGATTACACACGATGCAAGCAATTGATAATACTGGTATTGCATAAAATACTGTAGAATTATCTTTCACGAAAATTTGTTCGCTTGAAAATGTTAAATAAGAATAACGAAAGTATTCAAGCTTCATCACAAATTTTGGGGAAAATTAAAAAATGTACCTGCATACGATACTTACGTAGATAATATTATACGAATGTTGCCTTACGAATGACGGGCAGATGCACATCAAGAATCAATGTTAACAAATCGCCATATCCAAATATATTTACTTTACGGAGTATTCTATATAATTTACCCAGTATCTTCTTGTTCGATGTTTCCAATTGTTGTATGGCTAAAAGACAGAATGTTTTAGCTAGAATACGGTGAATACAGTAGTACTGGGAGTATAATATTGTTGTCAATAGGCCATTGTTCCGTTTTGTCAACAATATGAACATCCAGAGACTTTCTGTAAACATCGTCATCTACTAACTCCATACGGACAACTCTGTATCAGCTAGTCGAGTCTATGCGCGACGTTTTATATGTTGATCTAGGTATATTGTAGTATGGAGTTTCTAACAGGTAGTGAACGGCAATGGAAAGGAATATGAGATTGTGAATAGTATCATCTTTCGTATGTGGCTGGTTTATACCTCAACACGTTTCATAAATATTTTCATTTATAATATTCTCCAATTACATAGAATTATTGACGGTTTTATGTAAATTACTGCATATTGCATTTACTAGAAATACTTACATAAATGACATATAAACAGGACTCAGGAGTTGAAAGTTGAATGACATTACAAAATATAATTATTAACTATCTTCTAATTCAAGTAGAGTTTTGCCCTTCTGTTTAACCTTCCGTCTTAGAAAAATAGATCCACAAATCTTCAGAAAACGGACTTTATTTCACTAAATGCAACTTGCAATTAAATCAACCAATAATGATAATATACCTAAGTACTGTTACATCGGGTTTCATCTCTCATTTTACAATTATGTATTTTTCACCTTGTCCTTGATTGGGTTCAGGGTTCACAGCATCAAGTATCTTCGCCAGAGGAGGTCCCCCTCTCTTAAAATGCAATCTGGAAGACCTCTGGCCACATCAACCGCAAGCTCTTCTCCCAAACCCTTTACACCTGCTTCTGCCAGAAATATCTGTATCAGCCCACTTTTCTTCAGCTTGCTCTCTAATTTTTTATTGGTTATAATATTATGCTGTCCGGAATATTAAATTTAAACCAGCTAACATGATATTAATTTCATTAGGATATTTTCATTCTTCAGATGTTACATATAAAACATTAAATTGAATAACAACTGATGTTTTCGTGTTATACATCCATACCATCCACATGAATATTTCAATTAAAACGAGGATGAAGTTCCACTAATCTCTGTTCCCATTGTCTTTATTGTTTCTATTAAAGAGACTGAATATTATTAAATTCTACTTTCGCAATATGACAGCGTTATTAAAAACAAACGGGTCTCATAAATTAAAAAAAATCTCATGTTTAATATTTCCTGAAATGGGAAACTTAACAAAAACTGCACCATTCTGGTTTCAACCTAAAATCTACTTTTGATATTTATTTTCTACTCTTCGTAAATACTAATAATTTGTTTAACGCTGCACAGATTAATCTTTTTTGGCTCGGCTTCTTTATGCTCCTACAATTATCAAAACGAAATATTTACTTAAATCTCAGTAAATCTCCATTATTTGTATTCTGCAGTTGGTTGTATAGGTCAGACGAATTAGCAATGTATTTATATCTCTTTAGCATTGTTCTTCTGCAGGCTAAACTTTTGTTATAAGTAAATACTGAAATACCACGTAGCAACAATTATGGTTGTATTACGAGTAAATAGATACGGAGCTTATGTAGGTACAAGTGTATTCTGTGCACATGACGAGAAAACTATTATACCAAGCTAAACGTAATATTATTTAGTTCAGAGAAATACGAATCATTGTGATGTTTGCTTTGCATAACAGCATTTTCGGATTCATCGATTATTATAATATTTTATAAATGTAATTTTTATTGATAAAATTAAAACATTGTGTTTTACATCCACTGTTTATTTGACTACACACACCAGAAGCTTTGAAAGATCTCTGGTGTGTGTAGTCAAATAAATAGTGGGAGTAAAACACAGTGTTTTTATTTTACAAAAAAAAAATACAATGTACTTCCATAATGTTAATCTTCCAACAATCACAAAAAAAATATAATTATCTTTAAATTTAAACATGCCGATGAATTTGAATTCTTTTTTTCGCGCTCTCTCCCGAGGATGGTGGTGCAAACATAAAAAAGCTACAAAGCATCTAAATCTAAATCGTAACAAGTTTTTTAATTTTACACCAGTGTAATACTGACCTTATTTTCAAAGCGATTGGGAAGCACTATGTACCCTCCGGGTCTTGGACTTCTTAAGACGTCTAGACCTGGGGCCTGCTCTATAGTTGATTGGTCACCATCATATAGGTATGAAGAGTTAGGCAAGTAGTAGGCACAATAGATCTTACAGGTTGCAGTATACACCACATCCCATTCATTAAAATATGAGAAAATTCTCATGAATTTAAATTTTAATATTTTTTTTTAACTTGAAGTAATTTAAATACTATGTCTATATGGCTCTACAAGCAGAAACGCTTTACTTGCATAAGGAATCCGTTTAAATTACTCCAAGTTTTATTTTTATTTTTAAAATAATATTATAATAATTTATGTACTTCTAAATTGAGTTTTACAAACCAACCACACACACTATCAATAAGTGTCATGAATTTTATAATTTTCCTTATGACTTCAGAGAGACTTACAGATTTGTGTAGTTGAGTATTGTTTGAACTTGAATCGACAGAATTATTGCTAAAATAACGATGATTCGTAAATTGTAAAATACATTCCTATTAGTATAAATAGCTACTAAACCAGTTTCTGACCAATGCAAGCTTCCTTTGATTAAACCAGGATTATGTAATGGAATATAATTACTATTATAATATCGTAATAGCCAGAGTATCGTTATCATATACTTTTCAACTTGGTGTATGTATTCTAAGTACAGGGAAGTTTATTCACATGGGAATCTTCTACAAAGTCGTATAGTAAATAGGAACCTATTCTATAATATTATAATTCATTATTCAGATAACACAAGGTTACTTAACACGTGATCCCCTTATTAAACTCTCAGCTACTGAAACTAATCGCTGTAATTTAGAAACCAAATCGTAGAAATACAACTTGAATAGTAAGAGCGAAGATAAATATGGAAATTATTATTCCCATAAGATACGTTTGTTACAATATGTAATAATTATTATTGTACAACTCATTAGAGTTATGTAATAAAATGATTATGCAATAAATTTAATGATGAATATAGGTATGATTTCCTTAAAAATATGGGGGAATATTTAGGAAAAATTAAAGAGATCTTCACATCTTTTGAAAAACTTAAGGATTTGGTCGGGTTTTCAAGCGAGAATATGTATTCTGCCCTTCATAATACGGACCTTCAGCCTAGTGGAAAGGGTACGAGATATTTAAAAAAACACTTTTTTTTTTCAAATATGTTTCTATTTTAAAATAGCATAAGAGTAAAATTGTGTATTTTGACATCTGATATCAGAGAGGTCAGATTAAAAGTATCTATAGAACTGTGCGCAAACTTTGAACTACAAAAAAACTTGATACGACAGTGCAAAATCTAGTTTGTTTTCTATAATACCATGTTATCGAGGTTTTTGCAGAATGAAACGACTAAATAAATAATAATAGTCCTTCGTGGTGACCCTAACACCCTGGATCATAAATCCTCGGGTCTCTTACCCCAGGCGGGCGCGACCCCCGTTGGTCCGCGAACCGCATACTAATCCAATCACCCTTGCTCTTGCAAGGATTAAGCGTATGTAATAAGAGGCTTTTTAATAAAAATGAGATGCGACATTTAGTATTGAGGAATTAATACATTCAATAAATAATTAATCTACTAAGTACAAATATTCAAGTAGTACCTTATGATTCTGATTAACTTGAATATTTTCGATCCCACAGAGCTTCCGAATTAGGTTAGGTTAGGTCCTTTATCAGAAATGACAGTAAGATGGCAAGTTGTAAATGATGCCTAAATAGTTAACATTCGTTACCTTTTTCTTGAAGAATTATAACGTTTTAAAGCATTATGATACTGCAAAATAATAGTTCGTCCTGAACGTATTCTTGGTAAAGCAGGATTTTGTAAAGTTAAGTCAGTTATTTGTCAATGAATGCAGGAAGCTGATGTGAATTTATCGTGTGGGTTGATAGTGCACGATTAATCATAATGTTTCTATCCAAATGCACAAACCATTATTGGCATTCTGATCATGCTCCTGTGGTGTACAGATTCCTTTAAAAGCATCGGTCATATCTTTCATCCTCCCACATCCTATATCATGTGATATCCAAGCGGGTTACTATTCGTGTAAAGATAAGCCGTAACTTGGTTGGAGCTTAATTGGCATTTAGTGCTGGGAGATTTATGACGGTGAATCCCATAAAGGAACATAAACACATCACGTAAGTACCATCAACTACAGCTAGTATATCTACAGTCCTACAATTCCAACTAAACTTCTAATACCTACAGTGTGGTCAAGTTAATTTCTAGAAAATGCATTACGCTTTTATTAATTTTCTATCTTCATTAGAATTTCTAGAGTGTTTTTTGACCGACTATGAAGCTAGAACTATGTAAAGATGCTCACTCACAGTTGGGTATACCAATACTCTGTGCCTCTTTTTTGCAAATTTGAGGTATCTTATGCTCTCAACCATTTACCATACATATCGTGCGTAGACATACATAAAAAAATCGAAAGCTTGACAAAAATAAAACTTACGATTTCTATGTTAAAGTCTGTGGAGTCATAATTATATGTGGAAAAAGTAATTCCGGATAATGTTTTCATAATATTATCTAACGTTCTAACTTCAAAAATTAATCACTTCGCAACTAGCTCCCGTAATGAAGCTAAATCTATATTTACATAGAACTTTGAAACGTTTTCAATAGACCGTGTATGCTGCTTGATTGAAATTTTATGAAGCTTCGTAATAGAAAGTTTTCCTATACCCACATGAACTCATATTAGAAATTTTCCCTTGCAGTTTTCTCATTAAAGATTGTGCATTATACCAGCTTCACCTACCTGAGTGTATTTATAATTGGTAACATGATAGCCATTCCTATATAAAGTTTTTGCTATGAATTTTGTACGTCGTTATAGATTTTGAAATAACGAGCAAGTTTTGTAAATGAAGTAGCTAACACATTGAGGGTGAAATAGTTAACACATTTTATGTAAGTATCTAAAAAAAATCACGTGGATGATGAAAATTACGGACTGATGTGGTTGAGAGGATAGTGGTGCAGAAGTGGAGATGGGCGGGGCACATTGCAAGAATGCAGGACAATAGATGGACGAGGAGACTGCTGGAGTGGAGACCAAGGGGCGATAAAAGACCACAAGGGCCACCACCTACCAGACGAATGGACGACATTTAGAGGTTTGCCGGACCCCGATGGATGGGAATCGCACAGGAGCGTGAGGAGTGGAGGAGAAGAGAGGAAGCCTATGTCGACAGATTGATGAATGCATATATATTAGGGTGCATCACCTGATGTATGAAAAAAAATTTTTTTTTGAATCTCGAATAGCCCTAGTGCGGAAAAGTTGCAGTTTACTAAGAGTGTTAACCACGCCAAATATTAGCTTCCTAGGAGTCCATCTTGAGGTTCCGCAACGACCTTGAAGTTTTGAAAAAAATAAAAAAATCCATAAATTTCTAATATGTGCAAGGTCTTATAAAAAGCATTTTGTCTAAAGTATTTAATAATATTTTTACTTAGGAATGCTTAAAAATGATAAAACAACACTAAAACAGCAATAAATTCATTATAAACATTTGCTTTAGAATAATAATCTATATTGAAAACGTACTAAAAAACATGCTTACAAAATAAGTAACAACATTTTATAAAGAAACACTAACGAATTAAATGGGGCGAGTGAAAACGTTTTAGCTATTGTTTCTGGTTTAAGTTTGTGCACCTTATTATAAAATTGTCCAAATTATACTGTTTTGAACATATCAAGTAGGTATTTTGGTATGTATAGTTAAGTCCAAATATTGTACTGCAATCAAAATACTCTACATCGATTTTCTGAAAAAGTGTACATATTATTAATCGTTGCAATCGCGAAGTGATGAACTATTTGAACTTAAAAATTCACAGGGTTCAGTTATTTCACCATTTAACTAAATATATAAGTGCCATAGTTTCCATGTACTAGACAAATTAAACCATCGAACAAATCACCCTACTTATTTTTCTATATAGCAAAATAATCCCTCCTATTCAAGCGCATCAAAATCAATAACTGTTAGATGTTGTAGAGATATATTTTCAGTTTCTAAATTTTGTGCGATAGCCTACCTATAGTTATATCTAGTGCAAATCCAGTTTCAGGTATAATATGTGTTATATTATCACTCCCAGGTTTGCGAATCAATGAAAAATGTTCCTCGATTAATACATTTTGTAGAATTTTCCAACGTTTATTTGATTATTTAATTCGACTAATTATTAATTTTATTCGAGCATCAAAAAATAATTCATAAATCTGAATATTTCGTGGGTATTTACACCATAGATTTATAAGGTAGGTACTAAGATACTTAATAGAAAAGTCTATAGTTTATACCGAAGAGCACAGGGCAACATGCTTTTGTATCACACATTATAACAGACCAAAACCAGCTCTATCAGAAACTTTATACCTATCACTATTAATGATTAAGTCTGGTGTGTAATAAAAGCATTATCCTGTCGAAATTATTTGAATAGTTTTCTGTTTGTAGTAGAAAATATCATATTAGGTGTTTTACGATCAGATGAATCTAATAATAAATTGCTGTCAAAAAATACCATCCAGGTGTCCTTCGTTCTATTTTCTTATCTTCATTCTTGTCACCATTGACTATTATCCTTTTCATAGGACCCCTTTGGTCTTATAAGAATAGTTTTCCTTTTAAAGACACGTTTAAATCTTTGGAGCACAGTCATGTGATCCTGCATTTACATAAAGCTTCATCGAAAAGTTAAGAGCTAGATTAATGAAATTTACTCACCTTATGTTAGAAGCTCTCAGATGTTTCTCGGCTTTTAAAAGAGTTTATCGTATTTTTATACTTCAAATGAAAATTATTGGTCATTGATCTAACTCTTGTTTCACAGAGAGTTAGTGATGAAGCATTCTTCCGTATATATAAAGAAATACTGTCACCAAGTATGTATTTGGGGGTCCTGGTCACCAAATGGAGGGTCATGGGTTCCATGTATTGATTTCCAAGTTATTATTTAATACTCATAACACTTTAATACGTGATCATACGTAGGTAACACATTTTCTTTGAAAATTCAAAAGTTCCTATTATTGGGCATTTAGCTGTCGAGTATACATATTATAATTATTTTTTTATGTAAAAATAACAATATTTAAAACGCTAAATATGCACTTTGGGCATCTACTGCTACCAACTATCAAAGAAATGTATAAATGTTACACCTCCGCTAAGATAAAAAAAAGTACGAATTTTCATCGATTTCGTGGTCAATATTTTTTCAGAGAAATAAATATTTTTGTGGGAAAAACTATAAAAAAGAGTACATACACTATTTTTATTTGTTCGTAACTCAAAAAAATCATGGAAAATTCTAAACAGTATTTAAAAATCGATTTTTAAAAAAGGGCGTTTTCATCATTTTTTCCCAACATAAATGCGCGTTGCGGAACCTCAGGACATTTTTTTTTATTTTTTTAAAGATGATTTTTATTCATTTGAGACCCAAATGCAACCTTTTGGAACTAGGGAAGGTCGGATTTCCCAAGAAAAGGAAAACGGCCCACCCTTATATATATTGCCATTTTGGTGCACATTACAAAATCTGAAGGAATATTATAATAACTACTAGATATATCGCATATTATAAAGTTGGTTTACATGTTACATAAACATTGGCATCATGTGTACCAACTACCAATATGTATAGCACATTATTATATCTACTCACATTGTACTCCCAAATGAGAAAAGCTAACGAGAGGTGGAGTTGGTTTAGACTACAACAAGATCGTTTAATTAAATTATATCATCACTACATATGAGTGCCTACATACACCATCTATGTAGGTATTGCATTGTTACGAAGTTTTACGAGTATGTTGTACTCTTCCTTGCAATAAAAACATTAGAAAAAAAAATTATAGTTCTTTGAGTGTGTTCAAATTTCATTGCAGGAATCTTGAATTTTCAAACAACTAACCATTGGTTACTCGTACATATATGTATGTGTAAAATCATTTGAATACAATTTTTAGAAATGTTAGTTGGAGTGTAAACAAAAGTAAATATCCACAATTACAATCTTACATGTAATGCCATAAACACCCTGGACTGGTCTCCTAGCTATGTAGACAGGACCTGTGTTGAAGTTGGTTGAAACGACCATTGTGTATATTAACCAGACTTAGGATATCCCACATAAATAATTAATATGGAATGGAACTAAGGCAAACAGATAAAATCATGAGTCACATCAGCATGATTCCAATCACAATTTTTTAACGATGAAATGGATCTTCTTTAGTCTTTCGGATATAATAATTAACAACACACAGGTCATCATTATGGTATCTGTGTGGTATTTTTTTTTCTCAAAAATGAATTGGCACGACGAGCCTTCAAACAAAGACATTACTTACAAAATGAAATGTAGTATTTACTAATGAAGTATTATAGGATGACTAAACAAATTAAATTTTGAATTGTTATTGTGTTTGCGACACACCCTTTTCAGGTTCAGTTTCTCTGGAGATTTATGCACAAACGTGACAGCATCCGCAATGAATAGAGTGATGGATGAATGGCTAAACGTTCTGTAGTTCTGCTAATGTCGTTAATTATTTTAACTAATTGCCGGGCGTCATGCCATCGAAATATATTTCAATATTATTTACCAGTTTTGGTAATGTGTTTTTTTTCAATGTGTACTACATTGTTATTAGAAACAATGCTTTAAAATATATTTCTAATTTATTAACGAGTAGGTACATTTTCAACAGTAGCAGATACTATTTTCAATTGTTTTGAATTTCCTGGTAAAAATATATAAAAGCAAAGACTCCGGTAGACTTTTAGTCAGTAGGTATGTAGTTATGTTGCCATCTACCAAATTCATTTTGGTTTGTCTATATACATAACTTTAGCAGAAGTTTGTGTTTTTAAAAAGGGTTATAAACAATGCGTCTGCTGGCAGTCGACAAACGGAGGGACGGAACGGAGGGATAGAACGTATAGTTACTTATTTCAAATTTAAATTAAAAACAAATGAATACGAAAAGAACAATTATTTAAAAGAGAGACATTAAAAAAAAGAACGTCGTCGTTCCCTTAAAATAATAATTACTCTTCTATTATTTTAATTTATGACAATGCGCAAATGACGATCACGTGGTCAGACTAGCCCTAGACATCCCCACACAAGCGAGAGGTCGAGGTCGTCCACAAGCCACCTAGTGGAACAGTAGTGAGAAAGACCTAAGTGAGAAGCAGCTGACCAGTGAGATGACACAAGACAGAAAGACTTGGAGACTGCGTACCAGAAGGGCCGACCCCAGGTGAACTGGGAAGAGGCAAGGAAGAAAGAAAGAAATGCGCAAATGATTTAGTTTTTGGTATTTTTTGTTTAATTATTTATGTCCTCTATGAAAAAGGATAAGCGAGTAGGCAGTAAAAACATTTAAATGGTATTATCAGTGAATGTGGCAGGTGAATTTGTGGTATTATTCATGTTTGATATCTATGGAATATGGAATTGCAGCTGAGCCGAAGGTGTAGGTATCATCGTGCACATGTTTTCAAGCATTGTTGCATCTAATGCAAGGTGATTCGTCGGGAAATAACGAGAATATTCTACTACTTTTAATCAGGATGCATAGTTTTGTATAGGTATAGGTAGTTTTTCTATTCTAATATTACTTCTGTATACTCATCGGGTACATATTAAGTACTTACAATACTTATCTATACACAGTAGGGTACACAGTAATTGTAGCCATGCGGTGCGTTTAAAACCGACTATTATATAAACGAACCCCTTGCATTATTTTACTTTAGATACCTTTACTTTAGATGAACCCGAGAGGTTTCTCTCCGACATACCCTCAGTGGAGGCTGCATGGGAGAGACTCCGAGAGGTAATTAAAGAGTCAGCTGCTTCGATCATTGGATATAGGGACAGGAAGAATCCAGGCTGGATGTCAGCGGAATCATGGAGACTCATTCAGGATCGTCAAATGTTAAAGGTCCTCAGAGATGGCGAAAGATCCCCGAATAGGCTGGAGACCTTGAGAACTCAATACAGAGAGCTTGACCGCAAGGTGAAGCAATCTGTACGTCGCGACAAACGGCTTAACATCGAAGCCACCATACAGCGGGCAGAATCTGCAGCGGCCGTGAATGACTCGAGGACTCTCTTCGAAATCTCCCGAGAGCTGGGCGGCAGGGGTCAGAAAAGAAGAATGGACGCGGTGCGAGACCGCAACGGAAATCTGATCTCTTCGCCTGACCTGCTTAGGGGGAGATGGAGAGAGCATTTTGAGTCAATTCTAAACCGACCGGACCCCTCCTCGCCCTTCAACATTGGCGAGGAGGAGGGAGACCTAAACATACCACGAGCGAGTGGTATAGTTGAAGGACCTCCGAGTCACGGGGAGATTGTGTCTGCTGTGAGGAAACTCAAGAATAACAAGGCTCCAGGAGATGATGGTATCCATGCAGAGCTCATAAAATGCGGCATGAACGCACTCATTGACCCGCTTTACCACCTCTTCAATAAGATCTGGAATGAGGGGCTCTGCCCAAAGGACTGGAGAAACGGAACCATCATAACACTATTCAAAAAGGGGAACCCTCAGGAATGTGGAAATTACCGTGGAATTACTCTACTGAGCGTACCCGGTAAGGTCCTATCTCAGATCATCTTGAACCGCATCCAAAAACCAATCCTAGCCATACTGAGGAAGCAGCAATGTGGCTTTGTGCCTGGCAGGTCCTGTTCGGACCCAATTTTCTGTGCCAGGTGTGTCCTCCAACAATCACAAGAGTATAACTCGCCAGTCGCTTGCTGCTTCATTGATTTCGAAAAAGCCTTTGACAGCCCCCATAGAGAATCAATTTGGAAGATATTGGCCCTTTACGGTATTCCCACGAGGCTGGTAGCTATGATCGAAGCCCTGCACACGGACTCGGAGTGCAGTGTGAGAACCTCCTGTGGTCCAACTGACACCTTCAGGATCACAACTGGGGTTCGACAAGGATGTGTACTGGCGCCTTTCATCTTTGTTACCGTCATGGACTACCTTCTCAGAAAATCCACGGGGAACTCAGGGGGAGTGCCGTTATTGCAAAGACCTGCCAACGAAACAAACGTGGGAACTCTACACGATCTAGAATATGCGGATGATCTCGCCCTATTCGACACGTCTGTGGGTGGACTACAGCACAGCACTACAATGCTCTACAACAACGCGACACGCCTTGACCTCAAGGTCAACACTGGCAAAACTGAGTACATCTGTAACGATGCATGTCCGGATAGGGTCACAGCTATGATTGTCAACGGCAATCAAATCTCCCAGGTAAACAAATTCAAATACCTGGGCGCCACCATCACCCCGGCAGGTGACCTCCGGACAGAACTGCCCATTCGCATCGGAGCTGCCAGTGGGGCATTCAACAACATGGACAAGATCTGGAAGGCATCCGGGTTTAGTATCCAGACAAAACGCCGCCTATTCAACGCCTGTGTGATCCCTGTCCTCCTCTACGGCTGCGAGTCATGGCACTTAACCAAGGCTCAAGAGCGTAAGATACTCAGCTTTGAGAATAGGTGTCTTAGGAGGATACTGGGTATCACATGGCAAGAACGTAAAACCAACGAATACGTTCGACGGCGTTCCCAGCAACGATCAATCCTGTCAGTAATACAGGAAAGACGTTGGTCGTGGCTGGGCCATGTTTTGCGAATGCCCAACGACAGCTGGCCAAAGAGAGCGCTGTTTTTCCACCCACAGGGGTCCCGACGCCCCGGAAGACCCTCTTTCACAGTGCACCGTTCCTATGACAACGAGATCAGAGCGTTAGGAATGACGTGGAGAGAGGTAATATCACTCGCACAAAATCGCTCTGAATGGAGACGCCTGGTAGCCTCCCTGTGCTCCCGAATGGAGACATAAAGGGCGTAGTAGTAGTAGTAGTAATACTTGCAATTCAATTCAGCGCAACGGGTGATTTTATACTTAGGGAATGAGATGTCTATTCCAGAATTCTTTACATTGAAATATTGACAGGTAATTAATATTAGTTAAATTAACTTTCTAAGAGTATTCATATTGTTGATCGTTTCTTATTCAGAGGAAATTGAACAGACTAGGTAATAAAATTGTTAGTTAAAGGATGAACTGATTGTAAGAAAAACAGATGTCATAGTTGCTACTATTGTACCTACTACCAGAGATGAGAATAAGACGTATAAAGAAGATAGGTGAAGGTAGTTACAAGCGGGAAAATTAACCACGCACGTAATTTTATATTTTGACACAATTGTGTAAATGTTTATAATTGTGATGTTGTACTGAAATTCAGTCCGAAATCCGATAAAATTTTGGTGTAATATTTATAAATAAAAGTCATTTTTAAAATTGTCAGTTTAATAGAACAATAAAATTGTCAAGAAATGATACAAGTAACCAGGCAAATAATTACTTTCCATATCTAAGTTTTGTTTCGTGTTATTTTCGAGTTGCTTCGAACGTCAAATCTGTAGGCACTGTTCATGCATGGTTCCTAGAAAATCTGATAATTTCAGCTCTATAAGGCATGATAATATGTTACTCTGAATCGCTAGACCCCGATGAATCATCAGAGTTTTCCGACGGAGATGTGTACGGTACATTGACAAAGGTTGTATGTTGTGAAGAACTTGGAATTGATGACACTCCAGCATTAGAGTTATCCTTTGCTGCCATGATCTCATAATTTGATAAAACGATGCTGAGCTCTTTCTTTGCTTCTGCCTTATAAACCAAAGGCAAACTCTTCAGGACCTCCGCAATATGCCGGCAAAATAAATCGACGTCATCAGTTTTTCTTTTTTTAATCTTTTTAAATAAATTGTGTTTTCTTCCTCCCCTTTCCTTGCTCTTGCTTAAAAATTCATTCAAATCAATACTGTTGCGATTTTTGTTTTTACTCATGAATTTTTGTGTTATTGGTTCTGTAGGTATATTTTCCCCGGCGTCAGGTATCTCAAGTTGTTCGTCCTCACTTTTATCCATTTCAGTATCCATAATTCTCTCCACTTTCACGATATAAGGCTGGCTTGCTAGCTGTTCTTCGTCATGTCCTAGATCTGTATCTGTATTTTCCATTACTGTTTCCTGTGGTGATGTTGGAATACTCAATTCTTCGGTTTTGTGTTGAGGAACGCTGTCAAGAAAAAACAGTTTTTGGTGTCTCTCGTGCTTTGCGTTTTTCGAAGCGGCCGAACCAGTTCTCATTTTAGTTTTTTTCTTATATCTGTTGTAGCCATCTCTTATAAATTTCCATTTCTTTTTGCAACCGTCACCTGAAACAATAAGTAAACAAAATTGTACTAAGCAAGTTTATCTTATTATTTTGTGGCAGATTCTTGTCTTCAATTAATTTATAATTCCTATGTTCCCACACTTTATTTATTTTTTGAATTGGCATCAATACCATCCCATTATTGAAATATTTTATTTATTTTATTTATTTTTCAAGTGAATAAAGTAGATGATACTCGTACCTAAATCAAACAGTACTACTACAGGGCAAACTAATCGTAATTGTATTGTTTTTGTTTTACATTGGGCATAGTTCTTAAATATGGGTTAACGAAATTGCTATCTACTAAGTGAAATTTATAGTTTATAAGATAACAAAGATGTGGTATAAAAATAAATAAAAACTATAATAAGAAACAACTTAATAAAAAATATTGATCGTTTAAAATAGGTTATGATACCTATATTTTTTATAAACATTTACTATGCAACCTAAAGGAACAAGCTAGGTAAGAGACTGTGCATTGAATACATCGGCGTGTAGTCCCAATGTAGCCGTTTATAGCAATTGAATACAATGAATAATGTAGGTAAATTTACAAGCAAAACAATCGTACTTACAATTTTTGTTGAGCTCTTTTGCTATATTGTTCCAAATTTTCTCTTTATATTCCACATCACGATAATCTGCGCGGCTTTGGTCATATAGAACTGGATTATTTGCCACCAATTCTATCAATTTTTCTAAGCTGGAATCAGTAAAACTCATTTCACAACAACAAAAAACACACAAGCGCGTACAGTCTCTGTGCAGTCGGCGACACGGGCGACACTACTGGCAAGTGGCAACAGTGGAAAAAAACTTGTGAGAATCGTAACGTAAGCGACGCTGCGGGCTGCGGTTTGCACGTTGCCGTCGCAGTGTGGCGCAGCGGGAAGTAGGAGCAGGGGACGGAGATGGGAGGGGAGAGTCGCCCGCTGTTACAAGCGACATGCCGTGTTCGAAATGAATTTTACAAACAAACCGTTTACTTATTAGTACTTGGTACTGACTAACTCAAAGTGGTTGGTAGGTACCTATTGAGTTTTTTGCAGCCGTCCGCAGACTGCATGCGTGCCACATTTGTAGGTAAGATTTGATGTCCGTGAAATATATATCAATAAATCACCATTACTGCTATATAAAACAACACAGCATATACAGATAAGTGTTGCACTTGAACCTATGTGATAAAAACCTAGAATTTCCTCGAAATAATTAATCTTTGAAATTTCACGACCGCACAATAAATATGAAAATTATTGTCTTCGTGTTTGGAGAATGGAGGATATTCGCAAAACGTTATAGGTCTTAAACAATAAGTATCAACTTGAGGTAGGTATTCGTACGAGTATTCCATATTATAATGATGTATGTGTATGTAGGTCGCTTTGAATGGACTCTCAATCTTCAGCTGTCATGTACAGTTGTTTCGTTGCATCATTCTCATGTAGTATCCTTACTTGGAGATGCACAGTTGGGAACTTTCTGCAGTCATGTAAGAATTATATTGAACACAATCGATGATCTGCAAACATTCTCTTACATTATTTTATTTCACTTTAAGAGGGACACAAACAAGAAATGACAGAGATGTACAAATAAAATACATAAAAATAAAATAAACACTGGCTAATCTCTCACTTAAAAATGTGACCTCAGTATCCTCCAAAATGATGTGTTCAGTTCGCAGAGTTCAGGACTTAAAACTACACTTTAAAATTCTTGCGATATACCTACTCAAATTTTTAAGTACTATGGATTTGATATGCATTGTGCAGTTGGAATGACGGCACATTTTTTTCCAGAAAGATAGAACCGAGGGTTACGTACATTCACACAATACAGCATTGTGCGCACTACATTGGGTAGGATGCAGGATGGGCGTTCTGATGCTGAATACACTTTGTAAAGTAAAGTTCAGAAATTAGATTCAGTTGTACGCCACCATTCATATTTTTATGTTACGGCCTGATGGTTTTGTGTCCGCAAAAAAAAAAACACACGCGTCGTGATTTTTTTTAAGAGACAACCCATTGCTGGTTTGCCTACATAATAGGTGGATGTAAAATGTCAGTACCAATTCTTTGAACACAGATTTATTTTACCTTATACTCGTAACAATTAAAAACGAACCACACATTTCCAAGTTTGCGAATATACGAGCTTTTAGGGAGTACCTACTTTATTTTAAGAGAGTAAAATAATTTTAAGGTTAAGTACACGTACTGTGCAGGTATAATGTGAAATATCCTTATGAAGCTCCTCTAAAGTGTATAATATTGGTTTGTTAGTAAGTGGGTAGGCACTGAGTAGGTTAGGTAGGATGAAGCGGATACACAACTCAGATTTAATTAAAAATCTGTTGGATACAGAGCTCTCGCGACTGTAACTGTACTACATAAGGAGCGGATTGGACGAAAATAACAAAATTATTTTGATCTAATATTCGACTGTCGGAGGTGTCTATAGGATAGGTTTGGAATAAGAATTATTCGGAAGGGTTTTGAATTGTTTTTCTCTCTTCTTTTCAGTTTTAATATTTTTTACTCAGAGAGAAACATGATCCATCCATCCGTACCAGTATAGACCACTATGGTGTTTTCCACAGTGCCGAAGGATATGGACATTCAGCGAACAACTCTTTCACAGAATACTAAAAAAATCTGCAATCGTGAGATCCCCGGAAGTGAAGTGGAATCCAAGATCCGAGGAAGTGATGCTTTAGCGTACATTGGCCGACGGCATGCAGTATTTTTTATTAAGCAACATTTTAAAATACCTAACAATAAAACTTTAACGTACTTTAGTCACTTATTTCTCTAAAAATCTTCACCCATCTCGACGGAGCAACTTATATTTTCTATACATTTTATTGAAGGAGCATATGAGAAAATAAGTAGGTAATAAACTATATACCAGGTCGAATGTGAGATATTGCTTTTGCAACAAGTCAGCAATTAGCTATTTATTTATGTTTTTCTGCCCCCTCCCAAGCAATTAGTTGCTGACGGGGATGGCATTAGTATTGTATGTGAATTGTGTGTATAGTTTTAAGTTTTCGACATACCTATTAATGATTGTACAAATAAATGAATTAAAATAGGTAGTAGTTTCGAATTTGCCTCTGCTTTGCAATATGCTATCATTCCCTTTGTTGTGCAAATAACTAGTATCAGTTGGTTTAAATTTGGCTCTATTGACTATGCGAACACCACCACATAATACTAGGTAATGTATTTTCGTTACACATTTCTTTTTTGCGGAAAATATAGTGGCTATACCTATAGTTTTTTCGTGAACAATCTATATAATAAACTATTTGTTTTTGTAGCCTGTGGAAAAAATATTAAATTTGAAACAGGAGAGAAATAAACTAAAAATTCCAATTTAATGATAACGTCATCAACAATGCATTTCCCAGTAATGTTTTTGGCCGAATTTCAGTTTATTTTTATTTTAACTGCGAATATATTATTATAAGAGCTTTTACATTAAATGAAATGTATTTAATACAATTTTGAGTACCCATATGAAATATTTTTTTGAACTTAATATTTCTCTCAATTTTTTGCTAGTATAGTTTTTGAGTCTTATCCCCCGAGTGCTGGGAAATCGAGAATTGTATAAGTTAAAAACATAATCTCCTTAAGATTTTTTTGAGATTTTCCTCAACGAAGGCGGGAGGTATCAACATTCACATAAGGTTATTATGTAAACTCCCTTGGAGAGGGAGCAGGATGGATGTTCAGACGCTTACGAGTCGGATTTAGCTGGCTTAAGTGATCACTTTATGCTCATCTCACTATTATATAGGTTGCTAAAGGTTACACCCCTCCTCAACGGATGGCGGTAGTATTTGAAATTGGGTGCATATGAAATAGGTTCTTGTGTATCTTGTATACACCTGCCAGAAAATTTCACTTTGGCAGCAGGATGTGGTGGAATGGGTGAACGTTGTTCTGAACATAAAGTGATCACTTAAGCCAGCCAAAGCCAACTCGTAAGCGTCGGAACATCCAATAACCTTATGTGAATGTTGATACCTTCCGTCTTCGTTGAGGAAAGTCTGAAGATGTATGAAGTATGAAGATGCAGACAAATCCAGTTAATATACCCAAATAATTTAGGTATATCCCTCTCACATTAATTTCGATGATGAGGCTCGTCACCCATTCGACTTTCTTGTTCTTTTTCTTCAGCCCTCTGTCCTCCACCTGTCCTCCACTGCTGGATATAGGCCTCTCTCATACCATTCCATTTCTTTCTGTCGGTTGTTGCTTGTAGCCAATTTTTACCCCCCACAGCGGCTATTTCTTCGGACCATCTCTTTTGGAGTCTTCCGACGCCTCTTCACATTTTCCTAATGTCTCCATCGTAAGATTTTAGGGGTCCATCTTGTGGGGCAACCAACGTGTCCCGCCTATTGCTATTTCAGTCTTGCTACGCGATCCATGAAGTCTGTTACTCTGGTTCTGTACCTAATTTCCTATGCGCCATGTTTACTTTAATAAAGTTGCTTCCGTTGATAAAGTACACTGTCCGCATAGATGTCACTGGTTGCCTTTTCAAATTGTGGAAGATAGCCATACTTATTGTAAGTTATGCTTTATAGAAAATGCTCTAGTAGGTACTATGGAGAACAAGGAGGTACTTGTGATATTTTATGAAGATAAAATCTTTTGCTCTGACTTCTTCATGTGGAATTCGCGGTAAACTATTTTAATGAATAAAGTTCCATATGACTTCACCAAGACACATTTCCATTACGGGATTTAAGGTAAAGGTAAACCTTAGATGTGAACTAGTGAACGAACCAATGCATAATAATCTTATGTATGGGGGATGGTATAACTAAATGTATAGGTAACTGCAAAGTTATAAAAGCAAAAGATGGTACAAAAACAAAGTTCAACATTGCGGTGTCTCATATAGCGGTTTCTGAAGAACTTACAAAGTTTAAATATGAAAAGTCTTATTCATATACAAGGGTTTCTTAGTAATAATTATTTATTTACAGTACTGGTTGTGGATTTTTCGTTTTGATCTTCCTATATAATCTTGAGTCTAGTTCTTCCTAAAATCTTTTGTTGGCTATGTAGTTGATATGGAAAGAATGCGCCCAGAAAATACCACCAGTTCACAGCATCGTTGGTTACCAGTTTTCGTTTTATCTCAAAGACTAAGGGATTTTCATATCCCATATTACAGACTAGGATTGATAATTTTCATAGGGATTTTAAAAGAAAAGATGGTACCTAATGGAATGGAAGTAGTGAATCATTGTGTGGGATGCATTCCAGGTTGTCTGGACATGGAAAATAAACATCTAGTTGCTATAAATCTCGTGCAGAAACTATTGAGGTACACTAATACTTTTTTAAATATTGAACTGAATATGGCTAACAACACTGTATATAGATAGGTATATTGATAATAAGTACAGCTTGCTCAAAGAGAAAAGGAAAAAAAAGTATAAATCTTTCTTCAAAAAATGTTACGTAAATTAATTAAGCGAGTTTTTTTTATTAAATAAATATAATTTACCAAATCTTCTTTTACATTATAGAATTTTTATGCTTGCTTCGTATATTTTTTGTCTTGTGAATTCGCGATACAATGATAATTTCACAAACAACAGAATGTATAAATAAATAAATGAATTCATGAAATTAAATACTGTTATAATGATTTTTAATAACCCCAACCCTCGTTAAAAGCTCTGACAATGAGCTTTAAGTTTGTGAGTAAATGCCTCATGATATATTCTGACATTTGAAAGACCTTTCAGTTTCGTTACAGTTTGAGTAATTACTGTTGGCCTAGTTTTTTTTTATGAAAAAGCTTTCGCTCTACAATGGATCATTGCAAAAATGAAGGCTTTACTAAAGCACAAAAAATATAGGTCACTTACATATGCATTTAGAAAATCTCTTATAGTTGAGTATGTCGTAACAATACAGGAACGTTGGTCGTATCGTTACATAGACATATCGTTTACGGTGATTAATGGGCCAAGGTCTGTAACGGAGAAATCACAGGTATTTTTATCAGCCTGGTTTCTAAAACCTAGGCATGTTAGTGTTGCCTCTGTATGTGATTTTGCCAGACAGTTTTCTTAACTGCATATTCCCATCTGCCCCACAATCTTCTTTGTATTAGCAGGCGCGGATCCAGCCCTCAAAAAAGATTGTGGGCACAGCCAGGAATTCATTTCGGGGGGGGGGGGGGGGGGGGTTCGAGCTTTGGAACAGAGACAATAAGCTTCGAATCTAGGGGGAACATCTAAAATTTTGATGTTACCAAATGAAATAAAATCCAGGAAATAGCGCCGCAGGCGAATTTTTTTAAAAAATGGAGGAATTGATGAACCTGATGGTTGATTTTAATAGTAAGGCTTCTGGATATATTTTTGGGTTACAACATGACAAAGAATTAGCGCCGCAGGCGAAATTTTGTCATAAAACATAAGAAGGTAGATAAAAAAGAACTCATCGATCTCAAGACACAGTGAAAGTGTGACGTTACGAGTCTATTAGGGTTGTGGGCATGCCCATCGTGCCCACAACGGTGGATCCGCGCCTGTGTATTAGTTCTTAGATGCGTGCGTACTTTGAGTCTCTCCTATGCACACTGCCCAGAAGCCATTGGACATGCCAAAAAGGTGCTCTGTGTCTTGACCCTGTTTGCAGTTGCACATCGTGTACAAGGTATGAACAATGTGTATCTAGGTACATATTGAATTTGTGGCTTGCATTGGATTTGGTGATAAAAATAATTTGTAGGTATTAGATTGGGTATACGGAAATGCAGATTTACTCAGACAATATATGTGGATTCCGTTTACACTGATGTATATGATTCTGTATACGGGTCTACATATTTACTTGCATTTTTTATATTTTTGGATATAAAATTAGTTTTTGCGAGAACATCGGATTTCCCGCATGTCGTAGTTGAATAACAAGTACCTAGTCGGTTGAGATAACTACACTTTTTTTATTAGTATCTTGGGATGTACATAGCTGTGATTGTTTTTCAAGCAGATGTATATTTTTTTTATATTTCGCTACCTGCTTAGGTACTTAAGTTATTGTAGCCATGCCTAGATTCGAAAAAGCAGAAATAATAGCAGTTAGTATGTTCGTAGCAGAATGTATAACAATAGAATACAATGCATTCATTAGAAGTGGAAAATCCACGTAAGAATATCCATAGGGTGTTGGAAAAGCCTAAAAAAGTATGACATAATTTAAAGATATTGAAATACTTATATTACACCCGTATTCGGTTTGTCTTCTCAATTAGACATATTTTTTTTAGTAAAATATTGATTGAAATTTTGTAATTTATCTTAACTTAGGTATTTCTGTAAAACGTTGAAAGCGGTTGTTCGTGTAATCATTTTTTAAAACACTTTCTAATGAATAAACGTATACATATAATTTTCTTTAGTGCCTATCTATGAATACATTCCTGAATATTTTTCTCTACAGTGTTTCCATTCATAAAAAAATGTGAGGAGTCATATTTTTCACCGGTATAAAAAAATATAAATAATACGATCACAAGTATAGTTACATTTTATTCCCCTTCTATACTTGGTTGGTTTGGTACTTCAAAATATCTGTATATCTTTGCCAGAGGACCCTGTCACTTACAGTTTCCAGGACCTTTGGCCACTCCAACCACAGTCTTGATAAAAACATGAAATGACACTTTAATGCCTCATCCACATGCTGTCCGACCTTCCACGAGTCCCGCGCGAATGAGTAAAAAGGCGTTAACCGTCGGTTACGTATACAGTTCAAGACAATCACCTCGTCCGTACGTCCTTTTACTCATTCACACAAAACTCGTGGAGGGATGCCGAGCGTGAAGCGGCCGCATTAAATATTTTATTTGAAAATTAATAATATGCACCTGTCCTACATCGCAAATTAATACACAAATATTGAAAATCGAGAAAAAGAAACATAGAGAAATAATTGTCTTGACGCATGGAGTCGATGAGGCTCGCCACCCATCACGCCGCGTCAAGGACCAGGGAGGGCGCAAAGAGGAGGGCAGAATGCCGGATTGGTGTGTGGAATATAAGAGGAGATATGGAAGGTAAGATGAATGAATTGCGTGATGTTTTGCATGAGAGGAACTTAGATATATTGTGTTTATGTGAGACGAAAAGAAAGGATAGAGATTGTGATGTGGTGAATGGAATGGCAGAAATGTGGTCTGGAGTGCCTGAAAATGAACATGGACGTCAGGGAGTGGGTGCTATATTATCAAAAAGAATGACTGAATGTATGGTGAAGCGTAATGGGTATGGACTGGTAGGACCGAGACTCATCTGGATTCGTTTCAAGGTAGGCATGACCAGGCTGTTCCTTATTATAGGTTACGGTCCAGGGAATGATGCCTTGGATGATGAGAAGGATGAGTTTTGGAACTTAGTGCGGGAGACAGCGGATAAAAGAAGAGCGAATGAAAAAGTAATATTGGCAGGTGATCTGAATGGTTGGGTCGGTGTCAGAAGGAAGAATTTTGAGAGAGTGTTGGGATTGCATGGCGATGATAGGGTGAATGATAACGGGAAAAGAGTGTTAGAAGTATGTTTGGAGTTGGATCTCTTTGTGGCGAACACATTCTTCGCACACAAGGAGATCCACCAGTACACTTGGCAAAGAGAGAGAGTTGATCGTATTGAAAGGTCGATGATTGACTTTGTATGTGTGGACTCTGAGCTCCGGAAGGCGACAAAGGACACCCGGGCATTTCGGGGCGCCGGACTGTGGACGGATCACTTCCTTGTGATAACAAGGATTGATCTTTTCTCCGGTTGGCGCTCGAGGGCTCGGAAGTTGGAGCCTGTCCGGAGAATCAGGGTCGAAAAACTGAAAGAGACGAATGTTAGGGATGAATATGAAAGACTGACTAACGAAAGGCTAGAAGTACATGATGATGAGGAACGCTCAACGAGTGAACTATGGAATGTTATGAAGGAGGTGCTAGTAAAGAGTGCAAGAGAAGTATGTGGAGAAGCGTTGGTAGGAAGGAAAAAAGGTGATGCGTGGTGGGATGATGAGGTGAAGGATGCTGTAGTGAGGAAAAAGAAAGCGTGGAATGATGTGCTTGGTGCGAAACTAGATGATGGAGGTGAGAAAGAAAGAAAGAAGAATATATATAAAGCGTGTAGGAAAGAAGTGAAAGAAATGGTTTGCCAGAAAAAGAGAAAACTTGAGGAAGAGGAATGTATGAAATTATCGAGGAACGCCGAGGAGAATTTGAAAATATTCTGGAAGGAAGTAAAAAGAAAGAGATCTGGAAGTGAGAAAAACAGTATGAATTGCATCAAAGATAAGAATGGTGATTTAGTGATGAATGGAGAAGAAGTTGTTGAAAGATGGAAAGAATACTTCGAAGAATTGTATGAAAGTGGTACTAGTACAAACCAGACGAATGTAGCAGATAGTATGAATGTAAATATTGCTGAGGACGAGGAAATACGTATGAATGAAGTTGTGCTTGCATTGAAAAAAGCAAAGAATGGTAAAGCTGCGGGACATGACTGTGTGGCCATAGAGTTCATCAAGCAAGGTGGCCCGAAGATTCTCGAGTGGTGCCTGAGGCTCTTCAACTTGTGCTGGGAGAGTGGCTGCACTCCTGAGGATTGGAGGAGGGCAGTCATCTGCCCTTTGTACAAGGGGAAAGGCTCAAGGTTGGAATGCGGCAGTTATCGGGCTATCAGTTTGCTGAGCTCTGTGGGCAAACTGTATGGAAAGGTATTGATTGAAAGAGTAAGAAAAGTGACTGAAAGTAAAGTATGGGATGTGCAGGGTGCTTTCATGAGTGGCAGGGGGTGCACCGATCAGATCTTCTCCCTACGGATGGTCGTGGAGAAGCTTCTGGCTAAACACCAGAGGCTCTTCTGCGCGTTCGTGGATCTGGAGAAGGCATACGATCGTGTGGACCGAGAAAGACTGTGGCGTGTACTGTCGGAATATGGGGTGAGCGACCGACTGATTGGCGCAATCGCGTCTCTATATACGGAGAGCTCTGCTTGTGTCAGGGTGAATGCTGCGTTGTCGCAGTGGTTCACTCTCACAAAAGGGGTTAAACAGGGTTGCGTCATGTCGCCTTGGTTGTTCAACCTGTTCTTCGACTACTGCATGCGTCCTCTGAATGAGCTGAATGTTGGTGTGGACCTAAATGGAGTGAAAGTATGTGCGTTAATGTTTGCAGATGATTTAGTGTTGATGGCTGATGATGAATGTGAGTTACAACGGATAGTATCCTGTGTGTACGAAAGCTGCGATATGAATGGTATGAAAATGAATGTAAATAAAACGAAAGTATTAGTGTTCGAAAGAGAGGAAATAAGGACAAATTGTGTGATAAAGGTTGGTAATGACTGTCTGGAGCAAGTGGATGAGTATGTATATCTGGGAAGTTTGTTTACTAGAGATGGACGCTGTGATGGAGACATTGAAAGAAGGAAGCTGGCCGGTACTAAGACGAATGGTGCGCTCGGTCCGATTGTTAGTAGTAGCAATGTGTCTATGAAAGCAAAAGTGCTAGTGCACAATGCTGTCTTGGTGCCGACCCTGATGTATGCTAGTGAGACGTGGACGTGGATGAAGAAGGATGAATCAGGGTTGAATGCAGTAGAAATGAGGTCATTAAGAAGAATGTGCGGGAAAACGCTGAGAGATAAGATAAGGAATGAGGTTATTAGGGAAATGAGTGACTGCAAGACTGGTGTAGTGACAAGAATGAAAGTAAACAAATTAAGATGGTTTGGGCATGTTGAGAGAATGAATGATGACAGGATGACAAAAAAGATATATCTGAATGAGCGAAGAGGGGTGAGAAAGCGCGGCCGTCCGAGACTGACCTGGTCCGATCATGTCGACCAGATCCTCAAGGATGGACGCGTTTTGAGTAAAAGGAATCGGAGAGCGTGTATGACTAATTGCATGAATGTGACGGAAGCTAGGAGTGTGTGTAAGGATAGGGCTGTCTGGCGCTCTGTCCTCTCTGCCTACCCTGCAAGGGATGTGGCGTGAGGGTATAGATAGATAGAGAGAAATAACTTGGAATAAAACTTCCAAATAGACAAGTTACTTTGTAAACATTTTGCACGTAGACTGTAAGAGATTTCTATTAAAAATATCTTTAGTATTTCGTATCAAAATTATTGCAACTGCCGAGTATCACACAGAGTATTCCTGTTATTATTACAACTTTGCATTGTGATCGAGAAATAATGATAGATATTTTCCTAGCAGTAATGGTTTCCTCCTTTGGATGGAAATGATGGAAGGGTAGGTACCCTGTAGGCAGGTGCCTACATTATATACTCAAAGGTACATTGATGTAAGTTTAAACAGGTAGATACTTAGTGTCTGCATCTGTGGCCTAGACCATTGATAACAATTCAAGCATGTATGCAGAATATGATTTGTATAGATTGTTGAAAGATGTTCATTAAAATGGATTTCACATATGGTGAAAATTTATTATAATATGGCAGGCACTTAGAAAGAGGAAAGTAGATACTTTCAAAATAAATATAGAATAAGTTTACTAATGCAGCATATTAGTAAGGATCGTGTAGTAATAATTCCTAATACCTTCCTATACCAAATAATGCACTTTACGACACAAGCTTTCAGCTCACTGTAAAGTATGCAGGAAAATTCGGGGTTGTACGTGAATAGGTATATCCACTAGCCCTGATTCTTAAATAAAAACATGCCTTAGAAAATTGACAAAATTTTTAACTGCCAATAGTAAAAAACATAGCTCATAAAACACCTGTTTTCTTAAAGGAGTATTTTCCACGATCGTTAGTATCAGTCAATAGTTGTTTGAGGTCGGAATATCTAGTTTCTACACACGATATAACCCGAAAAAAAATACATACGTTGGTATCAGTGCTGTGGTTGTTGCATTTGGGTGATGTGTGCTTTAATTATGTTGTCTAGCTTTCCACTATCGTGCAAACGCGAAATTTGCTCCAAATTCGACGACAGAAATCTTGTCCGTAGTGTTACCAAGTTATGGAAAATTTAAACTAAATGTATTTGAAAATACCAGTAATGTTAATTGAATTCGATTATTAATCGATAAAAGAGGTGGATTAAATTAAACTGTCGTCTATATTGCAGGATGTACAATGTGCATTTAGAGTTCATTCACTAATAATGGCATGTCTTTAGAAGTAGTTTATGTTCTCGATCAAATGGATAACTTCCAGACTGGTTAAATTTTATATGTCATAGACGGTCTGCCTTCTAATATAATTTCCGTAAAGAAAAGTCTACTTAGTAATTTTCTTTTCATAAACGTTCGTTAAAAATTCAATCACTAATAACTTTTCGCTTCAATTTGCCGTTATAAATTTAAAGCCACTTATCTACGTTAGTACGATTTCCCCCTGTATTAAACGGGGAACCCCTGAAAAGGGAGTAAAGTTTTATACTAAATTGACGTTTCCCCCCGTCTATAAAATTATTGGGTATTGTATATGTAAAATATGTTTCGTAGTGCTTATTTTGTTTATACTGTGAGCATAATAAAAGCCTGGAATTGTGTTCAGCCCTTAACTTTTGTTGATAACTTAGAAATGCATGCACACTGCACAGTGTCATGATTAAGATTAGTGTATATTTGTGAATCAATACTATAAAAAAACAGCATATTTTACGATTAACAGAAAACATTATTTTTGGCACATACAAGTCTAAATTAATTATAAATAAATAATTTCAAATTTAAGCTTATCTCCTACCTTAAATAAAAAAAATCTCTTTATTAAATGAAATAAGAATTTCATGTCTTTCAGGTACTTGTTAATATTTTTTTGGTAATCCCCACTTCACATTCAATTTACACGTAATCAACTTTTATTTACACATTTCTTTATCTTTGGACGCCGTTGCTGAACAATTTAAGAAAAGCAGGTGAAAGAAAAATATTATGCAACATTTTCTTTGCAAACATTTTATTTTAAATTCGATTCGGTTTAACGCCCACCCCCATGTCATTTCTTAATCCTATTCCTTCATCTTTTTCCAATTCTATTTTTCCCCATTTTCTCTGTTTGCGCATTAATTTTCACTTCTCTTTTGCAAACAACGCTGGCACCTGTGGCTAAAATTTAACTTGTGCATAAGAATAATAGCATTTTACTTGTAATAGGATTGTACAAAGAAATCCTATTACATTATTGGCCCTACATTGTAGAAACATTTTTAAAATTTTACGAACTTAGAAAATACTGGACGAAAATATCATTTAAGCATTAAAAATACGTTTCCAGAGAAAAATAAATTCATATTTGGCCTAGGGTACATAATTATTAGATAACTCAAAGTACCTATATCACATACTAGTTGTAGCGAGTAGATTTGTCTTCAGAAATATTTATTTAATTACAATATAACACATTTTAGTGTAAGAGCTTTGTGAGCCTCTGTGCTGAGCTGAGAAAGTGATAATATAAATGTGAAACAAAACAACGAAAAAAACTCAAAATCATGTAATAACTTGGAAACAATATTGTTATTAGTTTGTATATAATTTGAGTGCGTACATCAGTTATATTTTTAGGTTTCGTTTTTACAAGATCGCCTTTCCTTTTTTACATTGAGGAAGATCATTTATTTCAAATGAGACCCATTCCGCCAAACTGCTGACAGTGACATTTCTAACAGAATTCATTTTGTCTTGTAACATGTTTCGTAGTTCGAGAAGCTTTATTGTACTATCTACCTAGTACCTACCATGCTCTCTGAATTAATTCAACTGTATGTTACAAATATTATCAATTTATCTGTGTGTGTTTCATAAAAAATATATTTTTTATAAGGTGTGACGAGTTAATACTTACTCAGCATTCCTAAGCTAGGTGTAACTTCCTATTCTTAAATTAAATCGTCTCTGATTGACATTATTTTCATATAAAATGCACAGTCAAAGAAAGTATTGTAATCCGTTTCAAGATTGTATCACAAATACTAGTCAACAAGGCGGGGATTTTTATCCCCCAAGCCTTCAGTGGGGTGTACCTACATTATATTCTTTCAGACGTTTGCCATTCAGAACCAAGCGTGCTGATTGAATTTTTACGGACTACATTTTGTGCATGGACCAGGGTTTTCTGAAACACGACTCAACGTTTATTTTCTTCAAACATTTTTAAAAAATAACTCTGTGTACTCTAGTGGAAAATTTGAATTGAAAATAGGATTCTGTATACTCGTACATATTTAACTGATTTCATGGTCAAATATTGAGATAAGAAAGAACAAATACTCTACGCCGCGCCAGTTTGATATATTTTGATGAAATCACCTCAAAAATCAATTTAAATCGGTGTCATTTATTAATAAATTTCGCGCTAAATAAAAATTTCATTGCTGTCCAGTGAATCCATGACACATAATTAAAGACTTGTAAATAAAAGAAAAGTAATATGTATTAAACAACTGTTTAATACATATTACTCTTATCTCTCTGTTTACACACCTGTTTAACACAAAACAACTGTTTAATACATATTACTATCTTTTAATACATATTACTATTTCCCTAATTAACTAATTAGGGAAATTCTCTGTTAAGGAGACGATTTAATTTAATTATAGATGTCTGTTGGAGGAAATATAAAATACAATCACAATACCTAAAAAAAAACAATTATATAAGAAGAGAACATAAGAACAAGAGTTGGAAAAGAACAGCGAGGAAAACATAATTAAGAGTACAAATGTTTTATAATATTACATCGATGTCAATCAGAATGTAAAGAACAGCTCCGATTGGCATCTCGTCAGAAGTGGGTAAAAAAATGGAGGAGAAACATTCAATTTCAAAATTACCCCCCCGATATTTGATCCTCGCTGCTAGTACGAGTTTCGAACCTTGTTTTTTACAGTTCAATTTCATTTTCACAACGTAAGGCGTCAATTTCGTCGATTGGGTCTATAAATAAAACGAGACGAGTGAATGGCCAACGGGAAATGTTGTAGAAGGTAGTAACTGTTTAGTGTTTATATCTCGTAGTATTCTAAGGTAATAGAAAATAATAAAATGTACTTGTGCTCTTCGATCCAATTGAAAACATAAATGAGAATATGAGAGAAAAACTCAAAGATCGTAATCAAGCTTTTTTTATGAGATTCATAAAAAAATGATAAAGTTTTATAATAAAGTAGTATCCTTTTAAAACTAAACTTCACTCGTATATAGATCTACTCAGTTATTATACTGCAATGGAAATTGAAAACAAAACCTATTTTAATAATAGTTAAAAAGCATATTTTCAACATTACCGTTTAATAGTCTTACGTTGTGCAGAGTTTCGTTTTGCTAGAGAAAATTACGTTGACCGTAATAGAATGTTTAAATTATTAATTAAAGCAAAGTGTCCTTGAGTAGGTATTGTAATTTAGCTTAAAATATCAAAACATGCGCAGAGCTTAAAAACATAACCTCTTTAAATTGCAGAGTACCTTCAATATATTTGTAGAGTTTAAATGTTTAAATCAGTTGCGTCGCAAGCTTACAGCACGCCGGACGTAGACTACGAGGCGCCGGCGTCGACGGCCGTAGACCTGTGGATTTTCAGAAAAACATCGCGCAAATATATTCGTAGAATTCGTAGCATTGTGGTATAGGTACACAATATTTGGTACTTTTGGTAACTGGGATTTCAGTGCGGCACGTCTTGTATGCCTTGCGGGCTCAGTTGGTCTTTATTGGAAAAGTTTTGTATAAGTTGTTTAGTGCGGCTGAGATTAATGGGTATAGCGTGTGATTACAGATGTTTCATCCCACGGGAAGTCACTTCCATGTAATCTTTTTTTTAACAGTCACGTGAGCAGCCGAAGTCACTCTTACAGCAGCTGTTAAAGGGTAATTTTTAACTTTTTATTTCCTCTGTTTTATATTATTAATATTAAATATTTTTACATATTAATTTATTACTATGTAAACTTTATTTAATGCCCCTCTACTGCTTGAAATTATAGCGTTCCTCATGGTAATACAGGAAAAATACGAGGCTTCACCTTTTAAAGTGGTTTTGAGTAGTACGCACTAACTTTTCCTGCATAATTCCTTCCGACTTCGATTAGCATCGTGACTTTCAAAATGTCACCACCACAAACATTTTTCTTTTTGAATCGCATTAACATCTTAAAGACTTTTTAGTAAGTTAATGAAGCTTGTGTTATGATGGTAGAGTAAAATGGTATAGCAGTAATTAAACCGCTTTCAGCTTGACAGCAGATATTATATATCAAACTATCGGCGAACTTTCATTAAAGGAAAGTATCACGAATTGCAAAATTCATCTTACAGAAATCTTGGACAGATACGTCATAAAAACCTTAGTAGGTAATTACTTATTTTATTTGATAAATGTTTTTTTGAAACTGGAAATGTTTCGGTTACTAGAATTTAAATGAAATAACCCAGCATCGACTATATTGCAATCATTGGATGTTGTATAAGTTGCATAAAATCAGGTGATTACGAGATTAAATTCTTCAAATCTTAATGTTGTCCCATATTACCTATATCCGAAACAATAGATGTGTAGTTTTAAACAAAGTTTTTAGATATGTAGTTTTAATAGCACATTTTTTTTAAAATATTTTTTTTTATTATCGCATCTTTCTTGCTTCCTTTGTTTTCCTATTCCGCTCGTTTCCAATACTTTCGTAGTCGTGTTTCCTCAATCCTCATTATTGAATTTGTTTCTAATATTACTTTAAAAAACGATCTACTCACGTATGCCAAATAAAAATATACTTTAAATGTCTGATTCTAAGAAAACTAAAAAAAAATAATCGAAAATTAGTCATTGTAATATATTTAGAGTTACGGTTTGTATGTCGAAAGATTTATATCCGAGCATTAGATTCACATCAGAGGACTGTGAGGATTCACACATAATATGAGATTACAGTAAAAGCAATGCAATGTCCCTGCACATGAAATTATATAGGCTTGTATGCCAACACAAACCCAAATACTTTATTGTAACACTATGTGCAGAATGCATCGTTGGTGCTGGGATTCGAACCTGGCACCTCACCTTGAGATAGGTACCGGTGCTCTAACCAACTGCGTGAACTATTATTTGACTACATTACAGTGGCGAAGGGTGGATTTCTGCAGAAGGGAATCCGGGGCTAACATTTCTTATTGAATTACGTCAAATTAGACACTATTATACCTATAATTTTATCCAAAAGGTAACTCGATGGGTATCGTGTTCTTAGGTAGTTTCGCGCCGGCTACATTATACAGTTTGTATTTCTGTTCTTTTTTTATCTGGGCTACTCCAGGCATTAAGGTTAGTAAATTAATAATATATCCATTACGGTGAAGCATATTTTACACTATGAAATATCATACCATAGTCTCCATGGTGGTTTAACAGTATGAGCTATGTGGGAGTAATATCCTGATGAAAGGAACCCATTGGAGCTTTTCATGTATTTTATGATGGTGCGTGCGACATGGTAATAAACCAAAACGGGAATTTAATTTTCCTTTTGTTTTCTTTATTACTCATAATAAAATGGATATATATTGTAGCGTCGTCTCACAAAACAAAACACCTAACTGTATTTCAAGAAAATTAAAAGATTTCAAGAAGACAAACTTTATAAATTTGTGCCCAGCCCAGATTAATAGATTAACGATAAATAATTTGCATATCGCATAAGTGCCACACAATACTGAAATAATTTACGAGTATACCTGATTTCTGTAATAACAAGTAAGACAATTTTGGTACAGTTCTGTGGATTATGCTTCGATGTATAAAGTTCTGAAAATATACACAAATTCTACTTCATTTAGCATTTTATATTTAACACTGCAATTTTTTTTAGTTCACAGGTTCATCAATTCATAATAAATGCCATTTTTTTAAAGGAGCAGGTATTAAAGCTTTTTTTAAAGCCCAGAGGCTTGCGTACATAAACCCAAATACTTTTCCACACAACTTGCATTGGGCTAAAAGCCTCTATCGCAAAGTGTGGAATACATACATCGCCACCGCCGGAGTTTGAATCTGGCACCTCCTGCTTGAGAGACTGCCACCTCAACCAACTGCGTAACCATGTACTATTTTTTCATAATTTTCAAATCAATTCAAATTGCACCTCTGTTTAATACGAAAATGAGAAAAAATGGAGCTACATCATGTTGTGCTTCAGTCTACGAACTTGTTCAGATATTTTTATTATTGTCGTGTTGAAATACAAAGACTTTTTCTTTGTTTGCGTCATGCAAATCTTAATAATTCACTAATACCCGATCCCACCAACTACCACCTAGTAAGCAGACCCCTAAGGAATTTCCATACAAAACCATAGATAATTTGAGTGATTATTATAACTGTCATAACCTTTAAGATATAAATCCATACAAAATACAGCATGCAGCTACTTAAGTGAGGGAGATTCTGGGCGGAGATATTTGGGCACCTAACTAAGTAGAGCTGCATGTTGTATTTTGTATGGATTTATATCTTAAAGGTTATGACAGTTATAATAATCACTCAAATTGTCTGTGGTTTTGTATGGAAATTCCTTAGGGGTCTGCTTCCTAGGTGGTAGTTGGTGGGATCGGGCATAAGTATTGTATTATATTAAGCTCGCCAGCCAATTGTTTATCAGCAATCAGTAAATCAAAGTTTTCCAGGGGAAAATAAAACCAACTTTTCTACTTTCTTTGTAAAAAATCATGGGTACTTTATCTACGACTGTTATTTCGGTATTTTATCCGACAAAAATGGTATTTTTACGTCTTTATAAAGCGATATCGGCATTTGAAAGTGGTAGCATGATTTTTTTTTGTAGATAACGATTTATAAATGATTTTATATAATAGTGACATACTTATAAATATGTAATGCGGCCGCTTCACGCTCGGCAACCCTCCACGAGTTTTGTGTGAATGAGTAAAAGGACGTACGGACGAGGTGATTGTCTTGAACTGTATACGTAACCGACGGTTAACGCCTTTTTACTCATTCGCGCGGGACTCGTGGAAGGTCGGACAGCATGTGGATGAGGCATGAAAGGTAGCCTCAATACAGACGCAAGTCTAGTGAGGCACCATTCATATTACCATAATGAACTTAACTATATATTTGAGAAGTGAAATATTTATATCCTTAAAGTGTACACTTAATGAAATAAAAAAAATATTATTATTATTTATTATTATTATACGTGTACATTTAAACAAATGCAACATTCATAGAGTGAATATAGGTAGATAGATATCTACTTTCTAGGGATTAGTTGGTTATTAATCTAGGTTTTGACTATTCCGTATAAAATTACAAAGAATTAACAATGTTTGCGCCTGGTTAGTGTAAATGCAAACTCTATAACACTCGACCAGATCCTCATGGATAGAAGCGTTTTGAGTTAAAGAAATCTGAGGGCGTGGGCGTGCATGATAAATTGAATACATGTGACGGATTCTAGGAGTGTGTGTAAGAATAGGGCAGTCTGGCGCTCTGTGTGTAGAAAACATATTATTGGGAATTTAGTCTGGAAATATTTAAAATGAATTCTTAGGTAGTATTAAATAAGTACCCAACATTTCTTATTTACCTATTCCATATTAAGAGACAAATCTTGTTATATTTGAGAAGCTTGTATTTTTCTTTTCCTCAAAAAAAAGCAATAAAAGAAAGGAACTGAATTGATGAAAAATTGTTTGTATTTTTGCGAAGTCTCGTATAATTAACCTGGATTCTCTTTTTGCATGTTTGTTCCGCTATTTCGTTCTTCTCCGTCTTCATCTCCCTCAAGTCGTATTGGAAAATTTCACGAGAAGATTTCCATTAAAAAGGTATTTATGTCAAACAAAGGCTTTGATAAGCAAAAAAATAATTGGGTATTAAAATGAAAATTCTTGGTACTACTTTGCTGCTTAACAATTCAAGAAAATTGGACTTAAGGGGAAGAATTTGTATAATAACGATTTAAAAGTTGGATGGTGCCTACTCGTACTAACTTTTATTTTTTTAAACAAAATTGGTATTTTTTTTTTATTTTACATCGGTATTACTTTAGTTAAGTAGCTACCCCATAGTAGCTAATAAGTCTTTTTTTTTCGTAGTTGCAATACTCGGTAAAATTCTAAAATATAAAAAGCCTTTTTTTATTGCTTCATGTCAAAATTATTTTTAAAACACGCTTATTTTTGTTCAAAGTGGACCAAATAGATCTAATATTCATACAATATAATTGTTTTACTCTTAAAAAAATATTTGGACATTTCTTAGGTACTATTCTAAGATAGACCGGTTGTTCCCATACTTAAAAGCCATATTTTTATCACGTGTAATATTTTTGACAGATTATGTATTTTGATACTTTATAGTACAGTCAATTGTTGACAACTCCAACTAGGTTCAGTTAGAGATGGTATGATTAAAAAATCAACCAGAATTTTAAATAGACTTGAGTCGAGGTGGGTACACAAAATGAATATCCTATTCCACGTCTTTTTAATTAGAAATGTTTCTCATTTTTACGATATCCGTAAGAAAGTTGAGTAGAATAGTAACTACGTGAGAGGGGCGCCTTATTAACTCATTAATTAAATAGCAGTTAACGACTTTGTGCTGACGTTAAAGTTTAACGGCCTGAAGGTCTTATTAAAATCTGTAAATCATACAATAGCTGAGATGCATGGAAATACTTACAGCATTTTGCTCGAAATTTTCTCGAGAATCATCAACCGTATGAATCATTAAACCGAAGGTGGAAATTGATTGTGAAAATATTTATGTGATACACAATATTAGATATCTTCCACAGACTTTGATGTATCGAATGATCGACTAGTGTACAAAGTGAAGTGCAAAAATTCAGAATTGAGATAATGTGGAGAAGGGGAGTGAGGCATAAATGAGAGAAGTAAACTAGTCGCCTATTCATAAATCAAAGTCTGTGGGAGATTCTAAATGTTGTGTAGAAGAAGGCGTAAAAAGTATAATTCACGACGAAGGAATCACTTCAAATATAAATATTCATTTATCAATTGTATTATTTTTCAATAAATTACACACAACTAACTCGACACTTCGAGAATTTTATCGAAACGTTTAGACTGAGACGGTATGAAACTTTTAACAATTATGTAAGTAAAACTAAGTAGTTGTGCAGTCAAGTTAATGGCATAACGCCATCTTTTAGTTGTAATCAAAAGTTATGAGAGCTTTCCTATTGTGGCCAAGTTTTCTTCTCTTATTACAGAATATAGACAATTAACGCGTCGGAAGAAAATTTAAAAGCATATTAATTATTAAAACTGTCAAGATTTCGGTGTTTTAAAACTTCCCGAATTTTTCAGTTTTAAACTTGTTTACCATAAACATAATATTTATTTTGAAAAATACCCAAATTTTGTTTCTGCATCTATCTACATAAAAAAAAGAAACAGTTTGGTATTTCCTTTTGGAAAAGTGTAACATTTCTAACCATAAAATATTCGCATAAGTATACCTATTTTTTTTTCTTATGGAAAATTTATGTAACATACTTGTACCTTTTAGACATCAAAGGCTTTGAAATATTTATTTGTTAGTAGTAGTAGTAGTTGCCTTATACGAATACATGTATTTTTCAAAGGTCCTATTACCTGCGTTAGTTCTTTGTAGTCGTCAACAGCTTTATACCAGAAGCTTTTTTGACTTAGAAACAACAAAGGATACATGAAATGGCGTTTAGTTATGTGTGTTAATTAATAGTGTGTTGTTGAAGACGATTCAACCATCCTTCGATTTTTTCAGCGACAAGTAAGTAAGACTTTCGATGAACGTTGTCAAAAATTTACTATAGTGCCACAATGTTTGAATTTGTAAACGTACGTTTATTTATTTGTGCCTTAACTCTAAGAGCCTTTTACAGGTGGTACAGTGTTTAATATATTAATTTTTGTATCGGTTTCGAAACCATATCTGAAATTGTAACGTGAAGGCAACATGCGTTCAGTTTCCAAAATATATTACTTTACCGCGAAATATTGAAATATCATGATGGTTACCCAAAAATAAGAATTAATTTTATGAAATCCTCTGAAATGTCACGAATAGGTACTTTCGGTTTAGCATTGAGTTATTCATGATATCACCTTGGCGTAGGTCGTTAAACAAAAAGTAAGAGAAAATGAAAAAAAAAAGAAATATTAATATCCGTTGAGCAAACTGTATATTTTCGTGACTTTATTTTACATAGCACGTCTGACTTTTGTTCATGAAATACACTTTGACATGCGACTATAAATTATTATACTTAATATGAAATATTATTATTATCGGCTGTCTAGGGATAAGTTAATTAAATATTTATATTATTAGTAGCACAACCTACTGTAACAATGTCTGCCGAATTAATGCGAGTCTAGAGATCGTAAAGACTTCTTATCGTTATTATTTGTTTGCATTTCAGAAAGCTTTCAACGTAACCTTAGAATTCAACCTTTAAACATGCATAACCTAAAATATTGTGGAACTGTAGATAATAGTACATACATACTATCTATAGATACTATAAGCACGCCATTTTTGTAATAGTTTAATAAATGCCTAATACATGCTAAGGTCATTCAAACATACATACAAAAATATGTACTCGGGCGAGTGGTTATTCATTCACTACATTTAATATTTTAGCAAAAATCTCAATTGTTCATTTTGCTAAAATATTTTGTTAATTGGACTTGAACATGATTTGGCCCTTATAATAATTATTTCTACACAATTTGCTAATTGTATCAACATTCTACATATCGTGTAAATATACAGGTAATTTGATTGATATTGGTTCTAAGGTACATCGGTGTGTTTTATGCCATGGGAATATCTGGGTACTCGTTCAATTGCCAAAAGTCATATGATATTCGTATATTATTTAACAATCAAACATTAAAATGTCAAAATGTAGTTCAAATAAACAACTAAAGCTCAAACTTTGTCCAGTGGAGACAGTTTGACATCTGGTTTTGAAAATCCAATTCTATGAAAAGCTCTCATACCGAGAGACGAAGGCTTCGAGGGTACTTTGAAAAGTTTTGAGTGATATAAGCGATAATTGTGAGGGTTAGTCTGGTAGCTTGACTGGATCGCTTAGGGGCACTTCATCCGATAAATATACTTATCTAGTCATGTCTTTTTTCATTTTATCTCGAGGGAAAATATTAGTTTGCCGATAGTTTGGAAAAAATGATCATTTTTTTGTCCGTTTCTTTGGTATCGGTATTCAGAAGGGAGACGTCGATTTTTCATCTTCGTCGTTAATAGCTACTTATCAAAATTTCAAGGATTTTACCTATATGCTCTTACTACATAATATGTACATATACCGTCTCGACATACACTAATATTTTTATATGTATAGGTACATGTTTTGGTTTTTGCAATACAGACTTCGTTGCAATAATAAGTTCTTCTAATGCGTAACTGAAAAAAAATATTGGTGAATAGTACCTGCCTATTTCTATGGAGATATCCCGATATATACGTTACGTTTCAGTCTTGATAAATTGTTGTAGCATTTCTCTCGATCAGCCGTAATGGCACCCATCAACGTTGTATCGATATTTTTCTTACGAATGTTAAATAAGAATTGCTTATCGCCTCACACACACACACACATACACAGACACACCTTTTCCAACCTTTCTTCAAATAAAAGTTGTAACTTTCAATGATCCTTTATAAATGATAAAAAGCAACTATAGAAATTATGTCAAATATAGGTTAGGTAGGTACGTTACAAAAATAGCACAAAATGACTCCATAGATTTCCTTTAAAGCTACAAAACAAAGAATTATATTAACAAATTCAGAGAGATATTTGACTCTACTCTACTCCCTAGTCTAGATTTAGCAACAAAATGTGTAGATATTGTGTAGAAAAGTTAAAGCAGTGGTCCCTTAAAATGAATAACGTCGTTGAATAATATTAAAATAAAGCTTCATCATAACAACTTTATTATTATCTGTGTAAGTGTTGAACCGTGTTTACACCCCGGGAAACTGAGAAATATTATCACGTTGCCAAGTTCAAGAGCGAGGGCTGTTATTATTTTAATAAACCATTCCATTACTCTTGTAGTATAGAGGGTCCTTTAGTAACAATTATATTATACTTTTAAATAAGCCTTGCACTTAAGATTATTACAGTCCCCACGGTATGTTGAATACAGTTTATGTAATTGCAATTTTATATAAGATATATTATTTTAATTAGGTTCAATCAGATACAATTTAGGAAGTGCCTGTATTAGTATTTTTTGTGGATTTTCATGGCGAAAACTTGACATGACTATTGCTCTTATGATTTTCGGAAGAACTGTATTCGAATCGACACTCTTGTTGAGTAAAAGCGTCGCGTCGATAAAATACAATATACACGATTCACATGAAAGGCATGCAAGAGTAAATTACTTAACATTGAGCAAAATCGCTCTGCGTGGTCATCTAAGTCTAGTGTCCTTTCCAATGTTCCTAAAAGGTACATTGAAGGACCATAAAACTGAAGCACTTCAAAATTATGTGTCGATGCGTGTGTTGGAAATAATGATAGGTATTAACCATTTTACTCAAACCAAATTTCAACAACATCACAATATGAAAGGTGCCACATTTTATTACAGTATTTACCTATTGATATGTGAAAACTGGCAAGACAAACTCTGATTCCGCGAGTTCCTGGGATTCTTATATTTGGTATATTTTAGCATTTTGTACATACGGATGTCTTTGAAAATTATTTCTCATAGTAAAATTTGTCCGACAAAAGTACATTAGTGAGGATAATAAAATATTATTTTCCTTTCATTTTGCTCTATAAGCGGAATGCGATGAATGTAGGGACTAACACAATATTTACACAAAAATATTCATGCCCTGAATGTGGCTATATAATACAAGTAGCAATATTATAATAGAGTATCTATAATAGATAGTATTTCTATGACTTCCTTGACAAGTTGTTTAATGGACTCGAGCATCCGTTTGATTTATGTTTTCTTTCAACATATTATTTGGAGCGCTGCTATTCCGACAGGATGCTTTCAAACGTATTCTATGAGTACTTATAGATAAAAATACACTATGACATATTTTCTATTTATGTTATACAATACGACTTTAATATTCTATGTTTGGTCATATCCTTTCATTCTTTTGTCCCATACATTGTATGAGATCTCTGATTTAAAATCAATCAGCGTTTGATCTGATTATGATATCATGTATTGCATACTAACTACGAGTGGCAACCAGACAACCACTTGAATTTTAATTATATGCTTACCTCATCCTTTATCGTTTCTGCATTTTTTTTATTTTATTTATTTAGTCACATGGGCACAAACAGTTATAACAGCACATGTCAACAATTAAACAAAAACAGAAAGCAAACCAGTGAAGGCCTGTAAATTTTACCAGAAAAACAATGAAACAAAGGCAAAAAATATGAATATTCTATCTATCTTCTCGCACCCCGTCCTTCGTGGGGCAGGCAAAGAAGACAGAACACATGTTTTATACTAACATCTCGCTCCTACAAGAATGTAAAAATCGAAAAATATATAAAAATAATGGAGGACTATTCTACATTCTACAACCCGAGGTTCACGTGTCATCTCTTTTTTTAGATGCAGTTGATTTTTTTTAATGAATCTGGGTTTATCGAAATAAACCCAAATACATCTTTGTACACTTCACAGAAAGCTGAAAAGCATGTGTTGTGAAGTGGGGTAAGTCGGGGATTGAACCCGCACCCACTCGATTAACAGTGGAGCGCGTTACCAACCAGCTACCGACCACCTTCGTTTTATGTTTCGTATTTTTCTAATACCATCAGACAAACCTTTAATTGTATCTAATAGATTTTTATATGATAAATGTGTGCGTTTAGGCAGACAGATAAATCATATCAAAATATCAATGGACCCCTTTTCATGAAAGTTTTAAGCTTAGTTTTATAGATTCCGTCTTATACACCTATACTGAGAAAATGTCATTCCAATGGCAATGCATTGCATGTACTCAATCTAAAACGTGACAAACGATATTATCGATGCATAATACTATGAATCGACGCCGAGGAATAACACTGATATCCATACAATATACATAACCCAAATAGGCATTGTATACAAAGATTTGTAGGTATATGTACTGTACTCTATTGGTACTGTTATAATTTGGAAGTACTCGTAATTTAATGATAAAGAAATACCCTTCATTGTTCACTCGGTAAAGGGGTCTTGACATGCAATTATTTTAAGCAAAGCAAAATGAAATTTCATACCCACTTCATACATGTATTGGTTACGCAGAAGAACATAGAGCAAAAACGATGTGTGAGGCGTTGAATAACACCAAATAATAAATAATTTTGGATGGTGGTTTGGAATTGGAATACTAGATATGTTGTCAGTAGCGATTCCGAGAAGGTTGGCGCAGTTTAAAGATAAGTTTCAAAGGATGGTTTCTAACTTCAGATACCGTCAAAAATAGCGGGGCATGTGAATAAATACATTACTGCATTCAAGTAAAACCTGTTTTAGACTACCTACAAGAATACAAATTCGATTGTCAAAAGTTGCATCAAAAAAGTTGCGTCAAAAGATGGTCAAAATCATATGCGTTCAGTAACAATTTTTTTTTATTCTCTTTCGGCAGGGCACCCGATCGCGAGTGATATATAACAGTAACAAAATATTAATGACGAATTTGAAGTGATATTAGAAAGTAGGTAGGTACCTAACCTCCCTACAACATATAGGTCCTAGCTACCTTTCGTAGGTTAGCTGACAAAGATCGCAGCATTGCGATATGTTCACCCTAGTGAACAAATGTTATAATTATTTATACATAACATATATTTGTATGTAGTCCACAAAAAGTGTAAATATGTAAGTAAATACATACATATAATAATTTTCTTGATGAGACCCCAATAGAAGACCACTAATTAAGGTAAAAATAGAGTACATTTTCATCGTTTATCAATAGATGGATCTTTATATTTCAAGTGTATATCCTCGTCTCCCTTTTAGTTTATTCTTGGGTATCGATTTTCATTATAAATTCAATGGCGCATTCTTCTGTGATTTCAGATTTAAACTGTAACTCTAGGTACTCTGTTTTTATGACTTCACGTGTAGATAAAGATGCTAAGTGCTTATCTCTAATCCCCGAGGCATAATTTGTTTGGATAGGAATTCGACCAAAGATGTATTTTTAATTTTTGTTGAAAATAAAATTTCATACGTACCTACGTACTTTCTTTCGTCTTTATCTATGAAGAAAACAGAAAGGATATATTATACTTTTGATATGCTCCAAACTGTAGGTACATTACATATAATCGGTCTAACATAATATATGTAGGTCTTGTATACCTACTTGTGTATCCCAAATTTGCTTTCTATATTTAGATGCTTAGATTGCTCGATATGATATTCCTAAGACACCCAGGTGTGGTGGAAGGTATATTGTCTGGCTTCCTAAATACACGTCACCACGGTAAAATAGTCCGAGATTTCTGCTTATTGATTGCGAGAGATTTTTTTTATTTCTGAGAGATTTTTTTCCTCTGATAATGGAAATAAGTACGGTAGATATCAACTTTAAAATTGTTAAAACAATACCATTAAAATAGTACGAGAAAAACAACATTACCCACATACTCGTACATGTGATTGAATTGACTAGTGAATCATCGCTCACATACTTCCTGGGCTGGGTAACTCCCAATGTCTGTCTGTCTTGTTTTATTGCCAGATGTGTTCCCATCAATGACTTATTCTTTGTAGGGATTTATTTTTAATGTAGTCTTGTTTTCTTTCATTCCAGGAATCTGGACGAGCTATTCCTGTCTTGATTGTGGTGTCTTTAGCTGGAGTCAAAGTATGCCGACCAAACGATCAGGTAAACACTTTTCAATTATTTTAATTATGACTACAAATTTTGATATATACCCATTCAACCACTTTGGTGTGAACTAGTGTCTGTCTATCCCCTCATACTATGTCCCTTGCTAGGTAGGCAGAGAGTCATTTTTTTCAGGATTTAGAGAGATAGATGTAGGTTAGAAAATTATTTACTCAGATTGGTCGTTCATCATAACCATTGATTGATTCTTGGTATAGTGCGTTTATTTGGAATAAAGGAGCATTATGGTTGTTTTCTTAGTAAATTAACAGCGTCCCTTTGGTCAATGAGTATCGCACATCATAGAAAACCCAACACATAGAATCATCATCTATATTTTAATGACAATACCTAACAAATGTTTTAAGAGAGCATTAGTTTTGCCAATCAACTTTTATGATAATGAACTTAAGTTCACATTCTTACAGAGTGTTCAGATGGCCCACGCGCTGAGGCGCATATCGTACGCAACTTGTGAACCAGCTAGAACGCTCTTTGGGTTCGTAGCACGCGAGCCCAGGGGTCCAGCACACTTGCAGTATTGTCACTCCTTCACCACTGATACTGCCAAACAGGTAAGATCGCATAATATTTTATTCGAAGTGATTATGTTTTCCTCTCTATGTTTAGAAAATACTAAAATAGGTATCCCATTAGAATATAGCTTTCAAATAAGTCTGATGATATCTCGTTTAGTTTTATGACGAGTCATTTGCCTAACGATTGTTAGACGTGCAGATTTATTACATCAATAAAAATTGTTAAAATATCAACAATAGACCGGTGTATTAACATTAAAAAAGGGGGTATAGCGTAGATAATTGTCGGAAAGCTGGAAACTATTTTGATCCCTTCATTAACATGCAAAGAAAGTTTCTTGAAGTTTGCACCAATTTTCCGCTTGTGCTAAGTACAGGGTGACCCATAAACCGAAAAAATAATGTACTTTTTTCAGTTTTTCAGTAATAACTTCTAAACGATGCTTTCTAGGAAAATGGTGTCTTTTTATAAATTAAAGTACATAATATTCTGCGTCGTTTGAGCATAAATACTTCTTTGTACCTCAAAAATTATTGTGATACAGACACTGCCAAGTACATATTAATTTTCTGAACAAATTTAAATATTCGTATTTTTCACTTTTGTTGTTGAATAACTCCCCAACTCAGGTATTTACGGTAATATTTTACTGATCATATTTGATTATGGATCAATTTTCTCAAATTTGTGATTAAGAGTTTAGACCTACGGTACACAGTTTAGGATGCATAGGTGTTTAAAGAGAGACGAGTGAATTAAGGATATTTATTAAATGATAGATTTAGATATGAAAAAGGTAAGCTAATTAAAATTTTACGATTTCATTTTATTAACGTATAGTTTTTTCAAGTAAAATCTAAATTTTTAATACTATTACGCCACTGGCTAATATTTTATATTGAAAAGAGTATTTTTTTTTACATTAATTGGTTTTATTAAAATATTTTGTAAACAGTTAGTGTTAGGAAAAAATATTTATCTTATAATTTATTTAGGATAATTTCTCTATATTACACTTGAAAAATAATTTATCTAACTTAAATACTAAGTGAGGTAGAATTGATTAAAAATGGTATATAAAAAATAAGTTCATACATGCCGTCACTTTTTGATAAATTGCTTCTAAACTAAGCAGTGTAGCGTAAATTCGTTAAATTGAATTTAAAGCCGAATAAACTTCCTATAAAATAAGTGTAGTGAAATTAATTTGGGAGTTATAATAAAAAAGTACTAGATGATCAATATCAATATTTTGTAAAATAATTCCACGCTTCCCATACAAAATGTTCCTGCATAGCAACGCGCCTCTACACAAAATCAACTTTGATCATCTAGTACTTTTTTATTTTAAATCACAAATTAATTTTATTATACTCATTTTATAGAAAATTTACTTGGCTTTAAATTTAATTTAATGAATTTATGCTACACTGCTTGGTTTAGGAGTAATTTAACAAAAAGTGACGACATGTATGAATTTATTTTTTATATGCCATTTTTAATTAATTCTACTTCACTTAGTATTTAAGACAAAGAAATAATTTTGCAATTATTATATAGAAAATATTTTTTTCCTAACACTAACCGTTTAGGAGATATTTTAATAAAATTATTGAATGTAAAAAAAATACTCTTTTCGATATAAAATATAAGGCAGTGGCGTAACAGTATTGAAAATTTGGATTTTACTTAAAAAAAACTATGCTTTAATTAAATGGAATAGTAAAATTTAAATTAGCTTACCTCTTACATATCTAAATTTATCATTTAATAAATTTCTTTATTTCACTCGTCTCTCTTTAAACACCTGAGCATCCTAAACTGTGTGCCGTAGGTCTAAACTTTTAATTACAAGTTAGAGAAAATTGACCCACAATTAAATATTTTTAGTGAAATATTACCGTAAATACCTGTGTTGGGGAGTTATTCAACAACTAAAGTGAAAAACACGAAATATTTCAATTTGTTAAGAAAGTTAATATGTACTTGGCAGTGTCTGTATCACAATAATTTTTGAGGTACAAAGAAGTATTTATGCTCAAACGACGCAGAATATTATGTACTTTAATTTATAAAAAGACACCATTTTTCTAGAAAGCATCGTTTAGAAGTTATTACCGAAAAACTGAAAAAAGTACATTATTTTTTCGGTTTATGGGTCACCCTGTACTTAGCACAAGCGGAAAATTGGTGCAAACTTCAAGAAACCTTCTTTGCATGTTAGTGAAGAGATTATAACAGTTTCCAGATTTCCGACAATTATCTACGCTACAAAGCTAAATTTCCTGGGCTACAAGTAGACACTCCCAAAAAAATGACGATTACTCGTGTTTTCAAAATAAGAATTCCAATCTTATCGTTGGAATGATCCAAAACATAATACCAAAGTATAGATGACACTCATTGAGATAAGAATACTCAACGTAGTCGAATCATTATGTTGATGTAGAAATTATTCAAACAATTTTATGGAAATGCTGTAAAGTGAAGTAATTCATAAATATTTTTAACCGTAAAGTCAGTTTAAGTTTCTCGTTTCTTCTCAATTAACGTAGAGGTAAATTAATTAACCAATTACCGTATCAATAATAAGGGACATTTAGAATCATTAATTTAACATAGCTGTCCATTGGTGTAAGTGTCTTTCGATTAATTATATTATCGTCTTCACTGAGGAAGTGTTGAAAACTTGTTTCTTTTCAAGCGACAACTTGGTTGCTTCATATTAATTGTAACAATAATTTCATTGGGTTATCTGACAACTTGACATCGGATCAGAGTTAATGAAATGATACATGAATCGATTAATTTCTATCGTTTGATATCCGTCCTATTCTACACAGTATCAGGCCAGTTCAACTTGGTATATTATCATGAAATAATATTACTAAGCAAAATACATTCAGAACAGATTTAAGATACGTTTTACTTGAGATTGAAAGACGTCGTTGGGTATCGGTTTGTTTGGATGACATTCTATTCTATACTATTCTATTCTATACCCTCACGCCACCTCCCTTGCGGGGTAGGCAGAGAGAATGGATCGCCAGACTTTCCTATCCTGACACACATTTCGGGCTTTCGTCACATTCATGCAATTCCTTATACATATTATCCGATTACTTTTACTCAAAACACGTCCGTCCTTGAGTATCTGGTCAACATGGTCCAGCCATGTGGTTCTTGGATGGCCGCGTTTCCTTCCACCTCTTCTTTCACCCAGGTAAATTTTCTTCGTTATTCTTTCATCAAGACATTCACTACTTAAAAATGACATTCACTACTTAAAAAAAATCAAATTCTTTTTCTCATGAAACTTATGAATAAAAAAAAAATTTTGCGAAGGTTTGTTGTTCTGGAAAGAATGAGCTACATAATATGCTAGTTTGTGTACCTACTTGTTTTTCTGCAGCAGCTGTACTTAACTAAAAGTCGATCCTTTGGTTTAGAATCTGTACAAAATTAAATATTAATTAATCGTCAAGCAATTCCCCTGTCCATCCCTAATCCCGCAAACAAAAGCTTTTCTACTTTGGTCAAAGGGGTTTGTTAATAATAATAATTTATTATTCTTTGTGTCTATTCAAACAAATTCAAGTCAGTACTTCATACTTGTCAATTATTATTATCAATGTGGACTGCAGACACAACTTGTATTATAGTTTCATACCTCTGTCAAAGTAGTTTTAATAATTGAACAGTATAACAGTCAATACATGATATCAAAGGGGACATAGTAATATACCTGACTGTTTATAATAGATTAGAGACCTAATCGACTGGAGTGTTACTATGTGTAAAATATGATGGGGAGTTGCTGTTTGACCGTATGCCGTTGCATGTTGATTAAAAATTAGTTCATCTAACACTCACATGATCGATATAATCAAATTTATATGTTCAGTTCGATATGTTCAGTTCGATAAATATACAAGTTCCTCCTTCCTTCCTAAGGTTATTTCGATAGATACGAGTAGAATACTGAACTAGATAGCGAGTAATGTAGCCGTAGGTAATGACAATATCATAAAATTATTTTTTATACAATCGTTATTCTTTAATACGTATCACGTATACCTACATGTAATTTATTGCAGATTTTTTCTCTCAGATCTGAGAGTCATACTGGAACAGGTACATTTACACAATGTAGCATTGTATGAACTTCCTTGGGAAGACACAAGTAAGACTTCCGATGCTTGATGCGAATTGTCGTTCGGTAGCAGCTTAAATGATAATTTTGTGCCTATCCCAAACTTCCATCCACTCTGCCACATCCTGCTGTGTAACGATTAACATTTGGGAACTTACCGCAATCCGTTTTTTTTTAACTTTTAATGTCGTGGTTGTATCCATACATACATACATCTTCTTCCCCGTCTATCCTTGATTGGGTCAGGGGCCCAAAGCATCTGCATATCTTCGCCAGAGGCCCCTGTCACTCGCAGCTTCCAGGACCTCTGGCCACTCCAACCACAGTCTCTTCTCGCACAACTTTGTCACATGCTTCTGCCAACTATTTGTAGGTTGTATCCAATCCTCCATATAGCATTGAATGCCTTTTAGCTAATGTTGGTAGAAAATCCCGAAGAATATATCATTACATATCCATCCGTTTATGATTCAATTGAAATTATATGTTTATGTTTATACTATACACAAAGGAATTCCTTCATAAATAAAAGGCCAATATGATAAGAAGTCCTATGTTTGATACCAATAGAACATGAGTACGTACTTAAACTATAAAGTAAACATAAATTTATGCAGTTTTCATATTGGGTAGGTATACCTATTATGAAAAAAAAAACTAGATTAAAAAACCCAAGTGGGTGGACTCGAAAACAAATCGAAAAGGGGAGTGGTTGATTTCAAGAGATGAAACGTCGGCTAATCTGAACCCCCCGGTTATAAAGGGATGGATATTTTTCACCCCAAAGGCATTAACATTGCGGTAGGGTAATATTAAAAAACGGTGAAACACCCACACAAGGTAAGTTCTTAGAAAAAATATATTAAAATAGTAGGTACTTTGTGAAATTCCGTTTCCCAAAATCAATAGGTATTATTCGTATTTCAATAGAAGACCTTTTTGGGTCGAAACCCACCAACTGATTTCAAAATGATGTAGGCCGATAGGTAGTTAAGTACTATAAAGCATCTAACCTTTACTCTTATTTTGGAACATAACAAAGTTTTAAGTAGGTAGATCTACTACGCGCACTGCGCAGCTTTTACCGCTTCATTGACTACGAAAGCATCAAAAAGTCTGTTCCTAAAATCTGGTTTAACATATTGAGTTTCGCTTTAAAATTCCAAAAATAGATGCATAATTAATATTCATGGATTACTAAAAGGGCTTACTAATTTCCACTCTAATGGAATCGAGAAACTAGGTATATCGTATATACGTAAAAACATTCTGAGAACTGAAAACCGAATGGGTCTCTGCGTGTATCCGATTAAATTTGATACATTTTTGTATATTATTCGGGGAATGTCTATATGTCCTTGTTAAGTTAATAGTAGATACGAGTATTTTTCTCTTGCATAGAATCTTAATAGTGATAAAATGTATACTGAAGACCATGTTTGACACTTTCTGATAAGTGCGCTATTCCATTTCATTAAGTGTCTAAATAATGCTACCAAAATAGTCACTAATAATTTACATAAAGTGATAAGATTGCTGCGTTATAAATATTTTATTGTAATCGTTAGGGTCTTTTCGTGTACCACTATTTAGAATGTCCCTCTTATTTGTCCAAATAAATGTTTTTATCAAATTCCTCTTTGATAGGACTTGTGAAATAAATTATCCAACTAAAGGACAGGTATTTTGTAAACGTCGCAGTGAACAGGGGCGGCGCTAGGGTGTTTGATTTTATTGAAATTCAGATACATTGTTACGAGTAGGTATCTAGTACAGATACGAGTATTAGAACGGTTTCAATTTAGGTATACGGCAGAGTTTTCAGCAAACTGATGGCTGATGTTTCTAGTAGCTAATAGCAAAAAATGCACTCTTCTAAAAAAAGCAACGCACAGTAAATGTGTATAGGAGCTTCCATTTTCATGTAGAATCTTAGTTCCTTCTTTCTAGTATTATCCTTGACCATGAAAACGGCGGTTTTTCTAATTACAATATATGTCCCTAATCACATTTTCATGTATTTATTACATCTATTCCCTAGGTTTGTGTTGTTGATATAGTACAAGTCGATCTCCCTCATCTCAGTGCATGTTTGTTAATAAGAAACAAAAAACTTCTCGCAAAGGTCGGAATTTATTATTTGTTTGGCGAGTATTTTAATTAATTACTTACACTCTTCTTCTTTCTCCAAAGTGGCCTCCACCGTTCGCATTATAATATAATATGGCCACTCTCAAGTATAATATCACTAATGAATTTATATACCTCTATCGTAAACCTTTAATTAATTACCCCGATTTTGAATATTTGGAGTTAATAGATATATTATTCCAATAAATAAAATAATATGAAACACAATAATATAACAACAAAACTTTGAACAAACCAAATAAATTCGTATCTGTATAAGAAGATAATTTGGATATTCAATTCAATGGAGTGTGTCGGGGCAGTTGGATATCAGGAAGGATATGTTCATGCTGTATTTTTTGTTTATAAAATCTTTAATTTGTATGCAGGTATTCTATATCTATTACGATATCAACCTTCTTCATGTGGCTTGTAACTGGATAGAGATAGGCGAAGAGAATTTTATGGGTTATACCTATTAATAAAACGTATAGAAGGCCTATCGCAGGTTGAGATTAAAGGTGAGACATACCTGCGTTATTTAGTCACAACAGGTAGATAATATAACTATAATATTTATGTTAATGGATGTATAGTTAAAAATGTATATAGGAATAAGGCTAAAGCGTGGCTAGAGTTAGACGACATGGTAATAAATAAGGATATTATAGACTGAGGGGTATTTTTGTTTAAAAGTATTTTTGTGTATTGGCTCTTTTAAATGTTTTGGATATGTTTGTAACAATCCATAACGATTACATAGTGCACTAATGGCTATTACTTATATACTATTTTTAGAAATTCTGCATACTTAATAGATAATGATATACCGATGTATGTAACTCCTCCTTATTGCAGTTGAAAATTAAATTAGAAATTATGCAGAACATTGTGAATTAAAGTCGAAGCTTTCGAATCACAGCCACGAATTATATCATCAGGGAATTTATAAATATCTGATGATAAATAGAACAAACAAAATGATCATAAATTATTACCAGGAATCTGTAGATACTGATAGACTGACAATGAGAAATAATTACGTAGGTATTTACTTTGTAGGATAAAAAAATGTTAGACGTCTAGACAGATAGAGGAAAGAATCCTGTATATCATTATATATTGATCCATCGTAAAAACAGACATGAAGCACTGTGCTTGTACTTTTACGGCTATACATTATTATATTATAACAATGATTTTCTTAAGAACAATAGTACATACTTTTAATGTATTATTCTTTGTTTTGTAAGACAAGGTACGAGTTTATTACAGTTGTGAGTGAAGTAAGTAATATTATTTTATTGTAACTAAAATCGTGGCATCCAGTAAGACAAGTTTAATAAGTACACCTGCCATTATTGTAGGTTCATTTTCATTACATTCTTATGTTACATTGTGGGAATACAGTCATTATTACATTACTCCGCGAAATACCAACTCATAAAATAAGTTTATTCTATTCAATATAATACATGAGATCTTTACTATAGACAGACTTCATGCTTTTTGAAATGCAATTATCACCATCATTGGTGCGAAGTATTGTGAGTTCTTTAAGTAATGGATTTACACTTGGTGGTTATCGCAATTTATCTTTTAGTAGTAGTAAAAATTTCATACAAAGTGAGGTTTTATTATCCAATGATTGACGAGTATCGAGGCGCAAGGTGAATTCTTTCAAAACTACATACCTACAGATAAAATAATTATTTAGATAGCTCCTGATTTGAGTATCTAAAGCCGACTATAAACTAGATAAGTGAATAAATCTTGAGCATGGAATTGAGAGGAAATAATTGAAGACTTAATATATAGAGGTTCGTACCTAATCTCTCAAACATAATCTATATAATACATAATCTAAGCTCTCAAATTTCAACGAGGCAATTCATGGTCGGAAAAACGCTCAATGACATTTGGCCAAATGTGTGCATTTTTTAATTTAAACGCAGTGTCCCCGAAGAAGATATTGTATAGGTAAATTATATTTCAAAATAGGTAGGTAAATTATTAAATACATACTTAAAACAACGATTACGTATTCCACTTCACATTAGTAATAAAAATTTCCGACATGTTTAGTGATATTGGCAAGACGTGACTTATACCCAAACACTCCAAGTAGCGCAAACTGCCAATAAAATTATTAATAAATCTATAAAAAAAATATTAAAAATCATTAACTCATAATCTAATGTTGGATCAAATTCTTAAATTAATTAATTAACTTTCGTTTTATAGCCCATAAAACTATTCGGCATTCGTTTACGAGAGGAATGCCTGTTATTATCTACAATTTTTATAGATTTTATAATGGGAAGATTATTTATATCCCTAATATGCATTCGTACATGGTATGGTATGAATACATTATGTCGTTAACTACTACGTATTTTTAATTATTCAACATTTTTTCATGAATATATGGAAATAAAAATTAATAGGTAGGTACTTAAACAATATTTTTTGGTAATCATAAAAAAATCAACGTAGGTAAGTATGCAGGTACTTATCGGAGATACTTTATTGCTCTGAATTCCAAAAGAAGTTAACTTACCTATCTCCCTATGTTAATTATAAAATGTAACAGTTATTTTATTACGTAACTATTGTCATTTTCCGTTATTTCATATTTCATGTTTGGCATGTCTTATTTTAAATATATTTTTAGTAAACTTTAGAACAGTTTTACCAGGGCGCTTACAGTTCTTAAGGCCTTTACTATATAGAAGGCAGACATTAATTCATTGTCTCTGAATGGTACAAAAGTAAATTAAAGTTTACTGTTGGACTTTTTATTAACATACTTATAAACATTATTTCTGTATCAAAATAGTTATGTATATGTGTATAAAATATAGATTTATAAGTTTTACTTATTATGGTACATTGATTTAAATTGAAATATTATTTAGCGTGACTTCAACGTACATAGAAATGTCGATACTCAAGAAAAAATACGAATTCCACAACAATCACTTATTGATTCATTATATCGATTCAACAATAATAATCCGTACTTACATTTCTCAGAATGCAGTTTGTAGAATTTACAATACAATATAAATTTGAACTGTTGTTGAACAGTTGAATATGTAATACAAATATCTATAATATTATAGGTAATAGTGCAAGTTTAATCGACCGGTCGGAACGTGGTTCATTACGGGATTCGCGATCATCAACGATGTATTATATCGTGCACCGTATGTTGGAGGCTTTATCATCTCAGTGTGGACTCTATAGGGATACTATACTTAATAAATTTCAAAAGGAATTGTGTATTTTCGTGAATTTCCGAGCATCAAGACATGAGATTTCTTATTGTCTAATTGAGCGCTCTTTCTTTCTTAATGTTGCATTCTGGTTTGATTCCAAGTACACTTTTTCTATGAGCTTTAAGTCAAAGATATAGTAAATGGATGATCTAAAGGTGACAGCTTACCTTTCTTATATACTTAAACATCTGGGGCAAGACCCAAAGTTGATAGACATGACCACGAGTGAGAGAGACCATGACCTTCGACTTGTGGGAAGAAGAAGAAACTTAATGAGTGAGAAGCCTGCAATAAAAGGTTGTCATCGATATAGTTACACAAAACTCGATAAAGTCTGCGAGGCTAAAATTACGCACTTCCGGAACGATCTCTAAATTATTGTCCTTTATTCTAAGCAAAGTACCTCTACTAACTCCCAAAGTCGATTATAACAGTTATTTGACAGGTCATAATGTAAACATGAAGATGCATAATCTACAGTAACTCTAGTAGAGTCTAGATCGAAAAACTATGTATTAATATTTAAAAAAAAGTTGTTAGGGTAGTAAACTAGTTTGATAAGAGTAAGTTGAGCAGGCACTATTGTAGAAGTACAGTGTACCTACCTGAGTATCAAAGCGAGAATAAGTTTAATGCAAGGTAGAGTTAGTTTTACAATATTATATGGAGAGGGGGTATATCAACATTCCGATGTGAAGTTTACCGCGATTCGATCGTCGCTGGTCGAACTGTTGCCGGTATGTTGGATTGGATGGATGTCTCTCATACAAAATTACACATTCATTCATCGCGTCGCGCGTGTAGTAAAATAAATAAATAAAATACTAATGTACAATAAATAATATAAAATGCCATTAATCGTTCAATAATTCACAGCAGGATTTGCCGTTTGAATATTTATCTTCGACTGCTTTAATTGCTTGTTGCGTGTTTTCATACATAAGGTACAAAAAATGTGAGTGTTTTGCGAAAGTTATCTTGTCTACAAAGTGTATATGTAAAAGTTTGGAGTGTTTGGAATTTTTCGATGAATTCCTTCGTGATTATGAACAACTTTACTTGACCCGTTGATGTTTTTTTCGATTCGTTGCAACTTTTTTATTCAGAATAATCGTGGGAAAATGTATTAATTTTTTTAATGTAGCCTTGTGTCGAAACATTTTTGTTGAATAATGTTTTGTTAAGTACTTTTTAATAGAGGCAATATGTCTTTCTATTATCGCGAATGAATGAATTACTGTAATTCTCTATCTTAATATGTCAACACACGCAATAGAATCGTTTTCATAAATTGTTTAAACATGTCGAAAGTATCAAATACTAGAAATATAATATTGCGATGATTTGTCAGTTTAAAAAGAGGTAATACAAAATACTTGACAACTATTTGGTTGAGCTATCAATTTTCGTACATGGAGCACTTAATCTGCGTCCAATGAATACTAAACTTGAGAACATTCCTATGTTTACTAAAAGGAAGAAAAATGTCTATATAAAAATTATTGACATTACACGTACATATACATTATACATCTATAATTTAAATTAATACCGGCATGATGTCAAGGCTAATACTATTCCGTTTTTTATATTTTTTTCGACATTTGGTTATAAATGTTGGAATAAAAACGTGATATTTCTATTGCTGTAGAAATCACAGCACACATCACGAGCTTTTGACAACACTTATATCACAATATACAGAAGGCAACAGCAATAATATCAAAATCCGATTAAAATCAAGAATCTCTTATAGCAAAACTGTAGCTATGGTCAACAAAAAATTCATCGTATTGCGTAAAGTTCAAGCAGTGATCTTTTTAAGTTCATTTGAAAAATACAAGAAAAAATCAGTAGGTATATAACAGATCGTTTTTTCGACCTACGCTACGATAAATTGTTCGATTTCTGTTATCAGAAAATTTAGTTAAAGTGGAAGTGGTAGTATAGTACATAGATATATGCATATATAGTCGTAGATTCTTGACGTAAGTTGTACCCTTTAGTTTTTAAACACCTAAGGGTAAAAGTGAGAAATCCAAAGAAATAAAAAGAAGATGTAAGGTATGAATAACTTTGTCTTCTTTGTAGTATAGGTACTAGATCATTGAATAATTCATATGCGAATGTTAAATTAAGCCATGCAAACCGCATGACTATCTACTAGTAAATTACATACCTATTATTTTATTTATAACTTTCAATTCACAGTAAAAAGCTTTCCAATTAACACAGGCGAATTATATTAGGTACTACGAGAAATCAGTGTCAATGTTAGACCGCAGAATTAAGCGCGTTATTATAAAAAGAAAGTTAAAATAGATTGGTAACTACTCTCAACTGATAAGATATATGCATACCTATCCATGGTCTTATATTCAATAAAATGTAGTTAGAATTTGCAGAATCTCCCTACTTTAAAGAGCAGCGATTCCAAATAAACACACGTGGAATAACTGCCGTATATTTTTTCTCGTTTACGTTTTGTTGTTGCCTAATTAATTTTAAATTGACAAATTATTCAAGTATAACGAACCTAAATTTTTAATATCATCGCTCCTCCCACAAAGAAATTCCTGTGTGGGACAGATCAGCCGAAACTCTCAATTCGGCCGGCTTAAATTGAAACAATAATGAAGAATATTATTATGTTTAAAAGCCTCTTATTTCATAATATATAATATATTTTAAAGAAATTAGAAACGAACGATTAGTTGCCTTTGTCAAACAAAGCATATTATATTTGTCTTTCAAGTCTTTGAAGATTAATTCACATTAATTCACATTAATGATCGTCTAATTATTTTTCTCGTTCTGACCAATGACTATTGATTGTTGGCAGTAAATTAGTTCATAATAAATTAAATCTCAATAAATAACTTTGCAATAATTTTGCAAGCGCAGCTACCAGTCATTATTTCTGCAAAATCAATCATTATTATAATCAAATTAAGACGTGGTAATATAGTGGTGTATATACACACAGTGTAGTGCAGTGAGTAACCAGTTCCCCATAACATTATTCCATGGTTAAATAATTATTATTATGGAAGAATCCAGTTCTCTATTCATCATAATTCCATTGGATGTTTTCTAAGGATGGTAGCGAGTCGATTACCTACTGTAAGTATTGTGTACTCATTCCCTAATAATAACTTATCCTTTATAACTGGTTCATAATAATATTATTATCATAACATTTTCTCATACTTGGTTATTAAACGCCATAAATTTACCATAATTACTGATTCTCTTTCATGTACTCGAATTAACATATTCATGCTAATGATTGTTTTGAAGCTCATTTGTAGTCCACCTTTATGATAGTATAAAAAAGACTAAAACATAATTATTTTCTAAAAATTCTAATAAGACTTCCTTATGAATTAACAATTTGATAATTTTCTCAGTTGTCATTACCCACTCTAAACCTATTCAACTTGTTCTTCTTCTCCTTAGCAATTATTAATCCCACATGGTGGTGGAGTCTGCTTTTCTAGTCAACCTTCTATTCAACCTCAAAATATCTAAATTCATCCTAGTCCATGAGATCATGCATACCTAGAAGGGTATGAAATAGCTATTAGTTGAATTTACTGGATACCGGAACGTATACGTAGATATATCTATGTAATAGGTATAGTCATTGAAATAACCTCTGTTCAACTTGCAGTTTTTTTCAACATTTAATTTTGCACCTAAAAATTTCACTATTAATCAGTAAAAGGTTTTTACTTTGACATTTTGAATTAGTGCTATTTTTGGCAATTTTTGGTGCTGTAATTTGATAAATATTTTGACACATAATATAATATTAAAATGTATGTAAAATTCGTACGAATATTTTTCTCCTATAAATTATTGGACTTAACCTTGAATATTGTACACGTGACCAATACGATAATTAAACGTTTTACAGAAATCACAAAATATATTGGATACCTATGTTATTTGTATTAGGTACACATGTCATGAAAATGTGAAGGTTGTGCCTATAATATTTAACATGTCGTAGATATGAACTTCAAATCGGGTTTGGATGATATCATTCGTGAGAAAAATATCGCGTGTAGAATCACAACTGTTATTTATATCACATCTAATGCATGTAACAGTAAATAACTTGGAATAAGTTACAAAGACGTTCGTACTTGAAATTGAGATTAAGTTGTATATGAAAATAATTGTCATTTTTCTGTATGCGTTCGCGCCTATTACCGCACGTTTATTGATGAGTTTTGGTTCAAGAATTGTACAAAATCTCATGCGTTATGATATACAGTTCTCAGTTCTGACACTTTGCTCACCTTTTGATTTGAGAAACTAGTACTAGATATGCAATATAAGGTATAGGAGTAACATATACGCTGATCTTCAAGACTCGAAAGTGATTATCAAAATACGTATTAGGTACCGCACCTACGTAGCTCAGCTCTATATTTTTTAAATTCCAACGTTTAAGTTTTAAGGTTCGTCTGAAGCGTTAGATTAATTTACTTTTAGTTACGTTTAGTTAGATATGGATTATTTAAAAGGTACGAAAAATACTTGAAAAAGATTCAAATGGCAAAGGACAGGGCACATAGCAAGACAATACGAGAATAGATGGACTCCCAGACTCGTAAAGTGAAGACCATGGGAAAACAGAAGAGGTGTCGGAAGGCCCCAGAAAAGATGGGCGGACGACGTGACCTCGGTAGCGGGTAGACAGTGGATGGACCAAGGCTGATGAAGAAGAAGAAGAAAAGGCATGAAAAATACTTGCAGCTAAATATGTGAATTTATTCCAAATCGGCTGTATATTTATTCGTGACAAGTATTACGTAGGACTGACACAGAGCAAGTATAGGACCAACAAAACATGTTAATCGATTATACAATAATAGATCATAAATAAGTTTAAAATATCAGATGAGAATAGATTATCCATAGATTACCCAATCTACATATTGTTCCGCCTACCACTAGTGTCAAATAAACAACTTTTTTATTAGAAAAATATTCGTAATACTTAATATGACAACAATACCTATTCCAAAAATCTCTTTTCTTTTGACAAAGTTTTAAGTTTCTTTGCGAAATGTGTATGTAGTCATATTTATACCTACATTCATAATAAATTTATATTTCTTTATTAAGATTAATTTTGAAATTAATTTGTTTTAACTTAGAAATGTTTTTCTGGTAAAATTGACGGGCCTTCACTGGTTTGCTTTCCGTTTTTGTTTAATTGTTGATATGTGCTGTTATAACTGTTTGTGCCCATGTGATTAAATAAATAAATAAATAAATAACTATTGGTTACATATAGATCAGTGTAGGTGTAGGAATATAATTTCTTCTTCATTAAGTATTATTATGATATTTATTTTCATCTACCTAAGTAGGGGAAGCAACCTGATTTTTCGTCTTCGAAACAATAAGGGCTGAAAGGATCCATTATTTAAAACACCATTGAGTACTTATAATGGTAAAACCATCACCAAAATATTCGTTTCTGTTAGTTTACTGTTTTATATGCATTTGATTGTACCTACTCATAAATTTATGAAATAACTTGTGCTTCTTCTTCTTCGTCAGCCTATTCCCGTCCACTCCTGGACGAAGGCCTCCTCCATCTGCTTCCACGCCGCTCTTGTGCTGTCTCTTCAATATAACAATACGTAGTAATTATCAAAATGTTCTGCATTAATATCTCCTGAGAAAAAATCACGTGCGATGATAATTCTACAGATGCGCGCCTTGATATGCATACAGAGTACCTACCTACAAACATGATAATATGTATCAAGCTTGGATGGATAGATATAGTACGAGTACTTACATAATATTATATTCCGAGATCATTTTACTCGTGGGAAGACAATCTTCCTCAATGTTCAGTTCCCAACAACAACAGTCTGGCTCGTCTGATACACAAGTGTTCCAACAACAAGAATATACACAGTTTCTAGTATGCATTCCTTCATTACTATTTATACTTTACTAATATTATGGATTTATTTTATCAGTTACAACTCCACTCACTATAGTAGCGTCTACACTAGTTGCACTACACTATTTTATATCATAACTAGCTGTATTACCCGTGCTTCGCTACGGAAAAATTGTGTGGATCCCCCCCCCTTCGTGCCCCCTTAGTGTCCCCCTCCTCGTACCCCCTACCACAATAAGAACATTCCCTGGGGCAAGCACAATAATTTTCCAAAGTTTCATCTCAATCGGATGAACGGTTTAGGTGTCTATAAAGGAGAAGGTGAAAAATGTTAGGTATATACCATAGGTACGAACTAAAATATTTATTATTGGGAATCATCACAATCTGTCATCTAAATTGTCTGAATTAATTAATACGTATCATCAAAATTTATATACCTACATTTTTTTCTGAAATTAACAAATTAACAAAATTACGAATATTATTTTACTTAAAAGTTTATATTTTGCAATTTAAATTTCGCGCCGTTGGTGTTCCAACGGGCGGGGTTAATAATATGTATTTCACAATCGATAAAACACACTATGCAATATATTATGTATGTAAAAACAGACTGATGACTGTGTGCCCACCTGTGTACATAAGTATAGACGTGTGTAGTACGGTAAAATATAGTATAGTCAGTCCAGCAAAATAACAACTACTACTTAATATTTGCGTTAAATATTCGCAAATGCCTTGCTATATGGAAACCAATACTGTGTGGTAGAAACTTCTGGAAATTGAGAACCTTCTGTGAAATTTTTTTGATGAGGGGATTCAAGGGTTGTGTGGAGCATGTGTGGTATGGTATGAAAGGGCGTTAGAAAAGAAATTCAAATCTTCAGAAAGTCATTTTTATGCGTCCTCAGACCATCGGGAGACACAGAGTGATCGAGAGAATCCAGTCACCACATACCACATTGTTTGGTGTCTCATAAAAGAGCTTCACAAGTAGAACTTGGCTAGACGGGCAATGCTGGGCAATGCTGGGCAATACAGTTAGTACGGCTTATGAAAAAAATACAATTAACGAAATTGCAAATATTTTTTTACTCAGAGTCCATGCTTCACTGAGCGCATAACAATACACTTATTTCACCACCTATAAAAACGTGTATATATTCACGTATACAGGAGAGTACTTATATCAACTAACAACTATAAAAGTACCCTTTTCATGCCCTTATCCTCAATTTTTGATTAAACAATGTAAGACGAATTTTTTTCATTTTAAAAGAAGTATGCAACTGTTTAACTACAGCTTTGTAGCTTCAGTGTTTACCGAGATACGTTACTATCAAAGCAAATTTAATCCCACGCCCTAACCCTTAAGGATTGACTCTTTTTCTGGACAGAATATCATATTTTGACCCTTTCTTAGGAATCCATTTTTTGGAAATTCCTATAAAATTATTTTTTACCGTATTAAGAGGCATTTAAAAATCACCCCTTTTCTTTATGTCCTTTTTCATCCCTTTAAATAAAAATTAAAAAAAAACGGCGAAACAGCCTATTACTAATTTTAATAGTAGAATCTATGTGCCAAATTTCAACTTCGTACAATGTCTGGTTTCCGAGATATTCGCATACTCTGAAAAACTTTAAACCCTATTTTTCACCCCCTTAGGGGCGGAATTTCCAAAAATCGCTTCTTAGTGGAAGCTTTTGTATTAAAACCTATCTGCCTTCAAAATTTCACTTCTCTAGGATTAGCCAATTCGGCTCTGCGTTGATGAGTGAGTATGTCAGTCAGTCATTCAGTCAGTCATTCAGTCATTCATTCAGTCAGGCACTTTCGTTTATTATTAGAGATGTATCGTTAAATATAAAACAACTTAAACATTGCTTTCAAATCTGCAGTGCGAAGTCATTTATAGGCAAATATTTCATTACAGGGCCTCTTAAAATTAATCCTCTATTGCTACTTACGTATATGGTTTAAAAGTAACACCTTTGCATGAGAAATTAACATACTTACAACTCACCCTAATTCATTCAATATTAAGACGTTTTACACTTCCAAAACATAGGCAGGAACAAAACATTTTGGGCAATAATATAATGCGTTATTCTTCTACCCAAACTTCGAGAGCGCAGGATCTTGAGCTTGAGTCTCGGAATAATTTTGTAGTCATAAATATACAACCCTTACTGCTAATTATGTATGAAAGGATCTGAATTTATAATTAAAACACAAATATTTAAATTAAAGATATTATGTATGTGTAGGTGTACCAAGTTGACATAATATGTACACAACGGTGAACTCGTATATCCTGCTATGCATTTCTCAACAGTCAAACAAAATCGTGCGGTTAAGGATACATTTTCGTGCATTTGAATAGCATATTTTCGTAGGGTTCTGAGGGATTTATTAATTGAGAATCTTTGATTTATAAAATATCTGCATACATGGTTGAACTGTGTTTGCTATTTCAATTATATAGCGTTATCTATTGTATCGTGTTCTCGTTTCCCATAGGTTCTTGTATTAAATACGTATAATAGCCTACCTAGAGTTTAGTTATCTCCCATGCATACAGTGTACGGTGTACACAGCCAGGAACATCAATACATCACGGTATTTGGAATACCATACAAGATCCAAGCACACATCAGAGCTTTCGTACCTATCTATAGACAGTATTATTTCATAGTACGGACTACGGAGTAATAATTGTAATATGAACATTCCATTCGTGGGAGAATTCCTGATGAATGCTACGGTAATTAATTTCAATTTTATGAAATAATTGAATTTGAATAACAACGTTTCATGATGACCCTTCATATTAATTCTACGTATAATATTTCACCTATTATAGGCAATGAAGGGGTATAAAATATGTTTCCTAATACAGTACGTAATTTAGAAAGATTTATAGTTATATTGGATAGATATCGGGTACTAAACTCATCTTGAAATTTATAGTCTTTCGAAGGCGCTGAAATATTCCTTGGTATCTCAAGACGCGACGTCTTGTTTAAAGCATAAAGTACTCGTAAATTAGTCAGTAAATTCCTTCCACGAGGTCTCCTACGTTTGTAGTCAAAAACAAGACAGGCAAATCTGTAATTTCTTGGATGAATAAGAAATGTTTTTATATCTAATCGTGTGACGATTCTGTTTTCTGATTTCAACTTGCTACAAGTGTTGTCTCTAGAGATTCATTTACAAGTTCAAAATACAAATTAATTTGTTTTCATCAGACCAAGCATTTGCCGTAGCAAATGCTCAAGTAAACGTTTGCTTAGGCTTAGAGGAATATGTGATTGGTACCGTAAGAGTAGAGGAATATGTGATTGGTATTAAGAGGTGTATTCATCAAAATAGACGCAACCTTTATCCGTATTTTTTTGGTGCAGATGTTTGTATCTATTATAATGACTGTATCTGATTACTAAATTAAACCAATTCAATATATTTCATTTAAATTTTAAATGAATTCAAATTGAAATCGCCATAGGATATTTTGAATAGAATTATTTTACGGTATAATCATATTATATATTCAACAATAATTGCTTATTTATACTGCGATATCTCATGTATGTATACTATGGGAAAATAATTTTAATTCATCAATATAGATAAATAAACACCACACGAAGAAGTCATCTTTCCTTCATCCTTATTTTGTCTGAATAAGAATGTCTAATCGCACTGAGCGTAAAAGAATCGCTGGAAAAAAACTTTCGCACGGGAATCGAATCTTGTTTCGATTATGAGTATTCAGGCTAGATCTATAATGTGCCTGCTTTTATTAGATTCTTAAAATAGCAAAGTATATTAAATAATAACAATATTACCGTAGCATATGTAGGAATATTCTTATACATTATATTCTACACACAACCTGACGGTTATGTACTACAACCAAAGTATTTTAGACGTAGTTATGGTAGGTGAGTTTACAAAACATATTTATGTACTCGTAAATTTAGTGAAACTTTTCCGATCTCACAGTGAGAAATTTTCCATCCACCCATATAACGTTGTATGAAATTGAGTATAGCTGAACCTCGTATGCGATAGATAAATATGTTCATATAAAAATAACATCAAAAGCACTAGGTAACTTCTACAGTCAAATACCTATACTTCTGAAAATATAATATGTCAATTGAGTCATCCAATAACGCGTGATGTTTCTTAACTATTCATCTGTCACCGAATTATTTTTTATATACGAGTATATTATCTTTCTCTTAAAATTGTTTATATCTTATTACCGTCTTCGATTATGTACTCATGTCCTGATTCTTAGCGTGTAGTTAGGATTTGTTTCGGTAATTTACGTTTTTCTAATGTCATTGTAACATGTACTGATATGCGAGTATACCACAAATGTGTGCCCACATTCTATGTCGAATATAATTTATCTATATCTACATATTTGGGCTTGCACACATATTAGACACAAGTACACTTCTCAGTTAGAAAACTACCAGTGTTTTGAAGTGCAGGATACATCGTCAAAACCGAGATACGAATATACGACTTCAGCCTGTTGTTTCCAACTATTATATCAATCTTTAATGTGATTCTTAAATATGTATATGTAATGATGAATAATTTTACGAATGTTAAAACATATTGAAGTTTCTTCAGTACGGGGCGAATATACGCACTTGAGCTGGTAAGCTCAATGTTATACTATTTTGCATAGAAAGTACCAGTAAGTTCATATTGAAGTTCAACTTACTTAAGTTCTATTCTGAATACATTCTACCATACGTTCGTAGCTATCTATGAATTCGTAGAGTTATCAGATTTACGATTGTTTTCCGATAGAACAAGTTTCAAGACTTCATTCCATAATACACAACAATATGAACCAATGTATGAAGATACCAGCTTCAAGTTACACCTAACTATATTGCTTACCTTATGTTTGTAGGTAGACAGTGGAAGTTGGTATAAATAATTGAACATTTAGTATGGAGAATAATTGAGGATCCAGCGCTTTGAAAGGCACTCTCTTATTTACACGATACCAAGTTCCTGTATTTTGTGTGAACCAATGATTCAACAAAGTTTTCAATAATATTTAAAACAAGAATTTTTAGGTTCTTTCAGCTATCTATAACAACGGCATTCGCCTAATATGGAGTAATTAGCGACAGATGAGTGAATGTACATTTCGTTATTATCTCACGTACGAAAAATGCTGAATAGACGCTTTAAAATGAGATCCTTATCGCTTTGAATGAAATATGGTTTTTTGTCTTATTTTACTTTTTTGCTGTACAAAGCTATCATTACATCGGAATTGGATAAAATGAAAGATCTTTTATATATTTATATAGACGTAATACTAAAATAATATGCCTACATTTTATTTGTGTACAATTAATGTAGAGTACAACCATAATGTGATATTCTCAACATTATATGTACGCAAAGGAAAGGAAAGGAATAGGATATTAATAATACACGCGCGACTGCTTACATCTTATACAACTTCAAAGTATTTCATCATCTAATAAAATAAAACAGATCTCTCGGAATTTTAGATCATTAGTAATTTCTGAGTAGTGATATTAGTATATGCATATTTTGTTATTAAATGTTCTCAGTATCTGTTTCAAACATGATATGGCACATTAATAAATTACTAATGTGCCATATCTATGAGATATAATTTATGATGTTACGTTCTATGTTCATGTATCATTTACACCCGGAAATTACTGCCACTTTCAATTTGTCTGTCTTCCTTCCTAAGAGGAAGTAAACGTTTAAAACAATGACGAACGAATTTGGTATTGTGTTTTTTGTGGTTTCCGACGACAAAATAAATTCGTTGTTAATTCATCAATTTATTCATTCACGCCGTCACCGCTGGTGGTATTGATATGTATGTAAATTGAACTTGAAATATTAGTACATCCTGGTATATCTTATGTATACTGAACTGATAAATACCACAACGTAACTTTGTTATTTGATAGGTGAAATATTCGGTGAATAATTGGCATGAATAATATATACAAAAGGTTCAGTTACTTTTTAATTCATTTGATTCAGAAAAGAAACGGAATTCAAATTAATAATAAAACAGATTCTTGAATGTTATAAAGTTAACGAATTCTTAATTCATTCGTACCCCATGTATCAAACGCATTTTTATTATTTGAGAGCATAATTATTTTAAAATACATAATAAGTAACCATAGCTTCCGTTGCAATGGACAGTAAAGGTTGCATGTATGATGAAATAAATATAGATACAAAATTGGCATGCACACTTTTTTTAAAAAAGCTCTTTCTTATCAAATATCGTCACTGCTTCTCGACACGTGTGAAATCACCATCGTAGAAACGTAAAATAAATCGTATCGTACGTAACCTCGTAGGTATTCAAAAATCTTCTTTCGTATAGTGCTGTCTTCTTATGAAACTCGTATCTTAGCTTTAATGATAATGAAAATAGTTACTATCGCATCAGAGAAAGAAAAACATTACAAAATATAGGGTAAAACAATCCAATAATTAAGTAGTAGCCTTTGTTTCTACAGATTCTCTTCTTAGTATAGGTATGTTATTTCGTATTTGTTATGTGAAAGCAGGGGCTATCATTATTTGGTTAACTAATTGTATGTAATTGGTTTCACTGGTTTAGGTCGGTGATTAACTTCAACCCAACACTATCAGGCCTACTGTGTTACTCAGTCAATTATCCTGTCATTCTTTGTTTGTTGAGATTAGTACTTACAGTATTATTTTCTCGTGATTTATTGAAGTCTCCTTTATATGCGGGGGGCATTATAAAATGTTTTGAATATTTGCAGTTTATAGACTGAGATTCCAACTTCTATCAGTCACAAATTATTTCACATTTTCTGAGAGAATTTTTTTTTTATTTTATTGAAATTTTGACATTAATAACAATGCATTTTTTTAGGTTCTACAGTGATTATCTTAAATAAATATAATTGCATTATACCCTCCCTTAAAAAGTAAGAAATAAGAGGTACATTATTTTAGATCTGTTGTATGATTGCTATAAAAGACCGAAAAGCCGTTATATAAACCAAATAAGAGTCAACATTTTTGCAACTCAAGATTGTGTGTTAATGTTTATAATATCCTACTCGTATATGTACCCAAGTACAAATCACCGAAAATTAAAAAAATCCATTTGTATCTCCATGTTCCAGAAAGGAAATGTAAAAGAGTAAATTAAAGAAAATACGACATAATTACGTAAAATAATGTGCTAAAGGAACTGCTTTCACTGCAATTTCGTGCGACGGGCAGGAAGTGTGCAATGCACATTTAATTATAATGTTAAAAGAAATTGCCGTAAGGCAAAATTCTTCCCTCTATAGTTAACTATTTTGAATATTAATAATCTACATAAAACGGTTTACCAAACGGCTATTTTCTTTTTTGTTTTGTAAATTATGTCAAGTCGACTTTAAAAAAAGAAAAAAGTCAATATTATTATCTCATCAAGGAGGCAGGTAATTTGGTTAGACCTTTACCGAAGAGATCCCCTCAATTTAGCTTTTGGTCTTGTTTGATTAAATTACAATATTGTAACAATCCAATATTGGATTCCGCATTATTTGAAGACATAAGGTAAACGGAACAGCGGCGGTGGTGGTTGAGGTTTCTCATATTACATAATACAGAGTCTCCGATATACTTCTATATTAAAGTACCCACGAGAAGAAAATAAAAAGGCTTGTGAATAACACAGTTTTTTCACAAGTGTAACCCTGTCCTGGTTAACGCTTTTTCGTTTTTACGATTATAAAATGTAGAAGCGAGTGAAAATTGTTTCAATTCGAAGCGAATCTTCACATTTATATATTATCGTCTATTTTACTTGTATGTTTTTATGTGTTTATTTATTCATCTTTTTTTATTTTTATATTCGGGTTGACTGTAAGATATTGCTATTGCAATAAGTCCGCATTTATGCACATTACCTCTCTCGTTTTTGTAACAACTGATGATTTTTTGGCTAATGAAGATTTATTTATCACCAGCTCTAGAGTATGTTGTGTATTTGAAATTCAAATTGACCAAAATGCCACTGTAATTTTACATCAATTGTTTGAAATTTGCATTTAACAATCTTTGTGTGAGAGAATCCTATTCGCTAAGTTATGTAAGAAAAAATGTTTTGAAGCTCAGAAAGCAGTTTTACGTAACAATATAATTTGTAACTTTATAATAAACGAGAAGCGTGGGTAAACTCCATATTAATTAATTGGTATTATAATATTATATGAATTTGTATACGGTATTGTTTTATTTAATCGCAATTAGTAGTAGCGGGAATTCTATTTCTCACAAACAAAGCCTCTTCGAAAGCCTACATTATTTACTGTTAACTCGCAAACTTAAAGCAGAGTATTAGTGTAACTCCCTCCCCGATTTGCAGTGTTTTTTCCCTTGTGTTCCAGATTTAAAGGACAATTTACTGGAAGCTAAGCCAACGCACGTTTGTGGCATTATTCTTTTGTCGTATCAAAGCTTCACAATAAAATAATACCTACATACAAAAAAACACCCAGTACTATACAAAAGAAGATGTAAAGAAAAAATACATAAATTCTCATATTATTTTCCCTTTAAATCGGATGAAGCCAGATATGACATTGTATTGAATGGAAAATAATTTTGTGTGGAGTATTTTTCTTGCGTCAGGTGCAGACACGTGACACAATACTTTTGTTGTATTATGTTTTATCATTTTTCTTAGATTTTTGTCTAATTCTAAAAGAGTTTATCATATATAAATAATACTTAAGTCAAGGCTTTTCAAAATTCAGGATACATTGAAGGAATTTGGTAGGTACTTATTTTATAAATTTTAAGCGTATTAAATATTATCACTTTAGAATTATGACCCTATAGCTTATTAGCAATAAAAATATCTACCTTTCGGCGTAAATGTGATGACCGACTATATTTATTCATGTATGACGTGTGTATTAAAAATTCGTTTAATTCTGAGGTTATGTTAAAAAAAGTTACTTTGTTTATTATACATAAATGAAACTGAAGCTTAAACTATGTATAACACTATTGAGCTGAACATAAAGCTTCAGTTTTACAGTGAAATTAATATTAAGAAGAGTACTTTTTCTTTTATTGTATCTTTTCAATATTCTGAATGAAAACGTAACTCGAAATTCACAATACTTTTTATTTTATCAAAAGGAGAATTCGTTTCATCGTCGATATTCTTTTACCTTTTTACCTTTTCAGATAATGTATGATAACAAAAATAATGTAATGCCTACATTTCCCGTGGAGAATCTTACAAAACCCTAACCTTTGTTTCCGGAGATCTAAGAAAGGATAATATCCGTAAACAAAATAAGGTACGAATGCTGAGCATTAGAGGAAACTTAGAAAGGAAAAATATTATTTCCTTTTTTTTTATACTAAAGTTTGTGAAGTAAAATGTGGATATGGAGTTGTTTCACAATAAGTGGGAAGTAAACAGATATTGAAGGAAATTTACAAACCTAGGAAGAAGAGATATTGATGTGTTACTTCCTCCATTGACTGTGAAAACTGTTTAATTGTATTGGATGTATAGTAGCCATAATACCTTTCTACGTACCTCCGATGGCCGTACAACCCTTAAAGTGATTCGTCTCTAAACCACTCCATCCTCCACTCTCAGCCTCCGTATGTTCTACCTCAGATAGTCCCTCAGATTCTGCTTTGGCCGACCCACTTTTGACGTCCCAGACATACGTTCGCGTTCCATTTTGTTGGCTGTAGAAGATTTTAACAGGACAGGTGACATGAAGTCTAATAATATACATAATATTAATATGATTATTTTTACTTTTAGGTATACTATTTAAAGTGCTTATTTAAATAATAATTTTCATATTTTACTAAACAAATAAAGGTATTGTTATTTTAATATTATCATCCTACCTCCTAGTGGTAATAATACAATTTTATCCAACTGTTATGTTAATGGTCTCCCACGTCAATACTTAGTATTCTTATACCATGACGTAAACAAAATATCACGCTGTTCTCTATTATAGAAGAATCAGTTCACAAAATCACAACAGGATTGGGAACTGTTATAATATACCTACATTACTTACTGAATACGTTATTAAAATGAATTGTGATTTTCAAATAAATTGTGCTTTTGCAATAAGTTCGCCTTTTGGGACGCTGCATTGTCATGTTTTTGTTATTATACATATTTACTGGCCAATAACAATTTATCTATTAATTTTACCAAAAGTATCAGTAAAATTAATTATGATACAGTAATCTCTGATTACCTAAAGTTGTGGTGAAACGACGAGATGACATGGTTAGTGAAATGTGTTTTGCATTTCACGACGCAAACTTTTAGGTCGCTGTGGAGTATGTCGGAAAGTATTTAAAAAATACATTTTCATCATGCATATTTTACTCGGTAAGTTCAGTAAAAATTATTGGTTAACTAAACCAATAAATGTTCATTTTTAATCTAAACATCATCGGAATAAATACCGAAGAAGCGATTACCTACTTTTGACTTGCCTATATTTTTTTATTAAACGAAAAAAAACACTATTATTGCAGTTTTTCCACTAAGTTGGACAGCTTTTATCATACACAAAAATTGTGATGGCGTGTTTAAAAACTAACTGACGTTTTGATGTGTTACAATGTTTAAGACATGTTTAGTTGTCATGCATATACTATAAAAAGTACAATATTATTATGAGACGTGAAAAGTACACGGGTAATAAATTTTGCAAAATAATGCATGTAACTTTGAATAATACAAACAGAATTAAAGGCTTTTTATTGTTTATGATAATGATTTATTTAATTTGAGAGAGATGTTAAACGCAATACTCTTTGGAACAATTTCTCACGTCTTGCATATTTCTTGTTCTATCGACAATAAAACACTACAAGATATTTTCAGTCGTTTCGTTTTAGCTTTTGTATTACGATTCCGTGATGAGCTTTAAGTGCAGCAGGATTAAGAGATGTTTGATGTATTTATTATTGATGAGTCGAGATATCAAACATTTTATGTAACTACGTATTTTATTATGCGAATGACTTTAATGTTTATGGTTTCTATCTCAATAGTTTGAATACATTTAGGACAACCTGGGTAACTAAGAATTTAGGGATAATCAGACAATATTTTACAGCTCATCATATGTGCCTTCTAATAAGACATTTTGACACGACAGGACCTTACATCACTGAATACCTATTCAGAAAATATTGAGCGAAAAGTGGGAAATAATTTTCATTTGAATTGGAAAACCGAATGTCATTATAGATGAAAGTGAGCGTTAAAATCTTACACCCTACTCTTTGGTCAAGTATATATTTTTTGTTGGAATATTTTAGATAACATTTCCATATTGAAGTGTTAAGTAATGTAGGCATGAAGTAGATTATTATAGGAAATATATTTGTGTGCTTTTACAATATGTTCTGGTCCGATAGATGTAGGGTGGATCATATTTTCTCTCCGTTGTTGGATAGGTATCCTCCATACAACACACATCGTAGCAAGTAGATGCTTGACCTCCTAGCACGCAGATCGTCAAACTTTTTTATTATTAAATGCTTTTTCTATCAGAAAAATATTATTTAAGAAGCTGTTATCTAAGAAGCTGGATAGACCATTGAGGCACAAGGGCAGTGAAAGCGTTGTTTAGAAAGATATCCCTACAAGATCCATAGAAGCATTAACATTGAACAAATTGACGGTAGACTTTAAAAAAGATTTGTTAAGAAGTAAATTTGCTAAAAGGGGTCTAGGCCTGACGTACGCACAATAGAAAAAAAAACACACTAAACTTACTTCACGCTAAACAAAAAGCTTCTGTTGTGAATTATAGCATACATTGTTAACCCTGAGATTTTGAACTCGGCACTTCCAGCTTGGAAGCATGTGCTCCGATCAACTTGTCAAACATCAAGTGTTTATTGTTTTTTTTTTTATAAAATGACAGCATATTTTTTTTAGTCCTTAAGCTATTGAATTCTTCTGGTTATATTGTAGGCTATTGGAGGCTGCTGAGTTATGCACTGGTTGAGAAGCAATGATCTTCCGCAATAAGCTTTACATCTTGAATATCCCTCACTTCGTTTGTAAATAGAAGAGAACAGAGCAGGCTTTTTGTGGAAATTTTTTACCATTGTTCAAATATTTTTTATGACAAGTTGGTACAAGTTAATTACTTAACAATCCTTTCTATGGATTATTTCCCTACATATTGAAAGTCAAATCGATTATATTATAACAATTGTAATATGTAGAATCCTCTTGTAAACTTATGGTTTGTCATAAATTTAGGATTTCTAATTTGTCAATATTTTTTTCATACTTTTTTATAGGTAAGTATATTTTTGTTGAATACCATAATAAATTTTAATAAATCAGTTATGGATAGGTACGTTTTGCGGGATAAAATACCAATCTAAATTGTGTGCCCAATTAAAATTTCAACTATGCTCTCCTTTTTCATAGATCACATTATACGTATTTACGGCTATTTATTACAACAAGAATAATTTAAAGCAATATGTACTGAATATGATTATTATTTACATAAATTTAAGCTTTTTCTGAGAAGAAAATATTTATGAATTACGTAGCGAGCGTGGCGAGATTGTTTACTTTGTATTACAATGAAGAGTGAAATTTATTCCATACTATTTGTCTGATGTAAATATGAATAAAAAAATAATGTATTCCACAATAAATAATTCCGCTCTCTAGTTCACAACATAATAATTCAAATTTCCTCGAATAGCCCTGTTGGATTTAGAGGTTTTACTTGAGTGATGATCTCACTTGACGTGAATTGATGATGCTCAGCGTTGGCTCTAGACAAGAATGCCAAATGATGGCATCCATCAACGCTTTTTGTTGAGCATTTGCATGACAAAATGCAACCATTTTTAAAGACGATCTATCGTCGCTACTACTTGAAAATTGAAAGCGTTTATTTATCTCCTATAATCTCAACTGGAAGCATACGTTTGTCTGGACAGCATATTTAACCATCTTATTCTCATAATGTTTCGCTTTGACATGAATTTACACTGTCATTTTCCAAGTTTCCATATCATAAATTCTATAATTTTGATATGTATCGTCTATCATTGTAGCTATCGAGAGTTCTGTTGAGTGATTCTTATTTTTTTTTTAAAAGAATTAGGGAGTCGATGACTCGATTTACATTGCAGAATGTACAGAAGTTGTTTATGTTTTGAGACCCTACGAAAATGTTTGATTAAGTGTCAAAAACAAAAACATGAGAATTATAGAACAAATTTTTAATGGCTGGAGGGTGTAATGAACGACAGATAAACGGGAAGGGAAGAAGAGAAGGGAGATGAATAGAGAATAGCTGTTTACCTGGTACACAAAAGATCCGATAATTTATGACCTAATTTGTATGCATTTTTCGTTTCTTGTATTCCGTAACAATATATTCATTTACATTGTTTCTCAAATTATTGCGTTAATGTGAATTAGTTTTGACTTCCTACATACTTTGCAGTAGGCAATTTGCTGTGTTGTCGAGTAAGTATTATCCATTATCAACACCTAGATTTGTCCGTTAATATTCTCTTTTCTGTATATAGCCATTGCGAATTGAGAAGTTGTAAATAATTATTTAGGAAGGAGCTGAGATCACAATGTAATACAATAATACCATGCAATGGTATAATCCTTGAAAGAAGAGTATATTTACCTACATTACATATACATGCATGCAACCCCGATACAGGCCATAACCTAGTGGGGTTGATAATTATATACTATACTGTGTACGTTTATGTATTGTTGTATGTATTGTTTGTGTACTTACAATGTTGAGAAATATATATAAATAAACATTGCTTCTAACAAGATTCACCCAACGTGTAGGTAATTTTCAATTCCGATTCCATGTGCTCTAGATGTTGTTGCACACTTAATTCTCTATACGTACCGGTTCCCGGATTGTAACCCATAGGAATATTGCTCAACATGAGTAAATCCCAAAAATGACAAAAGCCCTTAAGAAATTTGCTCAAGGGATAAAAGCCCAAACTTTCTAGTTGGATTCCAGTAGATGAATTCTTTATAAAATGTTGACTATTTTATTGTCTATCCCATTTCAGATCCGCTTATTTATTTGGTTATTTTATAATCTATAGTAGTTTCTAACACACTGAAAGAAATCGTATACTAATAGATACAATTAATTTTATTTTCAAAATCCAATTAGATTTGAGCTTTTGTCCCTTAAGCAAATTTCTGAAGGGTTTTCGTCTTTTTTGGGATTTATTCATGTTGAGCAATATTCATATGAGTTTTTATCCGGTGACGAATCGAATGCACTAGAATATATGCACTTCATCTTAAGCTTGGTCTGCATCTAGTCATAAGTAGTATCCATGTTTGGGCGACTATTATACGATGTCAAAATACGATTTTTTAAGAATTACTTTGTTATTCAAAAGTCTTGGATTGTTTTCTCTTTGGGAATAACTGCTTGTGCTCTGATGTTATAATAAATCACCAGAATTAATATTATTTTTCTAATGTATCGTGTAATTAATTTACATTTCTTATGATGAAGAATGTTGTTCGAAATAAATAATTAATTTTATTCACATCTTCATAACAATATCAATTAATTATTTACTTTTTGCTCTGTGAAGGGAAAAATATTTATTTATATTATATTAATTAATTGTGGTATGTAGACCAGTCGCTCGTGGGTGGATTGTTGATGTAATTTTAGAATACTCAAGCTTTTCCCAAGACATTTTATTTTAAAACATAAATAATATCAGTATTGCAATGTTTCTGAGTTATTCAGATTTCATAAGCTATTCACTGTCCAGACTGTCCGCATCGAGATTTTATGTTTTCGAGACTTTTAAGCAACAATTGTTAATGTTTTTTAGTTTATTTGATTTCAATTATGCGAAGGGAAGGAGATCAAATCCTGTTATAATGCCTAAAGCGATTTAAGTATAGTATCCCAAAAATACGTCATATGAATAAATTCATGAAAGAAAGCATAATATAAACCCACCTAAGTTACATATTTGGTTAAAATATCCCAACTGGGAGCCTTATCGTAATAATAGTAACATTAAAGGACGAAGGAAATGGTTAGACGAATGGTCAAGAAATAAAATTATTAACATAATAACAATACAGGTAGCTATTTCAATTTCACATTCCTGTGGTTGAGAATATTATTATGAAGGTCCGTATCTTAGAATCCAACAAGCCTATAGGCAAGGATCTCCAAATTTCTAGCCCAACCACGCCTCTATTTTTATAATTAGATTCGATGATGCCTTCTTTTGTATTACGTGGTCGCCAGCTGCTGATGTAGCCCTAAGGTATTTTAGTAGCAATCGAAATCGTAAAAATCTTAATTGCTACCCTGATATTTTAACTAGGTATATAGTATTAAAAATGGTGGTGGTTTTATTCTGCTGTTTGTACTCATACATAAATAGTGTAAGTTATAAGAAATATGAATCAATATTCTAAGAATGGACATTGGAAATAGACGTGTCCTAGAATCTGTTGTCGCATATTTTAATTATTATTTATTTAACGCGTCGAGCCATATCGATCAACTCAGTGAAAAAAATCCTTAAAAAACATTGTGAAAGATATTAGAAAAAAAAAACATAGGGAAATTATTTTCAGGGATAATTTTTATACTAACATTTCTGTATATTGAAAGATCCTCATTTTATCGAATAATAAAACACGACTTACACAAAAGTTTGTAATTTAATGAATATTATATAACTCGAAAAACACATTGCTTGAATCATTAGGCAATGTAAATTGTCTGGGAAGACCGGAACGTTGCCCTAAGTCATAATATTTTTATTCAATTCCTATGTTCTTATCTTTGAAATTTTGGAAGACACCCTATAAAATAAATTCAAAGTTTTCTATTCATGCAGCTTTCTAAGCGCCTGCGGGCACGTAGAGCGGAAGCTTGGAGGATAAAAATATCTTAAAAAAAAGAAAAATAAAACTTTTTCTCTTTTTATAAAAAAATGTTTAGCGACAATTTTGACCAACTTTTACGAAGTTTTTGAGGGTAATAAAATTGGCCGTATTACAGAAATGTCAAACGAATGAATTATGAATAAGTGGCAATTAGTTTACTAAAATTTATCTGAAAAAAATATCTGTTTTAAATAGGAGGGCGATCTTATTGTTTGTCCCTAAAAAGTCTATAGAGTTTTGTACAAAATCATTTCGTTAAAATTTTGTTATTATACTTAGGTATATAAACGTTTCTATTTTTTATACTGGCTTATATTATTACGTATACCTTAAAAGATAATTTCTTCACAAAAATATTAAGTACCCATGTTATTTTCTTCGTTTGTCTCAAAGAATATGAAAATGCAACGTATAATAAATTGGTAGTTTATGATATTTCCACCAGAAATTCTGGAGAGCGTTTTAGAAGAAAAAAAGAAGATATTAATCACATGGCTTTGTTGAATCTCAAACAGGGTTAAATGGCCTTCTTAATCCGACAAGAAATTCTAGTTAAGGAAGATAAATCTTCCGCAATCTTAGGGAGCAATTTTGTGTAATAAATGACCCCTAGAATAATGGTTCACAATATTAGATAAAGATCTGCATTGCCATGTTTTATTAGAATGTACGAGTGTCGAGTATGTAGAAATTTGATATAGGCTTGGGTAATTTCGGCTTCACAATTAAAATAAAATAATCTTTATTGTACAGAAACATACAAAGGGCGGGCTTATTGCCAAATGGCAATTTCTGCCATCCAACCAACAATTCGCCAAGTTTAATTTCAAACGCCTTGGAAGTAAATTTCCGTCAGCCGAATTTTTTTCGTTAATTTATAGTAAAAAACCGTAAGAAGATACTATTTGAAATTTAAAAAAATGATGAATTAAAGTCGCACTTATTACCAAAATTACACTTTTACTAACAGGGTGTCCAGCATTACCATCAAAACTTTCAAACATTTTGTCCAGATGAAATCAAAACTGAGATTAATAAAATGAAATGACCAGTGACTATTGTGGATTTTTTATATTTTTAAATCTGCCTTTGTAGTAATTTCTCTTCCATAAGATAAAATTGGGTAGAGATAAAGGTCAACTCAGCTCTTTTATGAAAATGCTATATGAGTTATGGATGAGCTTAGAGTCAAATATCTTAGTATTGATCTTTGCATTAATGCTTAGTAATATGACGTTTCTTCCACCATCTTAGCAAACCTGTTTCACCCTGTCATTAGGTGTGCCATTATGCACATCCTTAGCGACCTGTATGGAATTTATCACACAGAAACATTACGTTATCATTATGGTATGCCATCAGTCTAAAGGCGCCAACTACATATTGCACGTAGGTAGATATTACATAGATTGTTACGTCAGGAACATGGCATTATTTTGTATTACATATTTCCCAAGTCGCAGAATTGGCTCCCACTCATATTTTTTTCTATATTTATTATGAGTTAAGTGTTCTTCCTTCCATAAGATTCGCAACCCATTCTGAATGCCACATTCATTTCGCCCAGAGACAATGTGGCGTGTTTTTTATATGCACACAGAATTTACTGGTTACCCCATTACTGGGATATATACTGTGAAGGTATAGTAGCATTGGCCAAAATAAAGACCGGGACAAATTGGCGCAAGTAGTTCAGTATATACTTTAGAGAAACAGATAAACCTAATAATACCTAATATAATTCCAGTTAGTCGTACTCATGTTCCAGTTTATGGAAACCTCATACAAATATGTATTATAATAATTATTAGTGCAATCATGTCGGTCATTATAAGAATCTATAATGATTATTATTAATATACTTACTCAATACAAGTAGCAGTTTATATTTTACTGTTATAGTTATTGAAACCATCAACAAGCATACGAATTACACTCATTATTGTATTGGGAACGCTAATATTATTAATAATTGATTATTATGGTTGTATAATAGAGTTGCTTCTGCAAATATTTCCTCTATTAATCTATAAAATAATACACATGTACTGTTGACATTTCAACGTAGCTACAGAGCTTCTGTGGGAGCTTTGCTAGCCTGTGTATTGTGTATACTTATTACTTAGTTACATATTAGCATTAGGAGTGGCTACTTTCCGGTATCATGTACATTGCATATTTATATTACGAAAGAATTATTACTACTATACTGACTACTACCTTGTCATTATATTAAGTATACATATACGTACACATTCCTACGGGAATATGAAGTCGCAACTTTTTATTACAGATGACAGATCTGGCAATAGAAGTTGGAGAGGAAAGATACTCTCATATGACTGTAAACCTTTGAAAAACTCATGGTATCCATAAGTTCCAACAAGAACATGGATGAAGAACCGACTGGACATAGGTCTCCCTTCCGGACTTCCACAATTGCCTGCCTGTAGTCACTCTGTGCTACTTGGGACCGACCAAATTTGTATGTCATGATTATGGTCTCCCTGGGTTTCTGCTTCCGGTTCTCGGACGCCACTCCAAGGTTATTTTGGTCTACCAATCATCTGTCGTCCTGATGTCCACATGTCCAGCCCAATTTCGCTTTAGTGAGGCTGTTTTATGGGCCACATCTGTCACCATTGTCCTCTCTCTAATCTGCTCATTGCGTTTTCTATCTCGCATTCTTCTTTTCATTGCTTGTTGAGTTACACGAAGTTTGCATTGTATTGCAAGGTGGTAGGTAGTTTCAATCGTATTCCATAATAAAGAACTCTGCGGTACTCTCTAGTTAGTTGAATAGTTTCGATATTCTTATCACCTATGCTCTTAGACTAGACTTCTTCCCTAACTGTATTATCTAGCAAGACTGACGCACTAAAAACTTATTTTAGATTCGTTAAGGAAAATATGAAAAAATATTCTTCCACAAGAGTGGGCGTTCTATTGTATTACTTGGGCCTCCACAGGGAGTAAAATAAACAATTTATTTTATTCAGGCCTTAATTAAAATATCCCTCATTCAAATTAGAACATTGAAATGATTCTCTTATATTTATTTTGCGTTGAGAAATATTACGTTGGTTGGTAGGTACACAATTAAGTATACCATATTTCAGAAATATTGTATAAATTATAATGTTTAAGTAAATATTCCTCAGTTATTTCTTTGGCAACGTATATAAATAACCAAGAGTTCTATACAAATATTTACTCAAGTTTAAAAGTACAAGACTCGTGTAAGGAGTTTCTTACTACTCTGAACTCACCCCTATGCAATTTTACTAAGTATTACAATTGTTCTGAATTTCTGAAAAAAAAAACAAGCATTTATGTCTTTGTTTATTCATTTCAGATGATCTTTTAACAAATCTAATCCGTTGTTCTCACACATAGCACTCACGTTTTTCTTTTAGTAGCAGAATATGACATGTTCCTGTTCGTTCTTTTGAGATTACGTGGTTATTATATCATAGTTATTCCGCAATTCTCATCATCCCTTAATTTTTTCGTATTTTGTAATATTGCTGACATCATAGAATCGTTCACGCTTTTTTGACAGCCTTGTCCGGAATTCAGACCTTGCCACTCCCATGTGCAGGGACAGATATTGCCTGGTCGTTTGCCATTCTCAGGTCTGGCAGGTCTCAGGTCACACGTCATCTACATCAATGGGCACGTCAGTAAGTGTGTATCCTCCTTCAGCACCTTACAGTCCGCATAATGTAATTGTTATATAAATGCTCTTTGAATCCGCTAGCAGGAAACAAGTATCTCTTAGCTTCCAAGATACTAAAATTATTTTAATGTATAGAAAATCGTCAATACTTTTCTTCCATGCTTCATCAAGTTGTCATCTCCCTAGACAAGTCAATATTTAACGTTTTTTTTTTGTCGTCCGATTGTAATGACGGAAACGTTATGAATACCGCGACATCACAATAACAATTTATCATCCTCGTCGCAAATAACCGTTATCTGCCATCATTCTATAATGTGAATCTACCTACCTTATGAAATAACGATCGAAATAATATAACACGTTATTTTAGCTCATGCTGAGTAACCGGAATAATATAATAAGTAATGGGTACCTGGGTACTACTTACTAAATGCTACTTGGTACAAGTATTTAAATACTGCACAGTAGCAAACGTCTGTAATAGTTTATTAAGGCTTCAATTGTTATATCGCAAAATGGACTGTAGCGATTTCAACCTCCATTTCTTTTCGAAATATTATTTTATTATATATGGATTCATAAAATATAATTATAAGCTTAAAAAATTGAGGGACGCCGATTGGATTCATAAAATATAATAATTATCGGCGTCCCTCAATTTTTTAAGCTTATAACAATTTATATAATAATTATTGAAATTGAGGGTTATTAACGGATTGAGGGAATGAGGGATTAAAAAATTGAGGGACGCCGAGGGCCCGGTAGAAGACAGATGTCCTGGCTGCGAAATATAAGGGAGTGGACTGGCATAGTGGCATCCGGAGTGTAGGGAGCTGTTCCGAACGGCGCAGGACAGAGACAAGTTCGCTCAAGTGATCGCCAACGTTGGGGGGACCCGACAGGGCACATGAAGAGGAAGAAGCTTAAAAAATATACAGCCCAACCGATACTTCAACTCTAAGTTTACGTTGTTTTCAAAGTAGTACCGTATTCTAGCAAATTTAAAATGTATTTCTATCGGCCTATTTTGTACAAGCGAAAGCTTTCCTTTATAATTTGTAGAGTTTGTATCTTTCTTATCTATTCAAAGTCTAATTTGAATGGGATTTAGCTCTACGGAGATTTATGCTCTTAGCGGGTTGTTAAGATAATATTAACATAATTTGTTTTTACAGGATAGTGAATCTAAATTTGCACAAGGAAAGTAAGATTTCATTTTCTAATTTTTGATGTAGATAGGTACATAAGTATCAACATTATTAAAGGTAAATATTATTTTGAAATATTTTAGACTACTTGTAAACCTAACATTGTAACCAAGTTTAAACTTAACCTTTTCAGATAAACTTCTTGACATATGAAAGTCACCAAATTGAAAAGAAAACTTTTAAATAAATGTATCGGGACCTTACTCACTTGACTAAACTACCTACACCTTGATGTCAAATCCTCAGAGTGTAGTAATCTGTTGTTCAGTTCGTTTTGTACAGTACATATTATAAGAAGTTAGGGATATTTTGTTTGTAAAGACCCCCGTGGGTTTCAACATTTTCACAGCTCCTTAGCGTAACAGCGACATAGTAACTTGTCAAAGTTTTGGGTCAAACAGCGCGTATTGCCTTTCTCCGAAATGATTTTATTTTGTAGGAATGTCAAATGACAATATCACTTGGAGTTTTATGCTCCATTGAAAAATAATATTTCAACTTTGAAACCATCGATCATTCTCTCAATTGAATATTAAAATAAAATAAAATAAAATAAAATAAACTTTATTGTACAGAAAAACATACAAGGGGCGGGCTTATTGCCAAATGGCAATTTCTGCCAGCCAACCCAAGATAGAAACAAAAAATGAGATATACCTAATTATAGATTCAGTACCAAGAGGGTACCTTAACTGAATACTCAAATACATACATAGCAATAATTTAATTTATAAATACATACATAGATAAACATTCTGGATTTTAATTTATATGTTTTAGGTATTTACTTTTAATTTAGTTATTACAGTACTAGTGGGTACCTACCCGTGAAAATTCACAGGGTTTAGAGGGTTGGTTAAATATGTTTTTGTGTAACCACTATTACTACTCCACCCTTCCTTCAAGTTCCTCGAGTAAACACAGGAAGATCACAGAACTCCGCTTTTCCTCGTCTCTCCAATATCGTCATGAAAGGCTGCGTAGCATCATTATTGTCCGTAAGACCAGATTTTTTAATTGGTACCTACCTACCCGTAAAAATTGGCAAAAGACAATTTTATAGTGTTGATAAAAGACAATTTTTGTTAAATAACTATCGTAACAACTCCTTCATTCAATTTATTTATCGATTGGCAACGTCGAAGTATTGTCACATCGTTAAAGTCTGACATCCAGCGCCTCATAGCCATTGGAGGAATTCAGGGGACAGGCTGGCAGCACTGTCTACGGTACCGGGGTAAGCACGTATGGGGCAATCAGGCAAGATGTGCTGCATGGTTTACTTCAGGTGTCCACAGTGGAACATATCACAACCATGACCCGTCTTAAGCCTATTGCGTGCGGTCCACTGCCTGCGAGGAAGGTGGAAACCAGGCTGTTGGGGTGTGCGGCTTGTGACGAGTATGACGGAGTGCTCGGGCCTATAATTGCAGCTCCATTCATCTTGTAGATCGTACCGCAGTACCTGGTACTAATGTTCCTCGAGGAAACACAGTGAGATCACAAGGCACAAGGCTCCGTCTTATCCCGTGTCCATCTAAACCTTGATGTGCAATCTGACTTCACTGTATTGGTAGGAAGTGAACCGTGAAATGAAATAGGGTACATACCTACATACTGTCTACCTACATACATAGGTGCGTACTTTATAGAGTTCGATTTGCAATCTCTACGTATATTGTATAGGTACGTACCGTATAGTATATTATTTTGACGAAAGAAATATTTCAAAACTATTTTCATTCATAGGCCAGTGTAAAAACATCAGAAAAGGGGGTATAGCGTCAATAATTCTCGGAAAGCTGGAAACTGTTTTAATCTCTTCTTAAACATGCAAAGAAGGTTTCTTGAAGTTTGCACCAAATTTGCGCTTGTGCTAAGTACAGGGTGACCCAAAAACCGAAACATTTTTGTATTTTTTTCAGTTTTTCACTAATAACTTCTAAACGATGCTTTCTAGGAAAATATTGTTTTCCTATAAATTAAAGTACGTGATATTCTGCGTCGTTTGAGCATAAATACTTTTTTGTACATCAAAAAATAATTATGATACAGACACTTCCAATTACATATGAATTTTCTCAACAAATTGAAATATTCCTATTTTTCTCTTTTGATGTCGAATAACTCCTCAATTAAAGTATTTACGGCAATATTTTACTAAACATATTTAATGGTGGGTTAATTTTTGCTAACTTGAGATTAAAAATTTACACCTACAGCGCATAGTTTAAGATGCACAGGTGTTTAAAGAGAGACGAGTGAAATAAAGAAATTTATTAAATGATAGATTTAGATATGTAAAAGCAAAGGTAATTTTAATTTTACTCTTCCATTTTGTTAACCTATAGTTTTTCAAGTGAAATCCAAATTTTCAATACTGTTACGCCACTGCATAACATTTTATATGGAAAAGAGTAATTTTTTAACCTTCATTGGTTTTATTAAAATATATCCTAAACGGGTAGAGTTAGGAAAAAAATGTTTATCGCAAAATTTATCTACAATAATTTTTCTATATTATATTTGAAAAATAATTTATTTAACTTAAATACTAAGTGAGGCAGAATTGATTAAAGATGGTATATAAAAAATAACTTCATACATGTCGTCACTTTTTGATAAATTACTCCTAAACCAAGCGGTGTAGCATAAATTCATTAAATTATATTTAAAGGTAAATTAATTTTCTATAAATTAAGTATAATAAAATTAATTTGAGAGTTATAATAAAAAAGGACTAGATGTTCAAATTTGATTTTGTATAGAGGCACGTTGCTACGCAGGAACATTTTGTATGGGAAGCGTGGATTTATTTTACAAAATATTGATATTGATCATCTAGTACATTTTTATTATAACTGCCAAATAAAATTTATTATACTTGTTTTATAGGAAATTTATTTAGCTTTAAATTTAATTTTTCGAATTGCTGCTACACCGCTTGGTCAGGGAGTTATATAACAAAAAGTGACGACATGTATGAACTTATTTTTTATATACCATTTTTAATCAATTCTACCTCACTTAGTATTTGAGTTAAAAAAAATATTTTTCAATCATAATATAGATAAATTATTGTAAATAAATTTTGCAATAAACATTTTTTCCTTACACTAGCCGTTTAGGAGATATTTTAATAAAACCAATGAAGGTAAAAAAAATATTCTTTTCATTATAAAATGTTATTCAGTGGCGTAACAGTATTGAAAATTTGGATTTTACTTAAAAAACTATAGGTTGACAAAATGAAAGAGTAAAATTCAAATTATCTTTGCTTTTACATATCCAAATCTATCATTTAATAAATTTCTTTATTTCACTCGTCTCTCTTGCAACACCTGTAAATCCTTAACTATGCACTGTAGGTATAAAGTTTTAATCACAAGTTAGAGAAAATTGAACCACCATTAAATGTGTTTAGTGAAATATTGCCGTAAATACCTGATTTGAGGAGATATTCAACAACAAAAGAGAAAAATATGAATATTTCAATTTGTTGAGAAAATTAATATGTAATTGGCAGTGTCTGTATCATAAATATTTTTTGATGTACAAAAGATTATTTATGCTCAAACGACGCAGAATATCACGTACTTTAATTTATAAGAAAACAATATTTTCCTAGAAAGCATCGTTTAGAAGTTATTAGTGAAAAACTGAAAAAAGTACAAAAATGTTTCGGTTTTTGGGTCACCCTGTACTTAGCACAAGCGCAAATTTGGTGCAAACTTCAAGAAACCTTCTTTGGATGTTAATGAAGATATTTAAACAGTTTCCAGCTTTCCGAGAATTATTGACGCTATAAATCTCGTTTTACTGGGCTATCATCAGTAGGAACAATTCTAAATTAAGTAGGTATATACCTACCTAAAGTTACTGTATTCACCAAGTACCAATAATTCGAAATTTCAAAAAGTTTGAAATCACATTATTTCAAACGTATTGTTCAACCAACACTTTTCATCCGACGTAAAGCGCTAGTGTAGAGAATATTTTCAAAATTTCATAGATTCCATCCATTAGTTTGCATAATAATCACGGTACTATTTATTTTCGTCGCGCGCTGCGCACAGACAGACAGACATAGGACAATTATTTAAATTGATGACGAAAGAATATTTGATTAAGTACTTCAATAATCAAAGTTATTACTAGGAGAAGTTCGCTGCGTTATTTTTCTTTTCGTACGACATTACATCACATGCCAAAAATTTCGTCTTCTACGTACTAAAATAAGCTCGTTGAGGTGTATTAATACTCATTATGATTTTCTCGCTTTGGGAAATGAGAAAACGAAAATAAAATACATCCAACAATACATTACACTAAAGACCTTATTAAGGTTTATGCTCGAAGGATTTGTGCAGAAATAAGAATTCGGTATGAACAATACGTTGACACGTAGGTACCTATGATATACGAAGATACTCGTAATATCATCATTATAGATATTCTTGTTTCACGGTGTTTTTGTACCATGTTTTTTTATTATCATTATTTTCATCTAAAATTTTTTGTCGCTGTGACATTTGAGAATATATAGAGGTTATACAACAAAGTTTTATTATGCCATTTTACGTGACAAAGACAATTTTTTAAGTTTATGTATATGCCAGTAGAATAGATCTGTTTACACGCATGCATGTTATAGGTATTTTATAATTTTACTAGTCTCGAAACTTACATTATAAATCATATTATGCTTTAATATAACCTAGAGGATAAAATCGACAATCACCATTCTGCTGAATTTTTCAGGACGGCCTTGATTAACATTTTTTTTTTCAAATTCACCTTTCTACATTTTACAACTTTCTTATTTCTTGTCTGTCTAGTTTTTGGGCTATATTATCCTGGGATAGGTATAGTTTATATGATCATTCACAGATATGAGATTTTATGATTTTGTGGGATATGATGATCCAAGAAATATTCTCCTGCTTCTTATTCTATGGCAGTCTACCACCTACTTCATATCATCCTACAAAAACTATTTTTTTTAGATTAAACTAAGTAGGTAAGTTAGTTAATATAGAAACTTGTTTCATTGTTATAATTAAAAGGATTATTCTTCCTAAGCTCCGCGGGAGTGTATTAATTCCCATCATGAGGAAAGTTCAGTGCGCACCTTGTGAAACTGTCTGTTTACTTTCCAAGTATAATAATGTATACTAATTACGAACTTGCTTTTCTCTTCAAATTCTCACTTGTATAAACACAATAAAGATATCTGCACCTAATTTTACAAAACCAACATCAACTCTTGTATAAATGCAAAGTTCTTGAAAAGTTGCTTTCATTTGCAGTATATTTCTGACGCGGCTCTTCTTAACAATTTGTAAGTGTGTTAACACTTTATTTTGTTAAAAACACTCGGGGGTTTTAAGAATATTTTTGTAGCTGTGTCAGATATTTCTAAAGAAACAAATTTCGATACTTAATATAAAAAAATGTAACAAAAATAACCTTTTCTCGAGGAGTTTCTAATTTCAAAATTTGAATAACTAACGCTGTTTTCTAGCATCTAGTATCGATTACATTACAATAATAACCTGCGGAAGAAGGTAAAACAGTAGAAATGTTTGAATAAAATCTATTTATTTCTTCCTGTGTTCACAAAACCCCAAAATGAATGTTGAAGGACCATCCGGTCCCACATATTTTTTTTTCATAAAAGGAAATCTACTCACTAAATTTTTTCGTCGTTCAAGAATCTCATTCTCATGCATAGAATACGATTGCACTTGCCCCCTAGGGGCAAACTGATTTATTGAAATAATAACGCCAGCCATCGTAATCATAATTTCTCGTCGAATATGATCATAGGTGTCCGTTACGTAATTGCTGGTTAATTGTGATTTACTGGGCACTTTAAAAATACATTTTCATAAAGCATTCTTCTACTATATGGGTATAATAACATTATACATTTACATGAAGGAATATTATTTAATTACTCCCCTCAAGAGTTCTATCTCTTAGACCCATAGGTCACACCCCCCCCTAGCCCCTCCTATAAACGTTAGATTTTTTTTTTATTTTTTAATATCAAATTATACATACTAGAATAGGAAAACGTGAAAAAACATAAAGTATATCGCTAAATATAGTTCTCGGTCTTGGAGGGTTAATTTTAATTTTAATATGTGGGTGGAAGAGATAAAAATACATATTTGCGCGAACAAATGTTGCCATTGCCATAAAACAGGTCATAACCAATAGCAACGAAGTGTAATCGTATTTGCTGGATATAATAATATTCACCTATGTGTCTACTGCCCCAGAACAGACTCTGGTCTAGTGGGGCAGTACAATTTCCCATGTATCTTGTTGTCTTAAGTATGTTTATTTTGTATTTTTTTTGTATTTATATATTATGAGTATGTATGTATATGTATATATGGGAAATAAATCTTCATTCATTCATTCTTTATATATCGATTCTCTCTTTCTCTTATATTGTGCCCATACAGCAATAACATCTGTGAATTAATTGACTATTAATGGTATGATACCGTGTAAACAATTATTAGGTACCTCGAGGTTTGTTTTCATTTTAAAAGCGTACGAGTTAGCAAATTTGTAATCAGCATTTTGGTACAAAAATTTCCGTACGGTGGGTGTACGGTGATCGTATTTTCATTTGGGTTTATTTCTGCAGTATCATATACTTAAAATAACTTGAAATGCAAACCCAAATCTTTTTACGAACCCATACAAGATTGGTGCTGAATGTAGTATCGTTAAACGCGTCATATTATGGTAGAGTCAGTATGTTAATGGGCTTCATATATGGCTAATTATAGACATGGGGAATCCGTAGCCAATTTTCGTCATAACTTATGACCATCATTACGAGGAGGAATCTAGCTCTGAGTTCCTCTGATGACGCAAGGTTATTCTAGTTGACTGTGACTAGTTTGATTGAGAACCCCAGGCTGATTAATTCTCTGATGATTTGAAATGAGTTGTACTCCAATGATGAAGTGATCCTTTCAAACCTCAAAATACTATAGAAAGACTTAATCTCGGTAATTTGTGCTAAAGAGTCCCTTGTTAATCGTGGCAAATTGTTATAATAATCTTTGTACCACTCTCCCACACATAATCACCCAACATTATTATAATTTAGTTAGACTATTGTCCCCCTGTCTATTGTTCTCTGTAAGTCTACAGGAAATGTTGAATATTAATAATGAACCATTTAGGATAGTTATGTTGACCAATTATATTTTAAGACTGTAAAATTAAGTCATTAGATTGTACAGTGTGCAAATTTAATAGAGATTTTTTTTTATTGTCAGACTAATTTTATCACAGGAAGTGTAGAGAACTATTTTTAGCACAGGCACAGAGTTTTTGATGCCATTTCACTGTCCATCATTAATATATTATTATTAAATTGAGATTGTAAGAGAAGAAATAACTAGAGGAAATAATGTACGAGTATCTTTGATTATTGAAGTACCTAATCAAATTATTTTCATGACGAGTATTGCGCACAAAACGTGTAATCAATTACCTACTTATATACTCGTATAATTCTCCCACGAGGACCAAAGTATCTAGTAGGTATTTAGCATTGAAAGGGGATGTTACCTGGCTGCACCAAGTCAACTCTTTTGGTATTAAGTTGTAGGACCTACAACTATAGGTGTTATTTATTTAATTACTTTTAACATTTTTTATTCATATATAGGCTTCCGAATTACGTTAATTATTTCACTTCTTTTGAGGAGTTACATAGTTAGGTTGGTATTTTTCTTATCACAGTATATTATTACTCCACATTCTTGAACATTTCTCGTGTTGGAATTTAAAACTGTAATCATCTTCATTGCAACCGGTTTGAAGTTATTCATTCTTGTCGCCTTTTCCATTCGCACTCTCGTCTCAAATTTTTACACGTTTCGCAAAAAACGAACACCATACAAAATTCTACCCGTTTTCAAAAAGTGCAGAAATTTGTACTGGCCAACTTGTTCCACGTTAATATTAGTTCATTATTTATATTAAGCAGGTGTAAGATTGCAATGATATAGCGCTGACTAATAAGTACACAAATACAATGAAGCATTCTAGTGAGAAAAAAAACACAAATAAATGACAACAAACATAAATAACAAAGGGTCTGGGTTTGCATACACAAACGTAAATACTCCCTGCACACCTTGCAGTAGATTAAAAGCCTACATCGCAAAGTGTTGAATACATCGCTGAGGTTTGAACCTGACACCTCCAGCTCGAGAGTAGAGTCTATTAGTCTGGTGAGATACATATTAATGTAGAAAAAAAAAGTCGTACAAAGTCGACGCCTTTTGATCTTACATGGAATGCTAAGGGCTAATAGAAAACGCGAATTTGTGAATTTTCTTAGAACATGTGCAATGTGCATTGTTCAACTTTTTGTACCTACGACTTTTTGTCTCCGAAAAAGGCCGATCCTGTGGTACAGAACCGTAATTTCATCAAGTTTACACAGTAGCTGAAAGTTTCAGAGTTCTAAATAGTCTATTGCAAGAATTGGAGACAACAACGACAAACAACAACGCTGAGGGAGGCTAAATAAAACCATGTTACCTTAGGTTATTTTTAATATTCATTTACGTACCTAACTGAAAAGCTTTTTTGTTAACAGATTGGAAACCCATATATTAAATTATTAAGTTTTATAATAATAAACCACATTAATTTTACACAAATACCTTAAGTTTATTTTGGCCAAAGTTTCGACTAGACTAACATAGGCTTTTATGAAACATTTTCATCACAAGTTTGATCCTTGATAATACTAGGTTAGTCTAGACAAAACGGTCGGCAAAAAACACCCAAGATTTTTTCGAAAATACTGTGCTTAAATCTATGTAGAGAAACATTGCTGCGAATAACATATTACTAACATTATAAAAGATTATGTGTGACATAATTGAACTGGTCAAAATTTGTATTCAACCGGTTTAGATAATTCGGCAATATGTATTTAATATTAAAGAGACTAAATTCTTTATGTTCTTCTAATCCATTAACACGTAAAGTGGTGAGTCATTCTATTCATCATTCTGTATAATGTTGGATTAGACAGTAATGCCTTTGAAATTTATTTGCATATCCAAATTAATATTAAACATGTAGGTATTCTATAGATATGTGGAGTGTAGCAAATTTAATATTGATCAGTCAAAACGATATTTATCTTTGATTTTTGTTGTAACTTTTGATAAAATAAAATAAAGTTTGTTGTGGAAAATTACGATGTATTGTAGTAACTGAAATATGGGTTTCCACTCTGTTAACACAACAACTATAGAATATTTGAATATGATTTGTTTCAAAATCAAGAACGTGTTTTTAGAATTTTCATTAAGCCTTTCATTCTTCTGAGGAAGAAATCAGGGTATTTAGAACAAAGGGCAAAGGAAGTAAATAAACATTTCTAAGATTATTTCGAAGAGACAGTTAAAATATTATTCCAACATTGCTTTGCGTAGGAAAATTCTAATTGTATGTAGGTGTAACAATACTGCTCTGGACCCAAACACATTCAACAATATCATTATTGGAGTAAGGTGTGTAATTATAAAACAATGTGTTGTGTTATTCCAATATATCATTTGCATAATAATGTTCTATTATATGGAGGCTAGTCTGGTCTACTACCTTATGTGATACACGCCCACTGACTAAATATTTTCCTCGTCTTCGAAACATCTAAGAGAATATTAGGAATTTGACTGACGACTCCGACTCTAGTATTTTGAGGCGTCATTTAATAATATTTTTATAAGCCAAATTTTTCATAATTTTGACATCGCAAATATGAATGGAAACGATAAATTCTTCTTCTCAGAATTAGCGAAGAAAGTGAGGATCATTATGTTCAGAACTTAATTTTATAATATTTTTTTAGTTATTAATGTGATTAATTAAAAAAAATCGCGAAATCCAATATTTACGTACCTATTATTTATTATTATGTGCAAAAATTATATATAAATAATCAATCAACGTAGATTAGAAAGAAATGAGATTCTTCTTGGAATTTAAAATCGATTTAGGTATACTACTAACTTGATTTCTCAGAGTGTCTGTATAATCTGCGTGGATACCTATCTGTAGAAGATGATTTATTGATCAACATAATCGAGCCCTAAAACTCTACATACATATGAGTAGTTACTTAGTGGACGATCGTGAAAACCTAAAAAAAATACTGTGCATATAAATCCTATTGGAAGACATCAGAAGTAATAAGCTTTGTTTTGAATCAAAATAATAAGGTTTATTGTTACATGTATTCATTATAGTTCATTGTGCAAATGCAAATGGAATGTACCTAATTCTTTCCTATATAAAATATGGCCCTACTATTCCATGGTTATGAAGTTAAGTTAGGAATTTCATTCCTAGTTACACATAAAATAATGGATAAATTATTGTAGGTACCTGAAGAATTTTCTTGGCACTATGGCCAGATTTTTCACCTCCGGGGACTAATAAATTGGGAAGAGGCGGGTACAAAACTCGCCGGATGACGGCACTAAATTTATCTCACTGATAATTCCAGTTTTATATCCCCGAGGATTCATTTTGTAAATAATGTCTTATATATCTTAAACATTGCCTAAATTGTACAAATCTGTTTATTTATAGTTTTACAGCGGCACAAGCACACACATTCTTCAAACGGCACAGTAATATATAGCGTTTAAATTACTCAAAAAATCTATCGCTCGACAAACTGTTGATGACAACATGCTTTACAAAATCAAGCGAATAGACAAAAAAAAACAATGTTATCAAAAGGTCCAATTTTGTAACTAATTAAGTGCGTAGTACTAAAATAAGACGTTCTCTTTTTTAATTATTTAAAGAAACATCATAGAATCGGACCTAGTACCTAAGGGGCGATTTGAGAAATTCAGTCATACAAACAATATTATTTTCCCACACCTATTCGAAAGCATACAAGACATTCTTTACTTACGATTTTGGACACTAGCTAATTCTGTTTTTCATAATCATATATGTACAATGTACATACTTAGATATTTTTTGTTGCCTGAGAATGTAGTGTCAGAGTAGGTACCTGCATTGTACTGTACAAAGGTTAAAAAATGGAATATAGGGACATTTTATGCGCATTACGTCCTAAATGGGGGAATGTTGAAATGTCGCAGTTTTCGTAAAGTTCTTCTTGTTGTTAGGTTAGTGTTGTACCCTACATGTCCACGAAATAACAAAACAAAATAACAATGAATAATGACAACCGCGCGAGTAATATCGGGGGAATTGCCTTATAATATTTCTACTTTGTAGGAACATTATTTTATTTCTCTATTAATATCCTCACCTACCTATATTATTTTCTACAAAAAAATGTATTCGTGGATTTTATGTAACTTTTAGAAAAACAAATTGTATCTCAAAAGTAAATTATGTATTTATCGTATGGCCAATATCATGTCTATATCATTTAACAATTGTTATGTCAAAGTGTAAAAACATGTTAAAAGCGCAGAGTGAACTGCTCGTCAGAGACTTATATCTAGATTGCTTTTGTATTGTATTGCTTCGTCGCTAAGGGTTAGGAAGTCTGATGATGTAAATGATGTAGATATTATTGATAACTGTTTTGCGAGGAAAACTTAAAGAATAATATATATTTTCCTTTTTTGTTTCAGGCGGAGGAGTTAAATGCGCTGGTAGGCAATGCATTTCGGATGGCCTTCGCTACCCAGCTTCACCAGCCACAAACCAATGGAACACCAACACATGCTCATTCTTGGGTAAGGACTTTGATAAAACTATAGAAAATATCAACAGAAAATAACACATTTCCTACCAAATAATTTCACTCTTACATACACTCCTATATACGCTTAAGTAGGGTACAAATGTATAGTCAGGAGATTGTTTGACCCCAAGAAAATTAACAAGACTCCAATCTAACTTTATCACTTAGCCCAATCTACTCAGAACGTCCCTGGATCCTGCAGTTTACTATGTAGCTTGTAATTTGATGTTGGATGTTTTTATGGGTTTATCTACTTCGAGGGGTATATTGCAAAAACTCTTCCAGATTCTCATGTAACACGATATAGTCTATATAACCAAGCATATTATAGTATTTGCTACATCTTACATAAAAAGGAGAGAAGACAAGTTCATGTATTTGAGACACACGGATAATCTGGAAAACTTTTTCTTGTGTATTATCGCTTTATCAGCTTCAAATGGATTAGTAAGAGATTAGCTATACTGACCTACACTTTCCTTTCAGTTTACGATTTTTAATACGACGTTGATAGAATCCACTCTCTTAATTCATGTTTCTTATGTCGAACATTTATTGAAGTGCACACTTTAAAAAGCGATTGAGAGTGAAAAGCTTCGTGAGCTTCCATTTTTAATAGTCTTTAAAACGTATAAATGTAGTTGAGTTGTCTACATTTTATTAGTTCGAGAAACATTCATATTTGATTGCAACTTTTCATTTTATGGACATGGATAAGATTTGTTTTATTCTTGAATCTCTATTTTAAAACTTTTGAATTATAGGTAGGTACTTAAATGTTTCATTAATTGTAATATTTTCAAATGGATTATAAATTCGAATAAAACCTCAATATCTAGGAACAATTAGTTGCATAATTATGAAAATTTATTTTTCAATTTTTGGAGCGGTTCATTTGTAAATCATTTCCACATGACGTAACACACTACTACCCCTGAAGATGTCCTCCACAGCGCGAGACGAAACGTCGGGAACATCAACCCACACAAGACCGGAAAACAAAATTCTACATTTTCTTTCATTTTCCGTAATATAAATATTTTTTTAGTATTCTGTAGAAATTGAGAGACATCGTTGAGGGATTTGAATCGAATTGAGCTTTTCATCCATTGTGTATATTCGATGAAAGAAATCTCTTATCTTCTGTTTGTGTTTAAAATTATCCGTATCAGCTAGACCTGCTAGGCCTCTAGGCAGGAACTTCTAACTTATAGAAGACAATAATTGATACTTGCCCGTGTCTTAGTTAACGAAAACTAATTAACTATACGATTTATCTTTCTTTGATTATATCCTATAATACCTAGACATTTTACATTTTCCTTACATGAAAATTAATAGTGAAACATGTAACATTTTCCAGTTCGTTTGGCAGTCTTTATAATAAGGGTTTTACAAAATAGTTGATACTTAGGAGTTTCTAACCCTCTTTCTGTGAGAACATTTACGATACGAAATAACCGTAATAACGTACCCACCAATAGACAATAATAATAATATAATAGGTTCTATGTGGTAATATTGATAACACATAACATACGATTTGGCCCATCTTCCAACGATCCCCAAAGCCACTACATACTAAATCCTTATGCTAATGGTTATTGAAGTGTTTGACCTCACCTAAGGGCTGATCCCAAACCTAAATACATCCACGAACCACAGTTTTAACATCACACCATATACAGAGGCGGTTCTATTGAAGAACATCATAATATTTTGACGGTTTCAAGAAATGAAGGAACAACTGAAAATGTTATAATTTTTCTTTTTATGTCAGTTTTATAACTCTTACGACTATTTTGTGTAGGTATCTAACACATTTTATTAAAAGTTGTCTTTAAAAATTGTTTTTCGAGCTACGCTCATTCCTGGTAAACAGAGGTATAAAAAACATAATCTAAAAGCAAAATTCCGATACGAGAAAGTAATACTACCTACAGTAGTTCGTGTCGGTAGTTGGGCAAAGATTGATTTGAGAAAAGTCTCGAAATGATAATATATTTAATGATATTGAACATAGTTAATTAACGATTATAATTTTGTTATTTTTTTACTTTCAGCAGATAATAATTTAATTATATTTTCTAGTTTTTTAGAAAGCGAAACCGTCCCTGGCTTGGTTGATGTACAAAAAGAATTCCTCCGAACGAACGAGCTTAATAGGCACTGAAAACTCTTAGTGAAGGAATCTCATGAAATTTTATAGACTCAAAAATTACGGCCATACGTTCTTAATGGCAGTTTACTATATTCTATTATTATTCCCTACTTGCATTGTCAGTCTCAGAGTTGTCTGTAATTTTAAAATTTCGGCTATTAGTTTTCTGTAGACGAAAGTATTTCTGAAACATAACTCTCTTCTCTGCACCATATCCCATTTATCTGGGGTCGGCGGCTCGGATCTTCTCTCTCCATCTGCTCCGATTGAAGCAGTCTTCTGGAGTAAGCTCCAGGTGTTCCATGTCCCCTCTGATGGTCTCCACCCTGGGCCCACCTCTTAATAATATTTTGCTAGAAGTGCGGGTAAAGAGGTCGCTATTAATGCGCCTGAGCTACCCGGGGATGTGGAGGGCCTTAAGCCCGCGGGATTTTCCTTCCTCAAGGGATTTCTTCGGCCGTCCTCTCTTTCTGAAATATATTTTTTATTTATTATGACATAAACGGCCATACGGCCTTTGAAAATATACACAATACCTATAGTTAAGAACAACAAAAATTTATCATAATGGGTATTTCGCATAACATTATAATATTTTAAAAAATAGAAGCTATATTTCTTTTTTTTTCATAAAAAGAAACTATTGAACAGAAAACAGCATAATACTTTCTTAATTTTATTCGTACCCCATCTATTTATTTAAATTCACATCAGGGGAATAAATCACTAGAGTCTTAATATAAATCTCTATACCGAGTATCTACATAGTCGTAATACATAGTAAAATGTGGATATTGGTCCGAAAAAACTTTTCTTTTTCCGACCTTCGTCTTATCCATTTGTTCTGTGATTTACAGCATTGGAAACTAATAACACTATTTGGAGCTTAACGCCTCAACAAATCCTACACCAACCGAACTCCTCGATTCGACTCTCCGTGTAATTTATATCAGAGAAGTGTTTGGCGTATAACATTCTACAATCTTACTTCGCTTCATGTTGGAAACGGTTCGTAAGGAAACATATATTACATACAAAATCAGTAAACTATCAAGAATAAAAACTACCTTATAGAAAACATAAAAAAAATACAAAATTATTATTAACGAATCCTGCTGTATAGGAGAAACTCAGGCTTTCGGAAAACGGTCTCAGAATCATTCCGAAAGAGGTCGACGGGCAGTGGGTTCCAGAATCCAGACCGTTAGACACGCAAAACTCAAAATGCAAAAGCTCTGTTACCCTATTTAGTTAGGGCTAGTCTATCGGCTTATCCTTAACCCAATTCAAGTCATAAATGGACTTCACCGTCTCTGTAATCATTCGACAATATGAGCCTATAAGTTCGAAGCCCGTCAGATTATCTAGATTGTATATATGCTTTATTTATACTGTTTTCTTTTCTTTTTTGTACGCATGTATGTACATTTGTACATATGTAAATAATTGTAAATATGTTTCCATCCTTGGACAAGGACACTGAAGGAATGTAAGTTAGGGGTGGGGTTTGTCGGGGGGCTCCCTTCTGGCCAACCCTGAGCCCACCTCTTAAAAAGATTTTGCCAAGAAGTGCGGGTAAAGAGGACGCTATATGCGCCTGTGCTACCCGGGGATGCGGAGGGCCTTAAGCCCGTGGGAGTCCTTCAATGTAGATTATCTAGATTTTTAACAGCAACGTCTCGTAGCTTTCCTATGTTATTGAGAGAATTAAACAACAACAAAAAAGACTTCAACCAATTTGAATGTTTGAGAAAAAAAAGATATTTTGTAAAACCAAGGTGTCAGGTATAAGTCTATCTATTACATCCAAGAAATGATCTTTTCGCCGTGCAGTTGGAAGCTCCCTCATTTCATATATTTCCACTTCTTATACTTTTGGTCTGTATTTTCACAATGTTTTCGGATAATACTTACTGCCTATATTATTATTATGAAAACGTAAAACTGAATAGTTTGGTAAAATATTTTGTTTTCACACAAGTCCATAGAGGTGTAGATTATATTACTTTGTAAACAACATGATTTCTAACATTTCACTATTTATAATTCCTTAATCAAGGATTGGTCGTGGGGGTGGTTTATCTGGAGGATAGTTCTAATATTATTCTGTATCTCTTAAGAACTTTTTTTCATAAGGTGCAAAGTATGCGTTTCAAGTCAAAGCTGTATGTTATTTTGCAAAACATTATCTATTCTATACCCAAGTGTTTTTTTTTCCATAAACTGTCACGAATTCCATATTAAGACGGAAGTTATTTTTTCTTCCTCACATTGTAATTGATGTTTGTTATTTTATTTCAGAAGGAAGTAGGAAACAACTGCAATCCAGAAGTCACCAAGATGGGTATCCGAGCCCCCAATACGATTCCTGGCCTCAGACATCACTATCCTCATAATTTTCCAGGAAATCATAGGTAACAACTCTATTTATTTATTTAATCCTAACATTTATAAAGTATATATTGTTCATGTTTGCCTCCCCCACTAGGAATATCCTGTGTCATCCATTCATTTTATCATACAGACGAAGTTGTACGAAGCTAATAAATATTGTACTATGACGTTCTTTAATACATATTTATATTTTTTAGCAGTTCGTCTAATATACACCTGAAAAAAATCATTGCTACATTATCATAATATTGTAATCGCTACAGTCCGTACAGGGGTATATGTGTGAGAAAATCTCTGAAATCGAATGTCATAATTTCGGTTAGCGTCAAAAACTTTGCATCAAAAAGTCGATCTTCTGGTATATAACTTTCCTTTCGCTTCTTTATTTATTTATTTAAACTCAAAGTAAACAACAAACACATATAAATATACAAAATGGACATAGTACAGATTATAAACGTTGTTCACTAGGGCGAACTTATCGCAGAACTGCGATTTCTTCCAGTTAAGAGTGTGCATACCGACATTTCAAAAATTTCTAAAAACGGGAGACCTTCTATCTCGACAACCGTTACTAAATATGCTTTGGAACAAAATAGGGTAGATGCATTGAACCTTTATCTAGGGAATAACCGTAATAGATTTCTTATATCTTGTATAGATTTCGCAAAATAAATATTTAAAAACACCTCTGACCTTTTTTCCGAAAGACGGAAACTCGTTTCCCGAATGTCGCGGAGTAATTTTTTTTTCTTGTACTGATAATATGCATTAAAATCTAGGGAATAACCGTAAAAGTTTTTTGATAGACGCAAAAATAACCCCAAAAAATGAAAAAAAAAAAACGCTATTTTTACCATTTTATCATGCGATTGTCACGCGATTTTGAACCTTAATGCCGTGGGAAAAGACTGTGACGTAATTCCTGGTGCCATGCCCTTAACCCCACTTCTTATCACTGTTACGATGCCATTAAATATTTATTTATTTACTTAGGATCTGTTATGTGACGAATGGTCTAGCGCTTGTCTATCGACTCACAGTACGACTGTTTCATAGAAATGATTGATTTTATCCAAGAAATGGGTGACTAATTCCAAGAATGAGTTTCTTTCAGGTCAAAGGGGGTATCCTCGGCCCCTACTTAACTAATCATTCATTTCATTATAATAGTTTACACCTCATTAGCATAGAATTGTAATTACACTTCGCATCAATCGTGTGTGCGTAAAGTAGAAAACAAATATGATTCATGAAATATATACCTACTTAATTACGGTTTCATTCACATATTTTTCATTAATACTTTTCAATTATTCCAGTGTTGTTTCACACGTTGAACTGTGTTGTTCAAATTCGTCGCGCACCTTTCTGTTTTAGATTTTACATACTTAGTTCTGCTTTACACTGTGCAAGGAAATATAATATTTTGTTGAAAATCTGTTTCCATTAGTGAAATTGATAGTTTTGATATGGAAATTGGTACCGAAAAACGTGAACGTTTTATAAATATTCTCGCACATAAACTGTAAGTAAATTTATATTTCAGTCTGAGTTAATAGTTTTGGGTTGAAGACGTATTTTTTTTAGTTTCCTAAGTCCATATTTGCATAAAAAAATATCGTATTGTTGATGTACTTAAATAAATAAAAATGTCCTTTGAGCTTTTTTATTACGTATAGGTAGAGAAGTTTTAGCATATCTACATCTACGTACTAATCGACCCTTGCACCACGAAAAATCGACATCATCAAGTGTTGGAATGGGTCAAAATAACAGAGATCGTTTTAATGTGCGGGTTATCGAGAAATTTCTATCAAATCGGACAGGAAGTGTAAAACAAATTTTAATGTCAAAATCGTTGTTTTGTTGCAGTTTAAAAAGTACAAACCTTAAGGGGGATGTTCAAGAATCGACCAGTCCCAGTAGCAGTGAGGAATCCAATTCTCCGACAGAGTTAAACTCTTACAAGAGATTAGCAGACAAGCCGCCCTTAATGAAGAGGTTAGCCTTGGGAATATCGGGGGCTCTGATGCTTCAGGCTGCTCATACGGAAGACAGCACTCCATTAGTTCCTGATACACCTACTAGGTAAATATAATTTTACTTTATTTTATTTTCTCAACAGAATCAGTCACAACAATAAATTCTACAAAGATGTACTATCAAACAGAGCTGTGAAGATTCCACATTTTACCTACAACTAGCAATACCCTGAACACAAATAAAGAAACAACACGAATATTAATAAAATGCTCTGGAAAAAATATACCTGGGAGAAAAAAGAGGTGGGAGGAAGCGGGGCCGTTTGAAAATGACGTGGCTTGACCGTGTAAAACAGATTCTCAAGGATGGACTTGTTTCAAGAAAAGGAATCGTAGAGTGTGTGTGACGAATTGCATGAATGTGACGGAGGCAAGAATACACCGTAAGGATAGGAAAGGCTGGTGATATGTTTTCTCTGCCTACTCCGCAAGGGATGCGGCGTGAGGTATAGAATTGGATAGATATAATAATAATCCATTCTCTTCATATGTAGAATAAAATATCTACCAATAGTAATTATAGGTACTGTCAGGCGCGGATCCACCGTTGTGGGCACGATGGGCATGCCCACAACCCTAATAGACTCGTAACGTCACACTTTCACTGTGTATTGAGATTTGAGATCGATAGGCTGATGAAAATTGTCTCATTCGTTTCATTTCACTTGTTTGCTGATTGTGGCATGTTATATACTTTCATGTTCTGTTGTTTTATGGTCCTTATGTTGTATACCCCCCGAAATTCTTCAGCTAACCTACTGTTTTATACATGGTGAAATGAATCACATTATTACCACATCGTTTCTTCTTCATGTCATGAATTTTTGATATAATTTTTGTGAAAATCTATTAAATAACAGTTGAACAATTCAATTTTTTTTGCCTGCGCCGCTAATCTAATTAAAGTGAGGGTTTGTTCACAAAAAATAAAGTAGACTTTTAAACGATTCTGTTTAATCTACCTTCTTACGTTTTATGAAAAAAATTTCGCCTGCGGCGCTAATCTAATTGTACTAAGGGCTTGATCACCAAAAATAAACCGGACTTTTAAAGAGTTCTTTTTTATCTACCTTCTTATGTTTTATGACAAAATTTCGCCTGCGGCGCTAATCCTATGTCATGTTGTAACCCAGAAATATATCCAGAAGCCTTACTATTAAAATCAACCATCAGGTTCATCAATTCACCCAATTTTGAAAAAATTTCGCCTGCGGCGCTATTTCCTGGTTTTTATTCCATTTGGGAATATCAATATTTTAGATGTCCCCCCTAGATTCGAAGCTGGCGACGTCCAAGGTTGTTACTTATTGACTCTGTTCCAGAGCTCAAACCCCCTCCAAAATGAATTCCTGGCTACGCCCCTGGATGTGCCCACAACCTTTTTTGAGGGCTGGATCCGCGCCTGGGTACTGTCTCCATTATAAATGTTTTAAAGACTTTTTCTATTATGTGTTCCAGTCCTTTGCATAAACCAATATCTCTCAATGGAGGTTACGTGAATGAAGCTATATCAGAACTGGACCTTAAAGCTGGAATGAGAGACAAGAACAATTCAATAGTGACTGAAGAATCTTTACAGAAATCTTCCATTCCAGTGAAACACATTCATATCGACAATGTTAATTTAAACAATGCTATACCAAATGTGGACAAAACAAACAATGCGAATTTTGATGTGGACTTATTGAAAATTAATAATAATAAAAGAAATAGGTAAGATTCATTTTATAATAATACCTGTCTTTAATTTTTTTATTTTGCGTCAACATAACATCCAACAATCCTTTGAGGTGTAGAAAATTGATTGCTGAAAATAGTAAAAACAATTTGTAGATGTTGCAAAAACAGTACTTTATACTTTTATGTTACTAATTATAGGGGCTTCTAGAAATCTGATATACCAATTCAAGTTTCGGTACACTTATTTAATTCTGTTTAAATATTTAAAACTTTTGTACAATTCCAGAATACCAAGGATTCCGAGTTCAAGTAGTTCTTCATGTGGAGGCAATGGCTCTCCTCCTCTACTTCCAATGAGGAACGATTCCCTGACAACCAGAGAAGAAGCAGAACTTAGATTAGCTCCCTGGTTCCAAGCGGGAATTCCTAGAGAAGTATGCGTATTGCATAATTATTATATTGGATATTTTAAGTCTAACAATCGCATAGTGAAGTGAGAATGAACTAAGTACTTGATGCTTTCGTGTCTTTACTGCAAATATCTGTAAAAACTATATTTTTATTTCAGATTGCTTTGGAGGTATTAGGAAGTCAACCAATAGGAGCTTTCATGGTGAGAGAGAGTACGACTAAAGCAGGATGCTTTGCCTTATCACTTAGGGTCCCTCGGGACTTCCAACCCAGTGGAATAGCACATTATCTTATTCTTCATACTAGTAAAGGATATAAAATAAAGGTACACATTTCAATACTGGTTAGTTCAAAGGCATTTGTACAGAAAGGAAGTAATATCTGTTGCTACAGATATTATATAAACTACTTTTGAGGATCGGAGAAAGAGAGGGGACATCATAAAAACGTATAAATATCAAACCGAACACTATATGACTGCCCTGAACTGAAGCTGATGTTCTGCCTCAACCAAAATACTAATTTATGAGGTCATAGTTTGAAGCTAAACAAACAGAGTTTCAAGCAGAATCCCTGGAAGTATTTCTTATCCAATAGAGGTGGGATGGTTTGCTGCCGGAGCTATAGTTGATGCAGAAAGTGTGAACGTTTTTTGTTGTGAGATCAGACATATCATCACGCAATATGTTTTTTTAAAACTCGATGAATAATTTGAAACTGTCTTTATTTCCAGGGTTTTACAAAGGAATTCACATCACTCACGGCTCTCATAACACATCACAGTGTCATGCCTGAACTCCTGCCATGCCCTTTATCACTGTCAAGATACAATCCAAGTTTCTCCAAGACGGATTCACGGAGAGACTTTGAAGACATCGACAGGGATCCAGATTATAATACTTTAGCAGACTTTCGAAAGATGATGGCGGACTTGAATGTGTGATTTCTAGTGCTTTTAGTTTTATATTTATATGCATATAATATTCTATAAGTAATGTTCAAACGTTAGATTATAAGATCATCGTTATTGCTGAGAAAAATAGTCTATGTTAATTCGTGACCAGACAAGAACTTTTAAGAATATTTTTCAACACGAATAAATCCCAAATAAAGACAAAAGCCCTTTAGAAATTTGCTTAAAAGACAAAAGCTCAAATCTGTCTGGATTTTGAAAATATTGTATCTATGTATTAGTACAGGATTTCTTTCACTGTGTTAGAAACTACCATAGATTAGAAAATATACAAATAAATAAGCGGATTTAAAGTGGGATAGACAGTAAAATAGTCAACCCTTTATAAATACTAATTCATTTTCTGGAATCCAACTAGAAAGTTTGGGCTTCAATCCGTCGAGGATATTTCTAAAGGGCTAATGTTTTTTTTGGGATTTATTCATGTCGAACAATATTTGTATGGGTTTTTCTCCGGAAACCATGTTAATTTGTATAAAATAATATGTTATCAATATTATGTGGTTTGACAATACCTACAGCTGTTTAGAATGTCATAAAAATATTACATAATTTTTCCTTGAAGTCCCGTGGTTTTAAGAAACCAATTCGTTTTGACCAAACTCATAGTTATAAAACAAACTGATTTGTTGTCAAACCACAAAGTAACATTTAGTCTGTAAAATGCAAAATGTGATTCTGTATGCAATAGTGATAATGTAAATTATTTGATAGAATTAAATCAACCTGTACCTATATTATAATACATATTAGTATTATCTATATATCTATGCATGCATGTGTGGAAGTTAATTTTTACTTTTTATTTGCAAGATGTACAAATACAAAATTTCTAACCAAATAGGAATGACACAGATACTTACTTATCCATTGCATTTCTGTATAAAAGAAGTTGTAGATTCGAATGTCGTATCCCAACATTATATCATTTTGCATTTCACGACATGAGTTTTTCTTAGTATGAAACATATTTTACATTCTGATTTCTGATATTGAATTATCTGCTTGTTTTTTCCTTACATAAAACCAATGTTTGTTATCTTTATACGAAATGGTTACAAAGAATTCATTATATGTAGGTAGATACTAACTTCAGATTGGATTAAATAAATTGTATTAAAAATAAATCTCTGCTTATTCAAAATAATCATCTTCCTAGACTTCATATTCGCCTAGAAAAGCTCATGTCGTGAAGTGCAATAGGTGGGCATCTGAGACTGAGATACCACCCCCTTCATATGTTTAGCAGGCGAGTGCCTTTGCCAACCCCCTATCGACCACATCATGCAACAATAACTGTTTATTTTAATAGAAGAGAAATAAATACACATATCAAATCCAGTGTTAGGAATAATGATAAAACTGCTTTTGATTTCACTACAATTAAAACAATTATGTAGTAGGTATGTGAACCGATGTGCAGAAAATGATGGTCATCTACGGACATATAAACGACATATAACAACCATCCATTGTGGTCATTGTCACTTTACACTATTTGTTTTCTGAAACATTGAAGGATTTTTTAATTAATTAAGTACCTACTCTGAATATTAAATCCACAATCTGTGAATGTTTCCCGATATTTTTTTACGCCAATAAATGAACTGACATGAAACCAGTGGAAACAAATGTTTCAGTTAATTAAAATTGCATATTTTTTAGAAATAATTAATGTGTTCACAGAAAATAAGAAACAATATATGATCAAAACAGCATAATATAATTTTTATTTTAAATGGTTTATTCATACACAGTGTACTACATTATTAAATACTATAATTATATAATTTGAATCATGTTATCTAGTGAATGTATCTGGTGATAAATTATTTATGTAAAAATCACAATAAAAATGTATTTAAAAATTCAGTTTTTCGATTTATTTTCCACAATATTATCCCCACGTCCAGTACTCGTAAAGTTAAATTCAAAGACATTATGATTCGAAAATATCTGTATACCGCCATCTATCGAAATGAGACGGAGATAAAAGTATAGTGCCATCTATTGAAATAAAATAGAGATAAAGGTATAATGCCATCTATTGAAATGTCTCATAAGCTTTATGTAACCGCCATCTGTTGAGATTTTAATAAAATATAATTAGAGAAGGTTCAAACCAATGTTAGGTTAACTTCTATCTATTGCAACTCTCGATTTGTTTCAAGGTGGAGTGCATAGATGGCGGTAGATAAGTAATTTATTTTTTGTCATGTTTAACTTGTTTTTTTTTTTATGTAGATTTGGAAAGAATTATGAGATTTTTAGGAATAGAAAGAATAGGCCTAATCAGCAGGTGAATATGTGGATTGTGGGGTAGGTACTAGGTATATCAAGTGTACGTGTGGGTATAAAAAATACATGAAAATCTCTTTCAAAAAATTGTTTATTTACAATAAATAGTTAACTTTATGAATTGGTTTACATACACCTATAAATCCTATAATTACAATAAACAATAACACATTATTGACAACTTATAATTCTTATATTAGACATATTAAAATCTATGGAAACGTACAATAGGTAAAATAAAATAAAAATAGGTAGGTACCTATATTTGACATTTAGTTCGAGCAATGAAATTGGTAAACAGTGGCGGACTTGCTCTAAAAATTGAGGTTTTCATGCCAAGGGGCAGCACTTTCCATACTTAGGTTGATTTTGATCATGTTAATTTTATAATAAAAAAATAGATGATAAAATTTCAAGTTCCAGAGGATTTCACGTGTTCGATTTAGGATCGAATGGCGTATGAATGATATTTTTAGCCGTTTGTATTTTTCAATACCAGTTTTCTTTTGAATTAAGGAAACTCTGTACAAAAGACCCCTTTAACAAAATAACTATGGAAACTTTGTACAAAAGACAAACCAACAAAATATTTTTTATCCTCCGAATTCATTGTGCCGCTATTTTATTTCTGCAGCACAAATCGTGCCGCTTGCAAAATAAACATGATTGTTAGTATGAATAATATCAATAGGAGACATACATTATTTTATTTACATAAATTCGTACATTTTTTTACAAATTAATTAAAAGAATATGCACTGTTGGACAGCATGGTTCATAATATTTAGTACAATAAATACATATTACCTATCTATTACCTAAAGTAATTTTATAAAGCTCATAATAAAATATTTACATTTTCTATATTTACATTCTTCAAAGATTCATGAAACAAGGTGATATATAATATACAAGTAAGTACCTAGGAACCTAGGTATTATGATAAAGAAGTTTGTCAAGAAAGACATGTGGACGTGTGGGGGAGCTGTTCCGGCCACCAGACAGAGAAGCCTTCGCATTTCATCAAGAAGAAGAAAGACATGGTCTATGGAAAGTTGTGGGACAGACTGGATTCCTTTGATTCTACATGATTTTAGGGTGCTGAATCTGAATCCGAGGTTTGCTAACAAAATTTCGTGATGGAATGTATCAAAAAATATCTAAAGTAGTAGAAATTTTAATTTTGGGAGATTTTTGCTCGAATTTATCTAGTTTCTGTAAATAATATTTCTATGCAGAAAAAAGGGAATCGTGTCGAGTTAAATTGTTGCGTTGTGACGAAAGTTGGTATGTGGGCTTGAACTACCATATATTAGATTAGATACCTACGTTTTCTATAAAAAATCCGCCTGTAATAATATGGATCTATTAGAGGTTAAGATGATTTTTCTTCGGGGCCCTTATGTAGGTATGCTATTACAAAAAATAAAAATAATTAACAATGTTTTACAAACACAATTAAATCGATTACAGTTTTTCCTCAACGGAAGCGAGAGGTATCTATATTCTATATTAACATAATGTAGCGTTATGTGAACTCCCTTGGGGACAAAGCAGGGTGGGTACGTGTTCCGACGCTTACGAGTCGTCTTTGCTTGGCTCAATTGATTACTGTATGCTCAGGTCAACGTTCACTCATCCTACCATGTCCTGCTGTCAATCGTGTAATTTTTTGAACTTGTACGAGCACGAAATTATTTCACATTGAACCAGTTTTATGATACTAACGCCATCTGCTGAGGACTATTAATTAGGTTCAATATACAATAAATTAATTAGATAAGTACATCACAACCATGTTTATAATGAATAATTAATTGTATTATTTAATAAAATGATTAATATAATTAACATAGCGTCATGATAATAGAAATAAGAAATTAATTGATTTGATATGTTGTTGTATGGAGAAGTCTTCCTGGGTGACCAGTCAATTAGACTCACTGTGCTGCCGACATCTGAAAAGAAAATAAACTGATTATGTACTTAAAACAAAAGAATAGAGGCGGGACTTGATGGTGTGGTAAGGGGTGCGTTGCTTGTTAATAGTGTGTATTTGGTCCACCTAACAACGAACTATATTTTGCGTTACACAACTCCTTAAGAAACGGCGAAGAGACATGTATTATTTTTCTGTGTTTTTTTTTATTCTTAAAAGTTATATTTTTTATGAATTAGGTATCTGTTAAAAATACATTTCTTAGAACACTCATTATTCTAATTTTAAAAACATTATTAAAATTAATTTTATTTGAAGTAGGTACCGGGGTTTTAATAAATGTTTTTGAGAGGTTTAATTCCATTCTCACTAAAATTCTCAACATCAATAGAAAAAACTCAACTTGATAAATATATTAATTCTACTACTACCATCTAGGTATATCCCAATAATGGAGTAAATAGTGAATGCTGTATGTGTGTGTGTGTCGGAGATTAACTATTTAGAATATTTTTTTGCTACCAATAATGACATTGAGATCCTACAAGTGAGTGTACTTAATGGCACTAAGTATGCTTGCCAAAAAGCTGCATACAGCTGCCCTAATATAAAACCATGTTTTTGATAAAATAATATTACACAATATTACATAATATTATTACATGAACACACATATTTGTTTTTATTTCGCAGAATTATAATCAAATGCCCTTTGATAACCGAAACGGTTCTTGGTACGAAATATCTATTTCGAAATACCTACTACGCAGGTATTCACGGCATGCGATAGTAATATTTTTTAACCTCCGAAAAAAATCGTAATACTATTTTACCAACCAATAATCTTGAGAGAATTTAAATACATTTCTCTGATACTGATTTAATTTTAGAGATTCCCGAAATACTTGACGAAATAAGAATTTACAATAGGCGAGTCTTGTATTTATAATACAGCAAATAAAAAGCCTATTATTCTACTTTGAAATGGTTCCTTTCAAGTAGTCGCTGAAAGTACCTGAAAGGAGAATGCTAAAAAAAAACCCAGGCCCGGCGCAAACGAAATGTAACTCAAATGATAGGTAATAATTAGTAATTAAATACTGCATAGGGGGCATCATCGAAATCAATGGCTTAATGGCTGAAATACCTATTCGAAGTTTTAAATTGGTCACACGAATATATAAGAAAAGGAGCATTAGACAGTTACAATTGTGGTCTAAAAGGATATAATATGATGAGTATAAGGTAGCCCGTCCTCTTCGTTTTCTTCTTCATCGGCCTTGGTCTCTCTACAGCTGGATATAAGCCGAAAGGAAAATGCTCATGAAATATGTAAAAAAAAATCATGTCCGGCGCAAACGAAACCCAACTCAAATGATAGGTAAAAATGAGTAATTAAATACTGCATAAGAGGAATCATCGAAATCGATGGCTAAATGTGTGAAATACCTATTCGAAGTTGTATAGGGGAAACTTTGAATAGGTATTTCACATATTTAGCCTGTCATTTCGATGATGCCACCTATGCAGTATTTAATTACTCATTTTTACCTATCATTTGAGTCACATTGCGTTTGCGCCGGACATGTTTATTTTTTACATAATTCATGAGCATTTACCTTTAGGCCTACATCCGGCAGTGGAGAGATCAAGGCTGATGAAGAAGAAGAAAAATCAGACAAGCTACCTTACACTCATCATATTATATACTTTTGAATCGCAATTGTAACTGTTCAATGCTCCTTTTCTTATATATTCGTGTGACCAATGTAAAACTTCGAATAGGTATTTCACCCATTAAGCCATTGATTTCGATGATGCCCCCTATGCAGTATTTAATTACTAATTATTACCTATCATTTGAGTTACATTTCGTTTGCGCCGGGCCTGGGTTTTTTTCCCATACAAAATGAGCATTCTCCTTTTTATAATGTATTCAATTCAAATTGGATAGGCTTTTGTTTAGTGGAATATTCTTCGGATAAAGTGCAATAGACACTAGATTTCGTTTCATTTTCTTGTTATACCACCTGAAAGACATAGATCACCATAGCTCACCTGGAGGAGAACATCCATGCCTTTAGTACGATAAAATATGCCTATCCCGGATTTCCCTATTCAGCCATCTGACTTGGCATAGCGGCATGGAAGTTACAATAAAGCATGATACACCGAGAACTTTCAGCGTTCACAATACTAGCCTATCGAGTGGTTAAGTTATAGGTATATGTAGATAAAATATGAGGGCGGATCTACAACAGAATTACCCCTGAAACATCTGATGCGAGCGATCTCTCTTCTCTGCACCATATCCCATTTATTTGGGGTCGGTGGCTCGGATCCTCCCTCTCCATGTGTCCCAGTTCTGCTCATTGTCAAGTTTTTATTAATTCTCTTAAAAAACTAAGAAATATAGTATATCTTTCAAAATTGAGGTGGTAGGTAGCCTGATTGGAAACGCGCTCGACTGTTAATCCAGTGGGTGCGGGTTCAATCCCAGACTTACCCCACTTCACAACACAAGATTTTCAAGCTTTCTGTGAAGTGTACAAAAATGTATTTGGGTTTGTTTCGGTAAACATATATTAATTTGAAAAAAAATGAAGGTTGCTGTAAAATTCTTATATTTGGTTACCTAGAAGGTGCGAAGCTAACTAAGAACACGATTCCCATCGAGTTACCTTTTGGATAAAACTAAAGGTATAATAGTGTCTAATTTGACGTAATCTAATAAGAAAAGTTAGCCCCGGCTTCCCTTCTGCTAAAATTGACCCTTCGCCACTGTACCTAGGTACATACTTTAATGAAGATACTGAGAAAATCGACAGCACGAGTACACCCACGTCTTAATGTTATAATTCACTATGAAATGAATATACCTACCTAAGATATTTTAAAAGATCAAAAAGTTAAAAATTAAGTTAAGTAGGTACTTATATTCTATAGAAGCACCCTTAGCATTATTCTCTAAGAAATTCTTGAAAGACTTACTTTTCAATATTTTAAAAGCTTTAATTATTATAGAGCTGATTCACAAGAAATAATCATTGAAAGATAATTACTTAAAAAGTTTTATTAAAAAAAATGCGTAGGGCTAGGCGTATCATATCGTGATCACAGGTGTTTTTGGTAGAAGCAAAAACGCCTTGGATGTTGCTAAAACGTATGAACATGCATTTTTAAAGCCTATAAGGAAAATTCAAGGAAAGTGTTTGAAATCAATGCTTTCCCACTTTTTACGGAAAACGGAATAAACCGTAATAGGCACATTTGAATGAATGAATGAAAACAACATGCAAAAACAATGAATTTTGATATGCATACCTACATAATAAATAAATCAAAACATGCCACAAGGTACCAGTCGTTCAACTAACTGGTGAAATATTACTGCCTCACAAGACCGAAGTTTGTTCTAAGTTCTAGACGCCGAATCAATTTGTGTACATAAGTGTAATGTTCATCATCATCAGTGGCTCTACAGCCCGTTATGAGCCTTGGCCTCCTCCAGCATTCGCCTCCATCTCCCTCTATCCTGGCATGCACTCCTCCAGTCCCTAATGCCAACTGCATCCACATCCCTCTGTACTCCATCCATCCAACGGAGTTTGGGTCTTCCAACACTACGCCTACCTTGTGGCCTTGTATGGAGGATTTTCTTTGGCACTCTTTCCTCATTCATTCTCTCCACGTGCCCAGCCCACCTCAGCCTTCCTATTTTGATACATTTTATAATGTTGGGCTCATCATACAGGTTGTAGACTTCTTCGTTGTATCTTATTCTCCAAACTCCGTTGTCTCGCACGGGTCCAAATATCTTTCTGAGTATTTTTCTTTCAAATACTAGAAGGGAAGTCTCGTCCTTTTTACTCAGGACCCAGCATTCGGAACCATACATCAGTACCGGTCGCATAAGTGTCTTGTATATAGTGACCTTTGTTCTTCTCGACAACACTCGGGAGGATAGATGTTTTCTCAAGCCAAAGAAACATTTGTTTGCCATGAGGATTCGGTGTTTAATCTCAGTGGATGTGTCGTTCAGATTGGTCACTATTGATCCTAGGTAGGTGAATTTGTTTACGCATTCTATTGTGTGGTTGGCTATGTTGATTGTGGTTGGGGTCTGGTCGTTCGGAACAGTTTTGGTGACTGGCATATATTTTGTCTTATTGGGGTTGATACAGAGTCCCATTTGGTTCGTAGCTCTCTCCAGTTCCACAAATGTCTCCGTCATTGCATGTTGTGATCTACCAATTATATCTATATCATCTGCATATCCCAGTACTTCACTTGATTTATAAAATATTGTCCCATTCGTTTGTATTCCAGACTCTCTCACACATTTCTCCAAGGCTATGTTGAAGAGTAGACAAGCCAGTGCATCTCCCTGGCGTAGGCCGTGTATTGTGTAAAATGGCTCAGAGGTGTCGTTTTGTATCCGGACTTTACATTTCGATTGGGTCATAGTGAGTCTTACCATTCTGATCAGTTTATTGGGAATACCTAGGTATTTCATCGCCTCATAGAGATGCGGACGGTTAATGCTGTCATATGCAGCCTTAAAATCAATGAATAGGTGATACGTGTCGATGTTATACTCCAGGGTTTTTTCCAATATTTGACGGAGAGTGAATATTTGGTCTGTAGTGGATCTGCCTGGACGAAATCCGCTTTGATACTGGCCTACCAGGTTCTCTGCATACGGCAGTAGTCTGGAGAAGAGTACACTGGCAAAGACTTTATATGATGTGTTCAAGAGGGTGATACCGCGGTAGTTAGTGCATTCCATTGCATCCCCCTTCTTATGCAATGGGCATATTATCCCAATCCTCCAGTCATCAGGCATAGCTTCGAGGTTCCAAACCTTCTCTACAATATTATGAAGGATTTCAGTCAGTCCAGCTCCTCCATATTTCAGGAGTTCACTTGGGATTTCATCGTGACCTGGAGATTTGTGATTTTTAAGGTACTTTAGTGCCAGTTCAATTTCTGCTATATTTGGGGGATGTATATTATCATCATCTTCTCCAACATACTCATCATCTTCATCAGAACCATTATTAATTTTTAAAATCAATTTCACTGTCGTACCCAACATGGAGGTCACTCAATAGACTGAGAACAGGTGTCTCCCGTTGTTACAGCAACTTCAAAAAATGGGGTTACAAAGAGGAAGACACCTGTGAGTGTGGTGCCAAACAGGACCACGCAGTCACCTGTTTTCATGTCCCCAAATAGGTGCGACATGCACGCCCGAGGATGCGCTACTGGCGAACGCCAGGGCTATCCGGGTGGCTGAATATTGGGGGTTTCAAATTTGATGGTGTTCCGGACACGGAAAGTAAGTAAGTACTGGAACAACACCGGACCATCAAAACACGTTAAACATTAATAAACACAAGCAACAAGGGACAATCCCATAGTATAGTAATTTGCTGCATAATATTGTTTGATTGCCCGAAAACAATTGATGTCTACGTCAACGTTGATGCCAATATCTAGGAAATTGATTGTGGCTCATACTTTCATACGCACTTTTCACATATCTTTCTTAGTTGTCCGTAAAAGCAGAATTAAATCATTTTTCAGTCTTAAGGTTTTTTAGAACGCAATTCAGTTTTTTTAATATTAAAATATCTAGAGCGATTTTGCTTTTACTCTATAATATAATAATATTCACAAGCTTGAATGTTTTTTTTATGAATACATTGTAGTTTGTTACCTTTATAACTCGGCGTTGGAGGGAAGTTGTAATATGAATAATTATTTCTACTGTATTCCGGAAATATTGTTGGTCTGCTCGCTATGGTGTTGTGTCTACTTTTTAATTGTTTTTTCGTAACTGAAATAAACAAAACATATTAACATTGGGACACACATACAAACTGCTACTTGATTCATAGATTTATAAAAGTTACACGAATTAATACAGATGCTGGGTATTTTTTAGTTTCCAAAGGAAAAAATTCAATGGAAACTTAGAGTTTTTTTAAATGCATATGTTTTTGCTCATTAAAATTTTGTTTATTGTGACAAAAATTAAGGGGAAAAGTTAAAATGGTTCGGCCACAATGTCAGGATGGCAAAAAGGGTGTAGGGTATGGGTAAAAGAGGAGGCGTTAGGAAACGAGACCGTCCAAGAATAACCTAGCTATAGTGCTTGTTGTCTAGCTATAAAATGTTTCTATCCTTGGACAAGGACACTAACCTCCGTTTTCACCAACTTTTACCTAAGAAGGAAACCCCTAAGAAATTTCCATACAAAAACAGAGATAATATTCTATTTTTGACACGCAGGCCTACCAACCACACCCTAATTCCATACAAAATGCAACACGCAACTCACCTAGCCTGGGCAGAGATATTTGGGCACCTAACGTAGGTGAGTTGCGTGTTGCATTTTGTATGGAATTAGGGTGTGGTTGGTAGGCCTGCGTGTCAAAAAATAGAATATTATCTCTGTTTTTGTATGGAAATTTCTTAGGGGTCTCCTTCTTAGGTAAAAGTTGGTGAAAACGGGGGTAAATGAATCATGTTAGGGGTGGGGTTTCTCGGGAGGCTCCCTTCTGACTAACCCTGAGCCCACCTCTTAAAAATATTTTGCCAAGAAGTGCGGGTAAAGAGGACGCTATATGCGCCTGTGCTACCCGGGAATGCGGAGGGCCCTAAGCTTGTGGGAGTCCTTCAATGTATAGTGCTTGCCAACCAGAAGGACGGCCGCTTACAATTTGTTTTTTTACTTATTTCTTAAGTGAACATTACTTCCACACTCCACAGTGACATGTAATGCTCACTAAGGTGAGCTTATTGCTATAGTATAGCAATTTGCAACAGCTAACCTTTACTTAGTAAAAGAAGTCGTTGACTTAGTAAAATAAGTCGTTGACTTAGTAAAATAAGTCGTTGACATGAGCGCGTATGTGACTTGGGTTATCTAAATTTCAGCTCTCTGTTTAACCGCAAGACACGGATAGATTGATAGAACTATACGTCTAGGTGTATAAGATGTATAAGGGTTGACGTAGTTTGATCTTGTAATTCATAAATGTATTAAACCTTACCTCTAGTCACTGTCGTTGGCATTTCTGTAGTGGTTGTAGTTGTAGTGGTGGTGGTAGTTGTGGTAGTGGTCGTGGGTGGAATACCTACAATTCAGTAATAATTTATATATTATATCCAGGCATGGGCGTCGTCAGGGGCAGATTCTCCCGCTAGAGATTGGAATAGGTAATATATTGTTTCATACTAAATTATGAAACCTCACAAAAAATCACATTGTTAATTATTAATTTTCTAAAATTAGTATAAAAAATCCATCAAATACAATGGTTTCACAAAAAAATTGCCTGCGGCGCTATTTTTTATTACTTTTTGTAGAAAACATTTTTCATACATAATATTGTGCAAATTACTATGTACATTCTATACTATGTACAATTGCATGAATGTGACGAAAGCTAGGAGTGTGTGTAAGGATAGGGCTGTCTGGCGCTCTGTCCTCTCTGCCTACCCTGCAAGGGATGTGGCGTGAGGGTATAGATAGATAGATAGATAGATAGATACTATGTACATTTTCAAATAAACCAAACCACATCACGACTTTCTTCACTATGTCTTACAAAAAGAAAAATTAGCGTTATTTCCGCGTTTTTCATCCTATATCAATTTTGTAAATTGTTGTTGCCCTCCCTTAGCCCCGAGGCTGGCGATGCCCATGTATATAATATTACTAAGTAGGTATATTAAATTACACAATAATTAGTAGTGTTCTGACAACAATTAGATCTCTAATTATTTAGAGAGCCTGCTTATTTAGTATGGAAGAAAAAAACCCAGGCCCGGGGCAAACGAAATGTAGCTCAAATGATAGGTAAAAATGAGTAGTTAAATACTGCATAGGGAGCATCATTGAAATCAATGACAAAATGGGTGAAATACCTATTCGAAATTCAGGAGACACAGAGATTGTATAAATTCAGGAGTGCGTATGTTGCGAGGGACCAAGGCTTAAAAAATATGACGGGTTACCTTATACTTATCATATTATACGCTTTTAAATCGCAATGGTAACCTGTTTACTTCTCCTTTTACTAACACATTCATGTGAAAAACTAACCTAGAATAGGTTTTCACGCATTTAGCCATTGATTTCGAAGATGCCTCCTATGCAGTATTTAAATTACTCATTTTACCTATTATTTGAGTTACATTTCGTTAGCGCCGTATCTGGGTTTTCTTTAAGCACCTTCTTTTTTTGTGAGCCATTTTAATTGTATAAACGAATACTAACATTATTTTAATTTTTATGACAAAAATCAATTCAGTTCATTAAAATAATCCACGACAAAACATTATTTTGTAAACTTACCTAACTGTTTTCTTTAATGACCGACATCAAAGCGTGACAAACTTTCGCTCCCCATTAGGAATAAAGTAGGCAAGATTATGGTTATTTCTACTTTACCAAGTGTGACGTGGAGAAGATGAGTAACAAGACATAATTAAACATGTTGACTGTTTAATTAAAAGTGTCTTACCGTATAACTTAATGGAGCCGTCTGTCTCTCCTAGGGTGTTCTTTGATATACATTTGTACATTCCAACATCACCTTGTGATATTTCGTCGATGGTTAATCTCATGATTAACTTTAGGCCCATGTCCACTATGGATGTATTGTACTTCTCACCTGAAATTAAATACAGTTTTAGTTAAAACATAACCAAACGTATTTTTTCACTTTTTCACTCTCTTCTGGATGCGGCATAACAATGCTAGGTTTTATTGGTATACACCTATCTATATATCTACAAAATCAACGTATGTCTGAGAAAGAGAACCTTCCGGATGACTACATGTACACTTGTACAGTTTTAGCCCCGAGAAGAGCCTTGGATTTCCCGAAGTTTTGGCTGGACTCTGCCAGCCAACCTAATAATTAATTCATTAACCTAGAAGAGGGTATCTGTATAGAAATATCAAATAACTAACTAGGTATTTAATTTTTTATCGGTACACATCTAATTTCTTTATACAAACTGTTAATATGGGCTATAATTTTTACTTACCATCTGATAATGCTTCGCCCTTTTCTCTGCTCCAATATGTGATGGGCTTAGGTGACGATTCCGAATGACACTCCAATACAGCTGCTTGTCCGAAGACGGCACCGACTAATTGGTTTGGTATCCATATCATAGGAGCAACTGAAATGAATAATACAAATTGAAAACACTAATCCTATATTATAGGATTTCTATGAACCTTCTATGAATATAATTTCGAGCGAATCCGATTAGCGATTGATAAATATCTCAATGAGAGCTTCTTGACTAAAATAAGTAATACCCGCTTTTGTAAAATTAAAATTAATAAAAAATAAGTAAAATTAAAGTTTGATAGTGTTCCGGACACGGAAAGTAAGTAAGTAATACCCGCTTAATTATACAAATCGCCTCCAAATATTGCAGACAATCGAGTACGTGGTATTTTGATGCCAGCCGAGTAATGCGTTATTTAATTTATTTTTAAATCTTACACAGAATTTCATAACTGTTGTTGTTTTAATGAAGTTAATGCAGAGTTTTCAGAGTCTTGCCCAATTGCATTTTGTAGATGTAATATAGATGTAACCGATTTGATAAAAAACAATCAGTGAGTCGTAACTAATGTATTATCAAATCTATTATAAATACTGCAATCGTATCATTTAATGATTGCAATAAAATCACAGAAGAGGCAAATTCGATAACTTATTGTTTCCCTAAAATTATCTCTTAAAAGGACGATTTTAATATGAAAATAAATATTAATATTAATGGTATAAAAATAATAGGAATTATAATACAAGTGTTTAATTTTAGGGTTTCCTTTTTGATTTGGAAATAATTGTACGAAAATTCGCATTAAAATTAAACGACAAACAATTCAATGGTTGACCTTTCCTCGTATTATTACAGAGAAAATTAAATTTCAGTAAGGGTTTTGTTTATGGCTATTGATGATTAAAATTAAACAGTAAAAAAGGTTGAAACCGTATAAATTAGCGTTACGTTGATGTCAAAGTTTTAAATTAAAATAAATCCTAGGCAGGTATTTATACGGGCATACTGTGGCTCAAAGTAAGTACGTATTAACTTTTCTAAAAAAGAAGTTTGATCAAATAATAGATAGGTACTTACATAACCGTAAGTAACCTTAACAAAATAGGCTTTGATTATAGAAAAACAGAACCATGCATCCCAAGCGATTGTGCTTCGCCATAAGTCTCTATACATACATATATCTACTGATGGTGTTAAATACCCATATCCTCTTCCGTATTCAAAGTAGGTATTCCGTATTCGGAAGACAAAAATATTATGGCATATAATCATCTAATTTAGAGGTGAGTGATTAGGGTTTATAAAAAAGGTAAGCTTAAGAGGTCTTATTTGGATTCTGATTTTTTTTGTAAAATATTAATTTACGAGAAAGTTGAAAACAGGTTATAGAATTTTTTGGTAATTAGTGTTTGTAATGGAACTTTTTGATGGCAAATCTGGTGAGATGATTTTCGATATGTATTTTCAATAAAAACATAAAAAAGCTGAAGAATGGAAAAGGCGTTTTTTGGCCGCAACAATTGTGTACAAAAAGAAAATTTATACTGTTCACTATTACAACAAGTAATAACATTGTGAAAAACTATTAATTTTCAAGGAAATAATTCTTGATATGAAAGAACGTTCGGACAAACCGAATTATCGATGGCAAAATTTGATCATTAATTAAAATGATCTTATTAATTTTATTGACAAAATTACTTACAATTCACAATGAGTGTGATCCTTTTGCTAACTGACGGTGGTACTCCATTAGATGCTATACACAGATAAGCTCCAGCATGAAGTCGACTTGTTTTATTGATGATAAGTTCACCACCTTCCCATGAAACACCTGGAAGGATTAATTCATTGTTATTTATCATTGAAAGCAATTACATTATAATATTGGCAACTGAATGGGTGAAGATGGATAGGTCAGATATGTAATCTTAAACAAAATTGGTATTCTGGATGTTTCGTGTTTTCATTGTGATATACCTAAAATGGAAATCCATGGAAAGACAAATGTTAGGCGTGAGCCTGAAAGATTAAATAAGGAATGATGAAATAAGGCGCAGAACAAAAGTCGTAGACATCATGGACCGGGTTGCTAAACAAAAATGGCAGTAGGTGGGTCGTGTTGCCAGACAGGGGACAGAACGATGGACTCCCAGACTTCTAATATGGAGACCGTGGGACAAAAAGAGAGGAGTAGGTCGGCCGCAGAAAAGATGGGCCGACGATATTATCCCAGCCGCGGGTAGATAGAAAAATTCCACGCCTGAGGATGCACTACTGGCGAATGCCAGGGGTGTCCGGGTGGCTCAACATTGGAGTTACAAAATTTGATAGATTTCCGGACACGGAAATTAACAAATATTGATTTTTAACATATATCGTGAATGTGTCTATGTCTATATTGTCTATGGTGATTTGATATTTGAAAATCACTAGTACCTATTTATGTACCTAGAGAAAGGTAGCCCACGGCGTTTCAAAACGGGCGGCGTCGGAAAAATAACATGCCGCTGCTTGTCGCTACATTGACGTTCGTTAGTGGATGCGACATGGATATTGGATATGTTAACGTGGAACTTATAATTAGAAATTAATAAAATGTATTAGGGAACTATAAACTATTTGTATTACATACTAGGTGTACCCTGTGTGCCTTGTTACACGTCAAAAATCATGAAAAATAATATGGAATACGAGTACACCCGTGTAGACTCACACGTTGCCTATTGTAAAAAAAATTGTACTGAGTCAGAAATCCTCGCGGACGTGCGCATACCAACTTACCAAAGCTTCATCTCAATAGGATGAATGGTATAGGAAAGCATAGGGGACAAACAGACAGGTTTTTGTATCTCAAACACGGCGAAAAGTGGTACATCTTCTGTCGGACTTACAGAAAATATTTAGATTCTTTGGCGTAAAAATAAATAAGGAAATGGAATAAACTTAATATTTAATCAGAAAGACAAGGCTTATTTTGTTGGCCTGGTCAACTGAGCATCTAACACTAGTTATTTTAATTTACTGTAACGAGGTCTCCTCACGTTGGAGGGTAGTATGGAAAATTGTAAATATTGTAATAAGTTTTATATGTATAATAGAAATGTAATATATTACTTGTTAATAAATTTACTTGAATTTGAATTTCGGAAACTACTTATGTAAAAAAAAAACTCAATTTGTTTTTTGGGTGAGTAAGAAGGTGAGAGATTTAAGTCCTTGGAAACTGAGGCATCCGACCTTTGTTTTAATAATATATGTTATGGGCATCGTAAGGTTACTGTAATTGCCATAAAACCATCTAAATTACCACTTCACAGCTCTAGCCTTAAACGCACTTTAATTAAAAGGTGTCGTCATTACTAATAGTGTTATATATAATAATATAATACTTCCCCGCCCGTAGTACGTACAAGATTTAGCTGGGAACAAAATTACCTTTCAAATTTCACCCGCATTAAGATATATGACTATTCCGGGGTCCCTTAATTAAATTTTTATTTTATCTGATTTTACACCCATTACAAAGGAAAGTTCAGCCATTGAACTTGATTTTATGTTTATACTATCTTCTTTAACTTTTAAGTAGCGATGTTAAAATGGTTTGTCCTCTGTGGGGGGAAATTTTAATAGAATAATATCTTGAGAAAATGAGACGAATACTTTTGATCAGAATCTAATTTGAAGACAATAAAATAATGAATTAATAATTAAAGGAATAAGAGAAATGTATTTTAGATCATCTCAAATACAAAAACAACTACTGAAACAATGGCTATCATTTCAGTTGATGAATTAGTGCGAACGCGTTGCTGAAATCTTAAACGAATTGAATTTATCCTAGTTATAATAATGGGGTTGGTTGGCACAGATCGCAGAAATGCGATCAGCTCGCCCTAGGAACAAGTGTTATAATTTTTAATTGTAATGTTAACAAATTTCTGTATTTTGTATCCAAAAAGTGTAAATTAATTAATAGATGAATTGGTTGCCTTACAATCGAGAAAATATGAATTATTTCAACGTTATATTATGGGTATATGGACGAGTGAGTGAACCCTTATTGTAAGATTATGTATAGTAATGAAAACTAGAGTTTAAAGTTTGTAGACATGGAACATTCTTATCTTTATTTTGTCTTTGACTTGCGAGGGATAAATCTCACCTTTATTGCGAACACTGTGACTAAAGAATGACGCGTACTAAAGTATCAGTAGGTATTAGAATATTTTCACTCAAGATACCTCCGCATAAATTACTACAAAATGTGAAGACTCGTCTTATGTTTACATAATAATTTAGTTGATATTAATTATTCCTTTCCCGACTGGTGATGCAGCAACACACGTCTTTCTAAGCTCAAGTGCTTTATACGGGAATTATGAGGATTTTAAATTATTATATCTTATTACATTTTCTCTTCAGGATTATGTTGTCTGCATATGAAAATAGGTGAGAATATTACATCAAAGAATATTCTCGCTCTTCTCTACCATTTTATAGCCTTACTCGCTGCACAAGAAGGGAAGCTTCAATGATTTTTCAGCGATTAAAAAACTGTGCCTTAATTCAGTTTTGTTTTGAGTTTGTTGTCTCATGCAGAGAAAAGAAAAATAAATAAATAAAATAGTGAATTAAGTTAAAATGTCCTCCACAAGGTTACACTCACCAACTTAGAAAAAAAAAAACAAAAATAAATAATTCCTTATTTTGCAGAAGAGGTCTTCAAGCGGAATAAAGGACATTATCAGGAGTGGTCAATAATTCTGTGTCTCGAAGAAGACAACATCGAATTTTTAACTTCTATAATTCTTCTACATTGAGACTGACCGCGTGGTCAAGCTGTTGGATTATCACCAGACGGAAAACCTATACGGAATATAATTAGTCAAGTCTGGGACAATTCATTGCGTTGGATTAACTGAATCCATGAAATAATTGTAACTTTACTCTACAACCGTTTATCAACCTTTACAAATATAAAATCCATTTAGATTATAAGCAATATTTTCATATTAAAGTACTCGCACGTAAAAAATGTGATGATATATTCTTTCAAACACAATATCGCCATATAAAAGCACTACAATATGGCACATTATTTATGGAGAAAAGCTGATATATGGATACGTTTATTCTTAGTTATGAATTTATAAAATCTATTATTTGACTATGAAGTGTAATTTATTATGTCATTAACTGTTACATCACGCGAAATAATTTATTTTCGATATCGTTATTCTACTTAAAATTTGTTGAGATTTTGATCCCGCTTTTAATAAGACTCGATTGTCTATTGATTTTTTTTTCAGAAATCGATCGTTAAAATGCCGTTTTTGGTTAACTGCAATAAACCTGAAAGAGCGGTTAGACTTCTAGGAATTTGTTCTTCTTCAATTCGTCAAATAATGTTACTTTAAAGCAATGTGAAACTATGAAACGAATAATCCAATACGTAGTTTATATAGTTATTAAATAATTTTCAAAGCTCTTTACTAGATGAAAGAAAAAATGTAGTCACGATAGGTCTACAGAGAAACACAGGTTCATAAACGAGACAATGAAGTAAACAATTATAATGACTCTTAGGAAAACCCAAGACAATGGATGGGTCATAAAACTTTGTCCATTCTCCTTAACAATCCTTCAATTCACATAAATTTTAGGTGCTGTAGAATAATGCTTACGAGCTCTCACACCAAAGAAGTCCCTAATGCCTATTTGGATGTAATAGTTTTTATATTTGATAAATAATTTTATGTTCTATGGATGGCCAGAATTCCTGGAGACTGCAAAGAACAGCGGCCTCTGGCGAAGATATACTGATGCCTCGAGCCCCCGACCTAGCCAAAGAGAAAAAGAGGAAGATGTTTGTATGAACTATAACAGAACTATGGCTATATACATACCTATTTTCTGCTTTACAGTCTTAGGTTAAGCCTGTACCGAGTACTCGATTCGTCCACATGTCATAATATGTTAGCTTCTTCATTTCCTTATAATTGCCACCGTGATCTTTGAGGCCTCTATGACTATGATTCATTATTACCACCAATCTAAGGGCATGCCTGGGTGCCTGAGGTTATGGCCTATCCATTATCCAACGGCACTGAGAAACACTATTTAGGAGTTGAATATGACTGTCATTTAACGATATTAGAAAGTACCTATAGTCCCATTTCTGCAAAATGAATTCAGTTTTTGAATTAACGAGAATATCAATATGTATGGAGGCTAGCACAAATTTTTATTCTGTAATAGGTACTACAACCCTTTTTGATATAATTAAATTTAAATAATATGAATTCAAAACACTGCCAGTGTTGGGAAATGAAGGTTTCAAATATTTGTGTGTTAATTTTAAGGGTTGGTAGGCTCACACCGTAGCTGAGAGGTGAATTCTAAAATATCTAACTAACCCTGTTTCTTTACTTAATATCTGAATTGAAAATTGTACGCTATATCAATACTAGACAAAGATTTGGATCTAAACAAGATTTTGTTAATACATATTATCAATTAATATTATTATTATTATAATCCAGCAGATAAAATTAATAACATTTGATAATTGATAACCTCGGTTGCCGGCAACATGTTTTTTTTTCATTGTTTGGGGTCTCAGAAAAAAGAATCTGAGCATAATTGCCGGGTCCTCACGTTTTGCATCCACAACTAGGAGTTCTAAATGATGAAATCTATCATTTTCATCTTTATATTATTTCATTAATTACAAAGCCGTTTTTATTTTTTTTATTTCACTAACAATCCAACTTTACTTCAACCATTATAAAAAAAAGTTAATTCTGAAATAATCATTTAAATATCTTCATACCATGTACCTCATCGCCTACCTTTGAGGGGGTGTAAAAAAATGGACCGCCAACATCCGATTCCTTAATCTTTGATCTATCCTCAACGATATAATCAATTGATCGAATTCGGTCCTCATATTTTTCATACGAAACCAATCTCAGCGCTTGCATTGAAAAATCTCAAAACATTATCTATTACATATTTGCAGACTTTTTGACATAATTAATTGGAATTTGGATTTCATTAACTCAATTAGTTAAATTTAATATGGTAGTCTATTTATAAAAACGTTCTTAAAGTAGGTATATAGTATGTAGGTGTATATATTACCTATTAAAAATCCTAATTGATCTCCAACAAGATATTAATTAATATAAGCGACTACGAAAGTATAATAATTAAAAGTTGTAAAAATAGAATTTAAATTTCTTCTCATCGGAAAATATGATAAAGTCTTTGATTAAATCTTCACAATATGAGAGGGTACGTTTTTATTTATTTTAATATTTTTTATGGTTATTAATATAATGAATTAATTTAATGATGTGTGAACTATACGTGTTCGTATACGTTAAGACCACATTCAATATATTCTGATTTGGAAATAAATCAATATCATAAGTCAAATATACTAATGACGCAAGTATTTTGCTTTGACAAAGGTAAAAATAAGAAAAAAAATATTGAGTTAAAAAATAACTTCCTTTTAAAGAAAGCTTCTCCTTATTTGGTTCTTCAATAAAAATATAAAATAAAGGCAAAAAAATACTCAAATTAGATTAGGTATACGTAAGTGCCTACATGTAAGACAAAAAAGTTATTTTTTCTATTGACCTCCAAAGTAAATTGGTTTTATATCCAAAGGAAATTGATTTTTCCGTCTAGTGAAATTATTATTTTTGTATGAAATTCATTCAATCAAATTATTAAATTACAGAACAAATTGAGTAACTTGATTAATAACAACCTTTTGAATACATATTATTATTTTTTATTTTTTATCAGAGTCCAGTACTACTTGCACTTGTAGAACATACCATTTCCTATCGTTGGCGTGTTGTTCGGAAAATGCATATTCACTAAGGAGTTCCAAAATACATACTTAAGATGACGTTTTATGACATGACATATTTGCGGAAGGACTCATGACAAGGGTAATGTCGTGGTAAAAAATATATATTTTTACATTGGTCCCATACAACTGTAAATAGATTTCCGTGCTTTTTCATTTCTAGCTATTGTTGTTCCAACCTTATATAAATATATTACATTATCTGTATATGTATCATAAATACATAAGCTGTTCAAAAAGTTGTGATAATGGAGACCCTGAGGGAAAACATGTTGCGATGGGTGGCAGCACTGAACACCATCATGTAGCCCATTCTTTCAGCCATCGTAAGGATCAGTTTCAGGCATATTTCAGGTAGATCGGTGCAGCGAGTGAACTTCTGGGACGATTTGTGTAACGTGTGTTGGAAATTCTCTTAAATATACCAAGCGCCTACCGAGGTAAAAAAAGATTTTATGAGAATTTTTTAGTGAAACTTGGGAAAAAGCCGAATGGAAGCATATTGCCTGGGCTGTATGGCGAAGATGTTATGAACCAGGTGACCTGGCTAGGCCTGTAGATAAGTGGTATAAAGCTTTTGAGGTACCAGAACCGAAAACTTCATTAATTTTACGACATTGAGGTCACTATCTTTGCTATTTATAGAAATCAAAGATATTTACTGGAGGTCCGTCTAATATCGATGCTAATGAGGATTCTACCCTTGTGGGTCTAAAGTTTCAAAAGCCGAAATTATGGGAGGTCAAACTAATTACATAAATCCATGCCAGAGGTGACCTAATGCAAATAAGTCAAAAACTGAAAATTGTTATTAGGGATTTAAGCTATTATTAGAGTTAAATACCTAGCTTATAAAAAGTAGTTATATCTCAACCGATATACGGCAAAGGATGGTCTTTCCGTCAGGCTTATGACTGATCGTCGGCTGGCTTACTTGTTAAATTCAACTACTATAGAAAACTTCCGATGGTCTCACAAAACATAAATTGTGATTTTCACAAATAACCTAGCTTATAATTTTTATTATCCTTGATAAGAAGCAATTTTAATACCAACAATTTGGTTGAATTTATGTGATCTTGATATTTTAATTTTCTTTTACAACAATGTTTACAACTCGCCTTGAAATGTTTCTGTAGTTGTTCTAGTATTTGTGTATCATCGCAGGATTGATGTTTCATTTTAGTCATTTCAATTTCTCGACTGTTTGTAATTACTATTATATTGATGTATATTATTTGACAGTGTTAATGAATTTATAACTGTATTCCCAAAAAAAAATCTTCGTGTTCTACCTACATCATGTGAATAGGTAAATAAATAATCATCCATAGTTAACATCTATACGTACACTGCGAGCCTAAAGATTTTTGCAAGTAAGAATTAATGTTTTGTGCATCATTTATGTAGCATCCTTTTTCGTAGATTATATTGGCAGGCAGATTCATATATAAGCGTCCTGCCAACACAAAAGTAATTAAAATTGAGCCTGTTGGATGCTTAAGATTGTGGGTTTTCCTTTTTTTTTTTTCTCATATACTGGAAGTTAAATTATGAAAAAAATTGAAAAAGATGTAACATTTATGATTCTCTAACGCTTTACGTCAATATTATGAAGCGAATAACTAAAAGAAAGAAATCAAAAAAGTTTACCTTTTCCTGTTCTCTTATTCCTTGCTTTATTGTCGAAGGTATTTTGCTACAGCTATACGAAATTTCAAATATACAGGAAATTTAATTTTCTTATAATTTATTTTTTAAAGTGCATAAAACACATTAATTATCATTAATGTACATTGCAATAACGTTTATTGTTTATCTCAGGCCATTACTTTGAATTATACTTGGGAAGAAATTAATTTATTTCCGTGTAAACTTTTTCAATTTTCAGTTACCTACTTGTTTTTTACTTTATGTTATGAAGTAGAAGCCAATTAATGAATAAAGTTTTTTTTATCTAATCAATGAAAATAGTTTTTATGTGCAAAATCTAATTTATTAAATCATTTTTATTCGATAAAATCGTTTTGTCACTGAATGGCTCTGCTCAATAAAATTAAAAAAATATCTAGGTGGTTTGGCAGGAAGATGTCAAACCTGTTTAGCGCTATTGAATCCAATCAAATCAAAATTCAGCATTAATTTCAATACAGCACAATTTTTAAAATATTACTTGACTGGGTTAACTATTTGGCAATGTCTTACGCTCTCAGCTAAAAGATCACGCCAGACCAGTTTTACTTTCTGAAGTTACTAAAGTAAAACGTCTTAATATGACCTCTCAATCTATCCCAGAAGGACTCTTAGTTACAGGTAAATAATACTTAGTTTTACACTTTTCCGATGTTTTAAGATAATCTCATTTCATGCACGAACTCAGTTTTTCGGGTTCAGAAGGCTTTTATTCCAGTCGCTTATTTTCTGAATTATTTTAGTACTTTGCATAATTAAAGTTCTATGAGAATGATATCCGTTACGAAGGTAGACACAAAAAAGAAATTAGGCTTTGCTTGTTATGTTTTTCCATTCCGTACAGAATTATATAAACTATTTTATTCTGCAGAAAAAAATAATTACCATCTAGGGTAGTTATAATTAATTACAATATTTTAATTAGAGGTATTCTGTTCGTTACCATCAAGGTTTATATCTCAATAACAGGGTAGAGAGATAGTCCTGCGACCGGGTAGAGAAAAAAATTACGCAAATATATACGAAACATAAATGACAATCAGAATGAACGGCTAAGTTCATTGCCCAAATAAATATGAAAGATTTATGAACGCCTGGCTCATGTACAGAACTTTCATTTTTTTTCGAGTCCCGGAGGGATCTCGAAAAGTGTGGACCGCTTGCTTACATTACAATACCCATTTTGTTAAGAAAGTGTCTTGTAAAGATAACTAAATCATATCCATAGCAGGCACACAAAGTATTTTAATGCTGGATTTCACCAACTTCTTAGATGAGGAATAGCGGAGATTGGAGCCACTTAACATTCTTTTTCGTATGAAATTTGTTTTAGGGGGCTCCTATCTCCGCTATTTCTCGCACCTGAGAAGTTCGTATAATCCAGCATAAGTGTGTCTCATAAAAAAAGATTTTGCTGTACAAAATGACATGAGATTCTAAGTCAAATTTCATACCCTTGGGCACACATTTTAATTGTTGAATTGTTTTCTACATAGCCGTGTACTTAAGGGAATTTCGCGTTTTCATGCCGTAATATATTCTTCATTAGTTGACTGATGTTTGCCGAAATCGTGAAGAAAAAATACAAATCAACAGTAACGAAAGTAAAAGACTTTTCAGCGTGGAATTTAAAATCTGAATAGGTAAGGCAATAGTTTTGTAGATTACCCCAGATACATAATATTTAAACGAAGTTTCTCTTCTTGTCGGAATAACTAAAGTCTTGTTCCATTTTTGTATACAAAATGAACTTCGCGAAATACAATATCAAAATTTTAAGTCCTATTAGCTTAACAAGTAGCGGCAAGGTAGGGAAACTTTTATCGTTTTGTTTGGGAAACACAATGACAATTTGCATAAAATTTATGGGTATTAACCTCTTAACTAAGATGAAGTTGTTTCGTATACTTATTATTATGAAAACTTTGAAGTCACGATAATATTTAAATGTAACCAGATATATATATATCTACTGTGTAGAAGGATAGAACGCTGGAGTTTCTATGCCTACCCTGCAAGGAACCCGGCGTGAGGATTAATACATCTTCTAGCAAAATACTGATTTCGAAATGTCTGGTGTGGTTTTGAAATGGTCTGGGATTGGAAAATGTATTGTCGACAGAATGAATTAACAAATAAAAAATACCGTCATTAGCAACACAGCTGTATGTATGTACGGCAACAAGTTCTGAAATTCAAACTATTGCAATAATAATGCTCTAGAGTCTAGACAAACTTCTGGCGAAAACAAAGAGCATACTGCACAGCACATGTACCTACATAATTACTGTAACTGAATAAACAGGCAGATACATTGTTGATTTTGTGATTAGAAAGTTGTCACAACTAAATGTTATATTTTTTTTATAGAATCTGTATTATTCTGCTTTTTTCAAGATCGATTGACTCATCCATATTTTCATAAATAAAAAAATAGTACCTACCTAAAAGTATTGGGTTTTTATAAGTTGACTAATAGGTTAAAGCTTTATTTAAAGTCAACGAGATGAAATTGAAACTATATATCAGATTTACATAAAAATGAACTTTCACTACAGTTGTTTATAACCCAACATTGTTAATCAAATTGTGTATTTTTCCATAGCTAAATTGTAAAAAGTGTTGTTTGAATCGAAATAGACAACACGCCAACAATCTCTTACAAGATAATGTGAGCTTTAAATCTGATTTTCATACTCTGCTATAAAATGTACCTAATAATTTCATGATGAAAGAACTAGATTATTTTTAACAAAATTGTCCGTGGATATTATTTTTCTAATACTTTCATGCAATCTTATTACCTAGGTTGCTTGGAAAATTAGCAGGATTAAGTAATACTGACGTAAAAATCTGTTTTCAGAATGCGATAAGCACCCGTTCCTTGTTAATTATATTGTTAAGTACACTTAGGTCAACGAAGTTAACTCGAGCTGATAAAATTTCTTTTGGAGGCCGTAATATAACAAGCAGAAACGAGACATTCGTACTTCAGTGCGCCTATTTGTTGTCCAAGTTGTTTTTTTATTCTATCGGATAGAGGTTTCAGTATTTCTAAAATATGAACATAGAATTTATTTTATTGCCGTTGGGTGAATTAAAACATTCTAAGTTGTACTGTGCGGGATTTTATTTACGCTTATTATGGCGAGGCTCAGCTAACTGCCGTAACATTTCTAGATAGATTTTAAGACATATTTGTTAGAACGCACGATTTTGCCAAATGATATTTAGTCAGATCATGTGTCGAAACCGAAAGAGTAGATGGATCTTCCACCTTTTAATTCACTAACTTAAAACGTGGATATAATGTTGCTCAATACTTTATTTCAGAATGAATAATGAAGTATTGGACAGTCCTTCAGTGTTGCTTCATAATAGGAATTTTGAGACAAAGGGCTTCAATCGTTTAAGACTAATTGTTCTGAAGTATGTTTTAGACTGGATGTTTTTCGACCCTCTAAAACAATATTTCCTAATCGTATTAATGATAGTAGAGTATAGCATAATTTTCACTCTGACACCAGAGAAGAAGGTACGATAATACTTCATTATTATATTACCAATTATTATTTTCATTAATAGGCACTTTCCATTATTAAATTTACGAGAGGGATGTGGGGAAATAAGTATTTAGCTAATTAAGAGTCAGACAAAATACAAAGATGAATCATCTTAATTAGGGTTAAAATAGAAGTGGCATCTGTGTTTCCTCATTCTTGTTGTGTCTATGTATTTGTATATTGTAATATGGGTTTACAAAATGTGGTTTTTCTACATAATTTTCCAAGGGGAATAATTGTTCATCTTCGTGCTTACAGAACCTTATTGTTTTTGGCAAATAAAGAAACATTAATTTCGTCTTGAAAAAGTATCATTCTTTAATATACTTATCCACTAGCCCGTACTAACACTGCCTGCAATTCGGGTTACGACAAAAAAATTTTTTTTTTCAATTCAATTCGGTTTATTTCTCAAAATACTTATTATACATTTGAGTAATTTATGAATACACAATATTAATTAAAAAAGACAGCATAAAGAAAGAATCATTCGCTGACTCATTCAGATGCGTCAAGTTTATAAATAATTATTTATTTTACTTGTCGAAAAGCATGGTAAAATAATCACATAAAAAATGTAGAGAAAACAAAGCAAAATCAACAGCTATAGAAAAACTCATTCGGAGATCCCCTACCTACCGATTTTTTAAAGTAGGTACACAAGCATTTTATGCGCGAACTTTATGCATGAATGCGTTGAGAGTCTCTGAGATGAGGACCCTCAGGAACATTGCAGGGAAGACTCTCAGAGACAGAGTAAGGAATACAAGGATAAGAGAGATATGCGAGGTCGAGGACGTCGTTAGATGGGGAAGGCAACGAAGGAGACACTGGTATGCGCATGTGAGGAGAATGGAGTCATCCAGGCTCTCTCACATTGTGCTGCACGCCCAACCCCAAAGTAGGCGACTCCCAGGCAGACCACCAAAGAGATGGACAAACAGCTGGTAGTCGACCTCGCAAGAGACTAACAATTCGCAAACAACAGGCCACTAGGCCTAACATAAGAATAATAATAAGAAGAAAATAATTTTATTACAATAGTGGTTACTATTTTAATGGCATTTTCGGGCAATATTCATCACTATTTGTACCAAAGATCATTAGAATGTTACAATATTTCATTCCCTCACTCTTTTTCACAGATTGTACTAACGTTTCGCCATCCCTTTCACACGCCATTAATTCGGTTTTTTAATTATATTTTACCGATATCCTTGCGTAAATTCTACCTGACTACAGAACAATAATTAATTCGATAGGTAGTAAGGTGCCTCCACCTCCTAATGATTTATCTCAAATAGAAAATTATCTCTATAGTAGAATCGTAATGGAACAAAGTGTACCGAATCATGGAATGGTTCATTTAATAGCTGTTTTACTTAATAGGCTTTCTTCTGTACGAGTATCTTAACCCACATCGTTCTTCTTCTCGATTTCAAATCATTATAATTTTCTGTTCATACTTTTTACTCGTACAATACTCGTGAAATGCAGAACTATATTATGTGCCTACCTATTTAGAGTCTACCAATTGTACTGAAAGACATCACAGAAAGTGTCTGTCTATTGAATTATAATAGTACAGGATCGTACACTTCCGTGTCGTATTAAGTTTAACCGGATCTTATTGCGGTGGTATCAGAAATTTAGAGTGACAAAAAGAAAATATGTGGATTGTCTAAATATATACAAATTAATAAAAGTTAATAACGCTTCTATTGCGATCTGTGTATAAGTACGAGTATAAGTTATCTGAATAATACCCACTCACGGAAGCAAAGGAACAATGTAAAGTTAGTCAAGTGAGGCTTAATACAAATTGAATTTTCCATCTTGACTCTTTTATTCACAAAAAAGAACAAAGTGCATAACCAGTGAGTGTAATTAAGGAGAGAATCTTATTTTGTCAAAAGCCATTATGAGAAATTGGTAAGATCAAGTTGAGATGGAAAGCAGGTATTATCTGAAGCAGGGACGGATTTGTAAATGTAGGTCTCTGGGTGACGTTTCTTTGTTTGAACTTTACAAATCTAGCTTCAATAATGGACCTCAAAGAAAAGTGAAAGATTTCCAAAAATCAACCCGTGTTCATTTTCATTTGCATTTTATTTTTGGATAAAATAAGATCTGAGTTTATATGTACAAACCAAATAGTTTTCTACGCACTTGTCAGTAAATTGTCGTGAGGTCAAAAATACATTGTCAGCACCAACATTTTATTCGGCATCTCCCACTTGAAAGTCTGAGATCAAACCACTTTGCTATAAGTATTCATTTGGATTGTAAGATGATGGGGTCTACAGGGAAATGGTGAACTGAACTGGATACTGCATGGATCCTGCAGGACCGTGATAATCTTTGTGGTTTTATGTCCAGTAGATAAAATAATAATATGATGCCCGCCCAAAAGACTCATCAAGTGTACGGAAGTGGATAAAAAGACAATAAGACTGGATGGATGAGTGATTCTCATAGGTTAGGTGTGAGTGATTCTATAGCATATACATACTTGATCCTTAAAACGGATAATTGTTATCTTTGTGCTCTGCGGCTTGGCTACACAGAGGATTTTCCAGTTGATAGAGACTGTCATCATGTTTGATTTCTCACGTAATCTTGTTATCATCGACAAGGCTTTTGTATGCCGTTTGTCAGATTCGGATGTTTGTTCATTCTGCGATGGTCTAAGTTTCAGAAGCGTGCGTTGAATTGTTTTGCAGAAGTTGAATTAAATTTTACTCGATAATAACCTAAACTATAAAGGAACATCTGTTTAGCTGCTTTGACTATTGTATTAGCATCAACACTCAAAGAGCAAATACATGAAAATACAGAATAGGTACATAAAAAGGTTTGTATAATATAAAGAACTTACAATAATTATTCAAGAATACGGTTGACAGATTGTAACGTAGGTACGTATATACGACGGGGTGCCTTGAAATAAAAAAAAGTTCACGATAATCCGTCACTGCGGGCAGGAGGCTTATTTTATTCAATCCTTAAATAAATTTGAATCTCAGAGATGAAAATGGATTTATATAAAAAAATATTATATTAATGAAGTCGGTTGAAACTTTGGGGAAATGGAGTTTTTATAATATTCTTCCTACGTCACCAAAGGGGTTGGGAAAATATTTTTTGGGGTTGTTTTTTAACATTTATTTTCTAATTAATTTTTTAAAGTAGAAACTTCCAGACAACGGTATATTAAATTAACTCTAGTTGTCTAGAAATATTTTTTCCATTAGTAGACAGGGAAAATTAGAAGGCCTAAAATGTTACATTTAAAATATCTGTTCTGTGTTTCGGAAATCAACTTGTGGGATTCCTCAGAGTGTACAAATATAGAATAGGGCGTTATTTTTTCGAGTGTCATATAAAGGACAGGTGTTCGTAAAAACTTATTTAAGACAATCCACATATTGTTGTATCTCAGCAGATTCACAGCTAAGGATGGACTTTCCATCAGGCTTATGACTGATGGAAGGTCCATCCATACATTACTGTGTATCTGTTGAGATATAACTACTTGTTAAATTCAACTACGACATATAAAAATTCCTATGGTCTCACAAAGCATACATTGTGATTTTCAAAAATAATTAATCCACATATTTTCAGGAAAGATAGAGAAGTAATTCGCCACCCATTTCTAATGTCATACCCAAAAATGTTTGCGCAAAAAGAATTAAATATGTGTTTTTATATACACATATCATTCGCTGGTTACCATTATTGGGATATACCTGTACATCGGCAAAATAATATTAATCGCTTCCTATAAAATTTAACTATAACTATAATCTAGGTGTATATTTTTCCGCTACTACTTATAAATTATTTAGGTACATTTAGATTTTTCTCGAAGTTCTAAGATGCAACCGAACAGCTGTCGATATTTTCACAAAGCTACAGGATCTACTTTCCTCGGAGCGTAATACGTACAAATATTACAATGTGCAATTTTCACGACATCCCCTTAAAGATTATAAACAAAATCGTACAATCTTCAGGTGGTATAAAAATTTGATACATATTCTAATTTTAAAATCTAAAACTGATGAAACCAAAATGTTAACTTGAGTTACCCTAGTGTTGATGATCATTGATGAAAGTCTTAAGTCAGAAATGGATAATATTTTCCATGTTTTAATTCAGCTTCTCTCTACAGCCAGTACCTTTCAAACTACAAAGTTTTTTCTTCCAAGTTTTCCAATTTTTTTTTGTTAGGTTAATCAATAAAAGTTGAGTTTCTTTGTCTTTAAAATCAATTTAAAATTCAGTTTTTTTTAAAACAAAACTATTTGAGATGAGGTTCATGCTTTTAGAGTCTCTCTTTCTATTTTACTGAATGAGATGTAATAAGTAAGTATTAAGCATTACTTTATTAAGGAGAGTTTAAGTAGGTGTTGTGAAATCTGTCAAAATAATATATCCAGCTTAAAGATAACGAATGTTGAAGTATATTCGGTATAGAACATTCACTTCGCCTTCGGGATGACACTGCAGAATATCTTGTCCCAATGGATTTCGTTTGAACCGAACAGATTGCAACAACATAACCCTGGAACGTCAGACACTCAAAAGAATCAAAGTCGTGAACGATTTGATTATTTCATTACAACAACTGGTTTATCTCCAAGGGATTGTGTTTGTATTCATTTTTTCTTGTTTGTCATGTAAAGTTAACATTGTTATTGCTTGCTTTGTCATTCTTGATAAATACATAATATTTTATAAGATCTGTTAGCATTACAATAAAAATATATATATATTGGGCACTTACTCGTATGTACAATAAAAATATATATATATATATATATATATTGGGCACTTACTCGTATGTACATTTTAAATTTTAAAACAATTAAGCATCTGATGAAGAGTTTTTTTTAAGGCATTCCACCCATAAATAACGAGTGATCTCTGTGATGAAGAGTTGGTTCCAAAAGATAAAATGAAACGTTTTTGGGAGAAAAACCTAGTTGTAATAATTCGACGGAAACCATCCAATATTGCAATGTAATCTTATAACATTTATTCTTCATCTTCTCCAATATTTTCAAGTCACCTTTATCTTAAGAAGGTATGAGCATGTAAAGACTGGGAATTCCTTGAGGCGTGACGTCATCATTTTGTTTTTGTAATTTAATGAACACGTCTTCTTAGCTCAGGCTGTCATGTCGGGGCGTTCCTAAAACAGTCGAGTATTTAAAAAAAGTCATCTCGTGAGTTGTTATTCATTAAATAAATTACAGTTTTTCATTACTTGTTTCATGTTTAGGGATTATCTAAAGAATCTTATGAGAAGGAACAAGTTAATATAAAACCCGCACGGCTTAAGTGAGTAGAATGCTCGTATAATAAATTAATTTTGAACATAGGTTCTACATATTTAAGTGTAAGTATGTGTGGCTAATTGACGTGAACTAAAACTTTCCACTCTAAATTACCACTTCACTAATTCGTACTCATCTAACACGTATATGGGTAATACATTATGTATTAAATTTATTCTTTTACGAATTTCCCCTTTTATAATGTGAACACACGTCGTAGCTAAAGTTACGAGTAAAACAAACTTTTCGAGATAATTCTACGAAAGCACTTCTACTCCTTATGATGTTCCATTCACAAGTATTCAAACGAACGTTAAGAACTATTTTGAAATTCTCTAAAATCAAATGTCTTCATTTGTGAGAAGACAGAGTTGGTGTGTAGAGAACTTTCACAGAGAAGACTACGAATTTGTTGAATTACCGTAGTTCACGTCTACCTAACCACATCATATACTTCATCGCACATTAATGTGACATAAAACGAACACATTCTTATTCTAGAAATGACGTCACACACTTATTTAAATTGAATTTTCACAGAGAAAAAAAAAACAATGTTGTAAGTGACGGAATTCACCAGTATCTCTTTAAGTAGGTAATAAGATATACTGGATTAAGAATCTTCTATCGCAGGGCATTTGCCGCCACATCAAAGCAATATCCCACGGTGCGAGAATCCGGATACGTACGTAGATTCTCATGCCGTGGGAAGGGGTGAGTCCGTAAATCTGCAGACGCTTTCGTAGCGATTTGTATGGCGGTACGTACAAATCCAAAATCACGTACGAATCCGGATTCGCGCGCCGTGGGAGGCCGCTTTCAGGTTAACCAGTAAGCTGGTGGGTATGCATTTAGCCCAGTCGAAATATAGGTACGATTGAGACATTGCAAAAATTTCCATGTCAATGAAACGTTGGGATGTTTTTTTTATGGATGCCCAGTGAAACTACACTCAATTTATTCAATTAAATTTCCTTTTTCAACATTGGTTTACATTTCAGAACTCGAGTTAACTTTTTTTTAAGACACTCGTTCTTGTGTAGTTACGTATGTTCCTCACATAGAAAAAAAACATCTCTTAGGGTTGTCTGAATGGTTCACTTGATATGAGTTTCCAAGACGAGATATTTGAAACTTGTGTTTAATTTGAAACTTTTGATATCCGTTTGGAAAAAATATTATTCAAATATATGAATGTGATTTCCTTCATAATAATATCTTAAAGTACGCATAATTTTGTGAATGGATGTGACCCAAATTTTCCAATTTCCTTTGTGTATAATTCGGTAATGTAATAATAATATCGTCGCTCAGTGTCCCCCGCCATCACATTATCCTTCTGTCTAGATACAATTGTACGAAGTCGTGTATCAGTAGGTATTCTAGTTAGTACCTACCTAATGATGGCATATTTCATTATTTATTTTATAAGGGTTGATGTCATAATAACAATATTATTTTTATTTCCCTTATTATGGCGAATAATTGAAATGAAGGGATGATCGTTAAGATATTAGCGATAGTAATGTTTATAAAATGGTGGCTCGTAACACAAAAAATGTCTCCAGAAATCAAAACATCCCAATATAAAAAAAATAAATATATTTAGTAGTGTTAGAGTCGTCTGAGAAGTCCTAGTTATTTTTATGTTAAAATTCCATGCTCTAAAAAAATACAAGTTAATATAACAAAGGGCACTTGAATTTAAAGCAAAGAAAAACTAGAAAATTAAATTACACATGGAAGAAGGTGTCACCGTTAGGACAATCTTTACAGAACGCGAAGACTCTTCGTTCTCACTTATCCAGTGTAAATATCAGATCTAGACGGACTATACTATAATAAAAAGTATATATTTTTCATTCTTACTTCGCGCAAACGATAAAATAACGCTCTTTCAGATTACAAAGCCGTCTGAAACAATAACGTATTTAATAAAACTTTATCGACATATAATATCATGAATGTGAAATGAACCAATTACAAAGTTTCGAAATGCAATATCTTTTAGTATTTTCTTAATATATCTCTCTATTCCTTAGAAAGCGAATACTTTGAAGCAGGCCTAGAGGTTTAATTCTTTTCTCTGTGTTGGAGACATCTAATATATCTACCAGAAATGAGACTATTCAGTTTGTTGGATATTACTCTCGTATCTCTAGCCTGGGGGCAATAAATTGGATAAATAGGTAGATGTCCTGTTTGTACGTGACCCCAAATGGTCGTGTTCTCCATTAATACAGGTATTTTAAAATAGTTTTCAAGGTTGAGGTAATCTTAACCACATAAAGGAGCAGTTCCTTTTTTATATAGTTACAACCTTGTGTGCACTTTAAACAGAGCAGTCTTCTTCTTCTTCTTCTTACTAGCCCCTTTCCCTCCACTGCTGGTTATAGACCTCTTCCTGTGTCTTTCACAATTCTCTATTTTGGACGCTTTGTCTCCACCCATGCCCCACCGATTCGATGATATTATCGGTCCATCTCCTTTGTGGTCTCCCTACACTTCGTTTACTTTCGTAGGGTCTCCAGCTCAGTACTCTGGGGGTCCATCAGCCGTCCTTCTATCTTGCCACATGACCCGCCCACTGCCATTTCAGTGTCCCTACTCTCTCCGCGATGTCTGAGACCCTTGACCGTCGTGTTATATCTTCATTTCTTATCCGGTCTCTCAAGGATGTACCTATCATTCGTCTCTCCATTGCTCGTTGAGTGCATTTCAGTTTGTGGACACTTCTGGCAGAGCAGTAAATAGAGCAGTAATGATTGATATTTATGTGCTGTGATTGTTATCCTGTCTTCATATGTGACTGTCTGTACTGTGTACCTAGTGTTGATATAAATAAATAAATATTTTTAAAGTGGGTATTCCGGGTTTTTAATTGTTGTTTTACTTGTTAAAAGCTTAAATTCGGAGTTGCCTTTCACCTTAATCGGTATGTCCTTGAAACTCGTGTTAAAAGTCACGTTTTTAACATCTTCGTAAGTCAACATCTATCTAAAAGTTTGTATATGACTTGAAGAAAGGAATGTCTGAAAAGCTGTGTAAATGACCAAAACTTCTCATAGAAAAACTTGCAATGGTTTTTTATAGAAAAATATCACTGGGAAAGTGCTACTCGTAAAGAACATTTAACGAATCCCTCCGTAAACCAGGCAGGTAATTCTGTGTATACAATTTATATATTTTTTTTTCATTAACGCCTAAGTTGACGAATTTGGAAGCACTGTTCAAATAATATGTAATAATATCAAAGTGATGTTATTCCTTGGTTATTATTATTGGCCCAAAAACAAGTCCATTAGAGACAGAGAGAGATTCTTTCGCAAAATTATTACCTACATTCGTGTATAAAGGCTATCCTAACCAAATTGTTTTTCTTCCAATTATATTCCTTGTTAAGTTAAGACGGTAAATATTATTTTTTCAATTATTATAGTTATCGTGATTAACGTAGAAAATATTTTTTTATATCGTCGTTGTAATTTGTCTGTCATAGAGTATAGAATTTAATATGATTGAATATCATCGTAATAATTTATTGTATCATTCATAATGTCTTAAATTGGATGTGATTTTGTGAAACGACCTCTTTCAAAATTAGATAATGTAGACGTATTATTATTTATTATTGGATAGACAGCTTTCGCTGTTTTGACCCAAATCCCAGTTAAGTTGTGTTTATATTATCTAGTCTATACTGAGCCAAAAAATATTTAACTGATTAAGAAAAATGCTAAGTTAAGGACAAACCAGTAAATTTTACTGATGAAAAAGTTAATTCTACGCATGAATTAGTTGAATTAACTCAGTATTACAGTTGGATTTACAAATGAGAGTAGTTGAATTGACTGATTGCAAAAGGTCAAAATAGAATCAGTTGAATTTACCGTTTAAACAAGTTAATTTCAATTAAAAAGTAAATTTTACTGTTGAGTAAGTTGAATTTACCCTTAAACAAGTTAATTTCAATTATATATATAAGGATATATTCTTGAAAGTGTTGGTGGTTGGCGCAAGTACCATTGACTCCGGCAACTGATTCCAAGCACTGATAGCTCTATTGGTCAAGAAGTATTTCCGTGGGTTGGGTGTGAATCTTGTTGTTGTCAGTTTCAGCTGGCTGGTATGTATAATATAAAAAAAAACTCATCGTGACTTGATTGACTTGTTTTTCCAACATAATCTTCACCGTTTTTAGACCAATCATTAAACAAAAAGAGGAGGGCAGATTTATTCTCATTTAAAAAAATCGCTTAAACTTACGCTTAAAATAATTTTAGAGGGCACCAAGTTAATGTTAAGTGCAGGAGAGAAGTTGAATTAAAATATAACATAAAAAAAGACAGGGCACATGTCAGGACAAAGAAGGGGAAAGGATAAGAAGGGATAGTATTAGGTGGTAAATATATATATAGGTACCTATTACAAATTTTAAATAGCGCACTGTATTATTGAATGGCACAGTAGGTATATCTATAGTTTTTCACACATTAATCTCCCGAACAGAAATAATATATCTTTGCGTGCTGTGGGGATATTGAGAATGTCGAAATGAAAAATAGATAGTTTCAGAATGGTACGGGCTATTAGGGACAAGAAACATATATTATCTATTAGAAATAATGTGTAAGAAATATATAATGTTTGATTAATGTATCCGATAATTGTTTAATATATATTAATGTAGATAATAGAAAATAATGAAAAATACATATTTTGATTTACGATTAAGTATTATTTCAAATATTACAATAACAATTCAGTTGTCAATAATATCAACGCGTAGGTTTTAAATCGATTACAGCTTGTAGTGTTTTTCATCGATTGCAATGTTGCTATCGGTTCAAATTTATTTCACAATTCTCCGTATAAAGTTATTACATAAATTGTTGATTGATGTAATTGATGATGGACGGGGATCTTCAAAGCTAAATATGCTGTATTAGAATCTCGCTACCGCTTTAAGCCTTTAGCTTTCCTGAATTATACAAGTCAGAACTTATTTAAAAATACAATATGAATACTTAGTAGATAGTGAATAGACATTCATTTGTGAGTTCAAAAAGCCAATGAGTTCATAAGAAACGAGATATTTAGTTTATTTAAAGAAATTTCGAAGTACTTGCCTACTTTTACCCAAAATTTACAACATAAAACTCCCATACGACAGCTATCTCTTTTTGAAAGTTTTTATAAGTTGAGTGTTTCGTTAACTTTTATTAGACGAACAGGAAATTTCAGTTAGGTTTATTATTTTAAGGCTTTCTTCATTAAGAAAATAAACATCTTTTTGTGTCTAAATGGGTTCTATTATATTAATAATGGTAATATAAAGTTTGTATACCTATATTCATTTTGGAGGTTAGGAGGAGAAACATAAAATAGAATAGAATGTATAAAGAACAAGACAATACAAGACAATGTACTTGGTAAGACAGGACAGTGTCAGATAGGCACCTAAAATCCTGAAGTGGAGGCCCTGGGAGAACAAAATGGCGTAGGAAGACCATAGAAAAGGTGGACAGATGACATTGTCCAGCTTACGGGTCGTAGATGGCAGCAGATAGCCCAAGATAGAAGACAGTGGAAGAGTTTAGAAGAGGCCAGCAGTGGAACGCAAGTGGCTAGCAGTAAGTAAGTACTAAAGAAATGAATAAAATATTATTTGGATTTAATATGTAGCCAGCATAACTCAAAAGTTAATAAACTAGTTAGTCGTATTGTGTCAAATGGTGGACTTCTTGCGATAGCAATATCTTACAGTCAATCCGGAAAATTATATATTTCACTAATGGGATAAATAAATAAAATCTTTATTGAAAAAAAAATCCAAAGTGCTGGTTTACTGCCGTAGCCAATGTCTGACAACCAACCACTTCAGACAATATATTTTACATAAATACATAAATACATACATAGGTACAAAAAAAAAACTAAACAAATATAAATAAATACACTTATATAAATAAGTAGGTGGATGGGAAGAATGACAAGAAAGAAACATGGGATTGTCAGTAAGTAAGATTATTTAAGGATAAGTATTAATGCCTCAGTTTACTTTTGAAAGAAAGAACAGTTGGTGCTGGTCTGATATGAAGGGAAGGTTATTCCATAATCTAGATGATCAAGAGTATTTAATAATATTATTCCGTATTTTTTAGTTCAGAATACTAACTAAGCAATATTAATTTCTTCTTGACGTCGAGTGTTAAAACGGTTGACAACTTACTTATTTGCTGAGAAAATCATTTGGCAAAATCTCGCCGAGAGAATTATTTAAATTATTATTTTGCGAAGATAAATATTTATTTCATCCCCCATTGAGATATTGCTGTTATCCAAATTAATTTCGTTGAATTATAGGTTTATGAATATATTATGTTACAGCCAATGTCTGTAGTAGAATTATATTAAAATTTAATGCTTACGTCCTTATAATTATGTTTTTTCAACAATACCTGAAGTTGGTATAGCATCATCTCTCGGACAGTTCGTTTACCTACTTTATTTAGGTTATCAGCTCGCCCTAGCGAATACTTAACCGAAATCCTATTAAAATATACGTATTTGATTTTTATCACCAGCTCGCCCTTGTGAAAGTTTAAAAAAATATATTCAAATTCACTAAGGAGGGAACGAATTGTCCGGGGACGAACTGAACAGCCGGGGGACAAATTGTTGACCCAATCTTTCGGTACCTATACTACAGGAACGGACTGGATGATAGGTTTCGACACTAATATGAAAGGGATGCTATTGCCAAAAATGTTCGTCATTTGCTTTATAGGTATAATGACTCATATCATACTGATACCATTGTATATACATATTTACAGTGAATAATATAATTACTGTATGTGACGTGCTATACTTGGTCCAGGGCTGTTTGAGAAGTGTTTTTTCACTTGACATCGAATGTCATGCTAATGAAAAAGAAGAGTCCTACCTAATATGATTTTTACGCCTAATGTAGGACTTTACTTTTCAGTCAGTGCTCTTGTAGATTCAGAGGCGTTAACTTCAGCAAAAATGTTAGAGTTGCGAAACGCAATTATAAAGAAAAGTGTATTTTTACGTTGCCATTTATTAATTAGTAAAATTAACATGTATTAGTTACTAGAATTGGAAATATTATATGCCCTCTGAGATAGAATAGGTGAAAGGGCTGATATCATAAACATCAATAACTGCGAATTAATTAAGATTCGCTTACATGAGCAACTATTCCGGAAATAGTTGCGCAACTAATTGCTTCGAGTTGCCGAGCAACTATTCAAAATATGAAAAAGCACGAAATATTGCCGAAATAATTGCGCAGTTAATTGCGCCAGTCGGGGCAATACAAATTGCTCGAAATATTGCCCGTGTAAGCAAACCTGGGGATACATTAAAAATTACCGTGATTTAGTACATTGCCTGTAATTTAATAATATTATTATTCTTGGGTGGATATTTGATTAAATTTATTGAAATATCAAGACAAAGAAATAGAGATTGGATTAATATTTACCTAATCCTTATTGTTTATTTAATTAATATTTGGTGTATTGAATTATTCCTCTTTAAGGGATCTGATACAATTAGAGTTAAATATTTGTGACCTCGCGATATCATTTTCTGCCTTTGATAAAGTAATGGATAGTACCCCTACTCATATATGATTCTACGAAATTGTCTTTACCAGGTTTATTTAGTGATCGAAATCCTGTAGTTTAAAACAAATAAGCTACGAGCAACCTTAAAGTTTATGCATAATATATAAAATTTAAATAAACTTTTCGACTGTTAAAGGAAAATAAAAAAAAAATAGATATATTTTTGAATTCTATGTGGAGTCAATTTACAAACGAGTATGCACAGGTTATTTAACGTCTGAATTTTTACATAACCATTTGGGAAATATAAAATTCACTCAACTTAGTTTTTAGTATACTCGTATTTCACACTCGCGTTTTTGACCAGGAAAAACTAATTTTCATCTCGTAGGTCGCTTATCTCTAGTTATTCGCTTACTAACACACATTAGTATTATACTTTTCAATGTGATGTGATTAAATGAATGGTCAGACAATTATACATTATATTAATCTTGCAAGTTTGTTGATGTTTTTCTACTTCTGTATGTCTCTCATATAGTGGAGGAGTGCCCTATACATAGGTTCCATGGAACGATGGAGGATTTACATAGTTTGACGACCGAAGCCAAAGCATGGCTGAGGGACAATCACGTAATTTTATAGCGCTTGACATGGCATACACATATAATATATAGTAAATAAACCCACTGATTTGATGGTAATCACTAAAAGAGTCGTAGGTTTAGCCCAATACGATAATAAGTTCCAGTTTAGTAATTTTTTCAACGAATGTAAGAATAACCTTTTTTGGTTTTTTTGTCAGTTTGCGTAAGTATATAATTACATGAAAATTTGTTGTATGTTTGTCTAGTCCGTCCTCAATAAATATTTACTTGTTTATTTAAAGGATATAATGTCAAACATGAAACTAAATGGTAGAATAAATTAAATGGTGACTAACTTTAATTTTTCCTACATACAGAAATAGGATTCAAGGGACAACTTTGTACCCGGTCCTGCTTATACATATGTTTGATGGTTTTACGTGAAGTAGAAAATAATTAGGTTTTAACACTCTCGTCTTAGGTGTATTCAACTGGATTTGGTTTTGTGTCTTCAGATTTATAAGTTTAAGGACTAGCTACTGGTCATTGGGCGTTGGCTCAGTGTGAGTGTTTCGTGTCGGTGTGGAGAGAGCGATGAGCCTCTAAATAGCGTACCCTGTTTGCTTGTCCATTGCGAGGCTGAAGTGAGGACTTCTACCGATTTGACTTTGACATCGCTTCTTCTCTGTGTCCTGTCGGATCCACTTGGGAGAACCCCTCTCTGTCTTCGGCAGTGCGAAAAGAAGAATCAATTAGAAGTCTAGGGAATTTCATTACGTTTTTATGGTTTTCCTTTCTCTTATCTTTACAATGCCTAATATAAAAAAAAGTCTAATATAAAGGAAAAAATACAAAAATCTATGACAACCTTTTGAAAAGCTTTTATCTAGTAGTATATATTTTATCATTAGGTTGTCATTAATTTTAGAAAGCAGGCAAAGTTAAAATTCAATTATACGGATTATGTACTTGTAATCCTGAATGACATTTTGTTAGCCACGAATCCCGAAAGGTTTCAAAACCAAACATAAAACACAAAATAATGAGATAATATTTCAATGTTCTCTGATGGAATAATTTTATTTTACCTACAGCTTCACATTACAATAATTTATTCTAATTCTTTATTAATATTTCTACCTTTTTTGTATTTATAAGCATATTTCGTTGTTTCTTTACAAACTATTTTTTAAAAATACCTACGTTAAAACTAAGTAATTAATTAAAAGTTATTTGCATCATTTTTTGCGACTGTTTAATTTATTTTTTTCCATTTCTTGAATCAAAAAAAAGCAAAAAAAAACTTTTTATTAAATATTCAATATTCCATAATTAAAAGACCTAAAAACTATAAAATTCGCCAGCCAACGCAAATACACCAAATTCTATTCGAATATTATAAGAACGATACAAAATAAACAATGGATGAAAAAGGTTGGCCTTTATAATTCGGTTTCTTCGCAATCAGCTTGAGACAGCTTGTGGATTAGTGGGTAGAATCCTTGCTTCTCTGCCGTGGGGTGTAAGTTCTAATCTTACACTGTTCGTTAGTTGAGAGACTACATAATTGTTAAAATAAATTCGATCCTCGATGGCGACCTACTCCACTTCACGACACAAACTTTCAAGCTTAAAGTGAAGTTTACAAAGGTGTATTTAGTTTATTTCGATAAACCCATATTCATTTTATATAATAAAAAAAAAAACATACGGCAATATTAAAATATTGGTACGAATGTAATTTACATCGTCTTAACCGGGTTTTATACTCGTAATTATATACAACTGAGGAAAATACACCTTCATTGTTCAAGAAAGTGTAGCGGTCAATTTCAGAATAAATTTCTCCGCATTCAGCAGGAAACTTCGGTAGACTTTTCATTAATAATAGTCACTCGTTGTCACATCGGTACATTTGTCAATGACACCATATCGCAAGAGATTCTTTTGTCCAATAACTTAAAGTTGATTTATAATTCTATACCTATTCCTAGTTAGGTATGCAAATTTTATTCCTTCATAAATTGTGTAGGTTAGGAAGCCATAGATTATAATGTTTACATCGAGAAAATTCATATGACAACAAATCCTTTAAATTGTATCAAAAAGTAAGTACGAATCTCCCCACATGATTTTTTTTTCTTTTTACTAAAAATGAATCTGGATTTATCGGAATAAACCCAAAGTGGAGTATGTCGGCATCGGGGATTGAACCCGCCCCCGCCGGATTAACAGTCGAGCGTGTTACCAACCAGGCTACCGACCACCTACATAAAAAGCTCTCTTATAATATTCGCCACGTCTATACTTTCTCTTTTATTTCTTTACGAAAACTTTGCTACTATTAGGTTCTAACCGATAATTAGCTCATATATGACCTTATTACTTGCGATGCTGTTACATACAAGATATATTCAAACAGCGAAGAATTGTCCAAAGAATGAAGTTGTAGATATTTATATCTACCTGTAGCTACGATAGTAAAAATAACAAAAGAGATGACAAAAAGGTCCCAAGAATCTAGATTCTATTTTCATCCTCCGCACTCTTGTATTTACTTGTTGGAGGAGAAATGACATAAACTCTTGAATCGGATAAAGAAAAGAAAGATCTTTTCAAAAGTTTTCCCTGCCTATTCTTTATCGTGACCTTTTCTTTCGTTTTTTTTTTCAAAAGACACTCTCTCATTACTTTCTTCCTAAAATTATTATCTATGATCTTCAATTATCTCTAAAAATATCCCACACTCGAATTTTCTTGTTTTTTATAATAATAGTAATTTCTTTATTTCGCGATCCACGGAATTTTCGATGGCTGTGGAAATGTTCGTTCTCGATCATATTTTATTGAAATTAGAGATTTAGGAATGCCTGAAGCTAAGAAAACACTTCTGTTGTTTCTAATACTTCACTTGTATTATTCTGAGTGACAAAGTGTCGTAACCTCTTTTTGCTCTATTTAGGAAAGTTTGAAAAAATATTTTATTGACGAAAATTCTCCCTGTAATGTTGAAAAATCCGAGTCATAGTATTATGTAAGTACTGGATTATGTGGAAAGCTCAAAATTTGGTAAGGACTCGAAATCCTGAATTCCATTGGACAATTAATCCAAATAAATCTTTCTTTACCTTTTCTCAATAATTTGGCAGTTTATGTCAAAAGAGTGACTTTTCTTTATCATTCTTATTCAGTAACGACCTTCCCTCTCTGTACTTGTATCATTATTAAAACATGAATTGGTTGCAGCTAGAAAAATATAGGTCAGACGTGAAGGAAATTGAAAAATCAACGATGAAAAATCAATGAGCAGAGAGACAATTTTCTCCCGACCCACCCGACCGCTAATTCCCTTATTGTACTGCAAAGTAGCATCAAGGTGTCACGCTATGTCACGGATTTTAATATTTTTATTGCAAAAAACACAAATTCTTCGCTCTTTGTGTGTAAAATAAAATACGGAGAAAGATTTTTATTTTATTTTTGGACCTACTTCCAAATTTTGCTCATAAACTTACTCCTAAATAAGCCAGACAATAGATAATAGTGTAGATGGTTGACTGCAAAATATTGCTTTTGCAACACGTCCGCCTTAAAGCCCACTATTTTTATATTGTTTTGTGAATCCTCTGAAATGATTTTTGACTAATAAAGATTAATTAATTATTTATTTATTTCACGCAAGTGAGAAAATATAATTTAAAAGTTCAACAATGAGGTTTGCTACATTTTTACCGTCTCCAGGGTATCATGTGAACAAAATCTTTAATTAGCTGATGTACACTTGGGTCGTTAGTGATGGTGTGGATAGCGAAAACAAATTTCTTTATACTGTAAACATTTCGTTTGAATTTGGAATGAAAATCGAGAATAAAAGGAATTAAATAATAAATATCCTTCAGACACATTTTTCAAGTATAAAAGTTGATTCTCAAGGGTTTTAGTGTGATAAATCCCGCAACAAACCATATTTGGTTTAATGGGGATCAGAGAAGTAGTATTTTTTCAGAATGACCATTCTCTATAGAGTTCGGATTAGGCTATAACCATAATATAACGGGCTATAACATGTTTCATAATATGGATACAAGCCATTAAAGTCTACAGTACCCAAAGGTCGGAGAGAGAAATCAATTATTACGCTTTTCAATTTTAACCTCAAAGCCTCTTTTCACCGTCGTCATTGTGTGCGTGGGGTATAATAATAAATTTACTCATTCAGGTGTCTCACCTGAGAAATATATTCTACGTATAAAAAGGCTGACTTTTTACAATCACGATCGCGTGAATTCAAAGGATAATTTTAATCCTGGATTAAATACAGGGAGCAAAGTAGCCAACTTTTTAATACGTGATTTAACTAATAATGTGCGTCATTTCTCCTTACTGTATTAAATTATCCATATCACACACTTCGATAAATTTTGATGAGAATCGACTTATTTTAATTTCCTAAAAAAATGAAATAACTACGTACTACATCGCCTACGCATGTAGGTACTTGTCCCAACACAAGATATTTGAGGACATTGGATCCTAGTGGGTATTTTGGTGTTCTCTATCAAAAATGGTCGACGGGCTAAGTATTTCTACATTAGGGTGTTTTTAAGCACGTGTAAGTCTTTCTATTTCAATAGCTCAGCTAATCTGCAAATTACACTTTTGCGACATAGAATACCAAATATCAAAATCGCTCGATTGTTCAACGGAGTGGAAATCTTAACGTAAGTGAAGATTGGGGTGCGGATAATTTCGTACTTGGAATGTAGCATGTAGAACATTAAGCGAATACAGGGAATATAAAGAAAAAAATCTTTGCAGAGAAAAATCCCGCTCATAAAATATTGAGTGCGCTATAATGAGATAGTGATATAAAAATATTCGCCTTCTTTGGGTTGAAATAATCAGATCATTGCGAATTGTGAACTCTCTACACTAAGCAGTTCAGACGTTTTTTTCTTTCGTTTCAGATTTCCCGTTGCTTGATTTATGTGCACCTATTGAATAGTGTCATGTAGAAGAATTTAATATAGGTATCATGCACCATTACCAAAATACATTTTTTATTCAAAACTGGTTTATTCAAAATCTTTCGGATGTATGTATTATGTTATATCTTGTATTAGAAGTTGAAAGTAAACAATCATTAAGATTAACATAAAGATCACATAATAAATTGCCTAGTTTAAAATCTAATCCGCAGACTTGCAAATTGCCTAGTTTAAAATCTTATCTGCAGACTGCGGCAGACAGGGAAGCTTTCGCCATAGTGATCGCCAACGTCGAGGGGACCCGATAGGGCACGAAGAGAAGAAGAAGAAAATCTAATCAACGTTACTATTGTTCGCGTGTAAAATGTTACAGATCTTCCTCGAGTTGCTGAGTGATTACAAAATTCTAACAAACGAATAAAACGAAGAAACCAATTTTCTCCCGGACTCGAGTATGGATGAGACGTAGAAGATGGTACATTTGAAACAAATAATAATTAAAACGATTCATAAAGATAAAAAAAGACTAAATAAGCAAGGGCTCCATAATCTCAAAAACGAAGGATTTATTTTTTGTGTAACAAGTGTTGTAGATCCTACTGTATGTAAAAAATGGTGAAATAATTTTGTTTCAGCTCTTTGTATCAAAGTATTTACAAGAGTGTTGTCAAGTATTCCATTATATCCAGTCTTCTCTTATATTATACCGCAAAAGGTATTAGGTTCTGAAACATATTTTCTATAGAAAGTAGGTAGGTATATTGTAGGATAGTCGGTATATTTCAATATACCTATATTTTATTTCGAAGATTTTTTTGCGCAGTAAAATAATAAAAGGGAAAGAAAATGTTGGCAGGAAGCATTAAAAAAATATTTTATAGTTCTAAGAAGATAAGGCAAGATTCAGTTTTTCGTGAAACGATAAAGTATTCTCATCTCCTTTTGTCAGTCCATAAAAACATTAGATATTACGACGATCATCAAAACTAAAGGCATACAGATCCTCGGACTGGCGCTTCCTTCTTCTTTTTTAACCATTTCCCTCTATCTCATTATGTTTTTTTGTTATCTCCCATCGCAAATAAACTTCTTGATCATTTCTTCTTTAGAAAAGTGGAAAACAGACACCTATATTATAATAGTCATTCACGACATAAAAATGCACCATCAATAAAGTAACTTATTTTGTAGGTACATTGGTAAGAGTATTGTTGTAATTGAGTTATCAGAATTAAAACCATTGCAAGGATTTCACTGCAAGTTTCACAAACAACCTAATTAGCACAGTTATAAGTATTTTTCTCAACATCATTCGCTATTTATAATGAAAAAATAAAAAAAATAGTCTTACCTGCTAGATGATCATAAGATTGAAAAGACTTTTTGAATTTAGAATTGAATTTGAATTTATTTTATTGGAATAATATAATACAAATTATTGGTTTAACCTAACATGAATATAAGACAGTACATTATGATTTTTATAGCTCCCCAGTCAGCAATGTAAACCGCTGGTATGAGGGCTTGAGGGTAGGAACTCTTTGAACTAAGTCGCGTATTAATAAATTATTGACACAGATCTGTTTATTGGTCAAAGCCACTAAGAATAAATAGGCATATCCGGCTTAATTAAAAAATAAGATCGAATGTCTTACAATATTTTCCTGCTACTTATATTATAAATAAATTAGGTTTGGACGGCGGCTATAAATTCGCCTTTTTAAACATGAAAAGAATTTAAAAGTTTTGTATGTTACCTATTTAAAATTATAAATATGTCTCGTTTAAGAAATAATAAATGTCAATTTATCAGATAATTTATTTTAAGTAAAAGCAAAATGAAAATGAAAAGCGAGTCAAGTATTCACTTTAAGAATTACTTCTTTTGATCTTTATGTTAAGTTGTTTTGTAAGCTCAATCGAGTGATTGATTATCAGTGATCAGATGATTGAGATCAGTTAAGTCTATAAACAAAAATCTTGACTTATCGGCAACTACATCGGTCTCTTGTATTCATTTTAATTAAGATATTTATCTTTGTATGAATTACTTGTGTCGAAAGAGACAATACCTACTATTAAAATACGGTAAAATATATTTTTTTGCGATTGACATCAATAAAATAAATAATATCGAATGAGGGATTGATATAATTATTCAATGTCTGACTGGGGCGAAATTTTACTTTGACAAGTTGGCTTGTCACTAACCGTCATCTTCCCTACAAATGGTTTAAGTAAAATCGATGCAAGGGAATCAAAAAAATCGTAGGCTCATAGGTAGCTATGCTAAATATTGGTGCATCGACAGTTCGTCCCTACGACTTGTCATAAGCCTGATGGAAAGCCAGTCCATCGCTGTAGGTATATCTCTTGATATACCTAACTATTTGTTATTCAACTACGACGTAACTGTAGAAAATGCGATGTTTTCACAAAAAATATAATTGTAAAAATCAAAATTACATATTATAAGTTTTTATAATTTAAGGCTTTTTAGACACACGTGTTACACTAGTCCGACTGACCTGGTCCGATCATGTCGACCAGATCCTCAAGGATGGACGCGTTTTGAGTAAAAGGAATTGGAGAGCGTGTATGGCTAATTGCATGAATGTGACGGAAGCTAGGAGTGTGTGTAAGATAGGCCTGTCTGGCGCTCTGTCCTCTCTGCAAGGGACGTGGCGTGAGGGTATAGATAGATAGATAGTGTTACACTAGTAAGCGATAAGTAATCATTCATCATTGAAATATCAATTCAATCGGTTACCAAAGTTTGTATCTAAAACAGTTTCCAATATTGCTTTTCAAGTTATGTATTCAGTTCGGAATAAGAATAATAATATATTCAATTTTGTTTGGCGTCTCAAGATGAGTTTTTAATAAAAGTTTGGCTCTTCTGAAGTAATAAAATATTAAGTTGGCGCAAACAGTTGAGTAGAAAATATAGATTGATTTTCTTGGAACTTTAGGTACATGTACGTACCCCCAGATTTAGTCTCCTGTCGAAAAAAACGATAAACAATATTATCTACTTAGTACCTAATCATATTATATTAATGTGCGAGAGCAGTGGTGTAACGTGGGTTTCTGCCCCCCCCCACCCCTTTATGCTACGCTACTGGATTATATTGTTTGCTAGGAATAACGCGGAAAGAGGTAAAAAATAAATAAGGAGTTTCATTTTCAGGCTCCTCTTGAACATGATCTTCCACAGTGAACAGCCAGAATCATTTATGAGTATTATCATTTTAACTTCGTAATTATAACATATTATAAACCTCACAAGTTTTCGTCACCGCACGCTTTCAAAATCTCTCATTCAGTAAACTTGCTTCGTTATAAGTTTCAAGTATCAATATAAATTTTATCAGCATGAAATATTTCTTTCGCGAAATTAATTATTATTTATGTAGGTATACACAATCTTGAGACATCATTAAATATAATTATGAAATATATGAGAAGACTATTCCAAATCACAACAAGTCACAACAAAAATTTAACGAATATCAAGAAATTCGTTACAGTATATACATAATTTTACCTACCAGCTGCTATTCAAATATTACAATTCTTCTAATAAATTACACCTGTTTCTAAAGCGAAGAAATATAACAGTTTGGTTCATAGTAAAAGTTTGTGTAGCTTATACAAATTTCAAGAAATATTACAATCGTAGGCGATGGATATCAGTTATCGAAAATGTTCGAGTTCTTATTGCTTATTTCTCATAACGCTGATGTGTTCATCAGTATTGCCGGGTAAAATCAAAATTGACGGTTCTATTCACTATTCTTATTAGATTCCGTAATTAGATATTTCATATCTACCTGTTGTGTTTTGCGTTGCCCGAAATGATCGCATAAATGTATACAAAAGTATGTTTGGAGTTGTTGTGTATGAATTTACGCTATCAATCAGCCAATCAAATACGAGGGCTATTTTTTAATCAAGTTCCGTTTGTGCTTCTAAGTAAACACGAAATACAAATGAGCAAGATCTGCACATTATTATATCTCGTACATATAATTTGATTCCAAATTCAATACTGTAAACAAGTGAGTACTGAGGGTTTAAAAGTAAAACAAGGCAAACCAAGTAAAACCTGCAAAACTCACCTTTTTTTTTTTTTTTTTCATTTTTTTGCGTTAGACCAGCAGTGTGAATGGCAAATGTTTAATTTATTTTTGACTGTAACTGAGGACTTTCCCGATGCCAAGATATTATAATGGAGTATTTTTAAATTGCTAAGTAAATTGTGAGTATGTTCCACCTACCTTCTGTACCATTGGGCAAAGGAAGAAGGCGATTGTTTTCACGTCTCCACGTCACACTCGGCTGGGGAGATCCACGTGCTACACACGACAGTTTGGCTGTCCCGCCTTCTTTCACAACGACATCCGAACTGGAAGCCTCGTCCACAATGTCAGGAGGTACTGGAATATAGGAACACGTCATTCGTCAAATTTAATGGAAATTAACAAATCGCTACAAAATGAGAATCTGAGGAACAATTATAATTGAAATATTTAAGGTTTTTTGAAGATGCGTGATTGAAAAGCGAAAAGGTTGTTTTAAAACTTCACGAAGTTCATTTTTTTTTTATTTACCTAAATTAAATTGGATAGTTAAAATTTTTGAGCAGCACTTACATAAAAATATTTTAACCATCAGTTGGGTATATTCAGTCAAGTACCTACTTATATTAAGTTATTACTTTGTGTACTTTAAAAGTTCATTTAATTAATTAGGTCTATTTCGAAAGCTTTTAGGATCTAGGATATTTTCACGACTCATAGGTTTATAATTAAACATTTTCAGAACATTCATTTTCTAGAATTTAAAATATGCTTTTGGTCTATAGAAAATATTTCAGGAAACTGAAATCATTGAGTGTTTTCAACTTTCTGAAAGCTAATGAAAGTGGGATTAGGTCCTTCATTCAAATTCTAATCTCATCGAGGGGTCCGGGGGATATGTTGAGCAATTCTATAAGAGGCATTGATTCTCATTTCCATTATTTGAAGGTAATTTCAAATTACAAAGGTATATGACTTATATTATGGGTTCACAGGAAGTTCTCTAATTTGTATAATGACTGATTATATTTCTTACCTACAACTTCCAGATATCCCATCTGACTTCTCATAGGTTCCGTATTGAGTTGGCACATGTACCATCCTCTATCCGCTTCTCTCAACTCTTTGATATGAAGTCTCCAAGCTCTCTTGTCAGCCTGCGTTACTCCAATTCGATGATTCTTCGTAATGACGTGACCAGCTATGGTTAAAATAGTTTGAGTATCGACTCGAAGCCACGCTACCTGAAAGATTACATTTGATAAAAGTGAGTCTGTACTGAAATGTCACATCTGTACCTTACCATCTTTGTTAATGTTTCTATCACTTTGTTACTATGTATCTCTTTGTTAATTTTATTTGTATATACTTATTAAGTGAATGATATCACGTGTTTTAGAATATGTATGTACACACCTAGTTTCCGAACCATGATGAAGTGGCAATGAAGCCTACACTTTGGCATTGAATTTCCTTGTACTTAAATGTTTTTATTTTCTTTTTATATATTATGTTATTCACTGTGTTAACATGTAACTTTGACGAGTCTTAGTGCCTGCAAATGGCCTAGGGATGACTCAAAACAATAAACAATATGAACAAATGAATGAATGAATTCCTAAATAATAAAATATCCCATACTCCTAAATCAAATACTATTTTCCCAACTCTGTGAAGCGTATTACAAGATTTAAAGTGAGATTTTGCACGTTACCTTAAATGTTTGCAAGTTGTCAACTATGCAGGTTAATATTGCTTCTCGTCCGAGTGGTGTGGTCACATTGCCAATGGCTTCTGCAAACTTGGGCGTTTCTGAAATCAATAGACAAAAATTCAATATTAGAATATATTCAACTCATTCGTTTCAAATATATATAGGCCAAGAAAGTTAACGTTTGTAGCGTAAATAGTTCTCGGAAAGCTGGAAACGATTTTAATCTCTTCATTAACATGTGAAAGAGGTTTTATGAAGTTTGCACCAATTTTCCGCTTGTGATAATTACAGGTGTCCCAAAAACCTAAAAAAATACCTTTTTTCGCAGGCGAAATTTTTTACATTAGTATGTATCATATCTACATAAAAAAGTCGATACAAAAAAACTAAGGCGCGCCGTGATAGCAGAGAAAAATCGTTCCTTCCGTCCTGTGTCGTACATGCGACAGATTTCGTGGGGGGATAGATCCCAACTATCCCCCCCCTTGGATACGGGCTTGATAGGAATGTATGTTATGTTGTATCATTATAAAGTATATGATGGATATTCGAAAAACAAGATTGAGTAAATTCTCATTAGTTATATTACAAAATTACATCAAGTATTCTGTAATTCCCAAAGCAGATTAATATTTTGAACGAGTACATCGGTTTTGGTAGAATATGATTAATTTATTATTAATAAATAGAAACGCTTCAAGAGGAACGATGTTCTGTACGTTTGAGGTTACAAACCAAGAACAACTGGTTTTCAGATGGGGTTCTATTTTATACCGTGTAATACGATGCTGTACTCTGAGGTTCTCATGCTGGAATAATATTATGTTATATTGTACAATGTAAGTTAACCAAATTGGTATATTTAGGAGATTATTATAATATGCTTATATATTTATCTTCATACTTATTTATTATCATAGTGGGTGGAAGCAAATGAAAGTACAATCAATCATATTTTATATAATTATGTCAGTTATTGCATAAAATGTGTAGGTATGCAATATTTTCATTCAAAGTTATTAGGTGGTGCGGACTTCAAGACATAAAAATAATCCTCACATTTGGAGTGATTTGTGTCCGAGCTGTCAGGTGGAGGAAATAATAGAATAGAGACTAAAAAAAGAAGAAATACATTAGATAAAAATATTTATAGAAATAACAAAAGTACTGTGCATAATCGATATTTTGAGCATATAATAATAATAAATCTAAATAATTCACTTTATTTTCAGAGTTAAAAAACAATATAGAAAGCACAAAGTATTTTTTTGTGACAGTGGAAATGATGATAAAACTCCTAAAAGTTTTCATGTACGATTGTCGTCCGAGTCTCTGGGGTTTTATTAAAGTATTACATTATAAAAAAAGATGCTATGTTTTTCGGTCTATGTGAGTGGGTAGAAGTATTCTGTGAGAAAGCGTATTATACTAAATAAAACATTGATATATAAATCGTAGATTGGACATATAGGCCAGTAGATCTAAGATTCGTTAGTATGGAGACCCAACATTAAATCAGGTAGCCGTGAATTTTTGGTATGTTATGTAGGACAATAAATTAGTTAAGGACCCAAATTTGCACAATTTTCCTCCCTCCGCCCCCTTAACCATCTTGAAAAAACCTTAAAAATATTAAATATTAAAAATACACAATTACACATATCCACGCGTTCTTATTACATTGTAAATACCTTAATATTAATTTGATACAGAAATATAGATTCTTTATAAGGTCATTATAGTGTACATAAAAAACAGGCATTTTAAAATATAACATTTTCATAACACATGTCTCTCATTTGCCTAACTTTTGCATTTCATCAGAGTTTTTCACTTTGTTTGATCATTTGTTTTAAAGTCTGCGGTAGGTATATTTTTGACAAATCTAGTATTTTTTCATCACACAATTTTGTTACCCAACTTTTGATTCATTCATCCTTGGTGATCCCATCCATTAAAACGTGATATTTTTGCATCACATTATTTGTTCATCTATTATTCGTATGTATATGGTATGATAGGCACACAAGCATTTAAATAATAAATATTTATTTTACTACGCAATACTAGTGAAATACAGTGAATTCTTATTGGAAGAGAAGATTTTAATTATTCTAATAGAAATGTCCCAGAGCCAGACGCGACTGTTTGATCAATTCTAGACATTATTTTATTCAGCGACGATGAGCATAAGTTCAACAGGACACAATAGAAAATATAGTATACCTAATAAGAATTGAAAGTGAAAAGTTGAAGCAACTAAAATAAATATACAAAACACAGGCTCTCCTCTTATTTATTATCCAAGCAGTATTATAAGAAAAAGGTACAACTTTGTTAAGACATAATTTTCTTGTATGGCTCTGTTTATCATCTCACTTTCCCTCAAAGAAAAGTTGTAATGATTTATTGTGTTTTATTTGAGTTCATCTTAAATTGAGAAGACTCCTCGTAAAATCAACCGAACAGAAGGACAAAGGACTTAATTATGGAAAATAAATAAATATCTTGTAAAACATTAATAGTACTTATTTAATTATTGAAAAATAGGTTGAATTTCATTAAATTAATATATTTGAATCCAAGTTTTTGTCGCGAGCATCCGTCAATGATCTTCCTTTATTGTTATTAATTTTCAGATTCTATCAAATGGGTCGTACAGATTTTATATTAATTCAGAGCTGGTGAACCAAGCAACTCATGCAATCAGAAATAATACTGGAGAGGTCATAGCCTCAAGTTTAAAGGATGTGCGTTTTTTTCAGAATCCACACAAACGTTTCCTGAACAAGACAGTGGTGAACTCATGGATTAAGTTACCAGCACCTGTAGAGTTGGTTGTAGCTGAGAGTGAATGAAGTTTACTTATTAAATATAACTTTGAAGTGACGTTTTAAGGATTTGTGTATGCAACCTTTAGTAATGGACTTTCATCATATGCCGTCGGCGTCGGTCGAAAATCTTAATTCTAATATGTTTCGGTTTTACAAGTTACCGTAATTACGGTACGAATTGATATAACAAGGATATGGAGTCTATACGTTGTTGCTTCAACAATGTATAGACGCTTGCGCACATCAATAAGTTGTTGACACGTTTTGATTTCACCTTGATTTTGTTGTGCATAATCAAAACAAGGTAACATTAGGGCCTTTTGAGATTTTTTCCATGAAAATAACCGCAAAAATAATAGATATATCCGTAAGTATAAGTACTATGAATTTTCAAACTTTTCGAAGTAAAAGTAATAATTAAGGCACAACAGCTTTGCACGTACTCGGTACCGTTTTACAGAAGCTTAATAAAAAGCGAAATTTGCGAGACCCAAAACACATATTTTTAAAACTTTTATTTTGCTAGTCACTGAAAATCCTTTAACATTTTTTCGGCTCATCAAAGTCATAAATAATATTTCTAAGCTGACAACCCGATAAAGCTGTACGAAAATGAACAACGTGTTTAACAAAGAGTTTAACGCAGTGATTCCCACGGTGGGGCGTACGCCCCACCGGGGGGGCATCGCGTCTCAGAGGTGGGGCACCATGCCTCAGCGGTAGGACACCACGCCTCAGATGGGGCATTTCGGAAATTACCAACTATTCTGCGTATTAGATATATTATATTTATTTAAAACATTTGTATAAAAAAAATTCGCCTGCGGCGCTGTTTATGATAGAGGTTCATGAATTAGAAAGATCATATACGCAGTCATGGCCATCGGCGCAAAGGAATCTCACATTAATAACAAATACTTGTGAAAATTCATTGACTTGCGATTTTTTCGTTACAAAAATTTGCCTGCGGCGCTAATCATAGCTGTAATTGTATATAAATCGCTTGCGGTATGTAGTTGTGTACAGGGGGCCCCCGGTTTTACTACATGGCATACAAATGTATCGTATATGTATGTGTTTTGCGGTGGGGCATACGACTGCTAGAAAGGCTTTGGTGGGGCATGGCACGCAAAGGGTTGGGAAACACTGGTTTAACGTTTAAAAGTTTAACGAAGATAACATAAAGCAAATATAAATCGCAACCCAAATATGGATTCAGAGCTTGTAGATTATTTTATCCTCTGGTTTTCATCTCCAGCACCAGGTCCAGATCCCAAATCGTCAATTTTGTAACTAGGTATAGGATCAACCAAGGGCAGAAAATTATGCCTTGTTTCTTTCCCTCATTAAAATGTGACCACAGAGTATCTACAGCCGTCGAGTATTTTTGCTCAAATACAAATCGAATTCATGGATTCAGTCAAAAGTATTATGACATCAGTATAAATTTTGAAAATAATGAAACTGTAGTTGGTACAAACTTTTGTATTCTTTAAAGTAATTAAAACCATTTGCACATTATTATTATAAGCCGTTATTCTGTGGTGAAAACTTGTATTTTTATCTTAAACTTTTTGCAACATTAAAAGTGTTAACGGAATAATGCAATATTAGTAGACGAGAAGAAATAATTGCTTCAAACTTTTGAAAGTACGAAACAGGGGTTGCAGACCCAAGAGAGTGAAAAAGATATTAAAAATATCCCTTCATTTTAAAACAATTTCATTTTGAATTTTTATATAGCTTAATTATAAGAAAATCTAAGTATTTACAAATCCAGGGAATAGTTTCCAGAGATGATGCGTTTTGTGTTTATGTATCCTATATGATTTCAATATTTTTAAAACGGTTGTCTTTTTAACATCACAATGAAATTTTCAAGAGCCGTTTCCAGTTCAAAGGAGTGTTTATAGTGCAATTAGGTTCGTCCAAAATTTGTTTTATCGTCATGTTAGATTTTGTTCATTTTCTATAATTTTCTTAATATATTTATCAAGTTTTCAACGGCTGAAGCTCCTGAAACATCCAGATGCGGGGTTTCACTTAATAAAAAAACAATAATACATAATATATTTTCTTAATATTGAAGCATGTATTTTAGAAGAGTTTTGCTTTTACGCTACGTTTGTAACGTTACGGAAGTTTATCAAAATAGATTACTGAACTATAAGCTTATTATTATAGCACAGTTAACTCATTGCATAAAATTTTCCAGTTAGAGTCGGATACTCTTAAAGTTGGAAGGAAGAAAAGTACATTATCATCTTGTAGCACATGTAGAAGTATGTAGAATATTATATCACGTATAATGAGTATGAGAGAAGTTGGCTAAGGAGGTATTTAGTCTTTTTTTTAATGTTAGATGTCCATTTGAGACATTACCTAAAACAAACTTTACAGCAAGCATTTTTTGTCTCAAGTGTACCATTATTAATTTCCCGGGTTGAATGCACCCATTCAGGTTGCCTGTAAGATATTGCATTTGCAATAAGTTCCGTTTGGTAACTGGCCAATAAATATTTATTTATTTATGCCCTAAAATCTCTCTGAATTTTACTTCCTCCCGTTCACTCGCTTACGAGTGATCCAGATCTATCTAAATTTATTACAGGTAGGTGTAGATATTATCCATTATTATCATTACTCTGATTACAATATTTCACTCTTCGACATAACAGCTTGGTAAGCCTTTGCGCCGGTGCCGGTGCGCAAAGTGTACGGCGTACTGTAGGTACAGAGTACACCCATTACATAGAATCTTTCATTCTTCCTTGCCTCTTCCCAGTTCACCTGGGGTCGGCCCTTCTGGTACGCAGTTCCCAAGTCTTTCTGTCTTGTGTCATCTCACTGGTCAGCTGCTTCTCCCTTAGGTCTTTCTCACTACTGTTACACTAGGTGGCTTGTGGACGATCTCGACCTCTCGCTTGTGTGGGGATCTCTAGCGCAAGTCTAAATAAATCAACAAAAACAAATTCTGCTAAAGAGCAACATCAACCTCCAACAAAATAACATATACACATACTTATTTTAATTCCAACCTAAACAGTTTGTTTTTACAAAGTCTGAGATAAGTACCACGGGGATATTTTCGTTATTAAGAGTATGCATACCGACATTTCAAAAATTTCTAAAAACGGGAGACCTTCTATCTCGGCAACCATTACTAAATATGCTTTGGAACAAAATAGGACAGATGCATTGAACCTTTATCTAGGGAATAACCCTAAATGATTTTTTATATCTTGCATACATTTCTCAAAAAAAAAATTTGAAAAACATCTCTGATTTTTTTTACGAAAGACGGAAACTCGTTTCCCGAAAGTCGCGGAGGAATTTTTTTTTCTGTACTGATAATATGCATTAAAATCTAGGGAATAACCGTAAAAGTTTTTTAATAGGCGCAAAATTAACCCCAAAAAAATGGAAAAAACGCTATTTTTACCATTTTATCATGCGATTGTCACGCGGTTTTGAGCCTTAAAACCGCGGGAAAAGACTGTGACGTCATTCTTGGTGCCAATCCCTTAATTCGTAGATTGGTGATGTAATATTAGAGTTATTCTCATTACAGGTTAAAATTGTATATTACAGAATAAATATTACAGAGCGAATGTATTGGCATAAAATAATATTGTAACAAAATTCATATTTGTTTGGTAGACATTCATCATACTTTATTAAAAGATAAATCCCCGAAGAGAATTTACAACTTGAGAGTATTTTATATCCGAAAATATCTTTTAAAGTAAAGTAAATTCTGAATTATTTTCTGTATTCTGTATCATATTTTTTTTTATTAAATGAAGGATCGCAGAGGAAATATATAAAAAAATATCGACAATTTGAAATATATATAATAAATGTAGAGTAATCTTCAGGTTGTAGAATAGGCCCCACTCAGTTTTAATATTTTTACTTTCAGTATACGTTTTATATTCAGGAGTCATGTTTCCTAGAACTGCAAATATTTCACATTTTTTTCAGCAATGAGACTCGTCACCTATTCTAAATATTGTAACTATGTTGGAATGCAAGGAGAAAGTTAGTACGTACGTTGCATTTACTGGATAGGCGAAAAGAATATGATTTCGGACTTTCGTATCCTTGCACAGTGCACACACATTTTTTTTTTTTACATATTATTCTTATTCATACAATTCGTCGAACCGGAGTAAATTTCAGAGCTGTGTCTCCGACAACCTAACAAGCAGACACGCCACCCTTAGATACGACTCAGACAAAACCTCAAAGCCAGAAGTCCTTAACCTAAACGCGAAACCTGGATAATTAAGTCACCCATTTATTGCTGCAGGTCCTCCAGCGTGGAATGGACTTCCTGTAGACGTCAGACAGGCACAATCGTTGACCGGGTTCAAGGGCTTATTAAAATCACATTTATTTAAGAAATCCTTCCCAACAACATAGGTAGTGGGTGTAGAGAGCTCCCATGAGGTGGGAATACCCACAAAACGGTGATATATAAATAATCCGTTATTATTATTGTATAACTATGCGATTCATTTATTAAAAAAAAACATTTTGCAATTCTTTCATCTCATTCATCCTCAGCGCTCTTGTTTGTCTACGCATCTCTAGTATACAGTTTATATAATCAGATTAGTTCTTTTCACCGGTATCATCTAGGTCTAATCGTCAACAATGTAAAAATTACTCCAAGAGCATCAAGGTATATGACATTAACTTTCAGGAGAAGCTGTGGAGTATCTTGGTACATTATCTCGAAAGAAAACTACAAAGTGGACTGTCTACGAGTACGCTTGTATAACTGAAGAGTTGAAGAGGAAATAATATGGAAACTTCAAATACTTACATACGTTAAATAACAAGTTTAATTGTTGATATTATACCTAGTAGATATAACTTGTAATATAATATAATGAAAGTATCAAGATATTAATATGTTATCGTAAAGTGGAATAATCCCCCAAACGCCAATATTTGAGACCAAAGTTTATTGGTTTTGAAACTTCGAAATGTGTTAGATTTACAAAATAATTCTGTTTAAACATTTCAGAGATATTATTTAAATAGTAAGATCTTCAAACATCCCAACGTAGCTATCTAATTGGATACTTTAGGCACTTGAGTAAATTTTAAATCGGATAAGTGCTCAGAAAACTCAGCTCTCAGAAAAAAAGAGTTCGTTTTTTGATATGCTATATTTATTTACATTTACTAGGTTTATAGACTGCGTTCACATTAACAAAAAGGCCTTTTTTAAAAGATTACAAAAAATAATACAGATTATTTTTGGGAATAACTTGTTTTATAATTTTTTAAAACCATTTTCTACCTACTACTCCATTGCACTATGTGTGATTTTTTTCTATTTTAATATAAACGCATTTAATGTTTCATAGCTCTCACCAAATATAAAAGATTTTGTAAAATATCTGAATTGACATCTATTAATTTTTATGAGTTCATTGTACAAAATACAAGTTTCCTATTTTAATACTTTTTGTCGCCTTATTTACTGAAGTGTGTAATCACGACTTGCCTCGAAATCTGCGTGTGCTCAGTTGGTTGCGTCAGGTGGATTTTACTATCGTTTGTCGATTTTCTCTTATAAATTAATAATACTTAACTATACTTGAAAGAGTATTGAACCCGGAAGATAAAACTAGAACTGGGTACCTTTATCTATCTAAAGTTATTATTTATTAATACTTACAATTTAATTGAAATTCTAACTTACGGGGCCACAGGAGGAGTCGAACATTAAAGGAGGACTTTTGGCTCCATACCTACGGGTTGTTAAGCCATCGAAGAAGTAGGTATGTATTTTTCTTTGTTCATTGTTTGGATGAGTAAGTATTGATATGTATAAAAAGTTCCCAAACATCGATTTGGAGCTCAATAAATTGTTCGTTATGAAATTGTACGCTCTTCTTCAGTATGGTTTTAAAAGTACTTAGGTATAATTGCGATGTACTTTACTATTGATATCTGTAATCAAAGTATGCTATAATTATAGTAAGAACTCGAACATATCGGTAAAAGTTTAGTAATCATAATTACCATTACCATACCAGTCTTAATTACTTTTATCTTTAGTATAATTATATCAATCAACAATTCATTATTTTTCCATGATTATTTAAACATCGAGGAATCGACAATTACTAGGTTTTTGAATTTTAATATGATCTAACAAGCAGTTATCTTAACAGATATACAGCAAAAGATGGATATTACATCAGGCTAATTATTTTAAGGAAACGCGCCCGCTATAGAGTGCGAATTACGGAAATTCGTTGTTCCATAGCTTAATAAATAACTCGCATAAAAACGACTTACGAAAAACTTAAATAAAACTATTGTTTATAACATTTATCTCAAAAATATCTAAATTTCTTGATAGAGCAATAATTTTATCCCATTACCTTTGAGTCGGATGGCTGAAATTGCCTAACTACGCCTTTTAGCATATTGCAGGTAGGCATGAATATTCAATAAATAGTATTTTTTTAAATATAATATTTGTATCTTACATTTTATAAAAAAAATAGGTGTAGGTTGGTATTGGTTATCTAACACATCGACCGTAACATAATATTCATATTACGAGACAAGTGAATTTGACGATGTTTATGAAGATGTATGGGAAGTTAAAGTATTTACAACATGAATTATAGATTACTGTATACTGAGTAATGGTAGCAGGTGACAGTATTGTGATAGACTCTCAATAAAATAATAATATACCTACTACCCTTAAATCAACTTACATAGATGTCAATTCTTTCGCAAATGCCTATCCTAATCTTATATTATTGTGCTAGATAAGTACCGTTTACTAAGAAAATGATCATTAAATTCTGACATTGGATATATAATATTAAATTTGTGTTTTGTGGAAAAAGGGTCTCTTCGAGATAAAGCGCCATCAGGCGAATGATAACTAATAGGCAATTTAGATAAAAGTATTCGATTCTAAAAATTTTATGGGACCGATGACAGTGGAATATTATTTTCTATGGATCTATTTATTATCTTGAATATTACTGAATAAATGTAGGTGTAAAAATCGAAAATGATAAACTTTAATATACTGGAGTAGGTTCGTCTACGAAGAACTACAGATTTACAGACTGTGCGTATCTACTATTATTTTTTATCCCCATCGGCAACACAAAAGGCTCACAAAACTTGGCCATTCAAAAAATATTTTACCTCGCTGTCATCACATTAGTGAATATGGGTTTATCTTATTACTCAATGCAATAATATACTACCTACGAGTACGGTAAGGTATACTGAGCGAGGGCGTCGAATCAGAATTTCCACTTTGCCACCAAGTTTATTATTGTCCTGAGCTTCTTTTCTCTAATATGAATACTTTTTGAATTATCATAGACTGAATAAAAATCATTTTTTTCTTTCTTTCTGCAATATCATAACGCATCACACGTACGAGATGGCAAAGTTGAAATTCAGATTCACTGCCCCCAAAACCATAAGAAACGATGGAAAAAGTACTTCTATATTTTTTTTCAGCTTAAGAGTATGCATACCGACATTTCAAAAATTTCTAAAAACGGAGACCTTATATCTCGACAACTGTCACTAAGTATGCTTTGGAACAAAACAGGGTAGATGCATTGAACATTTATCTAGGGAATAACCGTAAAAGATTTTTTATATCTTGTATAGATCTCTGAATTTTTTTTTGTAAAACACCTCTGATCTTTTTCCGAAAAACAGAAACTTGTTTCCCGAAAGTCGCGGAGTAACTTTTTTGTATTGATAATGTGCATTAAAATCTAGGGAATAACCGAAAAAGTTTTTTGATAGACGCAAAATTAATCCCTAAAAATGAAAAAAAAAAACGCTATTTTTGCCATTTTATCATGCGATTGTTCACGCGATTTTGAACCTTAATGCCGTTGTGAATGACTATGACGTCATTCTTGGTGTCAAACCCTTAATACCATATTATTGGACGAATATTGTAGTATCATGTAAAGATTTTTTCTAAGAATTGAATTTTTATAGTTTGATTTTACCATTTGCGTCAATATAACGGTGTTACAAGACGAGCATTACAGTATAGTCAGTACAATATGCGTAAATGCTAATTGCTTGCCTACTGCCCTAACGTCAAGCTCCGAATGTTACGTTATTACGGCCGGATTTTTAGTGTATCCCTGGCTTCAGTGGTATGAAAACAAACAGTATATTTACAAAATAATCCATTTGGAAATTGAAAAATTAACAGGATTTTGCTATCGAATGATATTATTTTGTAAATAACTCTCTAAAGATAGATTTAGATACTTCCAAAATAAAGATAATAATGAATTCCAAAATAGTATTAACTAAACTAAATATTTACGAAAGTATCACTGGGAAAACCATTTTAGTTATAATTTCAGTTCAATATTTTGCATTAAATTGTTTTGCAAAAGACGAAAAGATATCATGTTACGAGGAAACTTATTAAAATTAATACGAATTGTCAATGTGTGTGTGATTTTAACCGGCCACTGCGGGTAAACTACTACTTTTACTTTTAAGATCTGTTTTATAGAGAATTTAGTGAGGATTGTTTTTGTGATTGACAGCAGTCTCCTATATCTATCCATATTCCTAAAAAAAAAACAAAAAAACTGCGAAGGGAGACCTTTTTGGGGTGGCAGGAGGGGTTGGGGGAAGATTTTGATAGGCAACCAAAAATGTGTAAGCTATCATTTAAACCACATTTCGATCAAAAATCAGATAAGGACATCTTATTTTTAGCGGCCGGCTCTCGGGCAATTCTAACATTGGCGTGCTGATTTTCAGAACACTTATAGAAATACAAGCGACATAATATATTATGAGGAATACTGAGTAAAATAATCTGTCAGCATCACGTATAGGTGCTGCTTAAATCTACAGACTTTGGTAATTTGGTACATACAGCACGTCAATACGTATTTTGTCTCAAACAAAGCTTTCATTAACAGTGAGTATCCTTAGATATTGTAGCATTAATAATGAACATTGAACAATATAATAAAAAGTAATGGTTATTCCTTTACCCTCAATATACTCGTTCCTACTCATATTGTTCACTTTCTGTCGAATGGATTGCTACATACAGGATGCCTAAGATCGAAAGACCACATTCAAAATGGACACCTAATTTTAATTTGCGAGGTAGAGGGATGAAATAAATAACAAGTTGTGGTAAATTTGGGGAATTTTAATTGGAAATAAAAAAATACGTGCCGTAAACAATGTTTGATAAATGGCGTCCGTGCATTCTTGGAGGCGCTGTCCAAAGCTCGTCGTTTCGTTTTCGTATATGTAACTTGGAGCTAACTGAACTTGCTCTGAATTCACCGTCACTGCCTGCCCTCTTTTATCTTCAAAAAAATATAACCCAAATATTCCGACTTTAACCAATGCGCACCAAACCGTTACTTTTAAGAGGCTGTTGGTGCAATTGCAACTAAACTTTCCGTCACGCATTACACAATACACAATAAGAGCTTCGGCAACGTTCTGCGATATCCCATCCCAAAAGAACGCCGATTACATAATGTGGTCTTTTAATCTCCGCCACTTTGTACAAACACAACAATAAGTACAGGGAAGGAGAAAAGTCATATTATACATTATACAGAAAGAAAGAAAGAGTGTTTTAGTATATTGCTAAGCCAAAGCAACAGATGTTTCTCACGTAATTAAAGCAGTAGAATAAAATATTCTTATTAAGGTAATTATTGGCTGTTTTTTTAAATGTGTTTCTACTTCAATAATTTCGATTCCACGGTATTTTCATTATTTTTTATACCTACGATCTAATTATTGAAGAAGTTTTATTCATGGTGGGTTCAAGGATCAATATGTATGTATATACGATTACGTGATGAAAACTATAGGTACCTAATTAAATTTCGTCTAGTGATGCTATGTATTATCGTCAACAATAATCCTGAGTCCTTCGAATTTTCTAATGTCATTAGACAAAATGTGGGTTACACAATTACACATGTGTAGTATAAGGACGATGGTCACAAGAATGACAAGCAGAACGCGTCAATCATTTATAGATTTTTTCTTAAATTTGTACACTTATCAAAACAATCAAAACTCGACAAAAATGTACCTACCTAGTTCATCATTTTCATGTAAGAACTGAACCAATTAGACTCCGTCAGGTGTCGACGGCATATCCGCGCAGCCAAGGACCTACCTAGCTAATTTTATGTTAAAATGTGTTTTTTTTTGTAATATTAAATTATTTTTCCCTAGAGATATTTCACGGAATTTAACGTTTTATTTTAATTTTAATATAAAAATTCCTTTAATTTTTGGAATCTGAAAATCAAAAAAAAAAAAAAAACCCGAGAAAATATTTTTGATTGAATATTAATTAATTTGAGACATAATAATAATATTAAATAATTCAAAAAATCTCTTATTCAATTCTGGAATATTCTACGTAATTCAGGAATGGGAAAAAATATTTAGTAGGCGTTATTAAAAAATAACCCACCTCCTACAATATTAAATTTAATAAAAATATTTCATAACAATACGAAAAAAATATAAATTCATGTAGGGAGGTATGTTAGGTGGATACAATAATTTATTCGTACACAGCTTTGTCGATTAATTAATTCTTCTACAAAGGAATGTTAAATATGCGATATTTATTTATTTATTTATCTTATATACGGCATAGGCTATTTATAAAAAAAGAAAAAAAAACAAATTAAGATGTACGAGATGAGAGACTTTATAAAAAATAACTTTATTAACGAATAAAAATTACAATAATTAATTATTATTTGATTTCCACAAAGTAACTGAGCTTTATACTAGGTACATATTACTATTAATACAGATAGTGCTCGCTCTATGACGGTTGGATACAAACTTGGCTCTGGGTTGTGAGCACGGGAAATATATAGTCGACAGCTACTATAGTACCGTGGGACACAACCGTGAGAACATGGTAGAAATTCCTGAGAATTCCTTGGTCATCGGATCTCATGCTATATGTCCGTATAGTAGGAGTAGGTATATAACTGACAAACATATAACTACAACAACACCATTAAAACAATCAAATTCAGACAAAAATACCTTTGTAGGTTATCACCAAAAAAACAATCTTCATTTCAAATATGTGGAGAAAAAATATTAAATAAGTATAAACTTAATATATAAACCGCAAACAAAAAAAAAACACATCTTAGAAAAAATAACACACACATTTTCCCAGAGCATGAGGAACGCGGATCATGAGCACGGAAACATAATAAAATATTAATATCAATAAAATGTATAAAATAAGTGTACTACATAAGTACTTTGTTAATTTGACGGCAATGTACTAACTTGTTTAGCTTTCTGTAGGGGATGGCATGATTAACTTCCTAATAGTAGGTAGGTAATATAACAGTACCTAATCTTGATCAATAAGTTAGGTAAGTACCTAACTATTTATTAAAAAAATATCATTTTATTGCTTTATACAAATATCTAATAGATAGGTAAATATAAAGTATAATGAGCTAGTAACGCAATTTTTTTTTAACATTCAATAAAATTCTCCTAAAAATCACATTCACAAAACTGAAAGAATTTTTTCGATATCTTGAAAAACAGCAGAGTTACAGAGGCTCAAAGTTGACTGTTTTAAAAACGGTCGGATTATACCTAAATAGCGCATGACGTCACATTATCTGTCGTTCTGTTCTCCATACAACGGGCCAGTATAGTATTATGAAGTATTTTGTCTACGAGATGACTTGGACATACGTTATCGTCACGATTTTCGATAGGTAAAATAAAAAAATGTGCTTTGTAAAAAACTGGTATAAAATATCTAATAATAATCAAACCAAAAATAGTAAAAATATGGTAGGTACACTTAAGTACCTATTGTTTCTAGGGAGATTTTAATCCTTGAAGCTGTTTCTGCTTATTACTTATGTGTTCTTAATATTGGGATTAGGGAATGGGAAAGGGAATTAATAGGGAAATGAGTGACTGCAAGACCGGTGTTGTGACAAGAATGAAAGTAAACAAACTAAGATGGTTTGGGCATGTTGAGAGAATGAATGATGACAGGATGACAAAAAAGATATACTTATTTGAGTGAGCGAAGAGGGGTGAGGAAGCGCGACCGCCCAAGACTGACTTGGTCCGATCATGTCGACCAGATCCTCAAGGATGGACGCGTTTTGAGTAAAAAGAATCGGAGAGCGTGTATCACAAATTGTGTGAATGTGACGGAAGCTAGTAGTGTGTTTAAGGATAGGGCTGTCTGGCGCTCTGTCCTCTCTGCCTACCCTGCAAGGGACGTGGCGTGAGGGTATAGAATAGAATAGAGTTCTTAATATTATAACCGTATCTTATAAATATAATGAATGAACATATTATGCTTAACTCTAGGTAGTATTGTTGTAAAACATTGTCTATTTTTTTTTGTTTTTATTGCATTGTTTATATTTTAGTAATACAATAGCATTGTATTATGTATGTCTCTCCCCCCAGCATGATATCCCAGTGTGGAAGGACGAATATTGTACCGTCATTTAAAATGTATTGTATTTTACATTCGGCATCAATATTTAAAAAAAAAAGGTAGTTTGTCACTAGCAAAAAACGGCAGTTCTCAAACTTTTGCTATAACTACCTATTTAGTATGCGTTTAAACTTTTGTTTTATATTGAAAAGATATAGGAACACAAAAAGCACAACGGAGAGGACGCGTTATCCATGTTACTCTGAATGCAAAATTTTGTATAGATACCTACTTACTTAAGTATTTTTTTATTTTACAAAAAATAAACTAATTCTACATTACTACCTCTTTTATGTAGGCTTTGTATGTCTTAGTTTTCGCCTGCGGCGCTATCTTTTTGCTACATAGTTACAACAGTTTTCATACTTATTATTGCGAAACGTATTTTTTGTATTCATTAAATAATAAATCAATCACGACCTTCTTCACTAAGTAAAAATAAAATATTTTCTCTAAGTTATTTTAGTCCCACTTTTTTACAAACGACCAAGTTTCTGAGCGTCACTCTAGGTTGTGAAATCTCAAAAAAGTTTGAGAAGCGTTGTTAAACAGCGAAAGTTAGCAAAAATATTTGTAGATTAGGTAATAGGTACTATACATGTAAGTACTATAATCACTTTGTGAATTTCACGCTACGAATTTCGGCACTCATGAAACTGAAATTCATAACAAAATCCGTTTCTACTTATGCTATATAATAATCTGCTTTTGGGAGATTCTAATCTTACAAAGCCTTACTTTATTATCGTTAAACAATAAAAAAAAAAAACAAGAAAACAAAACAAAATCACTTCCAATCTGAATTTAAGGACAAACATCCTACTAATTACAATCAATTATAACTATTTTTAATGTAAATGTATGGAGCGCATACTAGCCCCGTATAGAGGCTGAGATCTATACGGTAATGTGACGTCACGAGGTGAATTTGATAAAACCGAGCGTTTTTCAGCAACCCCAACTTTGACGCCTAATATCTCCAGAATTATTCCATATTTTTGAAAAATTCAAAAAGTCTGGTAATCGTAATTTTTTTCTTGATTTTTCTAGTATATTTTGAAAGCACATTTCAGACATGCGTTACTGCCTCATTACCTATCTTTAAGGATTTGAGAAAGCCCTCTGTGGGACGATATTTATTGTGGTTTCAAAGTGCCACAATATAATTTTTCGCCTTTTCCTCAAACAGCTTATTTTACGGTTTCTGAATACGGTAAGTCATGTTGATAATACTAAAGCCGTCTAAACTACAATTGATAGTGAAGAAGGAAAATCTCCACCTTCTTCGAAAAATGTAATTCTTCCGTATACTTTTTCCCCTAGACGTTCAATGTTTGGTAAATAAATTGTTTCAATTTACCAAAGGTATTTTACGACGCACTTTTTCGCGGCTGTTGACAAATTCGTACACCGGAATTAACAGATTACCTACTGCAAACTGAGAACCTTAGGGCTATAAATGTAGGGGGATACAAGTAGGTACCTGACATTTCTTCAAGTACATTACACTTCTTGGATATTTGGCAAAAAAAAAAAAAATTCCGGGATAGGTATTCTTTTAATCCTATGCTTAAAAAAGTTAGGATACATTCTCTAAAAGAAACATTAGGTGTTAAGGCGCACCTTTTTTGGTATGAAAAAGCCACGTTTATTTTTCTCAATGTTTTCTAAAAGTATCCTCTCTGATTGGTTGCTTTTTGTTGTAGATATAAATGTGATCTGGATTTGGTATGAGATGACAGTGATGAAAGACGGGTATATTTAAAAGGGAAATGCAACTATGACCTGTCTATCACAAATCTCGCTACTAGGATAGAAGAAAGGGGAGAATATTGATGTTGAAATGTTGCGGTGTGGAGAAACTCCTTCCATTCTGTAAGGCTAGAGGCGGATAGTTCTATAGATCATAATATTCTATAGAACTATACCATAAGTATTTCAACAGAATATCACTCACCAATTTGTAAAACAAAAATTGCCGTAAATTAATAATAATTTCTATTGAGAATATAAAGACCACTTTGAATTTATATTGTAAGAATTAAAATAGAATTATTCCAAAGGGTGTCCTTTTTTATCTTTCTTTAATTGTTCAACTAATTAGAAAAAAGGTTTTATTATTTAAGAAGGAATGATAAAAGCGAAACGAATATAGAAAGGGGTAGGTCATTATTAAACGCAAATTTCCTTCCCACGATTATTTATTTTACTTTTTGCTCTTTAAATACCTACTCATTATTTAACCATCAAAATGGTTTCGAAGAATTTTATTTTGACGAAAAGAGAAGCCCGAACAGTTTTAAGGACGTCCTGAAACACGATTTTCCTTTCAATTGTGACCTCGTCCTGTGAAATGAAATTATACAACTTGAAAAAAAAACGAAAAAAGTATGCCTAGTGAAAATATTACGATGTTATTTTAAGATCTACTAATTGAAAAAATGTATATAATATGGACGACAGATACGCATAGGTAATACAGTAAAAAAACATGTAGGTACTTCATTTAACCACCACCTAACAATCGTAAACAAACAGATAAATATGACGATTTGAATATAGTCATGGAGGTACTTAGGTATATTTCCTTTTCTGTACGTAAGATATGATAAGGTAAGGTAAAAAAATGTTTTGATATATGTGTGATGTCTGTTTCTATTCCGATGTTAAATAAATAAAAAAAAAATAAGAGATTTTCGGTTATACCTAGGGCTGCCACCTCTCCGGGTTTGACCCGGAGTCTACGGGTTTGAATGGTGTTCTCCGGGCTCCGGATTAGCTTCGTATATCTCCGGGTCAGATTGGGTAGTGAGGCAGAGTGGCTTACCTATCACCAGGCAGACCCCTGCCGACCTATGTATTATGATAATCCGTTAAATTTCAATGAAAATTAAACTTTTTCATTAAAAAATTCGCCTGCGGCGCTACCTTTATAATGGGTTTTATATTGTTATTTCTTTTTATAGAAAATAAATCCGTTTACACCACAACTTTCTTTGTTCAATCTCACAAAAAGTTTCCGCCTTCGGCGATATTTACCTACCAGTGTTTCTTCCACATTTGTACTACAATAATAAATACGTTTACTGAAAAAAAAAAACATTTTTTAGCGAAATCTCCGGACCTACCCTCTTTGAAAGGTGGCAGCTCTAGTTATACCAGCTGACCCACACTACTGTAGTTTGGATGATTGTTACAGTTTCTGTATAATGTATTAAAATAGTATACACAGTATAAAAGTTTACTCTAAGATCAGATAATGGAATTCATAAAAGAAAGATTCTTAAAATGTTTCGCTCTATACATAAATTTACATACATAATACTATTTCCTTCAACTTCTTTCACTGTTCCAAGCACTTACTTTTGTACTAAAGTACGAGGTACTCGCGACAAATAAAAATAAGGAATACAATTATCTTCCCAAATAGGGAAGAATAATGAATTGAAAGTAAAAAAAAGTTATACAGAGACTTTCAGAAAGTAAACCGAATTATTTTTATGGGTAAATTCATTAATTATTTTATGGCAGCATTGAATACGTTTAACTTGAAAAATTTAAATCATTAATGTTCGTCGATAATAATTATAATACCTAATTATATGAACAGTTCTTTGTATCCCTTGAATATTTTATTTTGAAGCGAGACTCTAAGGCTCTCCACACATGTCAGGAAGCTCAGTTAATGGAATCGACCGTTTGCAAAAAAGCTCTGACCAAAACCTCCTTCTGAATTCAACATCAGGGCGACACAGAATTCGGAGAGAGGTTGTGGTCGGAGCTTTTTTGCAAACGGTCGATTCAGCTAACTGAACTTCCGGACGTGTGTGGAGAGCCTAATACGTAAATTTGAAATTATTGTCATTAATATTATTTTTACTCAAATATCGTGTGTATGAGATAAAAAACAAAACAAAACGAAGCAACTATAATAAGAAGGCGTATTGTGAGTGAAACTAAGATTTAATATGTAGTTTTGATGAAAAAGTATTCCAGATAGGCTGAAAATTAATGTTGTGTGAATCGGAGGCACGATGACTGAAAACTAATATTTTTATCCAGAATAATTCGATGGAATAAGATTAACACATATAGCGTCATTCTAGTTTGGATTTTTCGCAACAATGTTTATCTTTTGCACTGATATGGTACCAAATGTTTTAGGCTAATATTCTTCCACGCAAGTTTATAATAATGAATATGTTTCGTTTTCATTCCACAAGAATGGTCTTGAAGCGTTGTGTGGAAATGGTCAACCACTTCAAACTCTGAAATTATACAATGCTACTTGTTTTTACAGCTTTTATGTGTAAGAGGATATTAGTTCCATGCGTGAATTGAACGTATAAGCCTTTCCTTCCAAATTAATCTTTTACTGAAATAATCTACATTAACTATTAAAGGCTATAAGAAAAAGAAACATTGAGAATAAAAAAAAAGTTAAAAGAAAATCGTAGAGAAATATACTCAGAATGTGAATTGTCTTCAAGTATGATTTATCAAAGTCTCAAGGTTACGGACTATTGGAAACATTCAATATTAATAAATTTAATTGAGGGTAAGTATGATCCATAAAACATTAACATCAAAGACCAAAAATAAATTTAATATCTACATACTTCCGATATGTGAAGTATTAAAATCTTATTTGTCATACACGAAGTGCTTTCCCTTCTACTTTTGTATAGCTCAAGGTAATGTTGACAAATAGTAGAAATTTGATAGCATATCTACGAAAAAAAATTGAAGTATTTTTCTCAATCTTTATGTTTTTGGAGGCGCTCAATCAGAATTTCAACTTTGCCACTTCGTACATGTGATATACGTTCTGAGAAATCCTCGAAATAACGATTAGAAATGCTGTTTCTATAGAATTTTACTCATAACTGAAAATGTATTAATTTTAGAGAAAATAATCTCGAGACAAGAATAACCTACAGTCAATTTCCTACAAATCTTTATGTAATTAATTTTTGTGGCTTAAACCATTCAGGCTCTAGACCGATGATATTCCACTGTGGACGAAACTTTATAATATTTTCCCACATAACTCAAAAAGTCACAAATTTTGATACGATAATTCATAATTTGTGCATCGGTTCAGATTTAGAATAATTCGAATGAATAAGATATCTGAAAGAAAGTTTTAAGTTAAAATTTGTTTATTCGCAAACATTCATTACAACGTTAGTACTGACTTATTTTCTTCCATTTTATCTCCTCATTCTTATTGTTACTGTTATTTTCTTCATTTCCATTTACTTAGGGTGTCTCCTCGTGTTTACTTAGTGGTAATATAAATGCCAACAATGACTCTCCTTCATTCTCCTTTGAAACTTTCTAATTTCCTAGGCGTTTTCTTTTAAGAGTGAATCTACATTTTGAATCCCTCATTAATACCGCATAATAAATCCCTAAAACTGAAACTTACAGAGATTATGCACATCTATATTAGACGTAAGTAGGTCTATGTGAGTACAATACCATTGTTATAACAATTCATTTTCTTAATAAATGTAAGTTTTTACAATGGCGAAACTTAATAATACAATCGTGCATTGTTAATATTGGAGTAGGTATACAATATGCATAAAATGATTATGAGCAAAGAAATATAAAACAAAAAAGAACATAGCTGCTTTAGATTATGTAAAACTTTGCATTGCATATACTTAAAAACTTACTGATTCATGTATCAGTATTTCAGTGGTGTGCATTTCATGTGAACAAAAAATGGGTATCACTTTAATACTGTTAACGTAAGAACCTAATACCTACGAGTACGATGTAATCATGTTTCCTTACACTATAAACACTGGCTTGGTAAGCTTCCTGATTGGACGTGATTCTGATTCAAGTATCGTTGCAGATCTCTGCACTACTTTTACTACATCAGTGGGTATGAAATTTGTAGGGCTGTAGGTATTTGGGAATATTTTTATAAGCTCACATTCTAATGCTGTTGAGTTGTAACGAGTTAATGAGGCACGTTATGAGGTAAAGTGTTTCCTTACCATCAACTGACGAGGGCAAAATTAGCTCTTACAAATCGTTACTTTGTACCTAATATAAAATTGGTATACGGTAAAACCTGGAGAGACACCATATTTCTCAGATTTCGCGATGTTACTTTAAATGTAGGTTGTAGAATTTTTTACACATTTTTTATGTAACTATATCTATATTGTCCATTGTCTATCTAGGACTATGACATTTAATTTGAAGGAGAATAATAATTGGAAAAATGAAGATCAAACCAAGGTTGCAAGACGTTTGACATTCGAAAGTTAAATAAAAAATATTGGGAATTAGAAACAGAATTTGAATTAACTATCATCTCTACATGTTAAATTACAGGCTTCATGAATTGAGCTTCATTAAAATTATCATCAACTGATACTTCACATACAAAATTAGCTTAGGATTGTTTTCTGTGAATTGACTGTATACTGAAGTACTCAGCATAATTCCCTACACGTGTTATCTATTCAATTGATCCATGAATACCTAATACGCTAAATAATTTTATTATTAATACCTAGTACTGAATTGCGAGTTTTGGAGGAATTACGTGATACCTACAACATAAAATAAGATCAGATCATTGGTGAGAAGGATGAATGACAAGGGATGACGCGGTGTAAAGAAGTAATGATATAACCCTTCTAGGTCACACTTTACACAATTTTATCCTAAATATAGACACGACTCAGAGTTTGGCGGTCGCTCTGTGTTTCCACGAAGAATGGTCAGAGGGTAAATATCACTACAATGTAATTATCATCCATACAAAATATATCTATTCGACGATAACCCCAATGTTACAAAATGTTACAAGATATAATTTTGTGTCTAGCTTTTTCCCAATGGATATCGACGCCCGAGAGGATTCTGGGTCCCTATAATATGCCAATATGACAATGAGATGCGCGATAGGAATGATATAGGAGGAATCATACTTACTGGGAAAAACCACTTTGAGTGAGGAATAATACTTACTGGGAAAAACCACTTTGAGTGGGGTATTTCATATTATATTCCCTTAGGGAACGTTCAAAGACAAATTTGGCTGTAGCGCAATTTGGATAAGAAAATAACAATATGAAATTTTTTAATTAAGTAAGTACCTATTCTCCAAACAATTTCTTGGGTACTGAATAGAGAGTCGATAAAATCGATGTAGAAAAAAATCATCCATTTGTTATTTTGTTTGTATTACATTTTGTATGAAGATACTCGTACTTAAATAATACACTTGAAATGTTTTTCTTCACTCGTGCCGTTGATGAATAAATAGTAGTCCATTGGATAAGTGGTTGTACGGTAGAGGATGAAAAGCGACACGGAAAATAGACGAATTTATTCAGTTAGAAACACACTTCATATATAATAATAAAACATAGCAATAGACTCTTTACGTTTCCAACATCTCAACCTTTGTGTGATATTTCATTTTATTTTTGTCCGATATTTACTTTGTAGTAAAATGTTTTTAAACATGTGGTTCGTCCAGAACAAACACCTATAAGTATGTTCATTATCTAATGCCTAGTAGATTCTTAAAAGAATATGAACGTGTCTGTTCCAATTATTAATTTCTTCCAGAGCTTAAGAAGAGGCATATTGATATTTCTAAATAATCTGAAACCGGAGACCTTAGATATCGACTCACTTACTAAATGTGCTTTGGAAAAAATAGAGTAGATATATTGAACCTTTATCTAGGGAACGACCGTGAAAGACTTTTTTATATTTTGTATAGATTTCTCAAAAAAAATGTGTAAAACACATCTGACCTTTTTTCCGATAGACAGCAACTCGTTTCCCGAAAGTCGAACGTTTTTTTTTGTTTGATAATACGTATTCAAATCTAGGGAATGACCGTAATAATGGAAAACACGATATTTTTAACGTTTTATTATGCGATTGTTTATGCGATTTTGAACCTTAAATCCGCAGGGAATGATTGTGACGTTATAGTTGGATCCCTAGCTTTAAAAATATGTAAGAAATTTTCGCAGAGAAACTTGCTACAACACTATGTGTGGATAAAACTTCTAGATATGAGTTAGCTATGTATCGTTGCCTCAGCTCAAAATACCTCTATTTGATTCATCGGACTTCTACAGATTTTATACACTATGAATTTGTTACTAGCACGCAGCTAGAAGAGTGTTTTCATATAAATTTTGTAGGTTTGCGATGAATTACATATTTAACAAATAGGTAGGTAATGTTCGGAAAAACTAAAAAGATTGATAACAAAAATACCATAGAAATACGTTCATTTATCTAAGTAGGTACATTCTCATGAAAATTAAATGATTTTTTCCTTCAAATAACTCGTTCAGCGAAAGATCTACTAATAATGCTGAATTTATTAGCCTCCGTCTACGTAAACATCTTGTACAGTCAAACAATGCTGAACCAATAGTCGTACAGAAGAACTTAATTCGATAGGTCATGGGCGTCGTCAGGGGGGACAGGGGAGATTTGAATAGGTATACATTTTTTCATATTAAATGATAAAACCTCACAAAAAATCAAATTATTGCAACATGTTTTCTCATCATATTGTGAAATTTCTAAAATAACAATAAAAATCCACCAAAACGAATTTGTAACATAAAAAAAAATGTCTTCGGCGCCATTTTATTATTACTTAAAAAAAACATTTTTCATTTTCATTATTGTGCAAAGTACTTATTATAATATGTATACATTTTCAAATAAACAAACCACATCACGACCTTCTTCAGTATGCCTCACAAAAAAAATCGCCTGCGGCGCAATTTACATGTTTTTCATGCTATTTCAAATTTTTAAACTTTTGTTGCCGCCCTCCCCCTTACTCCGAGGCTGGTGAAGCCCATACAATAGGTACTAGAAATAAAGCGTAGGTTTTGTTTACTAACAATAGTTAATTATTGTTTTTTTTTATTTTTTTTTTTATTATTGATGACTTTTATTTGTGACTAGGTATGTATTATAGTTTAGTTTTTATGTATTTTAATTTTGGTAAGGCTTAGTTTCCTTATAATTAGATATTTATTAGTAGTATAGATTGTAATTTAATTGGACAAAATTTTGCTGACATAAATGTGAATACATATAAGTAGGGCATCACTTATGATTAGACTTTTTTTTGTGTTAATATGTACTGTGTTTATATGTGTGATGTCTGTTTGTATTCCAAAGCTGAATAAATAAATAAATAAATAAATGGTACTATATTCAGAACAACTGCTTACAGGTGAACTGATCTAACATCAAATTTAAATCATCTTTATGACATCGTATCGTTATAGGAAAACTTTACCTTCAATGCATATTATTTAGTTTATTTGTAACAAAGTTCTTACTCCCTTCATTGATGTTGTTTGTGAAATAGAATCACCTAAAATAAAGTTTGTGGATTTTGTAAAGATACGAGTAAAGTCAATATCTCCATTCAATGTGTTGTATTGAGTTTTCAATTATTGAATAGAAGATAGAAGTTTCGGTGAATCTATCTAAAAGGAAAAGTGTTTTTTGATTTATATGTATCGACTTTATTATTATTGTGTGTTCGCTTCGAAGAAAAAAACATTCTCTCATATAAAAAAACTTAACAATATTATTTCTAAAGAGGTTTTGTAGTGTATTACTAAAAGTGAAATTCATTATTATTGACTCTTTATTCGTTTAGAGTTTTTGTAGAAGAATAGTAAAATAAATGTTTTTAGTATTATACTCCATTGACTTGTGTCTCGCACCAGTGGTAGTCTTGACGCTCCTTCGATCCTATTGGTTAACATCTGACCAATCACAACGCCTCAGATTTCAAGGGATAAATTTTTTTGGAAACCCACTGTTTTTGAACTGCATGTTTGCGTTTTCACTGTTGCTATTACAACGAGGATGTTTTTTTTTTAGAGAAAGCACTTTAAACAGATCTGTCTAATTTAAGCGGGCACCTAAAGGACACCAGAACCAATCAGGGCTTGAAAGTAAGTCTTCTAGGTTGCGTACGTCTAAACTTCACATGAAATCTGAGGCGTTGTGATTAACCAATAGGATCGAAGGAGCGTCAAGACTATAACTGGCGCGAGACGCATGTCTCTATTATACCAGAGAATTATGACAAAATGTAATCAGGTACATTATTCATTATTAAACCATCGTTACGTTTTGTTTAATGAAACTATTGACCATATAGTAGAGAGGTATCAAAAAGTTTGCAGGGGTTCTTGAGGAATTATAAGGTGACCCTAAGGGTAGTAGATTACTTGCAGAATATTGACGCTGAGCTATGACTCCTAGATAATTTGTACAATAGTCGTAAGCATACGAAAGGAGAATAACTTATGCTGTTGAGTCTTATTCTGACAATGAAAGCTATCAAAATGTCTAATTGTACACGGTTCTTATGAAATTAATAAAGTATTTATGTACATAAGGTATATTTAGACTGCTTGAAACCGTTGTGAGGGCAAAATCTTTGATTGTAGGTGTACCTATATTCAAAATTGGCAAAATGTTGTACGGGGATGATGGATTGACAATCGTATAGAGAAACGTAGTACATATCACGATAATATACTAAAAACAAAGCTTTAGATATTATTTACTAGAACATAAAAAAAACAGCAGGTTTTTGAAATTTTGTAATCAAAGCGTTACTTTTTTGTTGAGTAAATATTGAATATTCAAAACAAAAATAGAAATCATAATTAAAAGCTTTACATTGATCTACAAGGCATAGATTCAAAGCGATATTATATATTTGTTAGGCTATTGGTGTTTTTTGTCATTAGGTACACAGATTTTTTACGAGTCACAGAAACGCCATTCAAAGAAGCCAAAAATTCCTATTAATGACATAATATTTATATTATTCCTCCGTGTACCATGAAATTGTTTCTCGTAAACTGGTCTACAATTACATAAAAAAATTATCGTAGGTAAGCAGTGTTATTTTATTTCACTCTCTGCTTTTTAGTGCGTTGTCAAAACTTTTTAATTGTGGGTTCAATATTCACAGCACAACAAAACTGCATGGATTTAATTCTGTGGTCCTTTATAATTACAAATTATCCCTTCAGAGCCATAAACCCTTCAGAATTTAGACGGACGTGAGTCGTTAAGGGAGTTTGAAAACTATGTGTTGTGTTTGTAAAGTTTTGATCATATGAAGGTACCTTCAAGGCCTATAACAATCAAGAATTTAGCACATAGAAAAACGATAAAAAATAAGTATACGTGATATTGCATATAGGTTAAGATCTGTAACTTTTTGAACTGCAATATGCAAGTGTAAAATTAATTTTGCTAGGTAATAATTGAAAAAAAAACAGCATCTTACTTTTGTTAGTGTGCACTTACCTAATATGACTAGTTACGGATTAGTAGCTGGTAGCAAATAGCTATGTTTTTTTAACTCTTCAATTATCAAGCAAAATATTTATGATGGAAACGTCTATGGCTGGCCACAAACGTCCCGAAGTTCAGTTCCGGAATCGACCGTTTTGCAAAAAGGTTCCGACCAAAACCTCTTTCTGAATTTAAAATCGGGGTGACGCTGAATTCAGAGAGAGGTTTTGATCGGAACTTTTTTGCAAAACGGTCGATTCCGGAACTGAACTTCGGGACGTGTGTGGCCAGCCTGACATAATGTTATTCCCCGCGGTCGTTTCTAATCGAAAAAAGTCAGAAGAGAAGTGATATTAATTCTCGTAAGTTACATAATATCCTGAGAAAAATGTATAGTAGACTCTTTACGTTTCCAACATCTCAACCTTTGTGTGTTATTTCATTTTATTTTTTCCGATATTTACTTTGTAGTAAAATGTTTTTAAACATGTGGTTCGTCCAGAACAAACACCTATAAGTATGTTCATTATCTAATGCCTAGTAGATTCTTAAAAGAATATGAACGTGTCTGTTCCAATTATCAATTTCTTCCAGAGCTTAAGAAGAAGCATATTGTTATTTCTAAATAATCTGAAACCGGAGTCCTTAGATATCGACTCACTTACTAAATGTGCTTTGGAAAAAATAGAGTTGATACATTGAACCTTTATCTAGGGAACGACCGTGAAAGACTTTTTTATATTTTGTATAGATTTCTCAAAAAAAATGTGTAAAACACATCTGACCTTTTTTCCGATAGACAGCAACTCGTTTCCCGAAAGTCGAACGTTTTTAGTTGTTTGATAATACGTATTCAAATCTAGGGAATGACCGTGATAATGGAAAACACCATATTTTTAACGTTTTATTATGCGATTGTTCATGCGATTTAGAACCTTAAATCCGCAGGAAATGATCGTGACGTTATAGTTGGATCCCTAGCTTTAAAAATATGTAAGAAATTTTCGCAGAGAAACTTGCGACAACACTATGTGTGGACAAAACCTCTAGATATGAGTTAGCTATGTATCGTTGCCTCAGCTCAAAATACCTCTATGTGATTCATCGGACTTCTACAGATTTTATACACTATGAATTTGTTACTAGCACGCAGCTAGAAGAGTGTTTTCATATAAATTTTGTAGGTTTGCGATGAATTACATATTTAACAAATAGGTAGGTAGTGGTCGGAAAAACTAAAAAGATTGATAACAAAAATACCACAGAAATACGTTCATTTATCTAAGTAGGTACATTCTCATGAAAATTAAATTATTTTTTCTTTCAAATAACTCGTTCAACGAAAGATCTACTAATAATGCTGAATTTATTAGCCTCCGTCTACGTAAACATCTTGTACAGTCAAACAATGCTGAACCAATAGTACAGAAGAACTTAACTCGATTGGTCATGGGCGTCGTCAGGAGAGGCAGGGGAGATTTGATTAGGTACACATTTTTTCATACTAAATGATAAAACCTCACAAAAAATCAAATTATTAGGTACCACACGTTTTCTCATCATATTGTGAAATTTCTAAAATAACAATAAAAATCCACCAAAATGAATTTGTATAATAAAAAAATTACCTGCGGCGCCATTTCATTATTACTAAAACTCATTTTTCATGCATATCTACTATTGTGCAAAGTATTATAATATGTATACATTTTCAAATAAACAAACCACATCACGACATTATTCAGTAAACGTCACAAAAAAATTCACTTGCGGCGCTATTTACACGTTTTACATCAAATTTTTAAACTTTTGCTGCCCCCTCTCCCTCTAACTCCGAGCCTGGCGAAGGCCATGCGATAGGTACGAGTACTAGAAATAGTACGTTAATTTTCTTTACTAACAATAATCTATATTCAGAACAACTGCTTACAGGTGAACTGATCTAACATCAAATTTAAATCATCTTTATGACATCGTATCGTTATAGGAAAACTTTACCTTCAATGCATATTATTTAGTTTATTTGTAACAAAGTTCTTACTCCCTTCATTGATGTTGTTTGTGAAATAGAATCACCTAAAATAAAGTTTGTGGATTTTGTAAAGATACGAGTAAAGTCAATATCTCCATTCAATGTGTTGTATTGAGTTTTCAATTATTGAATAGAAGATAGAAGTTTCGGTGAATCTATCTAAAAGGAAAAGTGTTTTTTGATTTATATGTATCGACTTTATTATTATTGTGTGTTCGCTTCGAAGAAAAAAACATTCTCTCATATAAAAAAACTTAACAATATTATTTCTAAAGAGGTTTTGTAGTGTATTACTAAAAGAGAAATTCATTATTATTGACTCTTTATTTGTTTAGAGTTTTTGTAGACGAATAGTAAAATAAATGTTCTTAGTATTATACTCTATTGTACCAGAGAATTATGACAAAATGTAATCAGGTACATTATTCATTATTAAACCATCGTTACGTTTTGTTTAATGAAACTGTTGACCATATAGTAGAGAGGTATCAAAAAGTTTGCAGGGGTTCTTGAGGAATTATAAGGTGACCCTAAGGGTAGTAGATTACTTGCAGAATATTGACGCTGAGCTATGACTCCTAGATAATTTGTACAATAGTCGTAGGCATACGAAAGGAGAATAACTTATAGTGTTGAGTCTTATTCTGACAATGAAAGCTATCAAAATGTCTAATTGTACACTGATCTTATGAAATTAATAAACTATTTATGTACATGAGGTATATTTAGACTGCTTAAAACCGCTGCCGCGCTGTGAGGGCAAAATCTTTGATTATATGTAGGTGTACCTATTCAAAATTGGCAAAATGTTGTGATGGATTGACAATCGTATAGAGAAACGTATTACATATCACGATAATATACTAAAAACAAAGCTTTAGATATTATTTACTGACGCAGAACATAAAAAAACAGTAGGTATTTGAAATTTTGTAATCAAAGCGTTACTTTTTTGATGAGTAAATATTGAATATTCAAAGCAAAAATAGAAATCATAATTAAATGCTTTATTTTGATCTACAAGGCATAGGCATACATATATTTGTTAGGCTATTGGTGCTTTTTGTCATTAAGGTGCATAGATTTTTTACGAGTCACAGAAACGCCATTCAAAAAAGCCAAAAATTCCTATTAATGACATAATATTTATATTATTCCTCCGTGTACCATGAAATTGTTTCTCATAAACTGGTCTACAATTACATAAAAAAATTATCGTAGGTAAGCAGTGTTATTTTATTTCACTCTCTGCTTTTTAGTGCGTAGTCAAAACTTTTTAATTGTGGGTTCAATATTCACAGCACAACAAAACTGCATGGATTAAATTCTGTGGTCCTTTATAATTACAAATTATCCCTTCAGAGCCATAAACCCTTCAGAATTTAGACGGACGTGAGTCGTTAAGGGAGTTTGAAAACTATGTGTTGTGTTTGTAAAGTTTTGATCATATGAAGGTACCTTCAAGGCCTATAACAATCAAGAATTTAGCACATAGAAAAACGATAAAAAATAAGTATACGTGATATTGCATATAGGTTAAGATCTGTAACTTTTTGAACTGCAATATGCAAGTGTAAAATTAATTTTGCTAGGTAATAATTGAAAAAAAAACAGCATCTTACTTTTGTTAGTGTGCACTTACCTAATATGACTAGTTACGGATTAGTAGCTGGTAGCAAATAGCTATGTATTTTTAACTCTTCAATTATTAAGCAAAATATTTATGATGGAAACGTCTATGGCTGGCCACAAACGTCCCGAAGTTCAGTTCCGGAATCGACCGTTTTGCAAAAAGGTTCCGACCAAAACCTCTTTCTGAATTTAAAATCGGGGTGACGCTGAATTCAGAGAGAGGTTTTGATCGGAACTTTTTTGCAAAACGGTCGATTCCGGAACTGAACTTCGGGACGTGTGTGGCCAGCCTGACATAATGTTATTCCCCGCGGTCGTTTCTAATCGAAAAAAGTCAGAAGAGAAGTGATATTAATTCTCGTAAGTTACATAATATCCTGAGAAAAATGTATAGTAGGCCGCAAAAGATTCGCCTATCTTCATGGGACAATAGATTTCTATTAATAAATTTAATATTACTACCAATAAAAATTAACAACATCAGTTATGTAAGCATATTATGTAATACGTACTATTCTTCCTTTCTGTGGTCTATTATTACGATAGAGGAATCCACTTTATCGGATCGGTTTACCAAGAAAAAGTATACGAATAAACCATAATAAATATTATGAAAAACCCAATATCGTGAGCATTATAATAGGTACATAATGATATTACTACTGGTAATCCTCCCACCAAGCAGCGTATGGGGGGTGAAACGATAAAAGATGATTTTTGGGGTAAGTCACCCTTCACATTTTACCGCACATTTATTCGCATTTTGTAAGTTATATATTTTTTTCTCAAGCGTATTTAAATAATTTGAAGAACTCAAGATGGTTTCAAAGAAAAGGTTTGTCGACAGGTTGGAAAAACCCTACTTTTCTATATAAGAGTAAAAGCATTTCGTTCACATTTTTAGAATGCTTAGCAAGAAGCGCAGCTTTTTAAGCGTAAGGTACGATTTCAAATCTCTTTAATAAACAGGTGTAAAAGTGCATTGCCCCCTTCTCAACATTCCGTGATTAAGATTTTTTTACTATACCTACAATAGAATACTGTAAGTATGTTACCTTAACCAGCCTTTTCATACTATCTTTTTATAATATCTATCTTCTATATTCATTGACATGTTTCTGTCTGATTTCAATTCTGAATAATATGTAGGTTCATTTGAAAAGAACCTGGTTCATTCAGAACACTCGAAAACAATAACATAAGTAACAGAACAGTCAAGTGGAGAAGAGTGGATTTCTGTAGCGAAAATGCTTGGACTATGTTGCGTTATGTCAGATTAGACATAATTTTTGATCTCGTAAATCAAAAGGCAGTTCGATAAAAATCGTATTATTTCGTATCTCTGTACCTGATTATAAGGTATGGTTTTCTATTAGTAAAATAGTGACTGGTGGTTTGATTATCCAATAAATATTATTTAAAGGGGCACTTAATTACACATGATTTTACATGGTAGTCGACTTCGCAGGAGGTTAACCTCTCTTAAATAACAGGCCATAATGCCTACATTAAGATTAAGAAGAAGAAGATTTTGTATAAAATTACTCATCCGTTGTATTCGATTATTCTATGAAGTAAGTGTATCGTACGCGGTAATGTGTTTTCAGTGAGTAAATTGATATTTTTTTGCTAAGGTATAAAACACATTAGGGATTTGTATGGAGCAAGTTCTACAAAATATAGGTACTTAGTGATTTATATCTGGGAATGGACTAGTATTGTTTTTATTGCCAATAAACTCCTAAATGTAGGTATATCAAAGTATGTATAGTATATTTTAATATTCAGATATGCTTGTTTGTAGACAAGGGTTTAATATGCAAAATAATATGGACATTTTCGCCAATCAGGATTATTGTACCTATTCCCTTATAGTATTTTAAAGGTAATATGAATATTTTAATGTGTGGAATCGGTAAATCGAATGATAGTGCCCACTGCCCAATGGTGATTTAAAATAAAAATGATATCTTTCGGTTTTACTAAATTTACTCCAATTTCCAATAGATTGTGAAAAACTTACTACACGTCACGAAAATATATAGAAGAAAAGAATTTAAATTAACTCTATTTTTTAATGAAAAATCTAATGTTTTTAAAAAAATAAAACTGTACGGCACCCCTTAAACGACGTGGTTAATAAAATAAAATATATCTCTTCGGTATTAATCGAAATTAATTCAATACATGTTTTTATCAAAGCCGTGGAAATCAATGCACATAATCAACCTACCTGTTACCGATCGTGAGTAAGGTTTTTTTTTGCAGTGAAGTCGAAACTAATAGTTAGGTAAGTATGAAGATATTTTGATGGATGCAAAGTAGGAATTTTTATATTAGGTATATCTTGTTTATGATTGTTTTATCGTCTCCCTTTTAGTAAACAGATTAGATCAAATACCAGAGCACAAAGCCAAGTACCAAAATATCCATAAATCTACATCAATAAAATATTTTTCATGTGTGCCTTAAAGATTATAGGAGAAATTTCTTTATATCTATCAAACGTATTCCATCGTCATTTTGATCAGCTTCTAATATGTTAGCAAGGAGCTGCGTGGAAATTATACTTAAGCGTTTTCAATTTGTTGCAAAGTGCAGGTTTATGATTATTCTATTTCTCACGCTACATCCATTGCGAAGTAGGCAGAGAAAATATCAGAACGCTAGATTTCCATACCTTCACACTCACTTCTTGCTTCCATCATAATCAGCGCCCACGTATCCTCACACAACTACACATACCCATTTGGTTTCTGAGAAAGCCAAATTGATATCTATTAATATAAATAGATACAATGGGTGATCAATAATATTCAGTCATTAATGAATTATTGTCAAGGGACTAATCTATACTCAACTTTTTTTTATAAAAATAATACGATAACTAAGCCTACAATTATTACATATTTCAAATACTAATTCACATGTTATGACAATTTATATTATATCAAGTTTTCGAACTTTATAGAGTATATTTACAGTTTTTTTTATTTTTTATTCTGTTTGGTATATTTGATTATCGATAGGATTCCTAAAAATCACGTTTTTGGGGGTAATCCAGCTCTAAACTACACTGCCATTTATCAATGTTTTTAATTTTAATTCCTAAAAATCACGTTTTTGGGGGTAATCCAGCTCTAAACTACACTGCCATTTATCAATGTTTTTAATTTTAATATGACACTACCAATATTGGTCGAGAAAATATAGATTTCCTGATGTCTAAAAAGAAGGCGGAGAGGCGCTCCCCCGTAAAAGGTCTTTTATGTACAATATCGAACCCTTATCAAACCACATTAATAAACATGCCTGAATATAATTTGTTTACATAAATTTGCAATCAAATTTGAGAGGTAAATATTAATCTTCCTTGATTTATTTTCATAATTGGCATATGACAAACTATCATACCGTACCTTACTTACCCTACGTATCATAGAAGGGACGTAAACTTACTAGCGAGGGTGTAGGTATACTGGTATAATGACTATTCAAAACAAATGTACCTACGTAGGTACTAACTAATTTGACGTATACAAATATTGATTGAGGTAAAGGTTTGTAAATGTCGGCTTATAGGTGTATTGTTATTTAGTATAGAATAGTAACATGAACTAATAATGTACACCTTTTAAAACTGATGTTTAATAATTATGTATTAAATAAAAAATTAAAATATGTTTTACTTTTAACAATTTCGTCACTTCCAATCTATATACATATGTACCTACTCTTGAATCTAAAAGTCATCGCAGTCAACATTGAAGAAAACATATTCTTATAGGTATAATTAAAATATTTTCTTGGCTCTTATTTTGTGATCGAAAGCGCTACACATTTAAATCGACTCGCATTGAATTCGCATTCATCGTAGGGTATCGATTTGTAATCTGTCAACCCGTGTCATGAAATTAGGTATACATTACTATTCTACGTTTTGCAAGGTAACGTAGTTTTAAATAAACTTTTTTATTGCCTATAGGTAGTAGAGATCAGTTCATATATTCACAAATTGTGGGAACTCTCTTAACCAAAAACAGGAAATAACGAAATGGATTCGATGCATTTTGCCGTTGTAGTGGGAATTCATTGTAGATATCTAGCTACAAAAAAAGAATTAGGTAGGTACCTACTCCGTTTTCAACTAGTCATTTGAGGTGTGTGTAAGAGTCCTCGATGATCACTTTCAAAACATCGATATCAGATACGGTATACCACATATTTTTTTTGTTTATTATTTTGTTAAACATTGTCAACCAAAAAAAACACTGTCAACCATGAACATTTCCATTTTATTGAAAAGTGCCCAATGAACTATATAATTGGACTAGACTGTAATAAAAATATGTTCATAGAGTTCGCTTTTGAAATAAGAAATAACATCATTCAGAAATTAATTTATTTTTGTTGGTACCTGTATGTTTTTCTTTCAGTAGAATATTTAGGTAGGTACATAATCTGATTAAAGAATCTTGGAAATTAACAACTCTACATTGTCTTAAGCTATTCCTACGCTAATTAGATATGAATGCCAGATCGTTAGGTGTATTATAGGTAAACCTGCTTAGGTAGGTAAGATGCTGGAAGATTAGTTATTGAGTACTAAAGATAACTGTTCCAAATTACGAAATTTTAAAGACCTATTAAGAAGTTATTCACGGATCCTGCTGATCTGAATATAATGATTTGATTACCCAACAATCTCGTTCGATGTTTCTAATCTATTCAGTCAGTACAATATTATAGTTCGATGTTGTCGCCCTATTGCAATCCCTAAAAGGGATATTTTATATTAGAAGTGTCACCTGACAGGCGTATATTACAGTATCTATATGTGTCGGATTAAACGTAACGGATATAGAAAACATAATCCCGCGGAGTATTTTGTACTTCGTTGTATCAAATTACTCTGCTGCTCTCCTGTAACTTTCAATTCATTAATTAATTATGAATAGATTTCTATAACATATTGTACTTACATTGACCTCAAAACAATCCAATATTATTCGAAGTATTCGTATTAATTCATATTAATGTAACGACAGATAAGACTATAATTAATTTATTTTCTAAGATCAGTATATTATTTGATATGAAATATTGAATCCATTCAATCATAATGATTTGGATTGAGTAGAAATTACTGCTAAGTCTAGATTATTTGATTAATTAATGGAAACAAGACGTCTAAGAGTGCTACTATAGAAATTAATATAAGTATGCTCTAGACAAAAGTAACTGTTTGCATAAGTATACATCTATAAGATGATTGCTATTGAGCAGCAAGAATTTTATATCATTAAGGTAGTCCCTTTATTATGAAGCTCCCGTAGATTTCAAAGTTGAGTATAAAATGTACAGTTGTAGGCCATTTTTAGAAACTTACATTTTATGGTTTTCTAGAATAAATCGCTGTGTCGCTATAAGCTCGTCCTGATGTTGAACAATAATTTAACAATTTACTCAACAAAATAATATGTTTCAGATATTGAATATTTGGGTTGTGTGAGAAAGTAAGTTAATCACAAGAATTAATTAATAAATATATATCTTAGTTACCCATTTAAACTTATTCTTAACTGTATTCTACATCCTTTTCCTAGACGACCGCCTGAAAAATTGAAGGACAGTTGGATCTCAACGTCCCAAAAAACTTGCAGCCACTACTCTACATAAGAATTAAGAAAAAGTAACGTCAAACTAAGAGTCTATGTATAATAATATGACTAACATACAAAGTTTCCTTATAATAAGCGAAGAGGTATTGTTGTATCCTGGTAATTAAATTTACAGTTGTTTTTTTGCTAATATTGATTCACTTAACGATGTTCTCATCTGCCTAGCAGAATACGACTATATTATAGGTACTGCCCAGTAGTAGTTAGTAGCCTTGAATTTATAGCGAAAACCTAATAATGAATTCCGTAATAAAACAGAAAGAAGGAAACCACGCCCACTAATGATTCTTCCACTTTATTTTTATGGGAGTTAGTAATATCTATATATCTTTCAGCAAACAACGCAAAGTTGTAACTATTCTTTTATATAATAAAGGAATATTAGTCTAATTGCGAATTTATTGCTTTTTTTTACTAGGTACTTATTGGTACTATTTTTTTTTATCAAACCTAGTGAATACCTAAGAATAGGTACCTATTTGAATCGAATTTGAAGGAGAACAGGCAGCAAAATCCAAGAGATACCAATACACTTCTGTCTAGGTACAGGAATACGGTAAAGCAAGCATTGGCCGAATACGAATACGTTTCGGAAAAAAACCTTGTTTTATGGTAAGGATGCTGTATTCAATATCTATAGATGTGTTGTTAGTAAAGAATATTTGATGATCGGAACTAAAACATAGAGTGAATTCAAAACATAATGTAGGTAACAACCCTATATTTAGTTCATACTTAATAAAATTTTCTTATTAATAGAATAGAAGGACTTCGACTTGATATCCGAACAGAGGTAATCCACGCGACATAAGACGTTCCCAATCGAGCAATCGATCACTCAAACTTTTCATATAATTGACGTGGTCTTAGTGAAGCTAGTATAACTATAGCCAAGAAACAAATGTGGGTACATATAAAATATAGTTGTCAGATATTCCCATTACACAAAGGTCTCATGTGAAAGGATTTAAGGATTATTGTAAGTGCCCCTACTAGATATACCTGTTAGTAAATACAAAGCTTTTACTAAATTTAGAAGCAGGGCAAATATCCACAAAATTACGAGTACGTATGTTGAAATCTGTAAAATAAGATTTATAAAAGCAATACTAAAATAGGATTCGATGATAACTAACTTATTTTGTTGTTGCTTGTATTGTAAGTAAATAGATATAAATTGATTTGTAAATTCTTCAAATCATGCAAATATGTATACTTAAATTATTTGTTCATTTGTTAACCTTTACGGCTGTATTCAAAATGATACATATACACAAATACAGAAGTTTTAGTGGAATTTATTTGCTCAAATATTCAGTTGAATTATTCTAGGTTATATAATTATAGACTTTTCAAACAATGTCAAAGTTGGCGTACCTCGCCAAATACCTAATCAACCGCACAAAACTTCCAGCGATACTAAAATTAAATTCAATTCAATTTAGCTTTATCCTAAAGGATAGCAATAAATTTGTTTTGTTTCATTTCCGTTTCATTACAGCTAGAAGATATATTTTTCAGTGAATGCACCTGAAAACGAAGATAAGACGCTTGCACTTTTTGTCGCAGAAATAAAGTAAAAAGGTTTAAAGAGGACAGAAAATCTCAAAGAGAAGGAAAATCATCCGCCTCAATTTGTTGGCAGTGTTAACCTATATTCAAGAACAACCCAGTTAGTAATATCAGTGTAAGTATTTTGAACACAAACTATAATTTACAATAGGTTTTCCTAATAATAATCATAAGGTGGTCGGTAGCCTGGTTGGTAACGCACTCGACTGTTAATCCAGTGGGCGCGGGTTCAATCCCCGACTTACTCCACTTCACAACACAAGCTTTTAAGCTTTCTGTGAAGTGTACAAAGATGTATTTGGGTTTATTTCGAAAAACCCAGATTCATTTTTTATAAAAAAAAAAAATGTATTTTTGTGGAACTGCATTTTGTTTCAAAGGTACATTCCTTAGATCGTAATATCAACATTGATATTCATCACCAAAAGAATAAAAGTATTTCTTCTTTAATTTTCCGCTCTTATTTCGCGAAGAACTATAATTATAAAAAATATGATGGTTAGTATGTACATTCCTATAGTTTTTTTTTTTTCTATACTTTTTATTGTATCCAAATGTCTTCTCAGGAAAACTATTTTCAATTTGCAAGATGGCCGGTACTTTATTCTTCTACTATATCTTCAAGTTTCCTTAAACAAAGTTACCTAATAAATATGTCCTCTTCAACGTTTTTTTGCCAAGTGTTTAACTATATAAAAGTTGAAAAATGTAGTTCTATTTGCACCGTATTTCCCCAATATCCCTTGGATATTAAATTGGTAGGTAGTTACATCAAGTGTGAGTCTATATTATCACTTTAACCTTTTTATGTTACGGAAAATTATTGCAGGAAAATAATAACCTCTCCAGAGATTTCAACACCTTTTTTGACCAGATGTTGCGAACCAAATCAGAAGCAATATTATTTATGTGAAATGTAAGAAATTGACACTCTTTTCAACAATGTGGCCTCTTTCCACATTGAAATATTTAAAACAGGCCTTGCTAATTGACACCATACGACTTCACAACGTAGTAGGTATGTATAGGTAAAAAAATAACGTATATCCTTAGAAGCACAGGATTCACTAGCATACCGTTACTCCTTACACCCTTAGTGTACCTTTTTAGATAAATCAATGAATAGGTCATATTTCCTAGAGCATAATTTTCCACAACATTTTTGCTCACAGACCATTAATTTCGGACGCCTGTAAACAGCCTGTCATATTTAAGTGAGCAGCCCGTTTGGCAAAAGGTGGTAGGGCAATGTATGATTTATATTATATACGTTATTGTAATACACATAATTCTTTGAATTATGCGTATCTTACAAAAAGGTGGTGCTAAACCCATGATTTGGGATAACAATGTAAAGCGGGGTTGCTCATCTGACCGTGGAAACTGAATGTAAAATATCTTTATGATATTTTTATTATGTTTGTTTTCTTACCTATCTCAAGAATACAAATCTCTTAAATAAATATCTGTATATGAGTATATCTACCCTACTGTATATACAATTATTATAAGAGAAACACTTTCACATCAGGCACATTTTGAATAGACATCGGAAAAGATTAAGATTTTTTTATAAAGTATTATGATCTTAATTGATGATATTCTAAACTATTTATTTATCATCCCAATCATCAATCATTTACTCACCAGACAGAAAAAATCGAAGCTTTAAATTTTTTGCTTGAGTAAATTTAATAAGCTTGATATTGAACTTTTGTCTGGTGTGAACTTAGCCAATTATAAAAGGACCAAGAATTAGTCCAGTAGTAATAAAGCAAGTCTTCATTTATTAGTTTTCTCTCAACAAATCGCTAGGATCTAAAGAGTACTCCTGAACGAACAATTATAGGCATAATATTAATTTATATTATAAAATGTACGATATTTCAGGGTCGAACCGGACTACTGTTTAGTAGTCTTTGAAAACCTTCAAGTTGAAGGCTTTATTTACTTTTTCGCCCCTCAGGACAACGATGAGATGAGATAAATAAGGAAATAATCAAGAACAACACACAACAAAAAAATATTATTTTTTTCAATCCTATTAATTTTTCTTTCTCACGTTCGGGTGTAGATGGATTATTTCTGTATTCGTTTACCTGAGTAAGAATAGAATCTGAGATTAATTTCGCCCGAGAATTCTCCTCGGAAATGTTGTATGGGTACTAGGGAGTGTCTACTAAGGGCTTGGCACCAGGAATGACGTCACAGTAATTTCCCACGGCATTAAAAGGTTCAAATCGCGTGAACAATCGCATGATAAAATGGTAAATATAGCGTTTTTTTCCATTTTTTGAGGTTAATTTTGCGTCTATCAAAAAACTTTTACGGTTATTCCCTAGATTTTAATGCATATTATCAGTACACAAAAAAAGTTTTAGTCCGCAACTTTCGGGAAACGAGTTTCCTTCTTTCGGAAAAAAGATCAGAGGTGTTTTTACTTAACTATTTTTAGAAACCTATACAAGATATAAAAAATATTTTACGGTTATTCCCTAGTTAAATGTTCAATGTATCAACCCTATTTGGTTCCAAAGCATATTTAGAAATGGTTGTCGAGATATAAGGTCTCCCGTTTTTAGAAATTTTTGAAATCTCTGTATGTATACTCTTAATACAACGTAGGTTGGTACGCGGCTAACAACATCTTGGGGATTTATTTATCTTATTTGTATTCAGTAATGAGCTCCTCTTGCAGACATAACCGTATAGATAGGAATATATTATTCTCGTACTAAAACTTATATTCTGTTATTATCCGCTATCTTAACACGTGTTGTGCGTTACAAAACGTATCGGAAAAATACGCAAGTAAAATAATCGGAAACGTAAACAGAAATATCTCAGTCGTTTGGAATTCTGTGCGATTTTATGTAATTATCCAAATTCAGTATATATATATTTATTTATTTCATTTAATTTGTTCAGAATAATGAACCGAGAAAATAATTCTAAAAATGTATTTTTGGGCTACCAATTAAATGAGCTGAAAATTAGACACGATGTTTGTTTTTTTGTTATTAGTAACATAGCTAGGTGCTGCCTGCCCATAATGAAATGTAATACGGGATAATCAGAAGGTTCGTAAAATAAAGGAAAACAAATGATTTAATTTAAAAATATTACCTAACCTAACCTCTAATAGGGCCAGCAAACAAAAACAACAAAAAATATGAAAATATTATTTTTTCTCATAAACTCAACCGTATCCCATTTTTTATGCCTACAAAAAATACAATTCTTGTAATTTATGATACTGTTTTGATATTTTGTTAACGATAAAATCCGAAACAAAAATATGTATATTTTTAAAAACCCCTAAATATTAATTATCGCAAAAAATGTTATCTTCTCAATTCTACCTTGACATAGGGATGTTAATGTGCTTTCGATAGATCGATAATCGTAATAATTTCTGGCACAGGTAGGTAGTAAAAAGTTATGGTTTTACTTATATTCTAATATCAGATTTTAGAGCATGACTGTGTTGTGTAAAGTGAATACGAATATTGATTCATTCTTCATTGAAACAGCGTTTGGTTCTTCCTACTTTCTCTACCTACTAGTTGATTCCTATTTTGCATTGATAATCCGGTGAAATTAAACACAAAGCAGTTCCTCGATGGAAAGTTGTGGGGTAGTCGGGATTCCTTTCATTCTATACGTTTCTCGGGATGCTGAATCTGAATGCGAGGTTTGCCAAAAAATTTCGCGAAGGAACATGGCTAAAAATACAAAAAATGGCGAAAACATTCATTTTCTGGCGATTTCTTTATTAGATCTCGAAAACTGACAACTTCACTGACTGACATAATCGCCAGAAACTGAAGATTTTCCTCATTTTTCGCCATATTTCGTCACGAATTTTTGTTGGCAAACCTCGGATTCGGATTCAGCACCCCAAAAAACGTTTAGAACGTAAGAAATCTAGACTACCCCACAACTTTCCATCGAGAAATCCAATGGCACCGTATTATGAGTATTGTATTGAGAAACGGTTACGTTGGCTAAAAAGCGCCGAAAACTAGGAGTAACGCCAAGAGACAAGTTAGGGATAAATTTGAGAGACAGAATCGGGAACAAGAAAGTGAGATGACGGATCAGTGAGTGAGATGATGACTGAGTGAGATCACGGATATCATTCACCGCGTAGCGACCCTAAAGTGGAAATGAGCTGAACTCGTATTTCGCTATGTTGTCAAAATAACCTAAGAGATGCACCAGTGTTTTCTTTGGTAAATTTCCCAAAAATAAAGTGTGAATTTTGTATTTTCCGCGTACTTATTTGTATGGGAGAGTCTATTGTGTACCGGTCTTTCTATGTAGACAAGACATGGTGTTGTAAAATATTAAATTTACATCTCTATTTCTACAGTAGAGCCACTTGGGATGAAAATGTGATTTACGTTGAGTACCTATTTCAGTTGGTAACTTGGTGAGCTTAACTTGCGTATATAACTGCTGCTATCCGACTGTTTGTTCAGTAGGTAGTCATTTATCATGATATAACGGAAAATACATAATAAATTAACATTCCCTTTTAACAAAAGGTTTTCTATTATTTACTTAGAAGATGGATTGTTTCATCCCCTCAAGATTCGATATATTCCATATAATATGCTTTAATGATTTATTTCGTAACAACATAACAGAATTATTCTATTAAGGTAAATATTAAGACAACTATGTAATAGGAATTAATTAAGACGTATGTCGTATATACGAGTATATATCTTAATACAATGATATACGAGTACCTATAATATCTATCAATAACCTAACCTAGACGTTCATTGTATGATTGCCAACATGCCTTTAAAATTAATGCCTCATTACTATGTGAAAAAAACATACCTTCTCAAAAAATGTTTCTTCTCTTCATATTGTGGAAGTAACTAGTAAGCCATACGTATTTATCGTCTCGATTTTGCTCATCAAAAGTTCTTCATGATCAGCTTATTTATAGACGTTATGATTCATTTGTGCCAAGGGCCTACTCTGAATAATCTTGTGGGTATTTTCTGCAGACCCTAGGGTACAACCAACAAAATCCAGGCCAACATATCCTTGGAATTAACAATTAATAGCTTTACGTTGGTTCTATGTCTGCCTAAGTTTGTGCTATGAATTTGTAGGTACAGACGCGTAATGTTCTACGTAATATCATGATCTACTTACATAGGTACGTCATAGTCATATAAAAAAATAAAATTATGTATATCAGATATTTAGTATGTAAGTTGTTCATAAAATATTCCATGAATATCTCGGATGATCCCACTTGTTCGTAACACATGTATTTTATATATGGATTTATAGCGAATTTAAGAGAATTTCTTTTCCGTTTTTTTTTTGTTATATTCTTCGGAAAATATAACATGACTAATATGAGAATACGCTGTAGTAAAATTATATAGCTATTATATTCTTTATGGGTAATGGGCGGAAAAATATGCTATTCTACAAAAAAATATTTTATTAGATTTTATAGCATCAAGGACGCGTTAAGGTGTAGTGTTATTTCTCATCACAGTCTTCAAATTTTTAGCCGAGGACTTTTCATTTTTTTTTACTTTATTTACAAAATACCTAATCCACAAAAAATAGTAGATTTTAAAGCATTAAGGCATTTTCTTCAAAATTATTTTAAGTATATCAAATTTTTGTAATTGTCACCCGGGGATCTTGGTAAGTATCTTGTTTTTCTATATGTTTAGTAAATACCTACCGTTTTTTATTGTTGATGTACATTTTACTCATTTCAGTTCAGTTCAGGTATCCACTTAGGTATATCTAATAGGAGTCGCTCAAATCCGTCTCGATTTGTCTTACAAACTGAAATATTTTGGTTTAAAACTCCGGTTATTGTCAGGCATTCCGTACTACTTTTACGTGAAATTGACAAGAAAGTAGGTATTTATTAAAAGTAGATAATATGTACATTTTTTTGGAAAAATGAGCAAAAACCTAAGACTGTCGTTCCTAGAACAGACAGAATATTTCAAAAAACGTATAGTTTAACAGACGATGATAAAATTGTTATGGCTACGTTTTTCCATCAGACCTTCAATGTATTGTGGTAAATGTGTAATATTAGTATTCAAACGGTCTACACTTGGGGTGTAACCAGTCAAGCGTGTGAGGAGGTAGAGCCCTAAATAGTTTTATGCTCCGTCAAGTTTTTTCCTTTCTTTGGAAGACGTCGGTCTGTAGTATAACTTTCTTGTAGTACATTGTGAAGAACACAATGAAATAATATCATGGCCTACAAAAAATGACGTATGTATGTACATGACTTTCTGACGTTTTTTTTATCTACGGGCCCCATTCATCTGCAAGTTCATTCTAAAGCAACTTGTTTAAAACACAGTTTTTAAAATTAACAAATTTATTCACCGTAGACATTTATTAATTGTCCAACACAATAACGTTCCATAAAACGTCATATTTTGGTCATGTCCTTAGAGGAGAAAAATACTCAATTCTCCAGCTTGTTATGAAAGGGAAGATAGAAGGCCGTAGAGGGGTCGGAAGGAAGCAGCTTTCCTGACTTCGAAACATTCGGCAGTGGACCGGAATCAGGACTGTGGAGGATCTGTTTCGCACTGACCAGGACAGAGATGCGTTCTCCCAAGTGGTCGTCAACGTCGGGGGGACCCGACAGGACACACATAGAGAAGAAGGCATAAATAGTTCGCTGTTACAGTGGCGGATTAAGACATCCGGGGGCCCCAAGCAACAACAGATTTTGGAATATCCACCCTAAGAGAAATGTAAATTTCAACACTATTATATTGTAAGAAATGCGCCGTAATCGATTTTTTTACAATTAATAATTGTATTATTGATTACACGTTGGTAATGTATTGTATACCTTCGTTATAACGTTAATCTTTGCATACTATATGAAGTCTGACTTATTCCTCTTATTAGTTTTGATACGCAGTTGCGTACTTTGCGTACCGCATAATCCACCACTGGGCTGCTATATTGATCAATGCGATATTATACTTACGATTAGTTGGATATTTTAATACCGAGATAATCTGAACCATACGCAATCATACGTAGATAAAAAGATTTACCGTAACATACTTATCTATTCGTAAATATAAAGAAACATGACATCGCGTAAGAGTATGCATGCCGACATTTCAAAAATTTCTAAAAACGGGAGACCTTATATCTCAACAACCATTTCTAAATATGCTTTGGAACAAAATAGGGTAGATGCATTGAAGCTTTATCTACGGAAAAACCGTAAAAGATTTTTATATCTTGTATAGATTTGTCAAAACAAATTATTCAAAACACCTCCGATCTTTTTTACGAAAGACGGAAACTCGTTTCCCGAAAGTCGCGGAGTATTTTTTTTTGTACTGATAATATGCGTTAAAATCTAGGGAATAACCGTAAAAGTTTTTTGATAGACGCAAAATTAAGCCCAAAAAACGGAAAAAAAAACGTTATTTTTACCATTTTATCGTGCGATTGTTCACGCGATTTTGAACCTTGATGCCGTGGGAAATGACTGTGACGTCATTCTTGGTGCCAAGCCCTTAGAGTGAGAACTTTATCGAAGGTAAATAATATTATAGACGTTATATTACCTTCACAATGATCCTTAACAGGATTTCCTTTAAAAGATATTGAATATTTCGATGATCTCCGCACGTATCATCCATTTTGTCACATAATATTAAATTCACAAAATGGAGACAATTTGACGAAATTGAATTTCCTTGATAAACTGAACTCGATATTGATCCATTGAGTACAATTATAAATAATTTGATTAAGTCAGCTCTACATAATAATAATCTTATTAGTATAATATTTTAGAATGTAACTGAGTCGAAGCGTCACCACGAATATACCGAAAGGTAACCATTTCAGGTGGGTATTTAATAGGTTTATGAGCCAAACGACGACTAAAATTTTGACAATTAATTTCATCAACCCTTCCAGAGCTTTGGACTAGATAGATTTGGAATATATACCCCCGTTTTCACCAACTTTACCTAAGAAGGAGACCCCTAAGAAATTTCCATACAAAAACAGAGATAATATTCTATTTTTTGACACGCAGGCCTACCAACCACACCCTAATTCCATACAAAATGCAACACGCAACTCACCTAGCCTGGGCAGAGATATTTGGGCACCTAACGTAGGTGAGTTGCGTGTTGCATTTTGTATGGAATTAGGGTGTGGTTGGTAGGCCTGCGTGTCAAAAAATAGAATATTATCTCTGTTTTTGTATGGAAATTTCTTAGGGGTCTCCTTCTTAGGTAAAAGTTGGTGAAAACGGGGGATAGACTAAGAAATTTAGTACGTTATGTTAGGTTATACTTAATTATCCATGTTTCAGACACATTTTATATGTGTATGTGTAAATTAAAAAGGTACAAGCACAGCACAGCTATCACTAGCGTCCCTTCTGGTAAAATTCAATCAAAGAATTCGAATCTTGTAGTATGATGTTTACCACAGAATCAATTATATTTCGAAATCGGTGTTCATTTCAACGTTCACTGCAAATCGCATGTCAAGATTTCTTGTTCTCTGTATGAAAAGCTTAACCGAATATAGATTCTTACCTGTGTAATATATTTTGTTCTATGATTTCATTGGCAGATGCACGTTCAAAATATTTCCGTAATCCGAAAATTTTTCGACACATGACGGAATCAGAATTCAGAGTGACAAGTCTCGATAATATTCCTCAATTTAAAATTCTCACCACGTATAAGTGGGACATACCCCGTACTTTTATGAACATTTCGAGATATCAAATCTGACTTTTATCGTACTTTACTATCTACTTTAACCGCGAGAAATATTTCGTTTGTATGCATTCATCCCAGTAGGCGTCATTTGGTTGAATTTCAGTCTTTTATTCATATTTAAGAGCCTCTATTACACATCTCTTTCTACGCTTCTATCCCTTCGAGAAAACTTTATAGGCTTTCGTTCTTGAAATATTATGTGACGAAAATAAAATCAAAATTAATATGAAGCTTTTGAAATTTACTTTTGGATTTCTAGAACACTTTCTCGTATTCATATCACTCAAAGAAATATTTCTTACAATGATTTTCCTTAAGATATTAGTGGTGATTAATAAAACTTTGTATTATAAATTTGGATGTGTGAACGAATGCAAAAAGCAAATACAATGCGGGAAAACGAGAAAACAACGATTCTAATTATATAACGGATTATCAGTGCAGTTTTTAATTAAAGGAAAAAAACAAAGTACAGATTAAATTTAATAGGTCTGAATACGCTACAGTATTTGAAATATTGCCCTGAGAAAGCATAAGTTTCTATGTACCATCTACAGGTAAGGACACTTATTCTTATCGTAATGACATAATCATTACACACAAAATACATTTGTATCATTGTATGTGATAGGTAATGACAAAAAGAGTAGAATCAATTTCAGAATAAGGTTCAAATTCTATAGTTGCTTATCTTATTTCACAAAGTTCACACGAATACTAAATATCTAATTAATAATATTAGAGATATTTTGAATTGCTGAACGGCAAAAACCTTTCAATATTTAATTATCACTTGAAACCCTCATTCGTACATTTAAGCAACAGCAGTAGCATTGCGGTCCAACTCATTGTTTTACATAGATATCTACATAATTGAGGATCGCTCGAGCGGCAGTAGGTTGAATAGAAAATAATATTGACGGAAACAGCATGATATTGTAAGACCGTTTTATAAAAGGTTCTGCTGAATTAAAATGTTCAAAAATTCATATCCTGTACTCATTCAATTTCCAGGCAAAGTAGATTGGGAGATGAATAATAAACGAAACAATCATTTTTTTATTCTTTTCAGTAGAAAATATCGTTTACCTAAGCATTATAATATTTTGAAGTTGTTTTATGTTTGTAATATTAATAACACCTGTTACGTAATGAGGATATAGAAAAATACGATCGCAAAATAAAAGTGCTCCATTATAATGCTCTGGGTGTCCATCTATCGCTATCTTGTCTAGCTATGTGTCCTGCCCACTGCCACTTTAATCTGGCTATGAGATCCATGATATCTACGACTCCAGTTTGACGCCTAATTTCTTCATTTCGTATTCTATCCATCAGGCTCAGACCGAGCATCTGTTTTTCCATGGATGGCTGCGTGGTTTTTAATTTTTGGCTGTCCGTAGGTTGTTACTGGTTGTATACACGAACACGAACAACCACTTAAAAACTAATTAATAATAATTTAAAAGTTAGGACAACACAAAACACTGCAGCTGCTACAAAGCGCCATCTTACGTGTTATTTATTACCTATTATCAATTTACTATGATATTTACAATATAAAATAGACGTGCTGGTACTAATTACTCGTAATTGAGAGTTTATTAAGTGTATAAAAGAAAAAAATATTATTAAGTTCTTTTTGCGTACATAGAGAACTTTGTTCTTACATTTTAATATCAATAGCGTGAATTATTCCTAGTTTATAAAATTATGTCAAGAGGAAAACATAAAAGTAATAAAAGACAGGTAATTCTTTTTACACCGTTACGTTTACTGCTATAAGAGAAAAAATCAGAAAAGTTTGAGAAAATCCTTTGTAATGCTTATTCGCTATTTTGTTTTGCATTCATGATAAATTAATAGGACAATATTGCACTTGTTAAATATTTGTGAAAAGCATTTTGGCGAACAAGGTGTTTTGGTATTACGTACACTGATTATCATTTGCTGTTATATGGTGATGTTTCCTTATGACCTACTTTGATCTGCGGTCTCGGTGAATTTAGTGGTATTATTTATCAAAAACTTTACCCATTTTTCTCTTAATATTTTTGAAAAGAGATTTCTGTTTTATCTTTATGTCCGAATCATTGAACAAGAGAAAGTATCGTCATTGATATTTTTATCGGAATTGTAGTAGTAATAATAATACTCATTGCGATCGATAACTTGATGGAAATATCTTAACGAATAACGTTAGATTTATTATTTTTCCATCATAACGATAAAAAAGGATAGTAATCACATATAGTTTGCCTCTAAATAGTTTTTGTAATTTTTCATCAATCGAGGTTGTTTGTTAGGATTTTTGTGTTAGTTTCAGTGCTATATTTTGTATAGTTTTGCTCGTACCTTACAAGTATGCTTGCACTTATGATCTTATAGTAAAGTGAGGAATGATAATAATATGATAAAGGGTATGAACATGGAGGCCCATCTGCCACGAAGAAGTGATGATGAATGGCCACAAATTGGCTAAATAAAATAAATTCGTTGGTGTGTGGGTGTCGTGCTGGGGACATCTCAAGGATTGGATTCTCCCCTGTTTGACGGGCGTCACATCTGGGCACCTAAGTTGGTCATAAAATCGACAGTGTTTCGTGACAGATAATCGTAGTAGAGTCTTAATAAAGCAGATTATTCATGTTTAACGTCAAATTTTGCCAATTAAATTTCACATATTAATATAGTAACATGGATTTTCTATCACTGAGTTTCTTATATTCATTATATTTGCGGTAGGTATTATACTGTTATATCTTGTATGTCTCTAAAGCTCATTAATCTTATATATGACAGAACATTCACACATCAATTCAGTCAAACTTGTGATAAGGAGAGCACAACGTATTAGGAACATGTAGAAGATGAAAACATAATCCATACACGTGTTATTATTATATTATGTAGGTACTCTATTAGCAAACAATTGAGTTTCTTGTTGTTGTACTAATACCACTCTTGAAATAATAATATTCTCTCCCCTAGTCTTAGACGTTGGTTCTGTTTAGTTTGAACTAATTACCTAATATGTCATACAAACTCGTATACTGTTAAATTGTCAGTATTAACGATACAAACAAAACATGCTGTAACTATTATAACTACAGCTGATACAGTGTGTCTCAAAGAATCTTCTTCTTGTGCCGTATCTATCGAAGGCAAGAGACCAAGCATCTTTAGAAATTTCTGTTTATCCTGGGTCAGTCTGTTGATAATCGTTCCATTGGGTTTTCCGTCTGAGATTTCTGAGGCATGATGCTCTTTTGCGTCCCATACCTTCTATACCTTCCCCCCTCAACACAATTTCGTTGTAGAAGAGTAAATTTTTCACTGAGCAATGTGTGTTGATGCGGGTTTTCGTCTCTTGACAGTGGTTAGCAATTCATTTTCCATCAAATACAACGCTCTCTCATTATAAATACCGTGTTCTCTTCTATTTTTCTTTTCTGATACACATTTCAATAATGCTTAATCTACATTGTGACAATGGCGCAATGGAATGGGTGATGATTAGTAATTGAAAAAGTCTTGACTATATGCAAATGGGGGGTGAGTTTTCAAAAATTTTGGAGTTACATTACGTTTTGCCAGATTTATGTAGGAATTGTAGGTAAATCCAATGACCCAAAGACTCGTTAGAATTTCACTATAATAGACGCAACAAAAAAATATCATTATGAGGTTTTCATTATTTATTGTGATATAGATTAAAACTATCTTGTGATAAATTACTAGTTTAATTATCATAACAACGCCGTTCCATCAACGTTAAAGATGGAATTAATGATATCAATATAATAATCCAATATCTAATATTAGTAGATATTCATTAAGACAAGAGACGGCTTACGAAATGTCAATATGATTAATCCTATTTAGTTACATCGATACTATATACCTACATAAAATAGTTATTGAATTGTACTACCTAATATGTTAAAAGAACAACCTTTAAGAATAAGTATTGAGAATTTCTGAAAGAATATATCTCGGCGTTTTTATACAATGTAGAAAACTGTTAGTGCAGTGCAGTGGGAAGAAGACTAGTAGGAAAGCCATAGCTTCGTTGGCTCGATGCGGTAAAAGCTGATTGCAGAGGGCTAGGTGTGAATTGAAGGACCGCTGCTCTAGATAGGAGAGGATGATGGTGACAGATTTTGATGGTATCCAAGACCCACTAAGTGTTGTAGTGCTGTAGAGCAGAGGTTCGTACAGATTACACATACTTAAAATGAGTTCCGAATGCGCTATCTATGAATGAACGAATTTCGAATTTGTATTTTGAGAGTGTTTGAAAATTTTCTTTTCAAATGAATGAATGAATGGAGAGTATAAATGCGAGTAGGTGGGAATTTATTTTTAAGACAAATTACCAAAGAACAGGATATCTCAGAATTCTTAATGTAGGTAGTTGGTGTAAATCTTGTGTAAATCCGGTGGGCGCTGGTTCAATCACTTACACCGCTTCACAACACAAGTTTTTAATGCTTCTGTCAAGTGTATCTACGGACAATACGGACATGTCAAAATAATGCAATATAGTCCGAGAGCCCGCTGCTTAATTTATGACGTATCTGTTTTTTGATCGAAATGTGGTATAAACGATAGCTTACCAATAGGGTATTACATCGCACTAGGGTTGCCTATCAAAATCTTGCCGCAACCCCCCCTGCCCCCCCCGAAAAGGTCCCTCTTCGCGGTTTTTCGCATTTTATAGGAATATGGTAAGAGATAGGAGAAAGTAGTCAATGACAAAAATAATCCTTGCTAAATTCTCTACAAAAAACGCTAAGTCAATTTTTTCATAGGACTAGTAGTTTACCCGTAATGGCCGGTCAAAAAACAGGATATTTTTTGAAAAAATAAAAAAAAAAGTTTGATTTTTTTTCTTTCACATTCTTCCACCCATTATTACTAACATTTTATGGAAAAAAAATTTGGCCTGCGGCGCTATATCGCTGGTTATTTTATGAAAAACTAAATTTTAAGAATTTTCGTCACTGAGTTTTATTGTAATAACTCCGAAATTATTAGATTTATGAACATAAGTTATAGCTCATTTTGTAGCTAAGACTATGGTTATTAATTCGTTCCGTGACTATTTTCCTGTAGCTCTTATCAATTTTCAACCAATTTAGTTTAAATACATTTTTTTTGTATTTCAAATGAATTTCGGTTTTGGACCGGCCATTGCGGGTAAACTGCTAGTTCTACAAAAAAATTGACTTAATAATTTTTGTAGAGAATTTAGCAAGGATTATTTTTGTCATTGACTACTTTCTCCTATCTCTTACCATATTCCTATAAAATGCGAAAAACCGCGAAGAGGGACCTTTTCGGGGGGGGCAGGGGGGTTTGCGGCAAGATTTCGATAGGCAATCCTAGTGCGATGTAATACCCTATTGGTAAGCTATCATTTGTACCACATTTCGATCAAAAAACAGATACGTCATAAATTAAGCAGCGGGCTCTTGGACTATAATAGAAAAAACAATTTATGGTAATTTTTATTACAAATTATGTGAACCTGGTATTAGAATAAACTTTGATTACAAAATTATTATACATACATATTTTTTAATGGATCTAGCTCCTAAATATAATTATACGAACATAAATACACGTATCTGGGCGACGCGACATTTTAATCACAACATCACTCAATTTCCACAAATGAAATATTAATTATTAACCAAATACCATTTCACTAATGATTTGATTTTAATCATCCAACCACATCGCAATAAATTATGATATACATGAGTTATTCAGATAGGATCACTTATAGTATGTATAATGTGGATAACTAGGGAGGTACTCGGTACCTACATACGTAGGTATACTAACCCCAGGGTGACGTGTTAGTACACCACATTAAATTGATTAATGTAGGATTATTAAAAAAAACTGATAATATTTTTACGAATTGTCGGTTGGGTTGAAATCGTGATGGAAAGATGATGTATTTGGTATGAGATTTGACGGGACTGGTAAATGCTAGCGAAGCGATTGCGGCGAATTATTAGGCAAACATTATCTGGAAGGAAAAATAAAGTATTTAAATAATAATGTATATTTTCACAAACGAAAATTGAGAATGGAGCTCATTCTATACATGAAAAATTGATATGTACGAGCTCTTAATTAGGGAAAGAATTAACTCGTAATTAGGGAAAGATTGTAATTTGTCAGGTTAATGCATTAATTGAGCTCAAAGTATGGATTTTTTTATTATTATATAAGTATTTATTTATTTAAAACAATAATATAATAAAAAATCGGTAATTAATAATTAACGATTTTTGAATTAAGGTTTTCTAATTTAAATTTTAGACACAGTATTTTAGGCCCCGCGCTCCTTTGATATCTGCGATATCCGGATAGGTGAATTTTTATTAGTGGTAGGGTGATCAGTTTATATGTCAATCATAAATGATAATAGGTATAAAGACTCAACTTCTGGTTGATAATACTGACAAGTGTGTTGGCAAGTCTTGCCTTTGCGTTAAAAAAACATAACAATAAAATAGGCTGAAATACACATTTCTTATTTATTTTTACAAATGATAGATTAGTAAATGAGTCAAAGTTTTTTTTTTTCATAAGTTTGGGTAATCACTCCATTTGTCCCTCATCCGCAGTCGTTTGAAATAATTAGATAAATTAAATTGTGGAAAAAAAAACGTTTTCCTATTTTTTGTGGTCTATGATGTCAATCGGTTACTCTTCAAAGGATGATCTACGAGTATTGTGTACTCCTATATTATCCATCATAATATTGAGTAAGGGGGATTTTTCATCTAATAAAATGATTATGTTTAGTACCAAAAATGTAATTTGTCCTTACATTAGCTAAATGTGTGTTGGATGGTAAAAAAATTCGGAAATTGATTCGGTGAAATAAATCAGGACATTTTTGACAGTTGTGACGGAATGGATAAAATAACAAAACGCTGAACAAAAAAAAAAAAACGTTGGAAAATTCATTTGATGTAAAAAAACATTTCATAAACTAGGTTAGCCGTGAAAACAATCATAATATAGCTGGAAATGTGATATTATGTTTACCGACCCACAAGTACTGTCATTTAGAAGATTTATATGAGCGATTTGGGAGATGAACCCTTCAGTGTATTCCAGGAGTCTACTTTGTTGAAATAATTTCGTATCCCTACTATGAATATACTAATATAATAAAACAATAAGGTGTGAGTGCTAGGAAACATTGACCCCTTTAAGTATGATAATTTGTTACGTCGACATTTTTACTTCGTGACGGACTCTACAGATGGGATAGCTGGAAAAAAATAAAAACCACATGCATTCCTTGAATCGGTAGCTAAGTTTTATATTGTTTCAAAAGAATATTAACAATTCCCTCCCCACACACGAGACTTGTCTCTGAGGTATCTCGAAACATGTTTAGTTTTAAGGAACCATATTTCCATGTGTAAAATATTGAAGAAAAATAAAAAGAATTTTGAAATTGAATTGAATATACTAGGGTAGAATTGTTTGTTATCCCACCGGCACTTTTTTTTATAATTGAAAATACATTTTTTTTTAAATTAAAATAATTATGTCATGTCACTGAAAACCAAACCTACTTAAGTTTAAACACATAAGATATTTACAATAGGATACAGAAAGCCGAAAGATTAATGTCGCAATGTGCAGAATACGTAAGCGGCGGTGTTCGAACTCGACATTTCTATGCTGGCGCCACATGTTCGACGAGTCTCAGCGTCTGTTCACGAGCACCAATCATTCACGGATGCTCGGTAAATTTGGAAAACCATCCACACGCTCCCGACCGCGCTTGTATATTATGGATAAGCGAGCATGACGGACGTCTGGATTGGGTCGGCTATAACTTTCAGCATAGCGTATCTTTATTGTAAAAATAAAAATAAAATGAAAAGAAAACGAAAATTACGGCGAAAGAGATGGTGGATATTAAAAATGCATAGAAACCGTACCAGTTTAATATTTAATTATTATAACTTCATTCATGTAATATGGTTTTTATGTAGTTTCATGTGTGTATTTAATATTTTAATTATTTTTTCGTTTTATAATTAAAATTCGATAATAATCATAAAATACCTTCTTACCTTTATATACCTATATATTTTTACTTTTGTTCTGTTATTTTCTCTCTGCGTGTGTGATATGCATTGTGAAAATGCATTATGTAGGTACTTATACTTACATATATACTTCTTTTAGTTTCCTTGTTCTTTTACTATGAGGCTAATTGTATACTTTTAATCCAGTCAAATTATACTCAATGCAGTTTCTCGATGGAGAGTTGTGGGGTAGTCTGGATTTCTTTCATGCTATACGTGTTTTGGGGTGCTGAATGCCAACAAAATTTCTTGACGGAACGTGGCATTAATAATGGGAAAAATGGCGAAAATTTCCATATTCTGGCGAATTCTGCATATGAACTTGACAACTATCAACTTTTTGTAGGTTATCTTTTTAGCAGAATGAAAGTACATAAAATTTCCTACAAAGGCATATTAAATTTTTCTCTAAAATAAATGGGAACGGAGCTGTCAAAGTCCAAAAAACATATTTTTGTGTTGTTTTACTCGTACATTACGAGAATCGAAAATGCATTGAGAAAGTTCACCTTGTTTCATTCACAACCAAATTTAAACAATTATTTTTTTATATTTATGAGTCACACTCTACCTTGCTGGAATCAGTAAACATATCGAATGTTTTCAACAAAAAAAAAAAAACATTTAAAAACACCGTGAAGTATTTCAGCTAGAAATGTTTAAATAACTTTATTTAAAATGTAGTGAATTGTTTAGGCTGAAAATGGTTACACCTTTTTTGTCACTACCTATATTTTTAAATAAAATTTACCCTGAAAACTCTCTTCATATTTACTGATAACAGCGAGGTAAAATGCAGCTATTTCTATTACAACAATAATACGAGACGTCCGTCTTTCCCCTGCTAATGCACAAACGCTACTAAGTTCGCACGAACGTGTGGACGCTTCGCAAGTTTTTTGCCGCAAGCTTCCTTTGATCTTTGAAGTACCGTGAACACTCAGTCGAAGTGTTCACGTTCCTTCACGAGACAAGGCAAACGCCCATCCACACGCTCGGAGGTTGTGAACAGTCGTGGAAACTTGGCAAGCATGTAGCGCCAGCATTAAAAAAATCCTAAATTATTTCACAAGTTTACATTCATACTATATGATAGGTATTCTGTGTTTGAAAAGAAAAACGTTTTGATGAAAGGTCATAAGGACTAATTTGGCGTTGAACGTAATCATTTAAGGCTGAAACGTAACAGAGAAACTACGTGTAAAATAAATGATAATGATTTTAATATACATAGAAACTTATACACACGCACCTGCTATCATTTGTGTAGCAATAAAGTTAAGATAACGCAAAACACGCGTTGGGAAGATATTGCTAAATATTTCATAGATATTTATATGGAAGTTAAAACTCGATGAATATTTTGTTCCAAAGAAAGGATTTCATAAAAAGTGTTTTTTTTTTAGTACAAGGTAAAAATTATTGTTTATAAGGTCGTTGATCGGAGCCACGTAAGAATTTTTTCCTCTCACGTAGCTCCGATCAGCACCTTGTCAGATCTTTTTTTAGAACCTAGAAAGTCAAGCGGATTTAAGACACGAATAAGTAAGACACACGGGATTGAATGTAAAGCAGACATCATAGTGAACGCGCTGAGAGTCTCAGAGATGAAGACCATTAGAATCATTGGAGATAAGACTCTCAGAGACAGAGATATTCGAGATCAAGCAACGAAAGATATACTGGTACGGGCTTGCGAAGAGAATGGAACCATCCAAGCTTCCTCACTCTGCGATTCATGGCCAACCATCAATAGATAAATTAAGAGCTGGGAGTCGACTTTGAAAGAGAAAGTGACTAACCACTCCTAAAAATCTGACTACTAAACCTAAAAAATAATAAGAAGAATAAGTAAGAATCAGACCTTTTATTTTTTGTGTTTCATGGGGACATGGAACACCTGGAGCTTACTCCAGAAGACTGCTTTGATCGGTGCAGATGTGGAGAGAGGATCCGAGCCGCCGACCCCAAATAAATGGGATATGGTGCAGAGGAGAGTAGAGAGAGAGTTTAATATTCATCTTAAAGAGGTAGGTATACATTTGATGTTTTGAAGTCCTGCCAATAACGGAAAAAATGTGAATTCATTATGAAATGGAAAATGTCTGAGGTATTGTAATTCTTTTTAAAAATTGTCGATGGTTTTGAAAAAAAAAACATCGAATTACAGAAGCAGTTAAAGCGGACGACACTCGGAATGAATGAGCATAATAAAGGAAAAGCAAATGATAAATGTAATATTTTATTTTTGAGGTAAAAAACCATTGCTCAAGGCAGTAGACTCATAACTTTATTACTCTCGCTACTTAAGTGAGTATTTTATAATATTATGATGGCACATTTAATCGAAAAA